>CM077151.1:255787683-256387683 GCA_039583875.1 Platanthera guangdongensis | reverse complement strand
TCGGCTTCTATATGTCCAGCTTCTTGCTATTTGTTGTTTTCTGCTTCCTTATTTTACTTGGAGAAATCATGTCTCGTCATGTATACCTCTTGCTGTAAAGAAGATTGTTAATACTTGACATGCTTGTTACTTTCCTTGCATCTTGTTTATTGAGCTTGGTTATGGTTGAAGTATTCCTGCGTCTGGTTTCCATTTTCCGCTCAATCAAGGTGTCATCTTGATAGCTCTGAAAGTTTGACTTGGTATCAGAGCTATCTCTTTGATCATCTTGTGAAATTTTAATAGCGGTAACTCTTAATAAAAAAAACATGATGATTTCTATTTATACAACTCGAGATTTATTCATAAGTGATGAATTTTGACGAGATTTTTCGAGGGAGTTCACCCTATCTGTCTAGAGAAAGTGAATGGGTCATTCTAATTCACAAGGAAATCAAATAGAAATGAAGCAATGAGATTGAAGGTCATTCAAAGATGATCAAGAAGCTTTCTCCCAATTTTCTCTTGAAGTTCACTCTCAAAAATCTATGAGATCTCGTTGCATCTAACTCTTATCTTGGAGAAAATTTTGAGGATCATGAAAACAACGAAGAGGAAGTATCACAAGCCATAAAGATCAAACATTCACTAGAAGATGACATCAAAATCAAGGGTTCTTCTGGAGGGGAGTTTTCTTTTTATCCGATATTTTATTTTTTGTTTAAGTATTGCACTATCTATGTAAAACTCTTGTTTGGTAGGAATTTGTTTCATGTGTGATAACTAGATTAGGTTAGGCTTAGGGAGTGGAATTCATCTCGAGTGTGACGACTAAATCAGGGTAGAGTTAGAGAGGAAAATTTCATTTTTAGCAACTAGGCTTAGAGTTAGGTCAAGGGGGCTTGAGGCTTATCCAGGTGTAATACCCCAAACCTGAATACGAGTACTCCGTAAGTAGTCTAAGAGCCTTAGAGAAGACCAACGAATTGGGGGGGGGGGTGTTTTGGATCACTTTTGGAACCTTTAATGTTATACACAACCAGACACATGATTGTGTGTAAAGTTGTGTGGCAGTTTTTCTAGACAGTTTGGATTCAGAGAGCTACACAGCTTAGCACATAGTTGTGAACAAAGCCGTGTAGAGCTACATGACCTGGAACACGACTGTGTACAAAGCCGTGTAGAGCTATACGTCCTAGTACATGGCTGTGTACAAAGTCGTGTAGAGCTCTGATTTTAAGACCCAGAAGATAGACTATTGTAAGTGAAGGTACACGACCTTGAACAAGGGCATGTCACAAGTCGTGTATGCGCACAGGAAGCCCAGTTCAAGAACTCAGGGCCATTCATTGTGAGCTCTTGAGATCTGATGGCTCTGATTTTTCCTGATCCATTAAGGTCGGCAAAGAGGTGTTTTATCCTCAATTTTCTATTGGAGATTCTCTCTCCAAAGAATAGAAAGAAGAGAGTAAAGGAGGAGAAGGAAGAATGTGATCTAGCCATTGGAGGAACCCCAAAGCTTCAAACCGCGAGTCGAGTCCAGATCTGCAGAGAGGAATCTATTGTGGTCCTTTTCACCTGAATCAATTTCTGATTATGGCGCCAAAATGATCGTCAAAGTTAATGATCCTTCTTCCCGGTCTTAGGATATGCTTGTCCTATTTTATGTTTATATATTTGCACATGAAAGTGCCTCCTTTGCTAATTAGCAAAATGCTAGGCTTCCTCCAGATCGATTGTGCCCATCCCCAACATATATTGCATATAGAAATCTGCTTGATTTGTGGATTAGGCATGCTGTATGAAGATCATCTGCGATAAGTTGGTTAGGATTTGTGATGCTTGATGTGCATGCCAGAAAATGATTCCTAGAAATTCTTTTGTGCATTGCGAGAGGTTGGCTTAAGAGAGCTTTTGAAGCAATTGGCCAAAAACCCCATTGTATTGTGGTGGTAAAATGCAAACTTCTCCACATATCCGTAACGGGGATCTCTTGGGCCTCCTACGATGGTCGTGATCGCGAAGCCTATGTCCTCTCAGGTGGATTAGGTGTGTATCGTGTTAATGATTAAATACATAAAGGTGTTGCATGCTAATCTTGCTGCGAGAAAACATGAGTTATCACATTGATGGGTCGAGGTGAAGCAGTACCCACACCGTGATAGTGGATTCCGGTGATTTGAGCATGGGCAAAGGTTATTCAAACCTGTTTCATGCTAGTCGGTGAAGAGGTAGCTCCTCAATGCACCAGTTGATCTTGGAGAAGCCCGGGCGTTGTATTATTCTACAATCAACAATTGCTTAATTGTGGTGGGATTCAAAAAAGAGTACACCAATTGCATGCCTTAAGAGCATGATGAAATGTATGGTCATACGTGCCATCGTTTGTGATGTGATGTTTTTAGCCTCGTGCTTAGGCGGTTGATGGAATCTTCGGGTAGACCAACCAACATCATGTGCATATCTAGGTTCACTTCTTTTGTTGTTCAACCTAGACCTATTAATTGTTCTTAAGACCTCACTCTGTTTAAAGTAACTGCAATTTCTTTATATATATGTACTGCTTGTACTATACAACTTGCTTAAAGAAATGTGGTACCTCCGCCCCACAGCTAGATAGGATGGTTGGGGTTGGGTCATTATACCGTTTGAGGTCAGCCTAAAGTTGACCCACATTTATAGCTAATTTGTGGATGGTGTAGGTACTGGCGAGTCGAGCGGGAAGTAGCGGGCAGAAGCTCCATGTTGCGCTGGCGCTTGAAGAACAAAGTTTTCTTATAACTTTCATGTATTGCTAGCATACGTGTCGATGCATGTAAACCATGTTAGTTATATTTATAAACATATAAGGTATTAAGCCCAAGATAACTTGTAGTTGTTGTTTCATTCCTATAATGATGTGGACATTCTGGTTAAATAAATAAAATGCTTATTCTAGCGTGTATTATCAAATATGCATGGTCTATTCTGATTCTCATTTAGTAACTCTTAGTTTGTGCACTCAATACGGCGTGGGGTCCTGGTCGGGCCTACTATTTTCTTGCTTGGGACTGACATAGTGTTACAATTTGGTATTAGCTTCTGGTATTGGCCCGTTGTCATTCGAATTCGTGGTTGAATTCTTTTAAGGAGTAGAGAGAACGTGGTTGTGTCACCTTAAAAAATCTAAACAACCAGTGAATATCCACTTAGGAATGAATAACACACATGTTTGTAGCACTGTTTGCAGAACCTGAATGTTCCTTTATTTGTTGATTTCTCTATTTGTAGTTGTTAAATTATGTGTTATACAATTATAGGTGACTAGGAGTGGTGCGGAGCAATCCCAACCCTGTCACACTGTAGAGAGTAGTGCTTTTATTGAGCTTCCTACAACCCCTCCTTCTACTGAAACTTTAAGGTTGGTTGCTGAAGCTATATTTGTTATGATCAATACCCTACCAAGAAGGCTTGTACAACCTCCTGCCTCTATACTGGCCCCAGATCCAGTTATGTTAGTTATGCTGATAGCATCGAAACAATCATCAAACCAACAATTGACGCACTTTCTGAACTTCAACCCTCCTTCTTTTGTAAGAACGAGATTTCCAACTGCAGTTAAAGATTGGTTCTCATGAATAAAGAGAATCCCGACAACTACGGAGACAAAGGAAGTATAGAGAGTTACCTTAGCCACTTTTCTATTGGATAGAGATGCGAGGCTTTGGTGGGACAAGATCAAAGTGCATAAGTTTATGGGCAGGCAACTTACTGACATATCAATGGAGGAGTTCTCGAGACTTTTTTGGCATGGTATATCCCTTCTACTCAATGATGATTTTGATTTATATAGTGTTTTGTTTTTGACTCATTTGGACTCATTTTCATGTTTATGCACTTCACTTTTGATAAGAATTCACTTATATTTCACTAGATCGTTATATACATAGGAATTGCACAAAAAGCCCATGTTGGTGGGCAATTATGCATTCAACGGACATTAGGGTGAGCACATGGTGCTCCCCATTTGCCTACCTTTTCATTTTGGCAAATGAGTATGCTTGTCGGTGGCAATTGACCCCTATGATTTGGTTTTAAACACATGGGTGTAGACCCCAACTCTTAAATGAATTCTGTGCAATTCGCACAATCGTGCGATTTTTCTTCATGTACGGGCATTCTACCAGTGTGTGATATCACTATCATCAAGATTGTCGTGATGTCACAGCCGCTTAATTGCATGATTGTATGAAATTTCTTCGTGCACACTTTTTGTAGTTGTGCACAACCATTCGCTGAAATGTGGATTATGTCCACTCTCGTGCGATTTTGCCTTGCATGATTGACTTTTCCCATGCATGAGCAAAATTGCACGAGTGACTTGTGTTTGTCTTAAAATTTTATAATTTATTATACCCATGTGATTCCTTCTCGCACGATTGTTTTAACCGTGCGCGAAGAAAAATCGCACGAGTTATCTTTTTAGCTTGGAAAATTCATGATCTGTCACGGCCCGTACGATTTCTTCTCATACGGTCGGTTTTCTCCATACATGAACAAAATCACACGGGTTATTTCTTTGCTCAATTTGGAATTTAACAGAAGGGAAACACATTTTTTGTTCTCACGATCGTGCGATTGACCGCGCGTGACCAATTTTCGGCCAGAAATAGTATTTAAGCACGGGTTCCGCTCTGTTCTGAAGGTCGATCCAGACCCGACCAGTTTTGCCCTGTTTCGCCAAAATCCCTAGGGGAGGAGCTCTTGCTCCATTCCTTCTTCTCTAACACCTAGGGCTTCACCCGGGGCCACCTCGCATCATCCAATGACTTTAAGGAGGAGATTCTAACCGTCTTTTCATCGCCAAGCAAGGACAAATCTGCAATGGACGTCGCCAGATCGTGAGCTCAGATAAGTCGAGTATATTAAAAGGTTGCGAGAGACCTTTTGTACCCCGGACTATAATAGAAGACCGATCTAGAACACCGAGTGATGACCCGGTGATTCCTACCGTGAATCTTCCATGAGCCTATGGATATGGTTGTATCCCACACTCTTTATCCATTCTTTTAGATGTTTGAGGCTATTTTCTTCATTGCAATGATGATGTATGCACTTTAAACTCATAGTCATAATTTTATTTCATTTCTATGAAAGTATGTATTGTTTATGAGTGTTGAAGGTGTCCCCTAATTTGTTTTTCTATTGTGTGGAATGGATAGGCTACACTAGCAATTGCTAGGTGTGAGCCAAGTAAAGAGGTGAATATGACCCTCATTTCCGCAAATAGTTCTCACATCCATTCGCATGCTCTCACATCCACTTGTCTTGCAAAGTGGTGCTCTCGACCCTTACTTCGACTTCTGCACCTGCACACACATCCTTTGGCAAAGCAAAGTTATGCGAACGGCCCATGCAATCCACCTTGTTGCAAAGCGGTGACGGCAACCCGCAATCCTTTTTTTTCTAACATTCACAACCCCACCAACAAAACAACTCAAACCATTTTTGTTAACCATTATAATTAATATTCTATCAATCGAAAAATGGCCCCAACCTGCATTCCTTGAGAGATTGATACTTAGGGATCTACTCTTATTTTATATTACTTGTGCGATCAGTGCACTTGTTGTTAGCACAAGTTTTTTGCGTTATTGCCGGAGAGTGTCACAACCAGCATTTTCTCAATATGTAAATATATTATCAGAGTGAGAGAAAATACGCTTTATGATGTCACACCGTGCAAGGGACAATTATAGACGCTCAAGCAACTCTGACTCATCATTTATTTTTATAAAAGACACATATATTTTATGTTGAAGAACAATATTTAAGTTTAAAGCTCAAAAACGGTGTCTCTCGGTAAAGTGGATCAGCTAGTCTACAAGTAGAAAAGTATATACGCAACGGAAAAATATAGAGTTTAATTCATTTTGTTCTACATAAACATGAAGACCCAACAATGAATTAATGATATGTAAGTTTCTAAATTTAGTATAACTAGAAAAAAGAACTAAGATCTTCAAAATAGGGTGATGTTTGGTTGAAACAATGTTATAAGTATGAGTAAAATGCAGATTTTTATACATATAAAATAACTAATATGCATTCTAACATAAAATCATTCTAGAGAGCAATGCATAAGTAACAAACAGTAATAGTAGTAAAAAAAAGCAAATAAACTGTCCACAAAAAAAGAAACTATGCTATGGATGTCAACAATATGACACAAACTCATAGCATCAATAGTACAAATCTGAGATATACTACAAAGTCTGTAAAATAACGGACTACCTCTCATTGATGAGAGAAAAAGAAATCAGCTACAGAAGGTCTGGAAGAATCACACTCGGGCAGCTCTAACTGCTACTGGTCTGTACCTAAGGTACTCAAAAAAGAAGAAAATGCATCAGCACAAAGGCGTAAAAGGCAGCTCAAACATAATTTAAAAGGCTAAAAAGTTAAAGAAGTTACAAACCCAATAAGAGTAGCTGTGAAACAACATCAAACAAATGTCATATGAACAATAAGCATAAATAATTCAGCACAAATAGGCTATAAGAGAGAGGGATTTACACCAAGTGCGATAAGTATACAAATAATTAATCCTATATTTATATAATTAAAGAGACTGATCGGCTCAAAAAATGAATCATTAACACCGAGCATAAATGGTACTGAGGTGGTGGAATTCTTTTTAACACAAACCACCAGATCAAAACATCCAAAAATGGCACTGTAGTGGTGGTCATTCACTCCAATCCAACCAACATTCCATAACAAAAACCACCGGGTATAATTATTCACAAACAAGCACTGTGGTGATGGTCATCCATTCCAATCCAACCAACAGTCCATAAACACCACAACCTAATCTGGCATCACATAAGACTTGACATCAGATCATCACAGATGCAAGGAAAAACCCAGAATTTCTAAGTAAAAACAGTCTTCACAACGAATTCATCGAGTCTATCTGTTAATTCAGTGTGATAACTCCACAAATTGTCATAATAACTCGACAAATCTTACCAGAATACTCGACAAACTTGACGCAACCACTCAACGAATTTGGCTTGAGTACTTGATGAATTTGACTTAACCACTCAATGAATTTGACTTCACTAACTGATGAATTTGACGTAACTACTTGACGCCCCAGACAAAATAGCTCAAAAAATTCGGCGTGTTCACTTGGCGAATTCGACGTAATCACTTGACGAACTCTACGAACTTCTTGACAAACTTGACGGACTTTACGTAACTACTCGTCTGACTTAATGTATCTACTCGACAAATTGACTTAAACTACTCGACGGATTGTCTTAACTACTCAATGAATTTACTTAACTGCTCGACGAATTTACTTAAACTACTCGACGAATTTACTTAACTACTTGACGAATTCTAACTAAAAACCGGAAATCATTATCACCAAAAAGAAAACCAACACTAGGAAATACCAAATCAATGCCATCGGTCTTGTATTTTTAAGAAAAAGAAGCAGATGAACTGAAAGAAGACAAAGAAAGAGGGATAGTCCACCACATGCCTCAAATCTTCCGATTTCTGGCCTCCTAAGCACTCCACGTCCAGGATAGGCTGACAAAAAACTACAACAACAAATTCTTGAAATGATTTGAACGAAAAGGAGAGTTAGGGCTACTCACTCCAACACCAAAAAAATCCACGAAACTTGTTGGGTATATTGGAAAATGTGTACCAAATTTGAAGAAGTCTCACCCTACTCAATGATATACATGAAGGTGTATTTGATGTGTTTTGAGTTTATATGTGCAGGTTAAGTAATTGCAGGAAATGCAGAAAATTTTTAAGTCCATGTGTCGACACCCAGAGAAGTTGTGTCGACACTTAAGAAGGCTTGTGTCGACACTTAAGAAGGCTTGTGTCGACACTTAGAGGTAGTGTCGACACCCAGAGAAGCTTAGTCGACATCAAATGTGTCGACACCAGTAGGCTATGTCGACACTCAGCAAGCTTCAACAAAGTTAAAGTAAAAGAAGTATTTGTGTCGACACAAAGGAGATGTGTCGACACTCAGCAAGTATCAACAACAAAAGTAGTTATGTCGACACAAACGAGATGTGTCGACACACAGCAGAAATTCAACTAAGTGTTAAAGAAGAAGTACTTGTGTCGACACACAGAATCAGTGTCGACACATTCAACAGAAGGCTTGTGTCGACTCACAGAATCAGTGTCAACACATTTTGAAGAAGCAGTGTCGAGAAGCTATTACAACAACAAAAGAAGTTGTGTCGACATCACCAAGGCATGTGTCGACACTTAGTCCACTTGTGTCGACACTTAGTCTATTTGTATCGACACATAATGAAGATCAGTCTCGACACTTTCAGATAGAGACAGTATTTTCAAGAAGTGACTGGATGACTTGACAGCTGCCATTTCAAACCGGTCAACTACAACTGTCAAAGCTGTCAGAAGGTTGTTAGAAACCGGATCAGCCGGTTACCATGGAGGAAGACTATATAAAGACTTTCTCCTTCAACAGAAAAAGAGATCAATCACAACCAACTAACAACAACTAAGAGAGAAGTAATATACAGAAGATTTTCGACAGAAGATCTAGAAGAAGTTGGAGAGAGAGAGAGAGAGCTCCATCTAAGAAGAGCAGTTGCTGAACCAGGCTGCAAAGGAAGATTCAGATTGAAATCTGGATCTTAAGTCAGAAGCTGATTGAAGATCAACTTCACAGAAGATTCAACCCTACTGAGTTCAGATTCAAGAAGCTTTGAAGAAAGCTAAGGGAGGTTGATCTCTGCAAAGTTCTTCCAAGAACTCATCAAGAAGCCAGCCAACCCTTCTCTCTCTATCTGGGTTGTGATTAATTACTTTGTAAACATTATTTTTTGTAGGATCCTAAGGGATCTGAGCTGTAAGCCTCTTTTATAAAGGCTGAGTGTAAGAGATTTAGATCTCTGAGTTTAGGTCTCGTTGAAGACTGAGTGGTAGGGCTTTGTGCCTGAGTTGTAGGAGACAGTGTTCTCTGAGTGTAGGCCTTGGTGAAGGCTGAGGTAGGGCAGTTTGCCTGAGTTGTAGGAGTGGGGACACTCTGAGTTGTAGGAACCTGGTTTGGGGTTCTGAGTTGTAGGATCTGAGGATCTGAGGAGAAGTGCAGAAGTTAGGCCGAATCTAGTACACTACTAGATAGGCGAAGGGGGAAAGTGGATGTACCTAGACCTTGGGGAACCACTACAAAATCTGTGTGCACTCTGTGAATGTTTAATGATGTGATTGCTGTGTTGTGTTAGCAGTAGACTTTGCAATTTCTAGTTAATATCAGAACAGCTTTTCTGCCTTAAAAGAAAAACATGAATTACACATATTCATCCCCCCTCTAGGTGGTTAGGCAATAATTCTTTCAAGTGGTATCAGAGCTAGGTTACTCAAGAAGGGACTTAACAGTTAGAGTAAGATCCTTAAGGCAGATTTAAGAATCAAGAAAATGGGTTCAGGTGAAAATCACAAGGAGCTGGGGTCAATGAAATTGCCAATATGTAGAAAAGAGATATTTGGCATATGGAAAGAGAGGGTCAAACTCTTTATGGAAGCTTCTGACCCAAGGATATATATTACAGTCAAAGAAGGCCCATATGTGCCCATGAAAATATCCATTCTGGATGCAAATCAGAAAACTCCCAAGGACTTTTCTGAAATGACTAAAGATGAAATCATCCTGGCCACTATGGACAAGAGATCCCAGAATATAATTGTTAGTGTCATTGATGATTCAACATTTCAGAACTTAATTCATTGTAAAACCTCTAAAGAAATGTGGGACACATTAATATTCTATATGGAGGGATCAGAGGAAGTAAGACAAGATAGGAAGTCAATGTTAAATCAGGAATATGAAAGCTTCAGACAAGGAAAGTCTGATAGCATTACAGAATGTTACAAGAAGTTCTATAGGATAGTTAATGAGTTGATGTCCTATGGAAGAAACTTCGGTAACTATGAGCTGAATGACAAGTTCTTAAGATCCCTGACTAAGGACTGGGACACCAAGATTTGTGCCATTAGGGAAGTGGCCAAACTTGCTAATATACCTCCTCCAACGTTGTTTGGAAAACTGCTATCTTATGAGATGCAGTTAATGGCAAGAAAGGAGGAAGAGAAGAATACTAGAGTGGAGCACAAGGAAAAGTCTGTGGCCTGCAAGACTGAAGCCACTAAGAAGTATAGAAGCAAGTCTCCATCTCCACCTAAAATAATTGCTGAGGCTGTCCCAGATAATTCAGATAGCAAGAGTTCTGATAGCAGTGAAAGTGATGAAGTCTTTGCTGCTTTTACTAGGCACTTTCAAAGATTTCTAAAGAAGAGGTAGTGGAGATCTAAGCCTTCTACTTCTCATCCAAAAGATGACTACTATCAAAAGAGAAAGTCATCCAGGAATGATAGAAGCAGGTCCAAGCCAAGCAAAGCTACATCTTCAAAGATTGTGTGTTATTGCTGCAATAGACAGGGACATGTAGTGGCTGACTGTCCTGAAAAGAGGAAGGAGTCAGCTGACAAAAAGAAGACTCAGTTTAAGAGCAAAAAGGAAAAGTCCTTTGTTCTAAGAAAGACAAGAGTCTAACAGGCCAGTCATCTTCAGAAACAGAATCAGAAGCTGAAGCCTACATTGGATTATTTGCTGAAGAGGAAGAAGATGAGTTCATGCAGCTAATGAACTCAATTTATGAGCATGAAGACCATCAGTGCAAGGGACTGATGGCTATATCTGAAGGAGACAAGATCCAGGATCAGCCTGGACCAAGTAAGGTACAATGTTGTTGTTCTAGTTCAATTTATAGTACTGAGTCAGAGTCAGATACATCTGCATCAAGTGATGTGAGTGTGTCTGAATCTGAAGGTGATATTCATCAACTGATTGATGAATATAGAGATCTATTACAGACACTTAAGAAGAGCAAAAACCTGGTCAAAACTCTGACTAAGGAAATTGCTGATCTTAAGATGGCTGCAACAGATTCAGAGAAATTACTGGATCAAAAACTGAATGAGATTGCCAGATTGAAAAACATAACTGTTATTCAAATGGGCACAATCAATTTCAAGAATGATCAGATTAGAAATCTGGATGTTATACTTCAGAAGGAGAAAGAGATTGATGCTAGCTTTTCTAAACCTAAATCTGTTTTACCCTTGATAGATGAGTTTGTACCTCAAAAGGGTAAGGCTGGATTAGGGTTTAAAAAACCTGCCTGGACTGCTAGGTCCAAATCTAAAGGCAAAGCCCCAGCACAAAACAAGAAGCCTGCTGTAAATAATTCAGCTAGGGATGTACCTAAAAAAGATACAACAGGTTTGAGTGCTGGTGTTGTGGCAAGGTAGGCCACTTTGCCATAGATTGTTGGCACAATTCTAGTGTCAAGGAGAATAACAGTCTGCCTGTGAGAAGACGTATAGGCAGATTTGTTAGATTTCAGGCTAACATGAACCAAGGACCCAAAACTCATTTGGGTTCTAAGGTTAACTAGTCTTTGTTGCAGGTGAGTCCAAGTTGTCATGCCCCAATATGGTACTTGGACAGTGGATGTTCCAGGCACATGACTGGAACAAGGGGGTTGTTGAAGGACTACACACCTATCATGGATGGCCCTAAAGTAACCTTTGGTGGTTCAGAAAAAGGAATCATCAAAGGCTTTGGTAACATTTCTAGTAACCAGATTACTATCACTCAAGTGGCCTATGTGAAGGGTTTGAAACATAACCTCATTAGCATAAGTCAGCTGAGTGATTTAGGATATGACATCTCATTTGTCAAGAATGGTTGTCATATCAAAAGGTCAAGTGATCAAAAGATCATTTTGACAGGATATAGGAAGAGGAATGTTTATTGTCTTGACTTTGTGTGTGAGAATAATATTTCTCCTATTTGTCTTGTAGCTGATGAGAGAGTCTCACATTGTGTTAAATGGCACAAGAGGCTGGCTCATCTTAACTATAAGACTATTGGCCGACTCTTTAGCAAAGAGTTAGTGAGGAATGGTCCTCAAGTTAAGTGTATAAAGGATGAGATATGCTCAGCTTGTCAAAAAGGCAAGCAGACCAAATCCACCTTTCATAGCCTTGAAAACAAGGATTCAGTGAGGTGTCTATACCTCTTGCATATGGATCTATTTGGTCCTATACCAGTTCACAGTATAGGTAGGAAGGTCTACACATTTGTGGTAGTAGATGACTATTCTAGATATTCTTGGGTGTTCTTCCTAAGACAAAAATCTGAAACCCCAAGTATCTTATATAGTTTTGTTAAACAAATTCAGAATGAGTTGGATAATACAGTGGTCAAAATCAGAAGTGACCATGGTACTGAATTTCAGTCTGAAAGTATGACAAGACTATGTGAAGAATTTGGGATTTTTCAGGAATTTTCCTCACCAAGAACACCACAGCAAAATGGTATTGCTGAAAGGAAGAATAGAACATTGATAGAGGCTGGTAGAACTCTATTGAGTGACACTTCTCTCCCAGAATATTTCTGGACTGAGGCAGTAAACACTGCATGTCATGTGATCAATAGGGCTACTATCACCAGGTGCCACAAAAAGACTCCCTATGAGATTGTGAAGGGCAGAAAACCAAATTTATCCTATTTCAGGATCTTTGGTTGCAAGTGCTAAATACTTAACAATGGCAAGTCTTATCTAACTAAGTTTGCTGTCAAATCCCAAGAGGGGATCTTTGTTGGGTACAGCAACAATAGTAAGGCTTATAGGATCTACAACTTGATTACTCAAGTTGTAGAAGAGTCTATACATGTAGTCTTTGATGAAACAAGACTGATTAACAGTGAGTTGCCAAGTAGTGTATGCAGCTTTATAGGTATAGATGAGAGGATGGACAAGCTTACCATTACAGAAGGTTCTACTGTAACTCAGCAAGTGGAAAATGGTAGCTGCTGTCCAGGGGGAGTACAAGACTCTCTAGATGTAGAAGAAGACCAAGAGGTGCAGCTAAATGAAGAGGCTGGAGGTGTACAACCTGAAGACAGACTACCTCCAGCAAATAGACACTTAAAGGATCATCCAGCCAATCAGATAATTGGTGATCCCAGACAAGGAGTGCAAACAAGAAGCAGGAATCTGAGTACAGTTCTTTACTCCAGTTTCCTATCACAAGTAGAACCAAAGAAATTTGAAGAAGCAGTTCTAGACCCTCATTGGATTGATGTCATGCAAGAGGAGCTGAATCAGTTCAAAAGATGCAAGGTCTGGGAGCTAGTTCCTAAACCAAAAGACCACAACATCATTGGAACAAAGTGGATCTTTAGGAATAAGTTGGATGAGAATGGAATCATTATAAAGAATAAAGCTAGACTTGTTGCAAAAGGATATAGGCAGGAAGAAGGTATTGATTTTGATCAAACCTTTGCCCCAGTAGCAAGACTGGAAGCAATCAGGATGTTCCTTGCTTATGCAACATATCAAGGTTTCAAGGTATTTCAAATGGATGTAAAGTCAGCTTTCCTGAATGAAAATCTAAAGGAAGAAGTCTATGTAGAGCAGCCCTCGGGTTTTGTTGATTCTCTCAAACCTGAATATGTTTATAGACTTAGGAAAGCATTGTATGGGTTGAAACAAGCCCCAAGGGCTTGGTATGAAACCATGTCTAGTTTCCTAATTGAGAACAAATTCTCAAGGGGGAAAATAGACAAGACTCTATTCCTTAGGGAATCTAAAGGCAAGATTATCCTAGTCCAAATATATGTAGATGACATAATATTTGGGTCTACTGAAAGTAATCTTTGCAGAAAGTTTGCAAAACTTATGCAAGGAAAATTTGAAATGAGCAGTATGGGGGAACTTAAGTTCTTCTTGGGTCTGCAAGTAAGACAGACTGAAGATGGCTTGTCCATATGTCAGTCTAAGTTCACCCTAGAGTTAATAAAGAAGTATGGTATGGAATCATCCACTACCATGAAAACTCCTATAGGGTCAAATATGTCTCTTAGCAAAGATGATGCAGGGAAACCTGTAGATGAAACTTTGTATAGAGGGATAGTTGGCTCTCTTCTATATTTGACTGCTAGTAGACCAGATATCATGTATGCTACATGTGTCTGTGCTAGGTACCAAGCATGCCCTAAAGAATCTCATCTGACTACAGTCAAAAGGATTTTGAGATATCTTAAGCGCACACCTTATCTAGGCCTTTGGTACCCTAGGAATGGAGATTTTGTACTGAAAGGTTATTCAGATGCAGATTTTGCAGGTTGCAAAGAATATAGGAAGAGTACTACAGGAACCTGTCAATTTCTAGGTGGAAGACTGGTGTCTTGAAGCAGTAAGAAGCAGACCAGTGTGGCAATCTCCACAGCTGAGTCAGAATATGTTGCTGCAGGAAGCTGTTGTGCACAACTTTTATGGATTCAACACCAGCTAGAAGACTATGGTATTCAAGTAAGTAGAACACCTTTACTTTGTGATTCTACAAGTGCAATTTCTATAGCTAATAATCCTGTCTCACATATTAGGAATAAGCATATAGAAATTAGATACCATTTTCTTAGAGAACATGTAGAAAAAGAGGACATTTCCTTAGAATATGTTAAAACAGATAATCAGATAGCTGATATTTTACTAAGCCTCTTGATGAAACTAAATTCAATAAGTTTAAAATTGAATTAGGAATGTTGAACTTAGAATAGTTTGATAAAAAATTGGCTAAGTAAAATAGTGTCGACACAAGGAGTTGTCTGTGTCGACACATAGAAGTGGTGTCGACATTTCAGAGAAATGGTGTCGACACATCTAGAAAGTCTGTGTCGACACTTCAGAGAAGTAGTGTCGACACATCCAGAGTAGGTGTCGACACATCCAGAAGTGTTGTCGACACTTAGGATTAACACAGAATTCGTCGAGTGAAGTATCGACTAATCGTCGAGCGCAGATGTTTAAGTGTCGACACATATATTCTGTCGACTATATTAGTGTCGACACATAAAAGTCAACACTTATGTCGAGACATTAGAAGTAAGTGTCGACACTTTTCAACAGTGTCGACACATTAAGAGTATTATGACGCGCCTTTTCACCTTCGTTTTTAGAAAGGTATAAATAGGTCTTCACCATTGTATGCCGACACGCTCTCAATAGTTTCGAGACCAGAATTTTGTGTCGACATCTCTCTCATCTAATTTCAAGATTTCTCTAAACCCTAATGTCGCCTAAGCTCGAGGAGAACGTCAATGAGGGATATGAGCTAGTTCGCAATGCATTTGACCATGCGGAACTAGAAATCAAGGATGTTGTAACCCTAATTGCAGTGAATGGGTTGGAAGTTCTAGTTTCCGAGCCAACCAAGATTTGGAAGAAGGAAGTACTCGAATTCTTTGGTGCAGCTACACTTGATGAGACTGGACTCAAGATTAAATCCATAGTCCATGGAGTAAAAGTAAAACTCACCCAGAAGAGTCTAAGCAAAGTTCTACATCTACCAAGAACTAAAGAAGAGGAAGATGTACCTACATCTAAGACAAGGGAGGCACTGCAATGGTGTGGATTAGATTCAACCATGAAGATTGGTTCAGTTTTTAACAGGAAAGGCATGAACATGCAAGGCAAGTTCTTGTCTGAAGTAGTAGGAAAGGTGATTCTGAGCAAGCCAGGTGGGCATGATAGGATATCAGCTCACATGTTCGGTTTAATAACAAGGATCATTTTCAAACTACAAACTGATTGGTCAGCAGTGATGTTTGAGAAGATTAAGGAAAGTCTGAAGAAGCCCAATCTGGGTAGGATTATGAGTTTGTACTTAGCTGAAACTATTCCAGAAGTGATGAATCAAGTTGCAGGTTCTAAGATAAATCACGTGAGGAAAATGGATGTTAGGATTATCTCAAGGTGGGATAGGGTGTTAACAAAGGACATGCCTACTCCAGAGAAGGAAGTTCCTCCACAGAAGAAGAAGAAAGCCATAGTGGCTCCTGAATCATCCAGTAGCTCAGAGGAGCAAGTAGTTTTTAGTTCTAATGATGGAGAGGCTGGAAATACTGGAAGGTCACCAGTAAGGAATGAAGATACACTAAGGCAGGGGGAGAAACCATCTGCTAGCCCCATCCACCTGGATTCACTCCAGGGGGAGCCTCAGCATGTGGAAGAGTCAACTCACTTGGCTAGTGAACTGGCAACTCAAACAATCCTAGAGGTAATACATGAAGTTAATCAATCTATTTTCCATATTGAGGATGAAGTATTAACTGAGTCTTTAATTGATGTTGATCAGCAAACTCAGTTAAATAGTCAACCAGAAGATGTTGTCATGGAAGACACATCAGTTGCTGATAATGTTCCTGAGATAAGAAACTCTCCAGTCCCTTCTCAATAGGAGTATACCCTAGAAGAGTTGTTCCCTGATTTGCTACAAACTGATTTTGAGGGAGAGAAAGCAGTTTTTGAAGGGGAGAAGGTAAATCTTGAGGGGGAGCATGTAAAGTTTCATGAGGAGACTGAAAGAAATGAGAATAAGGAGCAAAGGGTGTAGGGGGAGCTACCTAAGACTACACAGGACTTGCATCCTAGTCCTAAAGATAGAGTTTACATTGCTAGTACTTCTGCTTCTGATGATGAAGAAGCTGCTAAAGCCAACAAAAGGAAGCTCATGGTCTTCAAAAGAAGAAGCCAGAGCTACAAGAAAGCACTGCAAACTGTGACTTCACAGCCTGCTCCAACAATTGATTACAGTTCTTTGTTAGTATCCATGTAAGTGAAGTTGGATGAACAAAGAGTAGCAATGGAGAAGTATATAGATGAAACTCACAAAGATCTTCAATTCTCCTTGGCAACATATATAAAGTCAATAAAATTTGAAGTGAATCAACATAAGAAAGAAATGTCTGATTGCTTCCACAAGGGTGGAAATGTTGTTGTTTACCTAGCTACTCATCAGGAAAAGATAAAGGCTCAAGTGGATGATATGGCTGTAAAACAAGGATATGTTCTTGAGAATCAGATTAGAATGAATGAAAATCTAACTGAATTACATAATGTGATAGTAACTGAAATGAAGACTATTGCAGCTGCTCAGACTGAAGCAAGGACTGCTGCCAAGGCTGAGTTTGACAAGCAATTACAAGAAGAAATCGCTGCTGTAAAAACTGCTATTACAGATTCCCAAAAGACAATTTCAGGACAGCTACTGAAATTAAAAGCATTCTATAAAGATGGAGTCAATTTTATGGATAAACAAGTCAGATTCCAAAAGGATGATCTCTGAGATCATGTGGCTAGAGAAGTCATAAAGGGGGAGAGGGTTTTAGTCAAAGCTGGATCTGACCATGCTAAATGGATTTCCAATAGCATCAGAGCCACACTTGGATATCCACCCCTGTGTGATGATGACAATATAGCTGAATCTGGAGTGCATCCTGCTGATTTTGGAGGTGAACAAGCTGAAGTTGCTCAGGTAATCTATCCTCCTGCAGATTTTGAAATGATTCATCAAGAAGTCCAATCTATGTATAGCTCCCTGAAGGTAATCAAAATGTAATCATTGAAAAAGTAGACAAGCCTATGTCAGAGGCAGTTTTGAAAGAGCAAGAAGCTCAATTATCTAAGAAGAGATTCAGAGAACAGGCAGAGTTAAGGCCTGATTTTGAACAGTGGAGCCCAACTTCTAGAAATATTATATTGACTGCTTGGAAAGCTGCAAAGGACAATACTCTAGAAAGGGGTAAATGGTATTCTGACAAGAGTGGAGAAAGCATGAAGCCAGGCAAGAGGCTATTGTACAGTACAGAAGAAAGGCTAAACTTGGGAAGCTATCTCCTAATACACAGGAGCCTAGCAAGTATTTCCCTAAGCCTTATCATTATTTTGAAAGACAAAAGGTAAGGGTTGAAGAGCTGAAAAAGAAAGATCTTAAAGGCAAGAAGCCAGTTGATGACACAGATGTTCCAGTTCAGGCCAAGATTCAATCTGGCAAGGGCATTGTCATCAAAGAGCCAGAGCAGCCATAGAATAGAATTTTCTTAAGTTTACAACTTTGTAATCATTTGTGTTGAAATCCATGTAAACCTTTGATTAAAGAAACTTTTGATAGTTGAAACAAATCTTTTATGAATGCTCATTGTGTTAGCATTATAATTTTGTGATAAAATATTTTATATGCTTTGTTTCAGTAATTACCCTGTCAGATAATGTTGTTATACATCATATTGTGTATTTGTTATGTATGGTGTATATCATTGACTAAGGGTTATGACTTCTCCAAATAGGGGGAGATTGTTGGGTACATTGGAAAATGTGTACCAGATTTGAAGAAGCCTCACCCTACTAAATGATATACATCAAGGTGTATTTGATGTGTTTTGAGTTTATATGTGCAGGTTAAGTAATTGCAGGAAATGCAGAAAATTTCTAAGTCCATGTGTCGACACCCAGAGAAGCTGTGTCGACACTTAAGAAGGCTTGTGTCGACACTTAAGAAGGCTTGTGTTGACACTTAGAGGCAGTGTCGACACCCAGAGAAGCTTAATCGACATCAAATGTGTCGACACCAGGAGGCTTTGTCGACACTCAGCAAGCTTCAACAAAGTTAAAGTATAAGAAGTACTTGTGTCGACACAAAGGAGATGTGTCGACACTCAGCAAGTATCAACAACAAAAGAAGTTGTGTCTACACAAAGGAGATGTGTCGACACACAGCAGAAATTCAACTAAGTGTTAAAGAAGAAGTATTTGTGTCGACACACAGAATCAGTGTCGACACATTCAATAGAAGGCTTGTGTTGACTCACAGAATCAGTGTCGACACATTCTGAAGAAGCAGTGTCGAGAAGCTATTACAACAACAAAAGAAGTTGTGTCGACATCACCAAGGCATGTGTCGACACTTAGTCCACTTGTGTCGACACTTAGTCTATTTGTATCGACAGATAATGAAGATCAGTCTCGACACTTTCAGATAGAGATAGTATTTTCAAGAAGTGACTAGATGACTTGACAACTGCCATTTCAAACCGGTCAACTACAACTGTCAAAGCTGTCAGAAGGTTGTTAGAAACCGGATCAGCCGGTTACCATGGAGGAAGACTATATAAAGACTTTCTCCTTCAATAGAAAAAGAGATCAATCACAACCAACTAACAACAACTAAGAGAGAAGTAATTATACAGAAGATTTTTGACACAAGATCTAGAAGAAGTTGGAGAGAGAGAGCTCCATCTAAGATGAGCAGTTGCTGAACCAGGCTGCAAACGAAGATTCAGATTGAAATCTGGATCTTAAGTCAGAAGCTGATTGAAGATCAACTTCACAGAAGATTCAACGCTACTGGGTTCAGATTCAAGAAGCTTTGAAGAAAGCTAAGGGAGGTTGATCTCTGCAAAGTTCTTCCAAGAACTCATCAAGAAGCCAGCTAACCCTTCTCTCTCTATCTGGGTTGTGGTTAATTACTTTGTAAACATTATTTTCTGTAGGATCCTAAGGGATCTGAGCTGTAAGCCTATTTTATAAAGGCTGAGTGTAAGAGATTTAGATCTCTGAGTGTAGGTCTTGTTGAAGACTGAGTGGTAGGGCTTTGTGCCTGAGTTGTAGGAGACAGTGTTCTCTGAGTGTAGGCCTTGGTGAAGGCTGAGGTAGGGCAGTTTGCCTGAGTTGTAGGAGTGGGGACACTCTGAGTTGTAGGAACCTGGTTTGGGGTTCTGAGCTGTAGGATCTGAGGATCTGAGGAGAAGTTCAGAAGTTAGACTGAATCTAGTATACTACTAGATAGACGAAGGGGGAAAGTGGATGTACCCAGACCTTGGGGAACCACTATAAAATCTGTGTGCACTCTGTGAATACTCCGTCGAAGATTTCGGGCACTAGAGCTACTGTGGCGGCTGTCGAAAAACTTCTGGAAGGACGTGTCTTTCTCTCTCTTGCGACTCTTGTTCAGAGGAACATGAAGAAAAAGAAAAAGAAATCCAGGAAAACCTAAGTCTAAGGTTTTGGGCTGGCTTTTCTATGAAAATCTTTATGTTTGTTTTATATATAATATGGTTTATAAATGATCTAACCCTTTTATTTGACGATTTGGACTAAGATCAACTTGGTTTTCGATGAAATTTGCGATAAAGGTAAATACCGATCATACGAATTAAACGACGAAGTTGAAATCAGAGTTCGACGAGATAATAACGAGTTACAATTTATTTTTAAAGTTTACAACAATGAGACTTGGCAATTGCGATTAAAATTAATTACTTTAATTTTTTAAACTCAGAAAAATCTACACTTTAGCAAGCTCGAAATTCAGTTGACTTGAAAAAACAGCCATAAAAATGCACTAACGACGACGCACAACTAGCCTCACATTAACGTAATGCCCTTACGACAATATTACACCAACAGAAGATTAAAATAAATTATAAAAAATTCAGGCGTGTTACAACCACCCTCCCACCCTAACAGGAAGTTTCGTCCTGAAACCTGAAACTCAATCTGAACCTAAGAGAAAAAGGACAAATTAAGATTTTAGTGGATAGAAAAACTCACCAATGAAAGCTAGGAGAAAAGATATTGACGAGATTCCTTCATGGCAGATTATAATTCCCAAGTCGCGCTCCTCACATCCTGATTTCGCCAAAGAACCTTAACTATAGGAATTGTCTTCCTCCACAACACTCAATCATGCGTCTCCAGAACACAGACATACTCTTTGACATAAGAAAGATTGGGTTGTAACTGGGTAACAGGGTCAAGGACATGACGAGTACTGGGCATACACCTTCGTAACTGGATTACATGAAACACATCATGAACACCAGAGAAATTAGTAGACAATTATAGCGTATAAGCAGACACTTTGATGCGCTCAACAATCTTGAAAGGTCCCACATACCTGGGATCCAACTTGTGGTTCCTTCCAAATATCTTAACACCTGGCATCAGAGAAACTTTCAAGAAAACCATGTCCCCAACTAAGAACTCCGTATCAACCCTTTGCCGATTTGCATACTTTTCATGACGCTCTTGAGCCACGAAGCTTATCACTAATATGCGACACAACACTGCTCATCTCTTCGAAGGCTTTTGGACGTAAAAATGGTCTCTCACCAACCTCAGCCAAGAACAGGGGAGTTCGTCAATGCCTCTCATACAAAGCTTCAAAGGGCTCTATCTACAAACTATCCTGATAACTATTGTTGTAGGAAACTCCATAAGTCCAAGACGCTTGTCCCAAGCTCCACCGACGGCAAGAACTTCTTCAACAATATCCCCTTGAACCTTTCCCATGAGCATCCATCTGTGAGGCCTTCTTTTTCTCTAATCCACCAGCCTTTAGCAAAGCCCTTCAACTGATATGCAGTGACCATAATCTTTTGGTCTACAGAAATTCCTGAGTAGGAAAACATCTCCTCGAAAGATATGATCCAGTCATCTAAAACCATGAAATCAGCCCTACCATTATAGGTCGGGGGTCCTAAACACTGGAAATGTGAGATAAAAATTATCTCAGGCGGCAACAGAACAAGAGGCACCAGGGAAGCAGGAGGAACAGGAATAACCAAACCCACTACAAGGTCATGTACCCCAGACTGCTGCCCTAAAGTGGCAGTCAACAACACCTACATCTGTGTTTGCATCGCAACAATCTGTCTCGACAGAGTCTCATTGCTCTTACGCAGCTCCCTGATCATTACTTTACTATGCACACCCAAAGACTCACCCTCAGACCGAGGAGTCGACCTCAGCGTATAATGATTCAGAGCCATCTTCTACTAGTATAAATGGGCATCTAATCAAAACTTAGCTCAATGCTAGAATTACCTAGCTTAGATCAAACCGGAAATGTGCAAACACTTGCTCTCGCTACTACCTTACTCTGAGATTTTCTATGAATGATATTATGCTTAACTTAGAATGATATACTATCATCCCTCGACTCTTGTGCATATAATATGCATGCATGAATGCTTAAATCATCATTTCAAATCATGTGTGTACGGGTATCATCATTTAAATCTTAACTTGGCATGTGTGTTTATGTTATGTTATGATATGCATTCTAAAATTAAAAGGCCTGAATGCATGTCATGAGCGATGTACACATGAAATATTATGCATCTCATACTATATAATATCGCATGTAACGAAAAAAATCTGTTGAGCATCCATGTGATAATGTTAGGTCACTCTTTTTAGCTTAACAGTCATATATTGCTTATGAGTGTAGTGTTCATGCTTCAGCCAAGACATACTGGTGACACATTGGTGTGTGTATGTAATGAAGTAAGATTAAAAAAAATGAATGGTCGTTCGACTAACCCATCCAACGAACCAAACAAACCTAACTCTAATACGAACTATCACAACCCGCATTTTATCAATATATAAATATATTATCAGAGTGAGAGAAAATACGTGTTATGATGCCACGCCGTGCAAGGGACAACTACAGACGCTCAGGCAGCTCCGACTCTTCATTTATTTTTATAAAAGATACATATATTTTATGTTGAAGAACGTGATTTAAGTTTAAAGCTTAGAAATGGTGTCGCTCAGTTCAGTGAATCAGCTAGTCCACAAGTAGAAAAGTATATACGTAGCAGAAAATTATAGAGTTTAATTCATTTTATTCTACATGAATATGAAGACCTATCAATGAACTAATGATATGCAAGTTTGTAAATTTAATATAAGTAGAAAAAAGAACTTTTAAGATCTTCAAAATAGGGTGACGTTTTGTTGAAACAATGTAATGAGTAAAATGCAGATTTTTATACATATAAAATAACTAATATACATCATAATATAAAACTTTCCCAGAGAGCAATGAATCAACAGCAGACAGTAGTAGTAGCAGAAACATCAAATAAACAGTCTACACAAAAAGAAACGATGTTATGAACGCTAACAATCTGACACGAACTCATAACATCAATAGTACAAATCTGAGATATACTACAAAGTCAGTAAAATAACAAACTATCTCTCACTGATGAGAGGAAAAGAAATCAGCTATAGAAGGTTTGGAAGAATCACACTCGGACAGCTCTAACAGCTACTGGTCCGCACCTGAGGCATTCAAAAAAGAAGATAATGCCTCAGCACAAAAGCGCAAAAGGCATATCAAACAAAATTTAAAAGGTTGAAGAGTTAAAGAAGTTATCAACCCAACAAGAGTAACTGTGAAACAACAGCAAACAAAGGTCATATCAATAATAAACATAAATAATTCAGCACAAATAGGCTATAAGAGAGGGACTTGCACCAAGTGCGATAAGTATACCAATATTTTATCCTATATTTATATAATAAAAGAGACTGATCGGCTCAAAAAAAATGAATCGTTACCACCGGGTATAAAACGGTACTGTGGTGGTGACATTCTTTCCAACACAAACAATCAGACCAAAACATCCAAAAAGGGCACTGTCGTGGTAGTCATCCACTCCACTCCAACCAACAGTCCATAACAAAAACCACTGGGTGCAATGATTCAAAAATAGGCACTGTGGCGGTGGTCATCCATTCCAATCAAACCAACAGTACATAAACATCACAACCAAAATCTGTCATCACACAAGACTTGACATCGGATCACCACGACGACGCAAGGAAAAACCCATAATTTCTAAGTAAAAATAGTTCTCACAACGAATTCGTCAAGTCCATCCGTTGATTTAACGTGATAACTCGACGAACCGTCATTATAACTCGACGAATATTACCAGAATACTTGACGAACTTGACGCAACCTCTCAACGAATTTGGCTTGACTACTCGACGAATTCGACTTAACCATTCAATGAATTCGACTTGACTACCCGACGAATTTGACTTAACTACTCGATGCACTAGACAAAATAGCTCGACAAATTCGGCGTGATCACTCGACGAATCCGAACTAATCACTTGACAAACTCAACAAACTTGTCGACAAACTCGACGGACTTTACGTAACTACCCGTCAAACTTAACATATCTACTCGACGAATTTAGTTAAACCACTCGACGGATTGTCTCAACTACTCGACGAATTTAATAAACTGCTCGACGAATTTACTTAAACTACTCGACGAATTCTAACTAAAAATCGGAAATCATTATCACTGGAAAGAAAACCAACACTAGGAAATAACAAATCAATGTCATCGGTCTTGGAATTTTAAAGAAAAGAAGAAGGAGAACTGAAAGAAGACAAAGCAAGAGGGATAGTCCACCACTTGCCTCAAATCTTCTAATTTTCGGCCTCCTAAGCACTCCACGTCCAGGATCGGCTCACAAAAAACTACAACAATAAATTTTTGAAATGATTTGGATGAAAAGGATGATTATGTCTACTCACTCCAACACTAAAAATACATGAAACCAGAAATACTCATCGCACACACATATAGGGATGATATCGAGTCGAGTTCGAGCGATTTTGATTCGGCTCGAAATCGAAATTTTCGACTCGAACTCGGCTCGAAATCGACTCGAAATTGAAATTGATTTCGAGTCGAGTTGGCTCGGCTTGAAATGACTCGATTCCGAGCCTGCTCGAAATCGAATCGAGTCGGCTCGAAATCGAATCGGGTCGGCTCGAAATTGAGTAATTTTTCATTTTATTCCTACTTTGCTCAAAATTAAATTGGGCAACCGATAAATTTAGCAAATGAAACACTTAAAGCCTTCATTCTTTTTATTTAGGTTTAAATTTTGTTATTTTTAATCTTAAAATAAGAATATATTAATAAATACATAATTTTTTTAATTAATTCGAGTTGATTCGAATCATATTTCGAGCGATTCAGAGCTGGCTCGAAATCGACTCGAAATCAGATTCAAGTCAAATTAAATCGACTCAAATTGAGTCGAATCAATTTTAAACGATTCCGATTTGGCTCAATTTTCGAATGATTTTCGAGCGACTTTCGAGTTTCGAATAATATGCTCAGCCCTACACACATATATCTCGGCGAGAGCTTTCCAAATATATACTCCATCGAAGATTTCGAGCACTAGAGCTCCCGCGGCGGCCATTGAAAAACTCCCGGAAGGACGCGTCTTTCTCTCTCTCACGGCTCTGGTTTGGTGGAAGAGGAAGGAGAAAAAAATTGGGAAAACCTAAGTCTTAGGTTTTGGGCCGGCATTTTATATGAAAATCTTTATGTTTACTTATATATAATATTGTTTATAAATGATCTAATCCTTTTATTTGATGATTTGGACTAAGACCAACTTGATTTTTGAAAAACAATTCGCCAAAGGTAAATACCAGTCCTATGAAACCAACAGTGAAGTCAATTTAAGAGTTCGATGTCCCGATAACGAGTTACGATTTATTTTCACAGTTTACAGCAACGAGACTTGGCAATCGTGATTAAAATTAATTATTTTAATATTCTAAACTCCGAAAAATCTACACTCCAGCAAGCTCGAAATTCAATCGACTTGACCAAACGGTCACGGAAACGCACTAACGATGACGCCCCGCTACCCTCACGTTAACGTAACGCTCTTACGTCATTATTATGCCGAAAGAAGATTGAAATAAATCATCAAAAATTCAGGGGCGTTACAAGGAGTGCAGACGACCTATGTTTCTCTTGTTAAGAAACAAGTTATTCGGGTTTTGTTGTTTTTAATCTTATTTTTGTTAAGTTGTGTATGCATGGTCGTGACCCTCGTAATCTTGCTGCATTTGATCCTAAGATTGAGTGGACACTTCACGTACACCGCAGCATTACTGTACAGATAGAAGGGAACATGGCCCGGATGAATAAATAGAGGGGTGAAGTTGACCCCCATGTTGGGCATGTTCAGGACGAACAAAACGTGATTTGTCTAAGGCCCCGAACAATGTGGGAGTATACCACTCCCATTGTTGGGATGTGTATCCATCTTTCAACCCGACAATCACCAACAAACACTTTGAGATAAAGTCTGTAATTCTGAATATGATCCACAATAATGTGCAGTTTGCTGGCCTCCCAAGTGAAGCCCACCATCTTAATTTGTCTAATTTCTCTGAAATATTTGCCACACTCCGTTATGTCGGAATATCTGACGACAGAGTGAAGTTGAGGTTATTTCCATTTTCGCTATGTGACAAAGCCAAGCTATGGTTGCATACTATTCCTCCTGGGACAGCGACCATATGGGAGGCTTTATCGATGAAATTCCTATCCAAATTCCATCCTACTGATAAGATTATGAGTATACAACATGACATCGCCACCTTCAGACAAGCTGATCCGGAGACGCTCTCTGAATCATGAGAGAGATTTACCGAGTTGTTGAGAAAGTGCCCCCAACACAAGTATCAACAATGGCATATAGTAGAAATTTTCTACTTCTCCCTCAATCCACGTTATAGAGCCACAATTGATGTCGCCACGGGCGGAACACTGATGAATCGTACTCTAGAAGAAGCTTTTTGGCAACTAACAAAACATTGCTTCACATGCTCATATTGGACGGCCAGAAGGAACCCTCTTAGAAGAACTATGGGATTCTACGAAGCCAACACTAGCTTGTCACACTGATATGTCATCTCCTCATTTGAATAATGTTGCATTGTTAAAGCGCCCAACGCTACCACCTGCACCAGTGATGGTGATCACTTGTTAAGGTTGCGGTACTCCTGGGCATCACACGTATGAGTACCCCGTTGGTGAACTCCCTCTTGAATTTTCTAATCTAAATTTTGATGAATCTGCGAATTATGTTTGTAATCAAAATAGATCATTACTTTTTCTACACCTAGTAATCCAGCGGTGAGAAATCACCCCAACTTTTCTTGGAACCAAAAAGTGGTTGGCCAAAGATGGCAGCTGAGCCAACACCATTTTGATGGGCAGACTTCTGGCGGCCAACTGTGGCCACCTCAACCTTTTAATAATCAACATGTTCTTGCGCCAAAGAAGAGCGCATTAGAGGAAATTATGGAAAAGTTTTTTGATGTGGCCTAAGATAACATTGCCAATCAAACTGCTTCTATGCGTAACCTGGAGGTTCAAATGGGTCCATTGGCCCAAGTATTATCTGAAAGATCCCAAGGTGCACTTCTTAGCACCACTGAAAAGAACCCAAAGGAGCAGGGGAAAATTCTGACTCCACCAATGCAAAACTATGAAGGGGAAATAATGGTTACTTGTGAATTCAATGATGTGGAAACCACTGCTCTTTACGACACCAGATCATCTCATAACGTTATTGTCTTGCAAGACGTTGAGAAATTTAATCTCATTATTAATACTAATGAGCGGATATCACTCGCTCTAGCCAATGGTTGTTTGGTTGAGACGGAGGGTGAGGTGTGTGAGGTTAAAGTTATATTGGATGGTGAGTTGGTCATCGCCAATTTTCAAGTTTTGGGGATGATAGAAAATGATTCTATAACAATTTTGGGCACCCCATTTTTGAAAAATAATGGTGTGACCATAAAATATCGCTGAAAGTCGCGTGTCTTTACCACATAAGGAAACACACCACTCATGCACATTCTCTACAATTGATACCTTCGCGGATGAGCATACTGCAGAGTTTTATCTTATTGGTGGTTTTTGACGAGTTATGTAGTTCTGAAGCTTGCAGCCCAAGTTTTGAAGGAGATGTGGATGTTGATGCCAAAAAGTATGAGAGCATGGATGATAGTGATGAGACAAAGGAGGTGAATAAAGTTGAAGCTGATTGGCAGTTTGGAAGGTAACTGAAGATGCGGAGGAGGCTAGCAACAAGGCAGAAGATGAGATTGTTGAAGTGGTGGAAATCTGCTCCACCGAAATTATTGATAATTTTAAATGTTGTGGTTCTAATCCAAGACTAATTAAGAAGGCAGTGTATTGGGCTGATCTTCTATCTTCTGCGAGTGAAGATTATGAAATCCCTCGTGAAATCTGAAATTGAAGTTGCTGAAGCTGATAAGAGTTCTTGCAAATGTCAGGCGCTCTCCCATGGTGGAGATGGAAAAAATAAGAAAGACTAAACCGCATCCGCACATTTTGTTGTCCTCTGAACATGTGAATGTTGAATTTTCTGGATCTTGGAATGAGCAGGGGTTATCTCAACTAGAAGGTTAGATCACAACCAGAGACACCATTAGCAACAAGAGTCTTTATTGATAACAACAGTCTTCTTACAAAGCAAGACATACATGGCGAGATATGATTCGCCAAAATAACCAAAGGGAAAGCAGAACAACTACAAGGCAAAACAAACCGCGCAGGACTGAACAAGTAGCCACCGGTTCTACTACTGCACTATGGAGTCCGCACAGACCGCCAGGTCGCCAGACCGCAAACCAAGTCGTGCGGACTGCCCGTTATTCCAATGCTGAGCTCAAGCCGCCGATCTATAAGCCGCCTAACCGCGAGGTCGCCTTAGCCGCCAGACCGCACAAGCTGCTTGATGCCGAACTGAACAGGTCACCTGAAGCAGACGACTTATTGAAACCGGGAAACTAGTTGCCAAAGAGAAGACCACCTGGTCGCTATCCGGATCTGCTGTTTACCGGCTGTTGCTAACCGCAAAGTCCGCACTATCCCTGACCGCAATCAGAGTCCAAGTCCTGTCTTTCCAGCGCTATCCGCACAACCTGCAGAGCAAAAACCGGTCAACTCCTTCAACCCGCGCGGGTACCAAATTCCGGTCCGCAGTAACTATTCGCGAGTTCACTTACTATTCATTCACGCATAATCCTGAAGTGACGGAGGTCCTATTTATAGGCACGATGAGTAGTGTGGTCACCGCCCTAGCTGATAGGATCACTGCCACATCCCGCAGCAAGAACAAGTGTATCTGCAAGCCGCGGATACACATCCAGTCCGCCGCGACCTGTGCAGAATAGTCAGACCGCCTAAACATCACCAAGGCCGGACAACGACCCAGTCAGCCTTGTAGCCAAAAGCCAACCAGGACTTAGCAACACACAGACTCTGCAACAACACCTTGTCCGCTTAACCGCAGACACAGCTCCAGTCCGCATTCCCTGAGCCCGCAGCCACGTCACCAAGACAGTTGCCGGACTCAGCGGACACAGCATCAGTCTGCACGCCTTGCGGACACAACTCCAGTCTGCATTCCCCAAGCTCGCAACCAAGGCACATGACACTGCTGCCGAGCTAGGTGGACTGAGAAGCAGTCTGCGCTTAACTGTGCGATCTCCCTGGACTAAGTCAAACCTGGACTTGGTTCAGAACCAACCAAGTCCACTCCACCAGGCACAAGGGCCAGTCCGCACTTACTGGCGGACACTGAAACCAGTCCGCCTGCCTCGGCGAACTCCAGCACCTGTCCGTACTAACTGGCGACCTCCGCGACTTCCTCTTGCCTCTCCACCAAAGCTAGACCAAGGAATCTACCAAGCCGGTCTGCCGAGCTCCAGTCCAGTCCGCTCCTTGCCGGACTCCGCGGATAGAGTCGTTATCCGCCCGGTTACCTTCTGGGATCCAACTGCCTGCTGATCATAAGCCGACATACCTTGCCGCCGCCTCTGTTTGCATAGTCCGCGCGAATAGACTGCCAAAGAACAAGCCGTCTATAACAGCTCTGCCAACCTGGCTATCCGCCAGTCCTGTCCGTATAGTTCACGCGGACAGGTCGCCCAGTTCTCCCTGGTTACCCAATCACCCACTTTCACTTCACCATTTTCAACACTCCCCCTTGAAAGTGAGAAGTGGTGAACAACCCCAGTAGCTCCCGTAACCTTGCACCTGGTCCCTCTGATAGCACCATCGAGAAGATGTCTCAGACATGGTCCTCTCCCCGCCTATCCTGGACCATAAGGGATCCCTCCAGCATCTCCCTAAAGGATTCATGCTTCCGTCTGCCTTCTTCTTCTTCAGCTTCGACCTCCACTTGTGTGTCACAGGACTATCACCAACGATCTTGGGCACAAGGCCCCAAGCCTCGTTTCCTGTAAGGGTAGTCAACCTCCTCAACCTTGGTGTCATCCACCTCCTTGACTCCAGTGGTGTCATCACAGCTAGAAAGTACTCGCTCGACCTGAGGGCTTGTAAGGAAACATGAGACCAAGCTCACCGAGTTTCCTCCACAATATCGAGCTGGTGGGTTGATGATCTTATTCGACCTTCGAAGACCATAATCACGGCTAACCACCTCTGCTGCTTCTTCCGAACCAGCTCCATTCTCAGGCAAACCCGGAACAATGCTCCCCTTACTTCATGAACAAGAAGCCACCGCACTGGAACCATAAGCACATAGAGCAACGCTCCCCCTACTACCTGAACCAGAAGCCTCCGCTCTTGAACAAGAACTGCCTGGAACATCGCTCCCCTTGCTACCTGAACAAGAAGCACCTAGGGAGCAACACTCCCCTTGCTTCCTGAACCAGACGCCTTTGCCCGGAGCTAGAACAACCTGGAGCTCCTGGTGACACAGACAGCTCCATCTGAACCTTAACAGCAGCCTCTTTCAGCCCACCATCTGACCTGCTCTCCTCTAGCTCCACACACGAGCTATCCAAATACGACGTCAGCTCATCGAAGACAACGTCTCTCGACACAATGAACCTCTTCATCGCAGGATCCATACACCTCTATCTTCTCTTTAGCTCATCATACCCAACAAAGACTAGCTTCATCTTGAGAGCATACGGAGTGTGTACGTAGCAGATAGAGCCAAATACCCGTAGGTGCTTCACACTGGGCTTCACCCCGAACATCAACTCAACTGGAGTCTTCGCATTGATCAGACTAAGAGGCATACGATTGATGACGTGTGGCGCACAGGCCATCCCTTCCTCCCAAAAGGCCTTAGGAATGCCTTTGCACCGAAGCCAACACTTGCAGGTCTCCTTCAACAGACAGATCATCTGAACTGCAACACCACCTTGCTGTGAAGTATGTCCACGAGAGAGCTCCCTTTGGATCTTATGATTCCTGCAAAAGTTCGAGAACACGCTTGAGCCAAACTCTCCTTCATTGCCCATCCTCAACTTATTGATCTGCAGGCCAAGCTAACCCTCCACAAGCTTCTTGAACTCCACAAACAAGCGGAATATGTTAGACTTCTCCTTCATGAAGTATACCCAAGTATACCTCATATGGTCATCAACAAACATCAGCATGTGTCTACTGCCTCCAAGACTGACAGTGACGGTCGGCCCCACCAAGTCACAATGAACAACCTCCAAAGGTGCTTTGCATCTAGACTGCGCCTTATCACCCTTAAAACGATAAGCTTCACCGTGCTGACATCTCCGCGCATGCTTGATCGTCATTGTAGGATGACAATCTAGGCAAGCCTCTCACAAGTCTCCTTACCGCCATTGCTTTCAGCTTGTTCATCCCCACATGTCCCAGTCTTTCATACCAGATAGCTGCACTATCACTGGCCTTCATCCAATCAGCATCAGAACTTATTGATGACCCAACCAAGTTCTTCTCCTTACTCACAGTATGAGCAACGTTCACCGAGTGCAAGACAATCTTACACTCCTACCTGAGGTGACCATGCTGTTTGCATCTGTATCACTGTGGTCCTTCCTTCCTCTTCTCGTCACGCTTAGGAAAACCACTCCTCTCTTGCCAATATGAAGTAGAAGGACCAACCTCAGCAACCACCTTCACCTCCTGCTTGAACAACCCAACAAGGGAAGTCCAAACCTCCGCAGCTCACCGACATCCGCTGATGTGATCCAAGAGCTCTAATGAGATAACCTGCTTGAGAATAGACTCCGCTCTCGCATTTGTATCCTTCCAAGCTTTCATCGCTTCAGCATTTCCAACAGTAATCTCTTGTCTTTCTGCTCCGCACACCACCTCCCAAAGGTCCTCGCAAAAAAGATAGCTCTCCATACAAAGACTTCCACTTCATAAAAGTTACTCTGTGTTAGGAGTTCAATACCAAGACCTCCTGCAAACCCTGCTTTCATGGCTCTAAGACTTGGTTCCCTCTTCATAAAAGTAACAAAAACTAGTTGATCACTGCTTATCCACTCCGACCTTCCTCTGATACCATGTTGAATTTTTCGGATCTTGGAATGAGCAGGGGTTATCTCAACTAGAAGGTTAGATCACAACCAGAGACATCATCAGCAACAAGAGTCTTTATTAATAACAACAGTCTTCTTACAAAGCAAGACATACATGGCGAGACATGATTCGACAAAATAACCAAAGGGAAAGCAGAACAACTACAAGGCAAAACAAACCGCGTGGACTGAACAAGTAGTCGCTGGTTCTACTGCTGCACTATGGAGTCCGCACAGACCACCAGGTCGCCAGACCGCAAAACAAGACGTGCAGACTGCCCGTAATTCCAATGCTGAGCTCAAGCCGCCAATCTACAAGCCGCCTAACCACGAGGTCGCCTAGCCGCCAGACCGCACAAGTTGTTGATGCCTAAATGAATAGGTCGCCTGAACCAGACGACTTATTGAACCGAGAAACTAGTTGCCAAAGCGATGACCGCCTGGTCGTTGTCCGTGACCTGCTTGTTTACCACTTGTTGCTAACCGCAGAGTTCGCACTGTCCCTGACTGCAATCAGAGCCAAGTCCTGGCTTTCCAGCACTATCCGCACAACCTGCACAGCACAAACCGGTCAACTCCTTCAACCCGCGCGGATACCAAATTCCAGTCCGCAACAACTATTCGTGAGTTCACTTACTGTTCATTTGCGCATGATCCTGAAGTGACGGGGGTCCTATTTATAGGCACGATGAGTAGTGTGGTCACCGCCCTAGCTGATAGGATCACCGCCTCATCCCGCGGCAAGAACAAGTGTATCCGCAAGCCGCGGATACACATCCAGTCCTCCGCGACCTGTGCAGAATAGCCAGACCGCCTAAGCATCACCAAGGCTGGACAACGAACCAGTCCGCCTTGTCGCCAAAAGCCAACCAGGACTTAGCAACCTGCAGACTCTGTAACAAAATCTTGTCCTCTTAACCGTGGACACAGCTCCAGTCCGCATTCCCTAAGCTCGCAGTCACGCCACCAAGACAGCTGTCGGACTCAACGGACACAGCATAAGTCTGCACGCCATGCGGACGCAACTCTAGTCCGCATTCCCCAAGCTGACAACCAAGGAACATGGCACTTCTGCCAAGCTAGGCGGACTGAGAAGTAGTCCACGCTTAACTGCGCGATCTCCCCGGACTGAGCCAAACCTGGACTTGGTTCAGAACCAACCAAGTCCACTCCACTAGCCACAACGGCCAGTCTGCACTTACTGGCAGACACTAGAACCAGTCCGCCTGCCTCGGCGAACTCCAGCACCTGTCTACACTAACTGGCGACCTCCGCGGCTTCAGCTTGCCGCTCCACCAGAGCTAGACCAAGACATCTGCCAAGCCAGTCTGCCGAGCTCCACTCCAGTCCGCTCCTTGCCGGACTCTGCGGATAGAGTCTTTATCCACCCGGTTACATTCTGGGTTCCAACTGCCTGCTGAGCGTAAGCCGGCCTGGCTTCCCGCCGCCTCTGTTTGCATAGTCCACGCGAACAGACTGCCCAGGCCGCCAAAGAACAAGCCATCTGTAACAGCTCTGCCGACCTGGCTATCCGCCAGTCCTGTCCGCTTAGTCCGCGCGGACAGGTCGCCCAGTTCTCCCTGGTTGTCCAATCACACACTTTCACTTCACCATTTTAAACAGTGAAGGAGGAGGTTAGAGGCAAGGAGGTTAATATTTCTTTGGGCTCTAAAGGCTGCACCTCTAGCTTATCTCTTGTGTCAGGGGAGAATCACCACAAGTCAGCATATAGCTGATTAGTGGGCAATTCTCCGGGCTTGTTCTATTTTTTCGTCCGCTGTAAGCTAGATCTCTATGATGAGATGTGTTTTTATGCTCTTGTTAGTTTGGACAGTCTATTATATAAACATTTCTAATACATGTATTTGATCCAACTTAAGGATGTAAAAGAAAAGCGCTATTGGGAGATAACCCGGATCTGTTTGTTCTTGTTTTTATTTTGTTGACCAGCTAATAGTTTTAATATTATATATTTGCTTGCGCTTGGAGTATTTTCCCCACAGGTTTGCGGTGATCATATTGTAAGGACGAAGCTGCATTCTACCGATTTTCACGCATCTTCTGGTATGCTCACTAGCTGAGCATTTGAGTAATCTCTCCCATTATCTCCATTTTAGTTTTAATGGTTATATCATTTTATTACTGTGCAATATACGTTTGGGGGAGTGTGTGATCGTAGCTATCCACTACACATGCACAATTTTATTTGCATGCCAGAAGTATTTCATTTCAATTTTTCTATTTAAAAAACATAATCTTTGTTATTTGCATTTGTCGCACATCATTACACCCACTTGAGCGTGCGCTTACTTGTCGATGCGTTCTGAGTAAACTTATATTTTTCATGATGTTTGGAAATTTGTGTGATAGCATAAAATTGAGCTGAGGTGTAAAGTGTTGACTCTTTTAGTGCTCCTAGTCGAGTGCTCGTGTCGCATGTAGAGTTGGTGTAGAATCAACTTTTCTCATGCTTTTAGTTTTATAGTTTTTTATTTGCGTGAACATTGTTTATTTTACTCGTATCTTGTGAATCCAGTGGAATCCAACAGTAGTGTAGGCGAGTGTATAGACGGTCACTATAGTCGTATTGCTCAAGTCGGGAGAAGGATGTTTTTTCTCGGTGGCTAGAATTTTCTTATAACGACTCTTGAAGCATGGGTATAAGTTAATTCACAAGTGTGAATGTGATATAGGCCATTCTTTGGCCCGATTGAGCCTTTGCACCAGTGATACACCCATTATCCTTGCTTACACCATTTGAGCCTTAACCCTACCAGTTGATTCAGCTCCACCATATATTCACCAAGGCCAAAGCAACCATCCTACTAACACACCAAATTTTGAGCTCTAAGGTCTATCTAAAATTTTTGGAAGTGATTAGTGTATGTTTGAATGAGGTGGCTATGAGACTTTGCTTATATAGTTGTTATTATTTTAAAATTATAAAAAACAAAAATCTGAGAAAAAAGTGAAGATTGTTGGGGATGAACCCCATTTTATTTGTGATGGGTGTGCACGTAGCCACCTCCCCCATGATCTCCACTAAAATTAAAGGGATCATGAGTTTGACCACGCACGCGATCACCGCGCCTGATCCCCCACGCGCCGATCCCACTACTCATGATGGGGAAACTGCCACACCTTGCCGGCAGTGGGGGTCGGCCTCCTCCCCGGCCGCCGGCCGCCCGCCCCCGTTCATGCGGCCAAGGGGGCGGCCGCCCGGGCTGCCCCGTCCTCTACCGCCCGAACGGCCAAGGGGGAAACCGCACGGGCCACCCCCTTGCTCGCCCGCCGGTGCGGCCGACCGAGCCGCCCCCCTCCTTGGCCAAAGGGGCGGCCACCCCCTCGCCTTGGCCGTCGGTGGCCAAAGGGGCGGCCGGTCACCCACTCCCTCAGTTGTCGGCGGCGGTCGAAGGGAGCGGTCCCCTCTTCCCGACAGTCATCGGCGGTCCTCCCTCGCCGGCGAACTTGGCGGCTAGTTCGCCAGCCGCCTATGGAGGCCCGCTCCCGCCGTCCGATTACGGGGGAGCGTCCTCGGTCATTCGATCCGCGCGTAACCATCCACTAACCACCAGGTTAGTGTGGGGAATTTAATTAATATTTTATTATTTATTCATGGCGGTCTCCAAAAAGCGGGACAGACGTATCAAAAACTATAGTAAAAACATTTATGAAGGTTGTTATTGTGTGCGGATAGCCGCGTAATTGTCGTAACCACCTCCCAGAGCCTATAAAAGGAGTCACAGGCCTCCTCATTTCTCATCTTTTTCTGATCCTTCTCTTTGGAGTCCTCTTCTTGCTCAGGTGGAAGCTCTGCCAATTTCCTTCTACGAGCCACCTTTGAGCCACACCCGAGCCACAAGCGGGTCAAGTCGCAACCACACGACGAAGCTGAATCGCCCAAGTTTCAAGCGGCCCCAACAACTGCAAGACCAAGTGTGTCGCCTCCCATCTAGAATCAACAAGTCGCTATCTTAAGACTACCGGCGCAAAGCGCAATTTGTAACAACTCCCGGCACGACGGCCTGTCGTCCACTGCATGCAAAGTGATCTCTCACTCCATAATTGTAATGAGAGGTGGTTTGTCACCCTCGACTTCACAAACCGGCTGTAACCCCAGGAAATAGTGGATTTTGACCGGAACAGATCCGGTCACGTGGTTTTTTTACCCAATTGAGGTGTTTTCTACGCTAAAACTACTTGTGTACAATCTACCTACTTTTTTGGCTGTGTGCGTGCTCGACCATCCTGAGAGCTAAGACGGTCCAAGAATTCCTACCCGACCGGGACGTCAAGTTGGTCCGCAATAGTTTGATGTCATTTGTGGGAAACGATTTCCCAACATCTTCAAAAGATTGTACCCTCTTCATAGCGGTACATAGAGATAGAACTCCTAACCTCACAACTTCCAAGGAATGAATTCTATGACAAAACGAAGCGCCCGGACCGCGGAAGTATCCGTCCCAGGGGGGGCACACCGAGCCATCCCACTCCTATCCATTAGTAGGCATGCCCCTCGAAGCGAAAACAGTTCTTGCCCCAGTAACAGCAATGGAGGGGCGAGTTCGTCAGATGGAGGAGTAGCAAACCGAGATGCTCACTTTGCTCAGGAATATGGGGGCGCCTCCCGCTCAGCCACCTGCACCAACCAATCCCCCACCTCTGCTGAGCCATGGCCAACCGAGGGAAGCTCCGCAAATAAAAGCGTCAGAAGAATTCTTCGATGCCGTTAGTTCTACTCACCCGGTCCTCAGAGCAGTTTGAACTGGTCACCGCGACCGAGTCTTGGAAGAATAACCTTGTTTACCCCGACATGAAAGATTTACTCGGGAAGAGATACATGAATTGATCGCTGAGGAGTGCAGATAGGTTGGCCGCCGAGATATTCATCCTCGTCAACCCCTTCACCAAGGCTCCCCGCTTGCACCTCTGGTTTTGGCTCATCCAATCATGCATGGCTTCAAATTGCCAAATATCGAAACCTACAACGGGACGGACGACCCGCTAGAACACGTCAACCACTTTACCATGATCATGAGGATCTATAACGCACCTGATCAGCTACTCGGCCAAGTCTTCCCCGTTACTCTCAAAGGTCAAGCTCGGACTTGGTTCCATTCTCTGAGGGTAGGAACTATTACGAACTTTACAGAGCTCACTAGGCAGTTCACCGACCAGTTCATCGCCAAACGAAGAATCGTCCGAGACCCCTCACACTTGTCGTTAATCCGACAAAACAAGGGGGAATCTTTGAAGGAATTTTTCTGTCGGTTCACCGCGGAAGCCCGTTAGATCGCTGGAGTAGATCCAAAACTATTAAGAGGAGTGTTTCTTAGAGGGCTTCGCTCCAGTGGATTCTACTCCGCACTGATGAGAGAAACTGTCCCAAGCTACCCATACGTTGTACACCGCGTGGAAGCACAGATAGCAGTAGATGAAGCTATCAAAGACCATCGTCAATAGTTCGATGAAGACCAGAACCACAAAATGGATAGAGAACAGCCCTCAAAAGCCAAGAAAGGAAGATTTCAGGAAGAACGCCAAAACGAACAGCGACGACATGATTTCCAGAGGGACAAGCCATCCCGAGAACACACTCCGTTGAATAGCACTCGCACGAATGTACTTTATGCCATGCAGAACGAGCCGGCTCTGCATAGTCCCAACCAACCTGCCCCAAATCCCAAAAGAGGCTAGTCAAAATATTGGGAATTCCATCGGGGAACTGGACACACCACAAAGGAGTGTGCAAGACTGAAAGACGGAATCGAGCACCTAGTTCTCTAGGGAATTCTAGGTAGATTTTTGCAAGGGCACCAACAAGATCAACAAGCTCCCCCTAGGAAGGCAAGAGATCAGCAGGATGCCCAACAAGGAGGGGCCAGTGGCAGGCAGATAATTGGGAACATCGAAATTATCACCGGGTCGACAATTCTCTCTACCCAGATATTTTTGATAAGTGCCCAAGGGGATGTTCACGAAGACGAAGGATGCAAGCAAGACTCCACCATAGCCTTTAGGGATGAGGACCTTGAGCAAATCCCGATACCGAACTAAGGTTTTCGTGTTAAAAATTTTATATGTCTTACTATAACCTACGAAAATGACTTCAAAACACCTTTCACCAAACTTCATACGATAATATTTCTCATTGTTAAGTTTGAAGCATTTGCTAATAAAAATCCTTAAGTAGGACACAGTCGATTTTCTACCCTTCAACAGTTCATAGCGAGTCTTACGATGGATTTTGTTTATTAATGCTCTATTTTGCATGTGGCATGCTGTGTTGACCTCTTCATCCCAAAAGTACTCTAGTAGTGAAGAATCATTCAGCATTGTCGAACATGCTTCAATGAGGGTTCTATTCCTTCTTTCGGTAACTCCATTTTGTTTTGGAGTACACAGAGAGGAAAACTCATGAAAAATTCCTTGACTTCCACAGAATTCTGTCATGACCCCAGACTCAAGTTCTGTGTTGTGATTACTTCTGATTTTGACCACTAACCAGTTTAATTCGTTCTGAATTTGCCGGACAAAATTAGTGAGAGCCTCAAAGGTGTCTGACTTGTGTTTCAGAAAGAGTACCCAAGTAAAACGAGAGTAGTCATCAACAATGACTAACGTATAGACTTTACCTCCTAAACTATGAACTGGCATAGGACCAAACAATTCCATATGAAGTAGATATAAATAACAAGAGGAATCTTTTTCAATAATACCCTTGAAGGTAGCCCTTGTCTGCTTACCCATTTGACATACGTGACATGAGCTCTCTTTAAGGCACTTAATGCGGGGAGTATGATGTACCAGGTTGTGAGAAAATAATATACTTTTAGTTTTGAAATTTATATGTGCTAATCTCTTGTGTCATTGGTCACAGAGAGACGCACTATATTTTGTTAAAAACACACTGGTGTAGAAGTGTCTAAACAGAGAAAATTTAAACAAAAAATATTTCTACTCTGAGTGCCTATTAAGACTGTCTCCAAATTGGCAGATGATTTTATCAGACACGTGTCCTTGTAGAACTCAATGATATAGCCTTTATCACATAATTAACTTATGCTTATGAGATTATGATGTAATTTTTTAACATAAATCACTTCTGTGAAGGAGATTATACAGTTGTTAATCATATTGTGGCCTTTAGTGATTCCCATGTCATACCCTCTAAAGATGACTTTTGGATCATCTTCTACTGGGATATATTCTTGCATTAGGCTTCTAGTTCTGATCATGTGTCGGGAGCAATCGCTGTCCAAATATCAGATAGGATTTTTGTTGGCCTTTGGACATACCTGCATTCATGAATCATTTTCCCTTATGACCTCAAATTGATTTGGGTCCTTGGTTCCTTGTTAGTTGACTGCCACTGGGAGCATTAACATTGCGAGTGGTCATTCTTGCAATGTTAACTCGTGGAGTTTCATATTTGATCGGATAAAACCAACAATCCACGACAAAGTGACCAATTTTTCCACAGCACCAACGGTCAAACCTGTTGTACCGTCTCTTGTTCTCCTGCTTTACCTTTTGAATGGGAGGTCAAGCAAGAGCAACCGACTTGGAAGTGGAAGCCTCATGAGTATAGCATACACAAGGCTTCTTCGTCTCCTTAGCCTTGGGTATAACAATTTTGGCTTTCGAAGCATTCTTGCCACTTTGTCCATGAACGCATGGACCGTAACTGTTAAGGGTGATTTATTCATAAGGTGCATTAAACACACTTTCTCTGAAATCCCTAGGTCGGATCCATCCTTTGCTCCTTTTGATAGGTTTCACATATGTTGGCCTCGCATAATGATCATAGGACGATTCAAAGTCATACTTGTTAGTCGGGCAGACTATCTTTTTGAAGGTGGCTTGAATTTAAACAGCCTTACCCTTACCCTTAGTAGCTTTATGTCCCACACCATTATAATTCCTTGAGGCTGAGAATCCATCAAAAAGGGGAAGCAAAGTTTTTGGTTTCTAAAAGTTTTCTACCAGTGTCCTTTCAAGTGCTAACTTCTCTTCCAGTTCATTAAGGAATGTCTCCTTCTGAGTCAATAGCTCAGTCGAGTCCTTTAATTCCTTCTTCAGGGATTGGACTTCGTCTCTGAGAGGAGTCATTTTTTCAATTTCCTCCCTCAAATTTGATTCCACTTCCTTGAAGGAAACAATCTCTTTGGATTGCACTTTGACTAGCTTACAACATTTGTCAAAGGCCTTCAATAGAACTTGATACTAAGTCAATAAGTTAGAATCATCCTCTTTAGAGGAGTAGTCTTCATGGCCATCTGAGGCGGTTTCTGGCTCAAAGAGAAGAGTGTGAGAATTTACCTTCCCGTTGTACTCAGATTCTCCTTCATTCTCATTAATGTGTGTCATTAGCCCAAAATAGGCTTCTTCATCAGAGTTTGACTCACTTGAGTCACTGTTGCTGAGGGTTTTTTGGCTTCTTCTCTACGAAGCTCTTTTCCTCTTTCTTCTTGCTTCAGAAGGATTTCTTTTCTTATTTCCTTCCTTCTTTCTTCTTGTAGGGGCAGTCGACAATCATGTGCCCCGGCTTATTGCAACAGTAGCACATAACGTCAATAGAAATATGTTTGTTCTGTTTCAACTTATACATGTCATTGAAGCTTTTCTTTGACTGATCACCATCTCGATATGACCTTCTAAAGTTGGAGGACTTATTTTTTATTTGCCTCCTTTTGGTGAGCATCCTCTTGAATTGCTTGGAGAGCGGAGAGAACTCTCCATCAGACATTTCTAAGCTTGAGATGCTTATCTCAGAGTCCTCTTGAACTTCAGATGCTTGTGTCCTTATAGGTGACACCACTTTAAGTCTATTTGACCCTTCGACCTTTAGTGCTATAGACTTCTCTTTTCTTAAAGTCTTGTTGTGTTACTCCTCTTTCTTCCTTGTGTTCATTTGTAGTTCATATGAAAGGATCTTTCCGAATAGGTTTTGAGGATCGATCTCAGGCAGCTTTCCAAATTCCCTAATGGCCACCACCTTAGTGTCCCAGTCTTTTGTCAGGTATCTAAGGAATTTATCATTGAGCTCATCATTAGTGAATGTATGACCATAGTTTCTGAGGTCGTTGACAATCTTGAAAAACTTTTCAAAGATGTCTGCAATTGTATTGTTAGAGCCTTGCTTGAATGCCTCGTACTCTTGATTTAGTAGAGAACTCTGATCATCTCTAACTTCTTCAATTCCTTCCATGAGAACTACGAGACAGTCCTACATCTCATTGGTAGATTTGTAGTGAAATAGATTTTGCAGCATCGAGTTGTCTGCTACACTGACTGTGATGTTCTTTGCCTTCTTATCCAAGGAGAATAGAGCAATTTCATCCTTATTCAAATCCATCATTTTCTTGGGAACTTGGACGTTAGGATTTAAGGTAGAAGCTTGAGTAGGAACATGAGGGCCTTCTTTAATAGTTTGAAAAATGCGGGGATCAACAGCTTCCATGTAGAATCCAATTCTCTCCTTCTACATGGGTAAGTTCTCCTTAGTCTATACTGACAACTTCATCGAAGACATATCCTTGCTTCTTTCCATTTTAGCTTAGTTGTATCTCTTGACAACTATATTAGAGATCTTGTTCAAGGTATTAACCTTATATCGAACAACCTCCCTTTGATACCAATTGAAAGTGTCTAGTTGTCTACCTAAATTACCTAGAGGGGGTGAATAGGTGAGTTCAGCGTCTTTTGGCGGAATAAAAATTAGTCCAAAGCAAGCACACAGAAACACAGATAATTTATAGTGGTTCCCCGAGTTGGGTATGTCCACTGACCCGCCTCACCTATCTACCACAAAGGGCTAGATTCCGCTACTTCACCTTTATCTCAGATTGAAAACAATCTTACAACTCGGAGCCTTAACTCCTACACACTCATAGATAACTCTCCTACCACTCGGAGAACAACCTCTCCTACAAACTCAATCATATAAACAAGAATCTACAACTCGGAGGCAAGACCTCCTACAATAGTATAAAAAGATTTATACAACAATAGATTAAGAACAATCTTCTTCAGATCTCAAATCTTCAGTCTTCCTTTCCTCAGAATAGTAGATCTTAAAAGCCTTGAGAAAATAGAGAACTTGAAATCCTTGAGGTCTGGATCTAAACAAACGGGATCAACTAGATCTGAGGAGTACTTGAACCTTTTGGAGATCTGAGATCTAATCGACAATCTTGTTGAAGAAGAATCGTGAAGAATGTCATCGGCCGAGAGAAAGACTTGAAAATATGTATCGCATTCTCTGACAGGAATTCTTTGAAATTTCTCGATTTGAATGAATATCACGATTAGGGTTGAAAGAAATCACCCCAAGTATTTATAGGAACTCAACTTCTCTAACTGCTAGAAGTTCCTTCAATACCTAGAAATCCACAATTTACTGTACATAGTCGTCGGGATGGGTAGAACAGAAATTCAAAAAAAAATCCAAGTCATTTTTGTTGAGTATCGTCGAGTATATAAAGGTATACTCGTCGAACTACTTCAAATTATGATGAAAAGGACTTGGATGAATCCAGAGAGAACTATCTGAGAGCACAACATATTCCTAGAGAGACCCGGCGAATTCGACGAATATCGACCAACATACTGGACGAATTCGACGAGTATCGAAAGATAACTTCAACGAATTTGACGAGTATGCAAGGCGATATACGACGAATTCTACTTGACCAATCCTCAAGGAAGCAGGAAAGCTTCGCTGAGTTAATTCCTACAAAATCGACGAGTATCAGGAGGTTTATCCGATTAATTCGATGTGTATCAACAGATAACCTCAACGAATTTGACGAGTCTATTCTACGATACTCGACGAATTTTCCTTAGAGAAAATTATGTCCTTTATAAATTCAACAACACACAATTCCTTCAATCTTCTAATACTCTTGAAATGGAAGTACAATCCAATAGAGAGATTACACGTGAGTCAACACTTTAGCCTACACAAGGAGGGATTATATTATATAGTCATGTGTTCTATGACCCATTGTAATCTGACATTGGTTTGTACTTAGCAACATGATCCTGCAAGCACATGACTAAACAAACAACATCAAATACAAATGCAATTCATCTTAGTTCAAGGGTCACTTCTTCAAATCAAGGTCGTTGTGGATACAATACCAAACACTTTTGTATATTTAGATTGAGATATGAAAATGTCTTCATCACTTTACTTCACTTAAAGTCTAAGGAAGAAAGATAATTCTCTCATGCTACTCATTTCAAATCTTGACTGCATAAGGTCAGCAAATCTTTTGCAAAGTCCTGGATTTACTGAGCTAAAAATAATGTCATCCACAAAAATTTGGACCATCAGCATCTTTTCCTTATGTGTTTGTATGAAAAGTGTTTTATCCACCTTTCCTCTTGTGAAAGTGTGATATAAGTGAAAAGTGGATAAAGTCACATATCAAGCTTTTGGAGCTCTCTTTAGACCATATAGTGTTTTATTTAGTTTGTATACAAGAGATGGATAAGTTGTATTGATAAAACCTGGAGGTTGTTCAACATAAACTTCTTCTTAAAGAGTTTCATTAAGAAAAACACTTTTGATATCCATCTGATATACTTTTATTTTCTTATATGTTGCATAAGCAAGGAATAACCTGATTGCTTCCGTTCTGGATACTGGTGCAAAAGCTTGATTATAGTCAATTCCTTTCTCTTGCCTATAACCTTAAGTAACAAGTCTAGCCTTATTTCTAACAATTACTCCACTTAAATCTAGTTTATTTTTGAATACCCACTTAGTTCCAATGATTGGGTAATTTTTTGTCCTTTCAACTAGTGTCTAAATATTATTTCTCTCAAATTGTGCAAGCTTTTCTTACATAAAAATAATCCAATGTGGATCATTATTTGTTTCTTCAAATTTCTTTGGTTCATATTGTGAGAGAAAACATTGGAGCATGGCTTTTGTTGATAATTGTTTCCAAGTTTTCACACCCACATTAACATCTCCAATTACTTGAGCTTGTGGATGATCTCTAAGAATTGATCTCTCTGGATCTACTCATTTTTGAACAATTATATGATGATCTCCTTATTGTTCTTCTATTTCTTCTACATATTGTAAATTAGCCTCCTGCTCATTGATGTAATTAGTGACTATAGTTGGATTGTTAATTCCTTCAGTAGGGACTTCATGGTCTTAACTTTCTACAACACCTTCCATCTGATGATGCTTCTTTTAAGTTAGTTCTTTAGAATTCTCCTCAATCCCTAATCTTTCAAACTTAGCATTCAGGGGAATCTGTTCCTGCAAAAAGTTCTTCGTGGAAGTTTCCTCCCACTTGGAAAATGAATAAGTTTCATGAAAGACTACATGCATGGATTCCTTTATTTTTAGAGTTCTTTTATTATAAAACCTACAGGCCGTGTTAGATAAGGAATTTCCTAACAATATTCCATCATCAGTTTTCTTGTCAAATTTGACAAGATGGTTCTTCCCATTATTAAGAATGTAACATGCACATTCAAATGTTCTGAAATATGATACGATGGGTGTCTTACCTTTTAGAAGCTCATAAGGGGTCTTCAGCTTAGTCTTGTGAATGAGGCTTCTATTTAGAACATAACTAGCAGTATTAACTGCTTCAGCCCAACATGACCTTTGTAAGTTTGACTCAACTAATAATGTTCTTCCAAATTCAATTAATGTTTTATTTTTCCTTTCAATCATCCTATTTTGTTGAGAGCTTCTAGGAGCTGAAAAGCATTGTCTTATTCCTTCACGCTCACAAAATTTATAGATCAACTTATTTTCAAATTTGGTGTCATGATCACTTCTGATAAAAGACACTTTAGTATTAAATTCAGATTGAATCTGTTTAATGAATCTTAAGGAGATTAAGAAGGTATTAGACTTGGCTTTTATAAACAACACCCAACTGAATCTTGAAAAATCATCCACAATGATCAAGGTATATGACTTTCCTCCTAAGCTCTGAGTGGTAAGTAGACCAAAAAATCCAAATGCAGTTGATATAAAATTCTTGGAGAATCCTTCTTACCAGTTGGTTTGAATGAGGCTTTAATTTGTTTTCCTTGCTGACATACTTTGCAAGGATTTATTTTCTTATACTTACCTTTTGGTAATCCCCTAACAAGATCATTCTTTGCAAGCTTGGCTCTGGTCTTGTGGTTAAGATGATCAAGCCTCCTATGCCAAAGTTCATTCCCATTAATTTGAGCATTGAACAAACATATTTCTTTTTTATTTGAGCTAAAGTCAACTACATAGATATTAACTTTCCTAAACCTAGATAACATAATAGCATTTATTTTAGAGTTGACTATATGACATAGGTTGTGAATGAATACAACTTTATATTCAACATCACAGAGCTGACTAATACTAATAAGATTATGTTGAAGTCCTTCAACATAAGCTACTTTGGAGAATGTGATATGTTCAATTTTGATCATATCATAGCCTTTGGTGTGACCATAATTGGAATCACCAAATATTACCTTGAGGCCTTTTTGGACTTGTAATTTTCCAGTAATTCTATATGTCTAGTCATATGTCTGGAGCAACCACTGTCCAAATACCACAACTAGTTTGTGGAAGGATATTCTTTTTTCATGTACATGAAATCTGATAGTTAATTGGGTAGTAGTCTAAATCACCTAAAGGGATGGGGTGGGGGAGTAATGACCCGGTCCTACAACCCGAAGTAGACGGCGCACACGGAGCACGCTCGCATCCAATAGTTCAGCCGAAACAATTACAAGGCCTGCAGGTCATACACCCCAACGCATATTCGGCTTGTTTATTAGCAGCTCAGTTGGTGATGAGGAGTGGTATTAAGGCTCCTTATCAAGGGTTGTAGGTTCGAGGCCTAGCGCCAACAGCGCGCAATGCTAATAAATAGGCTGGAAATGCGTTGGGGTGTACGACCTGCAGGCCTTATAATTATTTTGGCTGAACCACCGGATGCGAGCATGCTCCGTATGGGCCAGCGACTTTGGGTTGTATGACCTGGTCATTACAAAAACGTTGTGGGCCGGTGACTTCAGGTTGTATGACCGGGTGATTATAGGGGGTGAATAGGTTGTTTGTACTATATTGTTTAGTCTTGATTAAACATCACAGAAAGTACACAAAAATTTTATAGTGGTTCCCCAAGGTCTGGGTACATCCACTTTCCCTCACCACCTTTCTAACAGTGTGTTAGACATGACAACCTTCTCCAAACTCAGCTCAAAAAGCTTACAATACAGATCTCTCAGGATCTCTTAGGTTTCCTCCAAGACCTACCTTAGGCCAGTACCCTACAACTCAGAGTAAGACATACTACTATAGCTCAATGACCCTCTAGGTCACCTACCTCAGGCCTATCAAGGAGCTCTACAACTCAGGCTGGGAGGATGGCCCTACACTCAGGCACACAGGCCCTACACTGAGGCATACAGGCCTTACACTCAGGCATACAGGCCTTACACTCAGGCACACTGGCCTTACAGCTCAGAATAAAAAGTTCTTACAATATTGTTTGTTTAAATTACAACATAAGAAAATAAAAGATATACACCTTCATACTTGGTCTTATGTTGAAATAGAACAACTTATAACTATCCTGGAGCAGGGCTTGAAGTATTGTTCTTTAGCTTGTGCCTTAGATCCTTCTTGATCTCCCGTCTCCTTATAAAAAGAAGAAGATCAACCACTGATACTTGATGGACCCAACCTATTCTCCTTATATCTGAGAACAACTTCTGGAAGCACAAGGCCGTTGGAATTCTCAACACTTCTAATACTTTGCAGCAACACTTAGCAGAGGCAATGGCAACATGGCACTGACACACACACCATCCTCTTCTTCTTGACCTTGAAGATTCTTTATATAGGCTACATCAATCTACAATGAATCTTGGATTAATTTAACCTTACATGTCCAAGAATGGATAAAGCTATTTTGCTTTATTAGTCTTTCGTCAAAAATGGGTCTCGCCATCTCAACGGCAATATTTAAAATCATCTCAGTGGTTTAACTAAGACTGGCTTCTGTCTCAGCGTCAGATTCACTACATCTCAGTAATTTCGCTGAGAGCACACTGCTATCACAGCGGGCTTGGACAGGCTATTGTCTTAGCAATTATTAGCTGAGTCTCAGCGGTTCCGCTAAGACCAGACAATATTCTCAACGAATTTCTCTAGAATAGCTGAGATAAATACAACAATGTCCAGATTTATTCTAAACATGTTTTTAGAATAACTTAAACTTATACAGTGAGTAAAGTAGAAGGTCCATCGAATACATTATGCACTTAGCATTGAAGGTGATGCCTCTTCAAATCCAAGGAACATTGAAGGGAAATATTCCCAACAAAATCAAACACTAATTCACTACAACAAAGTGCACATTTAGTAAGGAACATATTCATTACAAAAACTAACTAAAATTATTACAAAACATTTTTGTAACGAACAAAACTTTATGTAACAGTCATCCTCTAAAGCTTGGCGTGAATACTTCTCGTAATGAATGTATGCATTTCCTTGAGATTACCATTCAAGAATGGTACTTGACATCCATTTGGTAGACTTTGAATCGCTTGTGTGCAGCATAGGCAAGGAACATCCTTATGGCCTCTAACCTTGCAACTGAGGCAAAGGTTTGGTCAAAGTCCATTCCTTTTTGTTGACAATAGCCTTTGACTACCAGCCTTGCCTTGTTCTTCATGGCTATCTCATTCTCATCAAGCTTGTTCCTGTAAACCCACTTGGTGCCAATTATGTTATGTCCAAGTAGCTTTGGCACCAACTTCCATACCTTGTACCTCTTGAATTGTTGTAACACTTCTTACATGGCATTGATCCAGAAGTTGTCCTTATTTGCTTCCTCAAACAACTTGGGCTCAATCTGTGATAGGAAGCTTGGGAACAATGCTTTATTATGAACTCTTCTTCTTGTGGTCACACCTTGTTGTTCATTCCCAATGATGAGATTTCATGGGTGATCTCTCAGAAGCCTAGTTGCAGCAGGCAACCTGTCTTCATCCTGCTGAACTTCATCCTGTCTTCATCTGCTTTTCCTTCAATCTGATCATCTATAACTTCATATATGAGTGCTTCAACTTCTGAATAAACCTTGCTTGAGCTGGGTGTGTCTTTAATAGAGAGCTCTTTCATCTTCAAATCATTTCCTGCAATGATAGTTGTGATGGACCAAACCTTATAAAGTAGGCTAGTCTCATCAAAAACAACATGCATTGACTCTTCAATTACATGGGTCTTCTTGTTAAATACTCTATAGGCTCTACTATGTGAGCTATATCTAACAAGAATACCTACATTGCATTTTTCAGCAAATTTTGTAAGTTGAGATTTCTCATAGTTTAAAATATAGTACTTGCAACCAAAGATTCTAAAATTTGAAATGATTGGTTGTTTGCCTTTTATAATTTCATAGGGGGTTTCACATGGGCCTTATTAATTGAGGCTCTATTAAGAACATAACATATTGTATTGAATGCTTCAGTACAGAAGTATTCTGGGAGTGAGGAGTCACTAAGTAGTGTTTTGTCATCCTCTTTTAAGGTCCTATTTCTTCTCTCCTCTCCATTTTGTTGGGGAGTTTTGGGAGAGGAAAACTCTTAGGGGATACCAAGGTCTTGACAGAACTTTGTCATATCCCCGGATTGAAACTCTATATCATTGTCAGTTCTAGTTTTGACCATAGTATATTGTAACTCATTCTGGATAGCCTTGACATGGTTTATAAAAATACTTAAGGTATCTGACTTCTTCTTAAGGAAGAATACCCATGTATACCTAGAGTGATCATCTACTATCATTAGGGTATAAACTTCCCACCTAAGCTATGAATGGGCAAAGGACCAAATAAGTCCATATGTAACAGATAGAGACATCTTTCAGTGTCTTTAGAGCCAATACATTTAAAGGTGGCCCTTGTTTGCTTGCCCATTTGGCATGCATGATAGGGATCACTTTTAACACATTTTAAAATAGGGCTATTTCTAATTAAATTTTTAGAAAATAATTTGTGAATTGTCTTGTAGTTAACGTTGGCAAGTCTCTTATGCCATTGAACACAAAGAGACTATCTCTCAGTACCTACAAGACATACAGAAGATAATGAGTTATTGCAAATGAAATCAAAATAGTACACATTTCCACTCCTAGTTCCTGAGAGGATGTCCTCTAAGTCAACTAACTTCTTGATCAAGAACTTGTCATTACAGAATTCAATGACATAGTTCAAGTCACATAGTTGACTTATGCTTACAAGGTTGTGTTGCAACCCTTCCATGTAAGTTGACCTTGTTATTAAGACTATGTCATTGGTAATCATACCATAGCATCTGGTGATGACCCTGTCAGAGCCACCAAAGATGACTTTAGGTCCATTCTTTATTGGAGTGTAGTCTTTAAGTAAGCTCCTTGTCCAAGTCATATGTCTGGAATACCCACTGTCCAAGTACCATATCTGATTTAGATAGGTAGTTGAACTAACCTGCAAAATATAGATCACTTATCTTAGGAGCCCAATATATCTTGGGTACTAGGTGTAACACCTCCCTTATAATGACCATATAATATGGGTCCGTCCAGGGCCCCACAACATATGGACGCCACAGCTTTAGCATTAAAAGATGTTATTAGCCACCCAACTCAAAACTCAGAATAAAGCAACAGCGAAAACATACCAACAAAACTAGAAGTTATCCACTACCAATCAAGAGTATCAAAATGGCCTTAAGAACTTACACAAAATAATTTCAAAACTGAATGACAATAAGGTCAAACATCAACGTGCAAAAGCACTCCTAGGCTACCTCGGCATGCAAACCGGAAATATCAATAACATGGAGGATCACAGTCAAGAAGAAAACAAGCTAGTAAGCATGGTAATCACTTCATGAGGCTTAGGCCTTTTCGGCCGGTGCACTCGCTCCCGCTTGCGATCCTTGCCCAGTAAAAATTTGTGGTAATGTGGGTCAGCAAAGGCTGACCTCTACTGTGCAACCAACACATATCCTCTCGGCCCCCCCTAACAGACCCCGGGGTACACCTCCAACATGCAATTCAGCACTTCGTATGCCATATATATAAACATGTAAAGCTTTAAAAACATGTTTGGGTGTCTCAAACAACAAACATGTTTTCTATGTTGAATATATAATCAAAGGGGCCTACTATGCAGTAGCAAAATCTGACTTCTCACGTCAGGATTCCATCTCATACACAAACTGATTCTAAGAACCCTTGTTGGACCACACCCGCTCGTGGGCTTAATTGCCCGGTCTTGTCCTATGCTTGGCATTCTCGTCATTCTCACAGGAAGGGGACTAGTCTTGCCGGGACACTCTACCCACATGACTTGCACGTCACGGGATAGCCAGCCGACCATGGAGACAAAGCCGCATCTTAGCACATCACAATCCATAGCCTTTCTCACCCTAATCCATCATTCATATTACAATGTTCCCGCGCACCAAGGAAACTATCTACCGACAACACAGAGCTAACCTTGTCTGGTTTTGGCTACACGTACTCACTCAAAAAAGGGGGAAAACACATACATCGCAAACGGCATCTTGTCGCAATGGATTTCTACAAAATCCTTAAGGCTCGCTATGCAACATCAGCGAGTCGGACTAACGGTCGTGACTACAGCTTTACCCACAATGCCTAATCCACTAACGGAGCGGATCTCTAATGCAATATCATGTCGGGGACGGACACAATCGACCCGATGGTTCCTCTTGAACCATGGCGACCCAAACCCCTCTCATTTGAGAGATTTGGTGCCCAAAAGCTTGAAAAGCAAGAAAGAAAAAGATGTTATGCACGCATCCTAGAAACCGAGAGGAGAAATGTCGTTACCTTACGACCCCTCTTCCTAGCCATGGAATCCTTACTTGGAACAGATTGACACGAGCGCCTCCATGCCCTCTCCACGGATCTGGTCTCGGAACGACGATCGGAGCTCTGAAGCTCCGTCAATGGTGGAAGAAAGCTCTCTCTCCTTCCTCCTCCCTTATCTTCCTCTCCAACCCTAACTCTCACTCTAAAAGATGAGAAGAATGAGGGGAAAGACACTCTCATCCCTAATAAAGTCATTTGGGCGGAAGATCCTGGGCCCTTGGATCAAGTTTAAGGAAGCATCAGATGACCACAAAAGAAAATGACGGAACTGCACCCGCCCGCACGATCAGTGGCGCACAACCAGTGGTCGTGCGCACTGGATCCCATGATCGTGCGATCAACATTGGCAGAACTCTAGAGAAATGGGATAAATGTGCATGAGCAGTGGCGCACGAGTAGTGGTCATGCGCACTATGTCCAATGGTCCTGCGATTGCCCTAGGCAGAACTTGGAAAAATGGAGAATAGTGCGCACGATCAGTGGCGCACGACCAGTGGTCATGCGCACTAGATCCAATGATCGTGCGCGCTAGATCTAATGTCGAGCTCATCGTCCTACCGCCAGTGGTATCACTACCGCTGGGCGTTAGCTTCCAGCGACTCTAGGTCTGAAAACGGGGGGTGTTACACTAGGTATATGTTAGCAACATAAGTATTTCTAACAAAACCTTCCTGGCTAGAATGCCTTTCTTTATATTAGGTACACTAGAATTATGCCAACAATCTATGAAAAAGTATCCCACTTTCCCATAGTACCAACACTCATGGATGTTGTATATTCTTTTCTGAACAGGTTTTTGAAGTAGATACTTCAGTTTTTTGTTCTTGAAGGACGATAGCAGCATTCTTCTTGTTTCTTTTAGGAATGTCTTGACATTTTGCTTGTATGTAGTTAGTCTTAGCAGGCAATGTCTTATTGGTATCAACAGGTCTCAGTTTGGTGGCTGAGCACAAGTTGATAGCATCAGAAATTGCCCTGTGAGATTGAGCTATAGGCTGGATAGTAGCCAACTATCTTGCTGGAAGGAATTTGGAAGTTGATGCTTTCTTTTCCTTGAGTGAGGGGACAATCACCAAACACAAATGGTCTAGGATGGGCCATTTGTATTTCCTTATATGGGGCCTTAAAGGCACTCATGCCCATCCCCTCCTTCCACTATAGTTGTGAACATTTTTGTTCACACTATTGGATCGTCCATTCAACCAATGACCATACATACTTTCTTGGTCATATTTATTGAATGACAACAGGACCTTCTCAAAAGAGATTACATGCTGGATTGGAGCCTTGCCCTTACTCTTATTCCTTCTTCTAGTATTCCTCTTAATGTACCACAACCCCTTCTTACTGGTTTGGGAGGTGAAGGTATCAATGAGTGGAAATACTGATTTGGGTTTGGAGTATTGAGTTATTAGCATCCTCTCTTTGAGGAGCTTATCTTCCAAATCTTTAATTAAAGAATTTTTACTATTTATGGTTGTGACTTGGATAATAGTGATTGTCTTGAGATGGGATATCTCCTTGCTCATTTGATTCTGTTGTGAGGCTGACTTAGTGTGTAAGGAGATATCTTCTCTTAAGGAAACAATCTCCTTGGCTTATCTTTTGACAAGCAACTTGCTCTTCTTCTGAGCTTCCAAAATCAAACCATACTTGTCAATCAATTGATTGACATCTTCCACAAATCATCTTTATTACAAGATGAGGTGCTTCAAAATTAGGACTTGTTTCATAATCAGATTCAGAGGAGGAGATGGAATGAATCAATACCTCATCAGGATCAGACTGATCCTGGCTGGATTCTCCTTCTATCATGGTCATAAATCCACAACAGCCACTGACTTCTTCATCCACCTCATTGTCACTATTTGTAAGTGACAGAGGGGCCCTGATACCTATCCTTGTAGATGGATAGTCCTTATCTCCTTCAGTAGTAGCAGCAAACATCCCAATGTAGGCTTCATCTTCTTCTTATGAATCAGAAGATGCTGAGTTAGTTTGACTCCAGCTCTTCTCATTCTTGGCAAGGAAGGTCTTTTCCGTCTTGCCCTTGTGGTGGTGGTGCTTCTTCTCACCTTTCATCTCACCTATTTCTTTTCTTTTGACTGAGTAGTTAGCAATGATATGTCCAGGCTTTCTACAACAATAACATATTACATTAGCAGAAATATGTTTACTAGGTTTATAATCATACCTGTCTCCTTTGGAGAACTTCTTCACAAATTTTCTATGATCTTTCTTGTAGTATGAATTGGAGGAAAGTTTGCTCTTCCATTGCTTCCTCTTCATCACCTTCTAGAATTTCCATGAGAAGGCAACAAACTCCCCATCTGACATGTTGCTATCAGATGTGCTAGACTCAATGCTCTATCAATCAACTAGCCTTCTTATGGGAGAGGAAATTCTCTCCTTGCTCTTTTTAGATCTCTTAGCCTTGAGATCCACTGTCCTCTCCTTGGCTTGGGACCTAATGGTGGTCTCCTCCTCCTTCCTGGCAGATAGCTGCATCTCATAGGAGAGCAGGTTTCCAAATAATGTGTGAGGGGGAGTTTCAAGAAGCTTGGAAACTTCCCTGATGACACATATCTTTGTGCCCCAATCTCTGGTTAGAGACCTTAGAAACTTATCATTCATCTCAAAATTGTTGAAGACCCTTCCATAGGTCTTCAGCTCATTTACCATCCTGAAAAACGCTTTTATAGCACTCAACTATGTTGTCCTTGCTGTTTTGTGTAACGCCCTTAGTTCCTGTAGCAGGAAAATGGTTTATGTGTGTTACCGCCCGGCAGTATGGTTAGCGTCGACGATAGCGGTAGCTGTGTTAGCCGATATGCATCTCTGTGAGGTACTGCTTGGCGGAAGCATTACCGCACGACGGTAGCATCGGGGCGCCAACAGCGTCGTGTGATTGTGATGCAGAGGCTACCGCACAGCGGTAGGTCATTACCGCCGACAGTAGCACCGAGAGTAGGGTGGTAGAGTTTTCGGGAAGCTACTGCCCAGAGGTAGGGATACCGCTGGCAATAGCGGGGCCGATTTATTCGTCAAGGCTCTCGGGTGGTTACCGCGGCGTGGTAGAAGCTATCGCGCGACAATAGTGGGTGCGAGCATGTCGTAACCAATGTTGGATACCGCGTGGCGGTAGTGGCCTATCGCGCGGTGATAGTACCTTCTAACTGCATGGCCACGTGTCGACCTATGATTGTACGTCTTGGGTGGTGGTCACGCGAATCGAGGCATCGATTGAGGTATCGCACGATGGTAGCTAGTTACCACGTAGCGGTAGCTTGGTTTAAAGCCTTAGAAGTGTCGTTTTCTCTCATTCCTTTGGAGGATTTGGGCTGAGCGGCTATAGCAAGAAGATGGAAGTTTGGTCGAAGGAGATCGCGCCGTCGTTGTAGTTTCGGGGCACGGATCCGGGAGATAAGTTCGGATCTGTGGGTGGCAAAGTCGTAGCGGTCATTTCCATCCAGCTGGAATCTATCCTATGGTGGCGAAATAGACTTCTAGTGTAACGATCCTCTTCATTAGACATATGAAGTCCTTCTTTTTAGCATCTGAGGGTAGATGCTCCACGAACACATGGAAGTGGTTCTCCCGACGGGTAGATCTGTGTATCCCCATTAGTGTTTCATTTAGACCCGGAATCGAAGTACGGAATAGGCATTCTATGTGAAGCCCATCCGGATAGGTTGGTCTGGATTGGTGATGTTTGTATGTTATGCATGTCAGAGAAGACTCCTTGGCAGTCGCGTATATTTCAGAGTTGTAGGGTGTGCATATAGCTGCAGAGAGAGCACTGGAGAAGGTCTCTAGGAAAACACCTGTTTAAGGGGAAGTATCGATAGTCTGTCCCCTACCACGCGGCGGTAGCGCAACCGCCGGCAGTAGCTCCCAGTGAACACTGTATTGATTGTAAGGCCTGTCTCGTGGAGACCTGAGGGCCATTTCTTTGAGAGGTCTGTCTCTTGTAGACCTGGTGGCCAGAATATGGAGCTGAGAACCTGCGTGGCCCAACTCAGGTGGCCATGAGTGCTGGCCTAGGATCATAATGGGGTTATGATTTGTCCGGATGGGAATGGGGATGCTGACCCGCGTCGTGGCTTGTTGCGCCCAACGATTTGAGCATCGAGAAAGAGCTGAACTATACCCAACCCTATGCTGATTGACTTGGAGTGAGTCTGGAGGTATATTTGGGATCACCATGACTTTTTCATAGCCATACAATCATTGTCTTTGGTTTCGACCCTGAAATACTTGTATGCTCAAATGTTGCTGATCATCGCAGAGAATGGAGGTGTGACCCTGTGAGGTCCTGTGCACCGAGTGTGTGCCCTGAGAGCATGGGGAGTTGGACGGTCGTGCCAACGTCTGTGATGAATGGTGCTTGTGTGCATGTTCTGATTGCCAATATTTGTAAATGCTAATGTCTGCAGGGAAGGAGCACCCCCCCCCCAATTGAGGGGTGGGTTCGTTATAATTTGGTCAGCAAATGTTGTTTGTTGTCATGTTTGCCACCATTGTGGTGGATTGTTTTGTGCAGGTGCAGCTGAGCCAAGCGGAAAATAGTATGTTAGAGCCCAAGATTGCTATACCGGCCCTCGAAGGCCAAAGCGAATTACTCGTTTTATTTTATTTACAATTTCATGTGTGTCTAGCCTGCGTGTTGATGTATATAAGACATTGTTATTTGAGTTGGACCATGTAAGGCCATATGGCTGTAACTTTTGTGTGTTGCACTTTCATTCCTACTTAGTTGTTTGGGCATTCAATTGGTTGGGTTCCTTTAAGCATTTATTAATCTTCTGCTAGAATGCACTCTGTGTTAGGTTAAACATTTACAGATTATGTTGGATCCCTAGTTGATTTGGGCTAGGTTCACTAGCTTAGGATGTGACCCAACATGTATAGCCAGGGTCAAATTTGTGTCCTAGAGTCTAGGCCAAGTCCTTATAGTCATCTTTAGATGGACCAGCAATAACAAGACCATCAGAGACTCAAGACTTAGAATATTTCCAGACTAAGTAAAATGAGTTCGACGTTCGTCGAACTCAGGTCGACGAAAGGGGTTCTGAGCTCGACGATCTTGAGATATTTCTTTGTGCTGAGCTCGACGATCTTTGTTCTCTATTTGACGAAGACTGAGATACTTCAAGAAGCTAAAGTCGGGCTAACTCCAGATTTTTTCTAAGTCCAACTTCAGGCTTTGGTCAATGAACAGGATTCTGAGCTCGACGAACTTAGACCTCAAGTTCATAACTTCTCAGGTCGACGATGTCAATTTCTCAGGTCGACGAATTCAGTACTCTGCTCAACGATTTGTGGTCAACGATTTGATTCCTTCTCAGTCAGAGACTTCTCAGATTCTAAGTCCACAATCATTCTTCGCTCGACTAATTTGGATCTCAGTTCGACGAATGATGATTCTCAGCTCGACGAATGAAGATTGTCAGTTCGACGAAGATTGTAGCAGAATTGACAAGTTTCCCTTGAAGACTAAGTGTTGTTATCTGGTCGACGAACTCATCAGCTCAGCTCGACGAACTGTGAACTCAGCTCGACGATTCATATTCTTCATTCGACGATTCCAGACTTAGATATTCTCCAGTTTTTCGTCCCTTTTCTTGGCGATGAATCCTGAGTAATTAATGCTCAATCTTCTCGGAATGTTACCGTTGGAACGAGCATTGATCATGGATTATTACATGACATTTTTCCATGGGACATTTAGGGAAATCATCGATTGCTGCTTCCTTCCCAGGCCGACTGTAATTACTGCTCTCTCATTCAAATTTTGAATGTTTTTTAGTCAGTCTTAAGTCAGAGAAGAAAAAGATTAACCAGTACTACAACACAAGCAGTGACATACTGACAAAAAAAACACTCAAGAACAGTCTTACAGAAATCTAAAGTTTTACTGTAATTAGCCTAGGCCAGAGAACAACTTCATCAAGAAGAAGAAGAACATACAATCCCTATCAAGAGTCTTCTTCCTTCAATCCTACAGGACAACTTCAGAAGGACAACAAAACTCTATCTATCAAAGAAGTTCCTGAAGCAATCTCTGGTCCAGGCAATCAAGTCTTTGAAGACCTATCACCCTGAAGCAGTGCTCCAGATTTCTTGATCCATTCAATATCTCAGGGGGAGCAATCTGCTGAAATCAATCCACAAGTCTTCTCAGTTGTTATTGAGAAAGAGAAGACACCATCACTCTTTTTCCATCCTCTATACAGGGTTTTAAAATCCCTTCAAAATTATTCCTGGTTGCAAGTCTCCTTCCAAAAGACTTGAGGTTTTGGTTTTTGAGCACCTGATCAAAAGCTCATTGGTGTCAGGCACCTGATCAAAAACCTGAGTGGATTCCTACCAGGGTGGTAGAAGAGTGGATGTACCCAGGTTGGGGAACCACTATAAATTTCTTGTGTCGTCTGGTTGCCCCTTTTCTTTTGTTTTGACTGTGTTGTTCTGTGATTAATTAGGTTGCTGTGCTTATTTACTTATTTCCTAATCTGTTCACTTAGGATTACAGCAAAAGCTGTAAAAAGTTTTTAGTGAGCACAATACTCTATTCACCCCCCCCCCCCCTCTAGAGTATTTTAGGTCTAACCTGCACTTTCAGATTATGGTCTCAATAAGTAACTTCACTATCTATCTGTAGTATATGGCGTCGGGCCCCGACTGGACTTTCTGTTATATGCTATATGACGGATGGTGGTGTTATAATTTGGTATCAGACTCTGCTATCAATCTTCCTTATTCGAATTCGTGGGTGAATTCCTTTAATGGGTAGTGAACACATGTGTGTATGTTACCGTTATAACATGAAAGAACCCATGAATGTCCACTTAGGAATGAAAATACACATGTTTGAGGAACCTTCTTGTTCCTATAATTGCTTTTTGGCAATTTATTTGTCGCCTAATTGAGTGTTTTTACGATTATAGGTGACTAGGAGTGGTGCGGAGCAGTCACAACATTCGCACACTACGGAGAGTAGTGCACCTAATGACGCGTATGTGATCCCTCCTTCTGATGAAACCATACGAATGGTAGCTGAAGCGGTGTTTTCCATGATCAATGCCTAACCAGGGAGCAAGTATAACCTCCTGCTCCTGTATTGGGTCAAGTACCGCGTGGCACAGTAGAGCGCTTCGTGGTGGACCAAGTAGCAGCAGAACCCATGGTGCAAAGAAGAGCGACTGAAAAGCAGCTAAAGCTCGTGATGAGTTTTAACCCACCAGTGTTTACGGGGACTGAAACCCCAACGCAAGCTGTGGACTGACTCTCTAAGGTTAAGAGAGTCATGTTCACAATAGATACTGAGGAGTGGCAGATGGTTACGATAGACAGTTTCCATTTGGAAAACGAAGCAAGGTTGTGGTGGGATGAGCTAGAGCTGCATCACTTTGCTGTGAGACAACTCACTAATATCTCGATGGAAGAATTCTCGAGACTATTTTTGACACGGTTCATCCCGTCAGCTCAGAAAATAGCTATGGAGAATCAGTTTCAGAGACTGACTTAGGGTGAGAGTAGCGTGGACGACTACCTGCATGAGTTCACGAGATTGGGGCGATATGCTGACACTACTTTTACTGATGAGGAGTGCAAGACTAACCGGTTCTATGAAGGACTGCGTGATGATCTGAGGTTGCTGCTCGCAGGACCGATGACGCAGGGTTTTTTGACCCTGGTCAATACAGCCCGATCTCTGGAGAAAGATTTGAAGAGGGTTCAAGGTAAGAAGGACTTGGCAGTGATGTGGTCGAAATTTAAAGTTCCAAGTTCATCGAAGTCTGGGCATCGAAAATGGTACAAGAAGCCCAAAACTTCTGGACCGACTACTTCATCTGTTACTACTAGAGTATCGTCTTGGCGAGGAGGCCCAATTCATTATTTTAACTGTAGTAAACCAGGTCATATAGACCGCTACTATTGGAGTGGCAAGTCAAAGAATATGGTAGGAGCATCATACGCTGAGAAAGGGAAGATGGTGGAGTCAACCACATCCCATCATGCTCCAACCCAACCAAGAGTCAACAACCTTGGCCAACAGGCGGCCATCAAACAAGGCGATGTGGTTACAGGTATGTGTTAGATTTTTTTTAAGCCGTAATACTTTCTATACCGTACATCTTATATATTGGTTGTGCACTGTCGCGCTTTAGGCTTTGTCGTAATTTTGTACTGTCCGGCACGAGCACTGTTTGATACAGGAGCTTCACACTCTTTCCTGTCTGAGGACTTTGTATCACGTATCAGATTACCTTCTTCTATGGCAAAGGATGGATTTGATGTGTTGCCGCTTAACGGTTGTTCGATGCGCGCAGATAGAGTTTGTTGCGTTAAGGTGCTGATAGGAAGTCAAGTTTTTGACTTGGAAGCATCACTACTGCCGATAGTTGAGTTTGACGTGATCTTTGGCATGGATTAGATGTCGAAGCAACATGCTTTTATTGATTATAGTTTGAATACAGTCAAACTGGGGCTGAATACAAGTCATGGAACTACATTCTCGGGTATAAATGGATTGATCAGGACGCTGATGTCTGCTCTCCAAGTATTTAAAGTTGTTCATGAGGGGGCAGAATTATTTTTCACCCTATTAGAGGCAAAGAAGCCCAAACCTGATTTGGTCAGTATTGAAAGTGAAAGGATAGATCTAACTTTACACTAGAGAGGGGTGAATAGTGTATATTAAAACTTTAATTTATCTTTTAGAGTAGTTTAGAAATTAAGTGATATATATATATAATGATCATGACACACAAATAAAAAGAAAAGCAATCACAGATGACACAAGGAATTTTATAGTAGTTCCCCAATAAATCTGGGTACGTCTACTCTTCTACCACCCTGGTAGGAATCTACTACAGGTTTTTGATCAGGTGCCCTGTCACCAAAAAATCTATTTTCTAAGGGAGATTTAGCAACCCTTTGAGCTTTTGACTAGGTGCCCAAAAACCAAATCTAAGTCTTTTGATCAGGTGACTTAAGAATCAAGAGTTAACTTTTGAAGGGAGTTATAACCATGTACAGAGTTTAGGAATAAACTAAAAGGAGTTTAGATGTTTGTCTTCTCTTTCAAGTTTCTATGAGAAGACTTTAGTGGATGTTGTTGCAAAAAGCTCCCCCTAATTTGAATAGACTTTGTGATCAAGGAAGGTGAGCTTTTCTTCAGGGTGTAGGCCTTCTTGAATGTTGTTCCTCTCCAGCAGATGTTTGAGACAGATATATATATTTTGAATGTCTCTTGGAGAGTCTGAAGCAGAATATGTCAAAATATCTGTGTTTCTAACTCTGTGTGTCTCTAACCTTCTGTCTGGTGAAGCAGCAATCTTTTTATATATGCAAAGAAGAATTCAAATATTTGAATTAAATAATTCTGAAATGTCTGAATCCCTTGAGAATTTGTAACTGTCTTGGTAATTAATTAGATTAATAACGTTGTGATAAATCCATATTTAATGCTGCCTTAAACAGCTATATTTGTTAGAATAATTAGCATTAAATATCAGAGTGTCAGTTACCAAATCTTTGAAATCATTCTGCCATCTATCAATATAGAAACCATCAAATTCGTCGAACTCAGCAAGCATTTAGTCAAACGGAGTCTGGCCTTCGTCGAACAGAGCTTGGATGAACTGAACAATACATTCGTCGAGCTGAGTTAAGAGTTCGTCGAACTGAGCTTGGCCTTAGTCGAACAGAGCTTGTATGCACTGAGCTATACATTCGTCGAGCTGAGCTCTGCTTTCGTCGAACTGAGCCTGGAGTTTGTTGAACTGATTTCTTCAAAGTTGGAGATCAGAGTTCGTTGAACTGAGCTCTGCATTCGTCGAACTAAGCTCTGCATTCGTCGAACTGAGCCTGGAGTTCGTCGAACAGAATTTTCTCCTTCGTCGATTTGAGCATCTCTGGAATTCCTTCTGAAGTAACAATCCTGGAAATGACCTATGACCCTAGTCTATACAAGTTGGGTCAAAATATACATCCTAAATAAAGAATAGTAATCCTAGCACAAATCAGTAATAAGGAGTTCCAACAAGTATTCTGGTGGTGTCAGAGTTTGCTGACATTTTCCTGAGAATCTCCCTGGAGCTCCACTATAGAGAGAGATCGATTTCACCATCGATTTGGTGCCAGGTGCCAAACCTGTGTCACGGTCTCCTTACCGCTTAACACCAAGAGAGATGGCAGAATTGAAGGCGCGGCTTCAAGAAATGATAGAGCAAGGGTATGTGCGCCCAATTTTGTCACCTTGGAGTGCACTGGTCCTCTTCATGAAGAAGAAGAAGGACGGAAGTTTGCTGCTGCGCATTGATTATCAGGAATTGAATTAGCTGACAGAGAAGAACAAGTATTTGATTCCGAGGATTGATGATCTTATTTGTTGGATCCCTAGTTGGATTTGTGCTAGGTTCACTAATTAGGATAAGTTTTGACCCACATTGTATAGCCAGGGTCAAGTCTTTGAGTCATAGAGTTTAGGCTAGTCATTAGGTTTAACCTTCATGGACCAGCCAGCAGAAGACTTTAGGAGACTCAAGACTTAGAAGAATTCAAGTTCAAAATTATCAGTTCGAAGTTCTTCGAACTCAGCTCGACGATCATCGATCGCAGATCGATGAGCTCAGAGTTAATTCTCTGAGTTGAGATCGACGATATTCGAGCTCAGATCGATGAAATCTGGAGTTCGGCTTCAACATATTCTTTCCAGTTTAGTTTCTCTGAACTCAGCTCGAAGAAGACAGATTCTCTGCTCGTCGAACTATGAACGCAGAATTGGCAAGATATTTCCCGAATGCAGTTCGCTGAGCTCAGGTCAACGAACGAGATTTCTCAGCTCGACGAACTTAGATCTCCGGTCGACGAAACCTGTTCAGAGTTCGACGATTTCTATCCAGTGCCGGACTTAGAGTTTTCCCCCATTTCTGTCCTTATTTCCTATATTATTTAGCAGTAATTTCCTGAGTAATTAATGCACATATTTTCTTGAATATAACCGTTATTGGCAGCATTAATTATGGTCTTCATCAGTGTTAATTACTTGCTTAATTTATTGGGACAGTTGGGGAAACTCATTAAAGACAATATTCTCCAGCCATTTTTCATTCTCCAGACGATTAGCAATCAATGCTTGGAATTCAAAATTTCAAAGGAGAATTTTGACAGAGAATATAAAAGAGTTTTTCTCTTTTCAGACGGCAAGAATACAATAAATACAAGGAATACAGAGAACAAAAAAGAACTGACAGAGAATACACAAATATTCAGAACTCTACTCTGGGCAGAAAACAACCTGTTTTCCCCTTGCTCTTACTGAAGACTGAAGAAGAACAACAAACAGATATCAAGAGTCTTCTTCAACTTCTTCTCCAGGAAAATTCAAGGACAACAACAATCAATCAGTCAGAAAGTTCCTGGACATCATTTCAAGACAAGGCTGAAGACCTACACCCTGAGAAAGGCTCCAAGTGATTTCAGAAGGAGTCTTGACAACATCAATCCACTAGTCTTCTATGTTGATTTGAGAAAGAGAAGACACCATCAACTCTCTCTTAATCTCCTGTACAAAGGGTTTATTAACTCCCTTCAAAAGTTTATTCTTGGTTTTTTGGCACATGATCAAAATCTCAAAGGGTTGTGAGATCTTCCTGGAAATAGATCTTGTGGTGGCAGTCACCTGATCAAAAACCTGCTAGTGTATTCCTACCAGGGTGGTAGAAGAGTGGATGTACCCAGTTTGGGGAACCACTATAAATTTCTTATGTTATCTGGTTGTCTATTTTCCTTCTGTTCTTGCTTTGCTGTGATAGATTAGTTTACTGTGATAGATTAGTTTGATGTGTTGTGATAGTTTACTCTGATAATATTTAAAATAGTCAAAAAATTTTAATTACACTATTAACCCCCCCCCCCTAGAGTAAATCAGATTAATCCCCTTCTTTCAATTAGTATCAAAGTAGTGTTCTTTTAGTTGTACAAGCTAATACTTGAACCAAAAGATCCTTATTAGATCTGATTTTCTTTTTCCTAGTTTTTCTATTTATTTCATAGCATGGCATAGAACAAGGATTATGCAAGCACCAGACCTCTAGTTTGCAACTTGAATAAGTTTGCTATCTGGAAGGCAAGAATTAAGCTTTACATGAATTCTATTGATGAAGAAATATAGAACTCTATTTTGACAGGTCCCCCTCAACCTACAGCTACTACTACATCTACCAGTACACATTCTGTTCCACCACCTGAGTGGACAGATGCTCAAAAGAAGGCCAAAATAGCAGATGCCAAGGCCATGAATATTCTGTCACAAACTATGTCAGATGACATATTCTAGAAAGTGGCTGAGTGCACATCTGCCAAGGCTATCTGGGACTCTATCAACCAGATGGTTTCTGGTTCAGCAGATGAGAGAAAAGATAGGAGATCTAACCTCATCTCCTATTATGAAAATTTCAAGAAATAAGAGTCTGAGTCTATCAGTGATATATACAACAGACTAAGCTCAATCATCAATGAGCTGAAGACTCTGTACAAGGACATCACTCTCACAGAAGTGAATGACAAAATCCTCATGTGCTTCGCAAGCTCATGGGATTCCAGAATATGGCCAATCAAGGAGGCCAGAAGTCTTAATGATATTTCCACTGAATCTCTTCTGGGAAAGCTCAAATCATATGAGCAACTGATAAAGTCAAGAGAAGCTGCAGAGCAGAAGACTCCTTCAGCAACAAGAAAGGAGCAAAGCATAGCTTTCAAAGCTTTAGAAGAGACAGAAGATCCAACAGCAAGTGAAGAACTCCTGAGTCTCTTAGCCAAGAGATTTTATAAGATGGTAAAGAAGGACTTCAGAAGAAAGTCATCTAGGCAAGATGACAAACCAAGGTATGACAAGACACCCACTAAAAAAGTTTTTTGTTTTGGTTGCAGGAAACCAGGACACTTCATATCAGAGTGTCAAGAAAACCAAAAGAAGGAGAGAAGAAGAGAAAATGACTCTAGAAAATAGCACTACAACAAGCCCTCTGTACAACCCTGTGTCCGGCGAGCGGGTCCCACCAGGGAGGTTGAACAGGCCTGCCCCCGCGACTCGCACCCAAGCGGCAGGACGGGCTGAACGACTAAAGGGCTGGCCCGCTCCTGCCCATCTCAGGCGAGCGAGCTGGCGACCCGCAGCAAGCGAGCCGGACCCGAGCTGGCGACCAGCAGCAAGCGAGCCGGACCCGCGATTGGCGACCCGCCGCAAGCGAGCCGGACCCCGAGCGCGACCTGACCGCCGATCCGCCCGGCAAAAGGCAGGCGGCTCGCCCATATCGGCTCGCACTCGCCCAGTGAGGGTAGGCGAGCCCCAGAGCCGGGTCGCGCCCGCCTCCTGCGGGAGAACTGAAGGCGAGCTGACCGCCCGGGGGTGCGAATAGCTACTCAGAACAGCGGAGCCTCACTGTTGGCAGACCAGGTTGGACTGCGAATAGCTACTCAGAACAGCGGAGCCTCGCTGTTGGCAGACCAGGTTGGACTGCGCATAGCTGTTCAGAACAGCAGAGTTTGGCTGTTGGCAGACCCATCCAGGGGCCTTTTGGTACTTCCAGGTCAGTCCTTTTGGTTATTGGCAGTTCAGATTCTGAAAATCTATAAATAAGACCCAAGGGGTACCTCAGAGGACACGCTTTTCAGTGCTTCCTTGCTCTCATTTTCAAGTGTTCTCTGAGAGTATCTTAGCTCGGCTCTTGGCTAAGGAGGGGAAGCGCTCAGAGATCTTCCGGGTTTGTGGTGGGACCTCCCTGCCGAGCCCTTGGGTCTGTCCTTTCTTGTCTCTCTCGTTGTTTTTCTTGCAGGTGCGAAGTAGGCGCGAGACCACCCCTTCCCAAGGGTCGAACTCCACAAGAGGCCGGTTCCCGGTTTCAACATCTTGGTGCGGTGAGCGTGGAGAGTGGTCAGTGCAGAAAAGCTTCGGCGAGCTCAATGACGGGAGGTCAAGGATCTGACAGGCAGAACTCGCCGCCCAACCCACCTCTCGCGACAGTGGGGATGTTTGAAGACTTCAGGAACGAGGTGCTGGATCTCGTCAAGATCGCACTCGGCGTGCGTGCCGAGTGTTCGACTCCGGCAGCCCAGATCGCGGCCGCCCCCTCTCTGGGCGAGGACGCTCCTGGCAGGCGAGCCGGGAAGGAAGTGGCTGAGGAAGGTCGGGGGAGCGAGCTCTCGGGGCGCGAGCTCTTCCCCGGCTCGGCAGGCCGAGGCCGATTCGGCGAGCTGGGTCCGCGTGACTCGCCGGCCCGTCAGGTGGGGGGAGGCAGCCCTTTTAGCGAGCTGGTCTCCTCAGCTCCAGTACCAGACGGGTTCAGAGAGCCCGAGATGACCTACTACACCGGGAAGGGAGACCCGGTTCAGCACGTCCAGTGGTTCGAAGACGTGGTCTCCATCCGTCAGATGTCGGACGGATTCAAGTGCCGTCTCTTCGCCATCACCCTCCGGGATAAGGCGAGGGAGTGGTTCCACCAGCTGCCGGCCAGTTCCATCTATTGCTTCGAGGACCTACGCCGAGGGTTCATGTTGAGGTTCACTACCGCAAAGAAGAGGAAGAAGGAGTCTGAGTCCCTGTTCCACATAAAGCAGGGGGTGAACGAGACGTTGGGGAGCTACGTCGATCGGTTCCAGGAGGAGGTTACCCAAGTCCAGGAGATGCCGGGCCACAGTCTGATGATGGCCTTCACCCTGGGCCTGCAGCAGGGTTTCTTCCGCATGGAGCTGAAGAGGATTCCCCCTCTCTCCTACGAGGAGCTGATGGAGAGGGCGGCGAGAGAGGTCGACGGGGAGGCGTCGAACCCAGAATTTGCGAGGAAGTTGGCCAGGTGGGCGACTGAGGAGGAGAAGGAGTCGAAGGGAGGAAGAAGACAGGAAGAGAGGAGGAGGAGCCCAGGCAGAGGGAGCAGAGGGAGCAGAGGCAGCTCCAAGGACAACAGCCAGGATGGGGGCGTCAGGAGCCCGACCGTAGGCTGGGGTGGAGACCAGAGTGGCAGGGGCAGGGGCCACAGAGGGGATACTACGGGAGAGGTCACTATCAGGGGAGGCAGGACCAGTTCCACCCCCCAGGCTGGAGGCAGGGTCAGAGGCCGCGGCTCCCCGATCAGGAGGAGGCCATGGCCATAGCTCTGGGAGCAAGGAGAGGGGTCATGAGGAGGAGGAGAAGGGAGTTCAGGGTGGAACTGCCCTACTGCGACTTCCATCAGGAAGAGGGGCACGCAACGGCCACGTGCCCGGAATTCTTGGAGATGAGAGAGAACAGGGGGCGGCAGCAGCAGCAGGAGGGAGTGCGGCAGGAAGTGAGGATCGAGGAGGTCCTGCCTCGGACGGAGGAGGATCGCTGTGAAGACCGGGTGGATGTGGGGGCCCGAGGAACGATCAGAGTGATCCACGGGGGAGTGGGGATCGAGGCTTCCCGCAAGGCAAGTCTCCACACTATGTATCGGCGGAGCGTCGCCTCTACGTCCCAAACCCCGCCGCCAGAGGAGAGGATCACTTTCTCTAGAAGTGATATGCCGGACCACGAGGATCCGTTCTGTGATGCGTTGGTCATCAAGGCCGCCATCGAGAACTTCACTGTCTCTCGAATCCTAGTGGACAATGGGAGCTCCGTGAACGTCGTCTTCAAGAAGGCGTTTGACGCGATGCAGGTGGAAGCTAAGAGGGTGATGGCCTCGGACGGGCCCTTGTTCGGATTCTCGGGAGAAAGGAAGGAGGTAGAGGGAGGAGTCGGCCTCCATGTCACCCTGGGAGGGCAGTCCCGAAACTGCAAGTTCGTCATTGTGGACGCCCCCAGCAGCTACAGCGCAATCTTCGGGAGGCCCCTGATCAGCGCCTTCCGCTGCGTCCCCTCATCTTTCCATCAGTGCTTGAAGTTCAACGCCGAGAGGGCGCAGGTCAGGGTTAGGGGAGACCCTAAGGTGGCACGGGAATGCTACGTCACCGCGGTGAACACCATCTCTTGGCAGGAAGGGGCCTAGGAGATGGGGCGGAGGATGGAGGAGAACGAACAGGAAGCCGGAGAGGTGGAGCCGGAGGTGAAGGGCTGCGCAGAGAAGGCGGAAGGAGGGGGTTTGGAGGAAGTGGTCGAAGTAAGGGCCGTGGCAGAGGAGATGGAGGTAGAGGTCCCCGCTCAGGAGGAAGGGGATGCCGAGGGGTGGGGAGAGCAGTCCAGACTGGAGGCCGCAGAGGAGGTGGTGGAGCTGGAGGTGCTCACCCGCGGAGGCAGGGTGGAGAAGATCCGCGTCAGCGGGGGGCTGACCCCGGAGGACCAGGGCAGGATGCTGGAGTGCATCCAGAAGAACGTGGACATCTTCGCCTGGAGCGCCGCGGAGATGCCGGGGGTTGACGCGGATGTGGCTTGCCACTGCCTCAACCTGGACCCGGGAACACGCCCCGTCCAGCAGAAGAAGAGATCCACGGCGGACAGGCTAGCGGAACCCATCAGGGAGGAGGTGGCAAAGCTTCTCAAAGCGGGCTTCGTGTCCGAAATTCAATACCCCGGCTGGGTCTCGAACGTTGTGATGGTCAAAAAGGGAGACGGCCGCTGGCGCCTGTGTTACCATCAGATCAGGATGCACCCCCCGGACATAAAGGATGTCTCATTCATCACAGGGGACGGCTGCTATTGCTACAAGATGATGCCGTTCGGGTTGAAGAACGCCGGTGCCACCTATCAAAAAATGATGGACAGGGTCTTCAAGGAGCAAAGGGGGAGAAACTTGGAGGTCTACGTGGACGACCTCATGATCAAGAGCCGAGACGTGGACTCCCACCTCCGGGACCTGGAGGAGACGTTCGTCACCCTGCGCCGATACAAGATGCGGTTGAACCCCCTTAAGTGTGTTTTCGGGGCTAGCCGGGGAAAGTTCTTGGGGCATCTCCTCACCCCCGCGGGGGTCGAGCCGAATCCCGACAAGGTCAAGGCTATCTTGGAGCTGGGGTCCCGCGGAATGCAAAGGAGGTCCAACGGTTGACAGGGAAGCTAGCAGGACTGAGCCGCTTCCTCTCTCGGGCAGGGGAGAAGTGCTCCCCCTTCTTCAAAACGCTGAGGGGGGGGCGGAGGTTCGAATGGACTAAGGAATGCGAGGAGGCGTTCCAGGCCCTCAAGGCGCAGCTAACACACGCCCCGCTACTCCAAGGGCCGAAGGAGGGTGAAGACTTGTTCTTATATCTCGGGGTCGGGGCAGAGGCCTTGAGCTCCGTCTTGGTGCGAGAAGAGGGGAAGAGGCAGCTCCCTGTTTATTATGTCAGCCGGGTCCTGAGGAAGGCCGAGCTCCGATACCCAATCTTGGAGAAGCTTGCGTTCGCACTGATTATCTCGGCTCGGAGGCTACGACCATACTTCCAGGCACACTCAATCCGAGTGGTGACCGACCACCCCCTCCGCAACATCTTCGAGGGGGTGGAGCACTCGGGCCGGCTGGCCAAGTGGTCGGTGGAGCTAAGCGAGTTCGATGTTTCCTTCGTGCCACGGCTCTCGATCAAAGCTCAGGCGATGGCCGACTTCCTGGCCGACTACGTGGTAGAAGTAGCAGAGGAGGAGCTCACTTGCCCGGCTCCTTGGAAGGTGAGGGTGGATGGAGCCTCAGGAAGGCATTCACTCGGGATAGGAGTGGTCCTGGAGAGCCCCCAAGGGACTCAGATTGAGCAGACGGTGGTGGTACATTTCCCCATTACCAACAACCAGGCCGAGTACGAAGCAGTGATAGCGGGACTACGCCTGGCCAGAGAGTTGGGGGTGCTGGATGTGGAAGTTCTGACCGACTCCATGGTGGTGGCTTCCCAGATCAACGGGGAGTTCGAAGCAAGGGAGCCCGCTTTGAAGTTATACTTGGCCAAAGTGAAGGGGTCATAGGGACCTTCCAGACCTTCTCCATCCGACACGTGCCAAGGGGGGAGAATGAACAGGCCGACCAACTGGCGAAGCATGGCCCCCGGATGGGGGGCACCATCACCGACCTGTTCCGCCCCTCCATCGAAGAGGGGGAGCTCATGGAGATCGATCAGCAGCCCTCGTGGATGGACCCAGTAATAGTTTTCCTCTCCGCGGGAGAGTATCCGGAGGGAGTAGACAAGAAGAAGCTGAGGCACAAGTCCTCCTACTACCTCCTCAAAGACGGGCAACTATACAGAAAGACCCTTTCCGGGATGCTGGCTCGCTGCGTGTCCGAGGGCGAGGCGCAGAGGATCTTGGAAGAAGTCCACTCCGGGGAGTGCGGGAGTCATTCCGGGAGTCGGACCTTGGAGGGGAGGATAGTCCGGCAGGGGTATTTCTGGCCCACCCTGGGCCGGGACGCCGCGGAGTTCGCAAAAAGATGTCATAAGTGCCAGCTATTTGCCCCCCTCCAGCTACAGACGCCCCAGCAACTCAAGAGCATCACGGCCCCCTGGCCCTTTGCAATCTGGGGAATGGATTTGGTCGGGTCGTTCCCCCAGGCTAGCGGCCAGAGAAGGTTCCTCCTGGTGATGATCGACTACTTCTCAAAGTGGATGGAGGTGAAGGCGTTGGCAAAGGTGACCTCCCAGGTAATCAGGAACTTCGTTTGGGGGGAGATCATCTGTCACCATGGGCTGCCCCAGGCCATCGTCACAGACAACGGGCCTCAGTTCGCCAGCGCCGAGTTCACCAGTTTTTGCGAGCAGCTTGGGATCGACCTCAGATTCGCCTCGGTCCACCACCCCAGGAGCAACGGGCAGGTGGAGGCGGCGAACAAAATCATCGTCAATCTCCTCAAAAAGAGGGTGGAAAACTTGAGGGGGAGCTGGGTGGAGCAGCTCCCCGCCGTCCTTTGGGCCCTTAGAACCACCCCTAACACGGCCACGGGGGAGACCCCCTTCAAGCTCTCCCATGGGTGCGAGGCGGTGCTCCCCATAGAATTTGAAGTCCAAACGCCGCGAGTCGGGACGGCCAGAGAAGGCCGAGAGGAATGGCAAGCCGAGAATGGGGAGGAACTGAGGCTCTCCCTCGACATGGTGGAAGAGTTGAGGGACCTTTCGGCCATCCGGCAGGAGGAGGTCAAAAGGAGGATGGCAAAATACTTCGACAAGCATGTCAGGGTCAAGCAGTTCGCTGAAGGGGACCTGGTACTGAAGAAGGTGGACGCGGCAGGGCGGTCAGCGTCCGTAGGGAAACTCAACCCCAGCTGGGAGGGGCCATTCATTGTGAAGGAAGCCTTGAAGTCGGGGGCTATCGGCTCCAAAATGTAGAGGGCGAGGCCCTGGGTCTCACCTGGAGTGGAGACGACTTGAAGAGATTTTTTCCCTAATTTCCTGTAAGCAACACGATTTACTATAATGAAGCTTTTCTTTTCCCTCCCCCAGGATTTTCATACCTAGGCTCGCTCAGAGAGTGGGAATGAATTTGGACCCCGAGAAGATCCCGCTGCCAGGCTCCCACCTAGCTGGCAGGGCCGGAAGTCACTCGTTGTCATCCCTAGCCTCGAGAAGATCCCGCTGCCAGGTTCCCACCTAGCTGGCAGGGCCGGAAGTCACTCGATGGAATGAATTTGGACCCCGAGAAAGATCCCGCTGCCAGGCTCCCACCTAGCTGGCAGGGCCGGAAGTCACTCGGTGTCATCCCTAGCCTCGAGAAGATCCCGCTGCCAGGTTCCCACCTAGCTGGCAGGGCCGGAAGTCACTCGATGGAATGAATTTGGACCCCGAGAAGATCCCGCTGCCAGGCTCCCACCTAGCTGGCAGGGCCGGAAGTCACTTGGTGTCATCCCTAGCCTCGAGAAGATCCCGCTGCCAGGCTCCCACCTAGCTGGCAGGGCCGGAAAGTCACTCGATGGAATGAATTTGGACCCCGAGAAGATCCCGCTGCCAGGCTCCCACCTAGCTGGCAGGGCCGGAAGTCACTCGGTGTCATCCCTAGCCTCGAGAAGATCCCGCTGCCAGGCTCCCACCTAGCTGGCAGGGCCGGAAGTCACTCGATGGAATGAATTTGGACCCCGAGAAGATCCCGCTGCCAGGCTCCCACCTAGCTGGCAGGGCCGGAAGTCACTCGGTGTCATCCCTAGCCTCGAGAAGATCCCGCTGCCAGGCTCCCACCTAGCTGGCAGGGCCGGAAGTCACTCGATGGAATGAATTTGGACCCCGAGAAGATCCCGCTGCCAGGCTCCCACCTAGCTGGCAGGGCCGGAAGTCACTCGGTGTCATCCCTAGCCTCGAGAAGATCCCGCTGCCAGGTTCCCACCTAGCTGGCAGGGCCGGATGTCACTCGATGGAATGACTCAGAAAGCAACGGCCTGCGACCTAGAGCAAATCGCGTTGTCAGACTCCCACCCGCCGGCACGGCCGGAAACTACCCAAAAAGCGTGCGCAGCAGGACGGAATCGCAAGAGTTAGCCAGAAAAGAAGGAAAGGGGTCTAGCATAGCCCCACCCTCAAGCCCCGGGAAAGGTGGTCGAGTAAATGCAAAGGCCTGGGCGAGAGTCCCCAGAAAATTAAGCGTGCGGCCGAGGAGCGAGCCGGCTCGCCTCGCTCGGCGGACGAGCCAGCTCACCTCGCTCGGCGGACGTGCCAGCTCGCCTCGCGCGGCGAACGGGCAGCGGCCTCGTCAGAACCGGACCGCAGAAGGGGGTCGCGTCGCCCGGCAATGACATCGTTGGAAAAACAAGGCAGGCGAGAAATATAAAAGGAACAATAGCTGAAAGGAACAATAGATAGAAATATAAAGTATAAGCGCAACTCGCGCATACATCTCAGACCAGATTGTTATACATCATGTTCATCCACAAAGTATATTACAAAAAGGGGGGGGGGGGAAACGCGAGATCTAGAGACCCTAAAGCGGCTGGAAGCTTCTGTCGCCGGGCTCCGGCACGGGGAGGAACAGCGCCGGCACCACGTCTTTTGCCGAAAGTCCCGCTGCCTCGCTCGTAAGCAGATCCGCGCGCCTCAGCGTCTGCATCGTGTATCCTCGCTGCGCTGGCCGCGTTCTTCTGCATTAGCACTTCCAGGTCGTAGTCGGAGAGGTGCTCGCGCGGGCAGACCCTGCTGTCTGGAGGAGGGACAGCGGCGGCGGCCTCCAGCTCGCGTACTCGCCCCTCCAGCGCCGCCTTTTCTTGGCCAAGGGTGGCGATCTCGGCGCCCATCCGGCTCGCCGTCGCCGCGTCCTGGGGAAAATGAATAGGAATAACCGTGAACTGTGTTAACGAAAAGGAGGAAGTACGATTCAGGCGGAGCACGTACCACCCCGCCTAGATACCGCGCGAGGGTCTCCTCGGCCGCGTCAGCTCGCCTCCTGTGAGTGTCCGCGTCCGCCTGGGCGAGCTTCCGGGCCTCTTCCTTCTCATCCGCCATCTTTTGGATAGACGCGGCGTTCCGCTCCACCTGGGTGCAGCGCCTCCCCACCATGTGAGCCAGCTCCAGACCGCGCAGCTGGGCCCGCGAGCTCTCATGTATCAGCACTCGCGTCGCCTCCTTGTCATAAATGGCGGCGTCTTCACGCGAGTACAGACCAAACGAGAGGCTGTACGCCTCCCCGCCGATGGTATCCTGCTCCATCCAGCTCGGCAGCAGGGTCGAGATCGTTGCGCGATTCGACTCCTTGTCCCACGACAGGAGCGGGACGCCGAGCTCGTCCAAATACTTCTCGCCGTAACCGAAGTTTCGATGCCCTCTCGGCACCGGCCCCGCAGCGGCTTCAGACTCGCCCGGCGGCGCGGAGGTGCCCGCCGCCCCGACCGGGGAGTCGCTGGTCGAAGCAACCAGCGGGGGCGAGGGGGCCTCAGTCGGGCAAAACCGCGGGGGCTTTGCCTTTTCTTTGGCTCGCGGAGGGTTGCTGATCCGCGGTCTTCGCCGACTTCGGCGGAGGCGCTGACTGTTCGCCGCCCGGTCGCTTCTTGGCCGGGATCGATGAGATGTCGCGCTGGGCGGCATCCGCGGCCTGGGCACGGGCGAGAACCGGGGGGATCCGGGCGCTTTCGTAAGGAGGATGAAGGGGAATGTCGCGTTCACCTGCGAAGAAGGGAAGGTGAGATGAAAGAAGAGTGGGAAAGTAAGGCCTAACAGAGACGAGTGGCAAACCTCCCCCGGCGGGACAGCCGCGAGATCGTCAAGGTGGCGGCGCAGGAACGCGACTTCAAAGTTCTTCCCGACGAAGAACGCGAACAGGTCGGCCTCATGGCCGCCTAGGTTGGGCGGCCGTTAGCTCGCCTCGCTGAGCTGTACCGGAGAGAAGGGCACGTTGCCGAGGTCCCCTTTGACGAACAGGAACTTCTTCAGCCAGTTGTGACTCTTGTTAACCGTCTCCCGCACCTTGAGGTGGGCACTGGAGAAGTAGGCCGTCCCGTCTCGGTTCGCCCTGAAGGAGAACAGCTTCCGGAATACTGCGAGGCTGAACTCCACCCGCTCCTCTCGCAGGAAGCAGGCGAACCCCATCATGACGGCGATGGAGTTCGGGGTCATCTGGCCCAGGACGACCCCGAAATATTTGAGCACCTGGCGCACCTCGGGCCATAGGGGGAGTCGCAGGCCTACCTCGAAGTGAGCGAGAGGGATGGCGAGCTCATCCCTAAACAGGTCGTTGATCTTCTCCCCCTCTTCGGGTCGCCTCGCAGAGAACCCGGCTGGGATGTGGTCGCCTAGAGCCTCCAAGTATTCGCGCTCTGTGATGACGGCGCGAGGGAAATCATGCTCGGAGAAGGTCCAAGCGCATTTGCTTCGGCCGTCCGCGTCGCCGCCGCCTCCGCCCATCCCCGTCGATTCGCCGCCGAACGCGAGAGAAAAAGCCGGGAGGCGAGCTAGAATCGCACTTCGCGAGAAAAGGGGAAGCGAGAAGACGTTTTGGATTCGGTGGAGAAATAAGGGCCGGCAGGACCTATTTATAGGAAAAGAGAAGGGGCGGGAAACTTCCCGCCAAAAGATGGGGTGCGGATAGCAAAAATTAATCCGACGGTTCGACTTCCCGCGCGCGAGCACACCTCAAAGGTCGAGCCGGCACGGTTCTCGCCCGGCTGCAACCGCGGGAGACCGGCGCGGGCGAACCAACCCCAACCCTCACCCGCACGCCGTGCCGCGCGAGACGGGAGATTCCCGTCTAGCGAGCTCCTCGGCTCGCCCTCGCCCCGATCAGCGCGAAAGGAAGAATGGACCCTTCCCTTTAACCCGCACACAGAAATCAAAAGAAAAGCAGCGCGATAATTTCAATACATCTCAGCAATAAAATAGTTAGGCCCCTAGGCGGGCTAAAAGAGTCGCGAGCAATTTATAAGTACAAGATAACTGTGAAATAACAGTAACCCCGCGGTATCCCGGCGAGCGAGGGGCAAATAGCTGGGTCAGTACTCGACCCACTTCCACCTATGCCGCCTCTTCATTCCCGCTCGCGGCGGCACGCGAGGATCGTGGTAGTCGCGAACCGCCACCAGTTCCCGCTGAGCCATGCCGACCTGCTCTGTGGCGCTCCTAAGATGTCCCTCGGCCCGCGTTATGTGCACGCCCGGCGAGGTGACGTCGTCGTCTTCCGCTTCACGCCGAGGGCCCTCCAGGACAGCGAGCCGGGCCTCAGTCTCGGCCTTATCTTCGTCAACCCTCCTCATGATCTCCTTCAACATCAGTGTGTGTTTCTGGAACAGCCGTGTCACCTGCCCCTTCATCGCGACCCGCGTCGGTCGGGTCACCCAAGGTAGTCAGAAACGCTGTCCACATCAGGCGGAGGGGAGCGAGTACCCTTCGCTCATCTCGGTCTCGGGAGAGGCCCTGTGGAAGCCTGCAAGCGAGGCGAGTCAGAAAGAGCGAGCAAGAGACGAAGCCCAACAATAAAAACCAGCTCACCAGGGGTTGGCACATCGCCCGCACCGACAGATGGGCGAGAAGAGCCCGGCCGACCCTGAAAGAAAGTTCCCTCCCTCGAGGGTCTCAAGAGATTTCCCCAGCCCATGGGAGACCGCCGGACGGGGAGTTTCCGGAGGTGGGCGATCCGGACCTGGGGAACTCGCGATCTTCTCAGGCGATGGAGGCGGGGGACGATCCTCTCCCCGGTTCTCCACCTCCTCACAGGGAATTACCTGCAAAACAGGGAGTCAGACGAATAGCGATAATCAGCGGAAGGCCACGCACCCCGGGGACGACCTCAGCACCCACCGCCGCGAGCTGGAGGCCGGGCAGTCGCCCGCCAGAGAACGCTTAACGATCTTTCCCTTCGCCGGCCTGAAGAGGGGGCCGGAGGATCCGCGAACTAGCCATGGGGCGGCCTCGAGGGCCTCCTCCTGAGTCTGCAGGACCGCTGCCGCCAGGCGAGCTCGCACTTCTTCGCTAACCGGCATCGAGGAACAAAAGTCTGCTCAGAGAAAATAAAGGGATTTGGGGAGCCTCCTACAGGGGTCAGCGGTATGTATTTATAGCAGAACAGTGGGCCCCCACCAGAAGATTCCCTGCCAGCTCAGCACAGGGGCTCGCCGAACACGCGGGTTGGATGGTTCTTTCCGAGCTTGGTTCAAGCTCAAAAAGAGCGGGGATTGTGTACAACCCTGTGTCCGGCGAGCGGGTCCCACCAGGGAGGTTGAACAGGCCTGCCCCCGCGACTCGCACCCAAGCGGCAGGACGGGTGAAACGACTAAAGGGCTGGCCCGCTCCTGCCCATCTCAGGCGAGCGAGCTGGCGACCCGCAGCAAGCGAGCCGGACCCGAGCTGGCGACCCGCAGCAAGCGAGCCGGACCCGAGCTGGCGACCCGCAGCAAGCGAGCCGGACCCGCGATTGGCGACCCGCCGCAAGCGAGCCGGACCCCGAGCGCGACCTGACCGCCGATCCGCCCGGCAAAAGGCAGGCGGCTCGCCATATCGGCTCGCACTCGCCCAGTGAGGGTAGGCGAGCCCCAGAGCGGGTCGCGCCCGCCTCCTGCGGGAGAACTGAAGGCGAGCTGACCGCCCGGGGGTGCGAATAGCTACTCAGAACAGCGGAGCCTCGCTGTTGGCAGACCAGGTTGGACTGCGAATAGCTACTCAGAACAGCGGAGCCTCGCTGTTGGCAGACCAGGTTGGACTGCGCATAAGCTGTTCAGAACAGCGAGTTTGGCTGTTGGCAGACCCATCCAGGGGCCTTTTGTACTTCCAGGTCAGTCCTTTTGGTTATTGGCAGTTCAGATTCTGAAAATCTATAATAAGACCCAAGGGGTACCTCAGAGGACACGCTTTTCAGTGCTTCCTTGCTCTCATTTTCAAGTGTTCTCTGAGAGTATCTTAGCTCGGCTCTTGGCTAAGGAGGGAAGCGCTCAGAGATCTTCCGGGTTTGTGGTGGGACCTCCCTGCCGAGCCCTTGGGTCTGTCCTTTCTTGTCTCTCTCGTTGTTTTTCTTGCAGGTGCGAAGTAGGCGCGAGACCACCCTTCCCCAAGGGTCGAACTCCACAAGAGGCCGGTTCCCGGTTTCAACACCCTCCTCCAGCAAGCTTAAAAGGAAGGAGAAAGGCTTCATTGTTGAGACCTGGATTGATATAGATGAAGAATCCTCATCTTCCAGCTCTAGTGAAGATGAAGAGGAGGCAAAGGCAAGGGAAGTTTGCCTTATGGCTATCAATGCCTCCTGCAGCAAATTTGATGCTGAGGAACAAGCAGAAGAGTTAGACAATGAAGAAACATCTGAATCTGAGGCAGATCAGGTACTATCCTCTTTTGATTATAATTCAGATAATTTTAAAACTGAATTCAAATCATTATGTTTTTATCTAATTAACTCTGAAAAAGAAATTAAAGTACTTAGAGAAAAACTGACTGAGCAAGAAAACTTTATTTCTGAAAACATTAAGTTAAAAGATGAATTAACTTTAGCCAATGAACAAATCATATCATTAAAAACTGAATTGGTTGAGGCAAGGCAAATTGAAGAATCCCTAAATGGGAGAAGCATCAAGTTGATGGACATCACAAGCACAGTGAATGTCAGGCTAAATGGCAAGCTGGGCTTAGGTGTTTCATCAAGCCAACCCCCACTTATTCAAAAGAATATACTGACAACTCCTATAAAATTTGTTTCAGAAAAAGTTAAAGAAAAGACAGATGACAATAATAATGTTAAACAAACAGAAGTAAAACCAAAGAATAAGAAAAAGAGAAAGAATAAGAAAAATCTCAACCATAACAATGTTCAGCAGATTTCGTCGAACTCAGATCAACGAAATGTGTACAGTTCGTCGAACTAAAGTCGACGAACTCCGAACGAAAATTTCCACTATAATTATTCGTTGAACTACGATCGACGAAACTAGTATGGTTTGTCGACCCGAGATCAACGATTTTGGGGCCCAGAGAATGAATACTTCCATTCTCTGAGTGGAGTTTGACGAACTAATCACCATTCGTCGAACTCAGATCGACAAACTTACCAGAATTCGTCGAACCCAGTTCACTTTAGCAGAAACTTTAATTTTCCTAAAACTTATACTCAACCAAGATCTTCCATTAACCAATTTAATCAATGGATAATTCCACCAAGAAGATATCATCCCTTAAGTTACAAAAATCAACCTAAATATTCATATATTTCTAGTTTTAATTATGTAAAAAAAGAAGGACCCAAGGTAACCTGGGTCAAGAATAGCTAATCTATTTTATTGCAGGTGAAATACTATCCCACCACAGAGCAACAGTGGTATTTGGATAGTGGTTGTTCAAAACATATGACTGGAAACAAGGACAACCTAATCAACTACAAGTCAAAGCTAGGACCCAAAGTAATATTTGGTGATTCCAATTGTGGCCAGACTGAAGGATATGGAAAGGTCAAAATTGGAGCAGTCACCTTCAGGAATGTTGCTTATGTAAATGGACAGAAGCACAACCTTATCTCCATAAGTAAGTTATATGATGAAATATTTCAAGTATCATTTAATAAAACTTCATGTATTATTACTTCAGTAGATAACCTAATAGTGTTAACAAGAACTAAAGTAGGAAATATTTATGTAGTTAATTTTAAGTCTGCCAAAACTGAAATTTTCCTGTTTAATCAAACTAGCAATAATAATGACCTTTGGCATAAGAGATTAGGACATGTAAACTTGAAAAATATTCCTAAACTCTCTAGGGACAACCTTGTTAGAGGATTACCTTCTTTCCCCTACAAGAAGGAAAGCCTTTGCAGGGCTTGTCAGTTAGGCAAGCAAACTAAAAATAGTTTTAAATCTGTAAATAAAAGTGACTCACCTAGAATATTGTACTTGCTACATATGGACCTTTTTTGGCCCTATTGTTGTACAAAGCCTATAAGGGAAATCTTATGCTTTAGTGATTGTAGATGACTTCTCAAAATTCACTTGGGTATTCTTTCTAAGATCTAAGTTAGATAACTTCAAGGTTGTTACAGATTTTCTCAAGAACATACAGATTGAGTACTCTACTCCAGTTGCATTGATCAGAAGTGATCATGGTACTGAGTTTGAGTCTCTTCTTATGTAAGAGTTCTGTGAGAAGGAAGGTATCAAGCACTGTTTCTCAGCTCCTAGAACTCCTCAACAAAATGGGGTTGCTGAAAGGAAGAATAGAACCCTAATTGAATCTGCAGGGACATTACTTGCAGATGCTCACTTGCCCCTATCCTTTTGGGCAGAGGCTGTGAGCACTGCAAATTATATACTGAACAGAAGTCTGATACACAAGCTTAAGAATAAGACTCCTTATGAGCTACTTAAAGGGAGGAAATCTAAAGTAGACTATTTTAAAATTTTTGGTTGCATTTGTTACATTCACAACAATAATAAGAAATACATTAGAAAGTTTGAAGCCAAGGCTGAAATAGGAATTTTTCTTGGATATTCCCAAGTAAGCAATGCTTATAGGGTATATAATAAATCAACTATGAAAATGGAAGAATCTATTCATATTTCATTTGATGAAATTAACATGTTTTATAAGGAGAAAGAAATTTCCACCAATAATACTTTGCAGGTGCCTCACTAGTGTGAGAGATTGGATGATCTAAACCTCACCCAAGAGGCTCCATCACATCCTTCTCCACAAGTTGAAGAAGAGAGTGAAGAAGAAAGTTTGGAAGTGGCTGAACTTCCTCCAACAACTATTAAAATTCCACAAGTGGAATTAACTCCACAAGTTGTTGCTCAACCAACTCCTACTAAATTTGTCACACTTAGAGATCACCCTATATCTCAAGTGATTGGAGACATTTCTGTTGGTGTGCAGACAAGGCATCAACTCCACCAGGACATGATGCATGTCTGCTTCATATCTCAAATTGAGCCCCAATCCATTAAAGATGCTGAGCAAGATCCACACCGGATTATTGCAATGCAAGAGGAGCTCAACCAATTTGAGAGATGTAGAGTTTGGGATTTAGTTCCAAGACATAAAGACTACCCAGTCATTAGAACTAAATGAGTATTTAAAAACAAGCTAGATGCTCAAGGTCTTATCATAAGGAACAAGGCCAGACTAGTTGCTCAAGGATACAGACAAGAGGAAGGCATATACTATGACCAAACATTTGTACCTGTTGCAAGGTTGGAAGCAATCAGGATATTTCTAGCATATGCTGCCTACAAAAAGTTCACAGTATATCAAATGGATGTCAAGAGTGCATTCCTTAATGGTGAACTTAAAGAAGAGGTTTATGTAGAACAATCACCTTGTTTTATTTCTCCTACTCATCCCTCTTATGTTTTCAAATTGCATAAGACTATCTATGGTCTAAAGCAAGCTCCAAGAGCTTGGTATGAAACCTTAGCTAGCTTTCTCTTAGAGCATAAATTTTCTAGAGGCATAGTAGATAGGACCTTATTTATAAAGCATTATCATGATAAAATATTGTTAGTACAAATATATGTAGATGACATCATATTTGGTTCTATAAATTCCAAACTATGCAAAAGGTTCTCCAACTTTATGCATTCCAAGTTTGAAATGAGTAGCACTGGTGAGCTCTCCTACTTCCTTGGTCTCCAAGTGAAGCAGTTTCCTGATGGCATCTTCATATCCCAATCCAAATATGCTAAGGAGCTGATTAAAAGATTTGGGATGACTGATGCTTCAGCAAAGAAAACACATATGACTACAAATACTGTAATTTATTCTGATGAACATGGGAGAACTATAGATCAGAAATTATATAGTGTCATTGTTGGGACCTTGTTATATCTTACAGCAAGTAGACCAGACATTATGTTTGTTACATGTCTTTATGCTAAGTTCCAGGTGAACCCTAATGAATCTCACCTTATTTTCCTAAAAAGAATTTTAAGATATATAAATAGTTGCCCTAATTTAGGACTCTGGTATCCAACTGAGTCAGAATTTGAGTTAACTGGATACTCTGATGCTGACTTTGCTGGATGTAGAGTGGACAGAAAAAGCACATCAGGAACATGTCAGTTCCTTGGTGATGGGCTAGTGTCATGGTTTTGCAAGAAGCAAACATCTATGTTTACCTCAATAGCAGAAGCTGAATATATAGCAGCTGGCAGTTGTTGTTCACAAATGCTGTGGATTCAAAACCAACTCCTATATTATGGTGTCAACTTAAATAATTCAACTCTACTGTGTGATAACACAAGTGCAATTTCTATTGCACAGAATCAGTGCATCATAATAGGACTAAGCATATAGATGTAAGACATCATTTCATTAGAGAGTGTGTAGACAAAAAGAAAATTAATCTCACCTTTATCTCTACTGATTTGCAAAAGGCATATATCTTCACCAAACACTTGGATGAGAAGAAACATCTGTTCTTTATGAATCAATTAGGTATGATCAATGGAGATGCATTAATTTAATTTTCTGTCAGTGGTCGAAGAATTTGCCACAGTTCGTCGAACGGAGATCGACGAACTGAGAAAAGTTCTTGAGAAATTCGTTGGCCTGAGATCGACGAACTCTCTGTGTGTGAAGTTCTTTTTGTCGAATGGAGATCGACGATATTGCTTCAAAAAATTTTCACCGACCTGAGATCGACGAAAACTTTTCCCTTCTTCTGACTGAGATCGACGAACTCTTTCATCAATAAAAGTTTTCGTCGACCTGAGATTGAATAATTTTTAGTTTTTGTCGGACGGAGTCTGCCGCTTCATATTCTGAAAACCATATATCTGGGTTTTCTTCGAGCTCCATCCCGTACTTTCTATTCCCCTTGCACTTGATCTCTCTGTTTTCTTTTACAGGCGAACAATGGCGATTCTGGCGAACTCCCTTACAGCGATGAAGTTCGACACCGGTTTTGATGTTGATTTTGACTTATTCTCTCACACTGATCAAATATTCATCGACATCTTACAGTTGTGTGAGGAACAGAGTCTGAAGAAGTTCATGACAACCCAGATCAAAATATCAGCAAATGAAATCAGGGAATGGGTTTTCACTGCAACGTCTCCTGACGCAGATGCCATGATAGGCACCTTCAGCGGCACACAGGTCATTCTAACTCCTGCAGTTCTTACTGAAATTTTTGATTTGTCTACCGGAGAATATGATATAGAAATAGATACTGATGAATATGCGACTATGCTGAGCACCATGGGGCATTCAGAAGGAAACCCCAATAAATTATTGAAAAAGAACTTGTCTGTTCAATACAAGTTTCTTGCAGACATAGTTGGCAAGGTATTACTGGGCAAGCATACAGCCCACAATTATATCACCAGACACCAATTCCTAGTGATGTGTGCTCTGGTTAAGAAGAAATCTGTTAACTGGGGACAGATACTATTTGAGTTAATAAATAAGAAGAATACAAAGAAAGAAGTGTGTTTTGCGAGGATTCTGGGAATCTTTCTTCAAGAGAAGGCACCTGAACTACTTGTCTCCCCGACAGTGTTTAGTAATGCCTCAAAGAGGCTTATATCTGCACTTTTTGGCTGATGGGAGAGGACAATCTCAAGGTCATCCAAGGCTTCCTCCTCTTCCCGGACTTCTGAGAGCACTAGGGAAGTGACAACCACTCCTCCACCTCCAGAAGATGTCCTTCCCTCCACCAGAATTCCTTCACCTTCTCCAAAACAACCATCCTCCATTATCCCTCCTATTTCACCTCATCCTGTACCATCACCTCCACATTTTCCAACAATCATTCATGAGGATACTCCATCTCCACCTCCTCATTCTCCACCTCAAATTAATCTATCTGACATTCCATCTACCTCACAACCCTCCGTCAATCTACTGTCTCCTCAACCATCTCCAAATCACTCTCGAATTCAGGAACCCATCTCCTCACCCACAACCACAGTTCCCCCTTCTACCACTGCAATTCCTTCAATTGATATCCCTACAGTCATCAACTCTGACATTCCATCTATTACTCCCTCCACACTTCCAGACTACACCCACACAGATTTCTCACATGCATTCTCTATGTGCTCAAATTGTGGACATCACACTCTCTACTCCTCCTCTACTCCTGAACCCCTATACCTTAAGTTTTTTGATATAGCAAAAGACTTTCTTGCCTTTATTTCCCCCACTCTTGAGAAACTTATAGCTATGTTATTGCTCCTCTCTCTGCTTCCATCATCTCTCTCTCTCCAGAATTGCTGCTCTGTCTTCTGTCCCTTCTTCTGGAGAACTGGCTTCAGGACCCTCTGAACCGAGTCAGGGGGAGATGCTCTATGAAGAAGCTCCAGTTCCTCCTTGTACAGTAGCAGCAGTAGTAGATTCTGAGATGTCTGATGATTCTGCAGAAGCAGCCCCTCCAGCAGAAATAATTGATTTATTTATAGATTCTAATATAGACATGGCTGACATAATTGTGACAGAAATAATTATTGTTGGTGAGTATATTATAAATCTCACAGTTAATCTAGATTCTTTACTAGATTCCTTCAATTTTATTTACAGCAATATTCTACCTAGTTTTGAGGAACAACTATCTAGAGCTATTATACCTTATACTGCTCCAATAAGCCCTGCAGTTGCTAAGCAACTTAAGGCAAGTTTTGCAGTAACAGAGCCTCCAACAGTATCAGCCCCCAAGGCTATTTCTCCTCCCATGGTTATCTCCCCTCCTACCTACAAAATGGATGATAGTCCTTTACCAAATCTAGATGATATTATTCTTGCTAATATAGCAGAAGAAAGTTTGACTGTTTTTGAAAGTACTGCAGAGCAAGTAATTCCAGTACAGCCTCAGGCTGAGAAATAGATATCCAAAGATATTCTGAAGGCAATTGATGATCTATATGACAATCCTCCAGGATCATCTGATCATGATAATGATGATTAAGACTCTAATGATTCAGATGATTCAAAAGCTAAAAAGAAGATTGCTAAGAAAAGAAAAGCTCCTGCTAAGGCTATTCCAAAGCCAAATCCTAATGCAGACACTCCCTACTATATTATTTAGAAGATCACTCCTTACACAGGGATGCCTTCATGGACGTGGCTATCCAAAAATGAGCAGAAAGCCAGGAAGAAAAGTAGAAGGTACTCTCCTCCTCCTTCTCAAAGGAATTGGAGAGGTCCTCCTCCTCCTCCAGCAGCAGGTGCTTCAGGGAATATTTCTCAGAGATCTACTTCATATACTCAGACTTATCAAAGACAACATTACAGATCTTCAAGATCTCATTTTCAAGCAAACAGTCAGCAGAGACATTCAAGCAGCAGCAGACAGCAACATCAACATCAGAAGCCAGACAAACAACAGAGACTATCTGAAATTGATCATTCTGAAAAAGATATTAGTTCTAAAATGCCAGAATCTCCTCCAATCCCTTTTGTGGATCCTGAACAAGAAATAATTGCTAAAATGGCCATATTTCAAAAATTAGTTGGACTCTCCATGATCAACAAAGCTAAAAAGGAAGGCAAAGATCTCTCACAGTATACTACCATGTCTTCCTACAGGAGAGAAAAATTAAAAAGGTATGACAAAGCTAACAAATTCTTCAATGTAGATGCTTATATGAATCTGCATCCAGAAGCTTATAGTTCCAAGAGCAACTTCTCTCAATATTATTGAAGCAGCAGACATGATTATGTCAAAAAGAGAAGCTGTCAATCCTAACAGAGAAATCAAATTCAAATAGCCCTCTGAGAGTTCTAACAAAGCTGATAAAGGAAAGGCCAAGAAGAACAAATGAATATTCTGTTTAATTTTTATATTTCTGAACTCTATTTATTTTAACTGTCACAATGCTTCTGTTATGTACATATCTACTGGATGCTTTAATTTTCTGCCAGATATATTTATTTTGCTTTGTGATTATTTTCTTTGTATTAATGACCTCACCCAAATAGGGGAGATTGTTGGATCCCTAGTTGGATTTGGGCTAGGTTCGTCTTTGAGTCCTAGAGTTTAGGCTAGTCATTAGGTTCAACCTTCATGGACCAGCTAGTAGAAGACTTCAGGAGACTCAAGACTTACAAGAATTCAAGTTCAAAATTATCAGTTCGAAATTCTTCGAACTCAGCTCGACGATCGTAAAACACAGATCGATGAACTCAGATTTAATTCTCTGAGTTAAGCTCGACGATATTCGAGCTTAATCGACGAAATCTGTAGTTCAGCTTCAACATATTCTTTCCAGTTTAGTTTCTCTGAACTCAGCTCGACGAAGACAGATTCTCTGCTCGACGAACTGTGAAAGCAGAATTGGCAAGATATTTCCAGAATGCAGTTCGCTGAGTTCAGGTTGACGAACAGGATTTCTCAGCTCGACAAACTTGGATCTCCGGTTGACGAAATCTATTCAGGGCTCGACGATTTCTGTCCAGTGCCGGACTTAGAGTTTTTCCCTCATTTATATCCTTATTTCCTATATTATTTAGCAATAATTTCCTGAGTAATTAATGCACATATTCTCTTGAATATAGCCGTTATTGGCAGCATTAATTATGGTCTTCATCAGTGTTAATTACTTGCTTAATTTATTGGGACAGTTGGGGAACTCATTAAAGACAATATTCTCCAGCCGTTTTTAATTCTCCAGACGATTAGCAATCAATGCTTGGAATTCAAAAATTCAAAGGAGAATTTTGATAAAGAATATAAAAGAGTTTTTCTATTTTCAGACGGCAAGAATACAAGCAATACAAGGAATACAAGAGAACAAAAAAGAACTAACAGAGAATACATAAATATTCAGAACTCTTCTCTGTGAAAAAACAACCTGTTTTTCCCTTGCTCTTACAGAAGACTGAAGAAGAACAACAAACAGATATCAAGAGTCTTCTTCAACTTCTTCTCCAAGAACATTCAAGTACAACAACAATCAATCAGTCAGAAAGTTTCTGGACATCATTTCAAGACAAGGCTGACGACATATACCCTGAGTAAGGCTCCAAGTGATTTTAGAAGGATTCATGACAACATCAATCCACTAGTCTTCTCTGTTGATTAGAGAAAGAGAAGACACCATTAACTCTCTCTTAACCTCCTGTACAAAGGGTTTATTAACTCCATTCAAAATTTTATTCTTAGTTTTTAGGCACCTGATCAAAAGCTCAAAAGGTTGTGAGATCTCCCTAGAAATAGGTCTTGTGGTGGCAGTCACCTGATCAAAAACCTGCTAGTGGATTCCTACCAGGGTGGTAGAAGAGTGGATGTACCCAGTTTGGGGAACCACTGTAAATTTATTGTGTTGTCTGGTTGTCTATTTTCCTTCTGTTCTTGCTTTGTTGTGATAGATTAGTTTGTTGTGATAGATTAGTTTGTTGTGCTGTGATAGTTTAGCTTAGTTTACATTTTCTATCACTACTATTGATATCACCTACTTTACTCTGATAATATTTAAAACAGTCAAAAAGTTTTAATTACTCTATTCACCCTCGCCCCCCTCTAGAGTAAATCAGATCTATCCCCTTCTTTCATTATTGATCAGCTAGTTGGATTGACCGTATAATCAAAGTTAGATCTGAAGTCTGGATATTATCAGTTGAGAATCCAGGAAAGTGATATTCCCAAGATAACGTTCAGTACACGATATGGGCATTACGAGTTCACTGTTATGCCTTTTGGGCTGACAAATGCACCATCCGTGTTTATAAACTTAATGAACCGGGCGTTCGGGGAGTATTTGGATCGGTTTGTGATAGTCTTTAGTAATGATATCTTAGTATACTCCCAGTCTGAGGATGATCATGTGGAGCATTTACATATTGTTTTGGAGAACCTGAGGAGTGATCAGATGTACGCCAAGTTCTCTAAGTGTGAGTTTTAGCTATCTTCGGTAGCATTCCCTGGTCACATTGTTAGTGGAGAGGGAATCGTAGTGGATCCGACGAAGATTGTTGTGATATAGGAGTGGTCTGTGTTGTCTTCTATGGCGGAAGTCCGGAGTTTTATGGATCTTGTCGGCTACTACAGGCACTTCGTAGAGAACTTCTCACGGATAGCATTACCCCCCACGACCCTGACAAGGAAGGATCAGAAATTTGTTTGGTTGCCAGCATGCGTGCAACCCTTCGAAGAATTGAAAAGTCGTCTAACCGCGGAGCCTATTTTGTGCTTGTCATGTGGAACAGAGGGCTTTGAGATCTACAACGATGCTTCATGGAGCGTTTGAGGCTGTGTTTTGTTACACCATGGGAAGGTGATCTCTTACGGTTCACGCCAGTTGAAAGTACACGAGAGGAATTATTCGGTCCATGATTTGGAGTTAGCGAACCGTAATATTCGCTCTGAAGCTTTGGAGGCACTACTTGTATGACGTGATGGTTGATATTTACTCAGACCATAAGATCCTGAAGTATCTTTTGGATCAGAAGGACTTAAATATACATCGACAGAGATGGATGGAGTTCCTCAGGGATTATACCTTCAAGATACATTACATCCCTGGAAAATGTAATGCGGTTGCGGATGCCTTAAGTCTCAGAGCTCCCGCACAGGCCAATTGGATTCAGCTGCATGACGAGCGTCTCATTCAAGATTTGGAGGCCTTAGAGATCTCTTGAGTGGATAGGAGGTCTAGTGCTCAAGCACGTTTGAATTGGACAGAGGTACAGTATGACTTCGCCGACCGAATTCGACAGGCTTTGGAGTTGGACGATAGCATGAAACGCTACATGGCTGAATCTTTGGATGGGTCAAATACCTAGTTTACTATTGATAATGGGATGATGTGGAAGAATAGCCGATTGTGCGTCCCAAAAGTGGGTAAACTATGGGAAGAATTAATGTTTGAGGCTCATTATACTAAGTACTCGATTCACCCACGAAGCACAAAAATGTATAAAGATACGAAAAAGCTGTTTTGATGGCCAGGACTAAAAAAGGACATAGCGTTATATGTGGCAAAGTGTCAGACTTATGCCTTAGTGAAGGCCGAATGTCAGAAGCCCGGTGGATTTTTGAAGTCTTTGCTTATACCGGAATGGAAGTTCGATGATATATCTATGGATTTCGTTCATGGCTCACCGAGATTGCAGAATGGAAACGACTCCATCTCGATGATTATTGATCGTTTGATGAAAGTGTCGCACTTCATCCCGAACAGGAAGGATGATTTAGTGGAAAAGCTGTCAAAGCTTTACATGGATAATATTGTACGACTGCACTGTGTGCCTCGTAGCATCGTGAGTGACCGAGATGGGCGCTTCACGTCTAACGACTGGAGGCTAATATATCAACTATTGGGTATCAAGCTGAAGTTCAGTACAGCCTTTCATCCGCAGATGGATGGTCAGCCGAGAGGGTAAACAGGACGATGGATGACATGTTTCGCATGTGCGCCCTAAATTTTGAGAAGAGATGGGAGGATCACCTGTTTATGATCGAGCTCGCTTGCAATAATAGCTACCAGGAAACCATCCAAATGGCGCCCTTCGAGGCCCTTTATGGTAGAAAGTGTTGTACTCCATTTTTGTGCCTGGTGACGGGTGAATCAAAGTTGTTTAAGTGGAAGGAAGTTGAGGATGTGACTATGATTATTCGAATAATTCGGGAGTGGTTGTTGATCGCTCAGGATAGGCAGGTTAAGTACTATAACGCCAAGCACAAAAATGTTGAGTTCGTCGTGGGCAATTGGGTTTACCTGAATATCAAACCGTTCAAGGGCGTGCTAAGGATTCGACGCTTGAAAAATCTAAGTCTGAGATACCATGGGCCATTTTAGGTTTTAGAGCGTGTTGGTGAAGTCGCCTATCAGTTGAAGCTTTCAATAGAACTTAGTGGTCTACACGATATATTCCACATATCAGTGTTGTGAAAGGTGGTACAAGAACCTACGCAGGTGGTTGCGACGGATCAGATGTCGATTGATGATGGATTGACAATGAAGGTCAAGCCCATTCGCATCGAGGACGTAGAAGTCAAGCAACTTTGCAATAAGTCGATCAGGATGGTCAAGGTCTATTGGGACAACTATGGTCGGGGAAGAGCTATCGTGAGAGCGAGAGCAAACCATGAAGGAGGAGTTCCCCGAGTTATTTGTTTGAGGTACACTTTTTGATATTGTTACTTTTATAGTCTCCTGCATGTCTTAATTTCAGGATGAAATTATTTAAGTGGGGGAGATTTGTAACCCCCCCAAGTTCCTATAGCAGGAAAATGGATTCTGTGTGTTACCACCTAGCGGTAGGGTTAGCGTCGATGGTAGCGGTAGCTGTGTTAGCCGGTATACATCTCTGTGAGGTACCGCTTGGTGGAAACGTTACCGCGCGGTGGTAGGGTCGGGGCGTTAAGAGCATCGTGTGATTGTGATACAAAGGATACCGTGGGCGGTACGTCGTTACCGCTGGCAGTAGCACCGAGAGTAGGGTGGCAAAGTTTTCGTGAAGCTACTGCCCAGCGGTGGGGATACCGCTAGCGATAGCAGGGCTGATTTATTTTTTAAGGCTCTCATGTGGTTACCTCGCCGCAATAGAAGCTATCGCGTGATGATAGTGGGTGCGGGCATGTCATAACCGACGCTGGATATCGTGTGGCGATAGTGGCCTATCGCGCAGCGATAGCGCCCTCTAACAGTGTGGCCACATGTCGACCTATGATTGTAGGTCTTGGAAGGTGGGCACGCTAATCGAGGCATCGATTAAGGTACCACGTGGCGGTAGCTTGGTTTAAAGCCTTGGAAGTGCCATTTTCTCTTCATTCCTTTGGACTTTTAGGCTGAGTGGCTGTAGTAGGAAGAGGGAAGTTCGGTCAAAGTAGATCTCACCGCCATTGGAGTTTCGGGGCTCGGATCCGGGAGATAAGTTCGGATCTGGGGGGAAAAAGTCATAGCGATCATTTCCATTCGACTGGAATCTCTCCCATGGTGCCGAAACGGACTTCTAGGGTAACGATCCTCTTCCTTGGACATATGAAGTCCTTATTTTTAGCATCTGAGGGTAGACACTCCACGAACATGTGAAGTTGTTCTCCTGACGGGTATATCTATGTATCCTCATTAGTTTTGCATTTAGACCCGGAATCGAAGTATGGAATTAGTGTTGCCTTTAGTCATGTTGTGTGAAGCTCATCCGGATAGGTTGGCCTGGATTGGTGATGTTTGTATGTCATGTATGTTGGAGAAGACTCTGTGGTAGTCAAGTAGATTTCAGAGTTGTGGGGTACGCAGATGGCTGCAGAGAGAGCACTGGAGATGGTCTCCAGGAAAACACCTATTTATGGGGAAGAATGGATAGTCTGTCCCCTACATCGATGCGGTAGCGCTAACGTCAGTGATATCTCCCAATGAGCATTTTATTGATTGTAAGGCCTATCTCGTGGAGACCTGAGGGCCATTGCTTTGAGAGGCCTGTCTCTTGTAGACTTGGTGGCCAGAATGTGGAGCTGAGATCCTGCGTGGCCCAGCTTAGGCGGTCGTGAGTGCTGGCCTAGGATCATAACGGTGTTATGATTTGTACGAATTGGAAAGGGGATGCTGACCTGTGTCGTGGCTTATTGCGCCCGACGATTTGGGCACCGGGAAAGAGCTGAACTATACCCAACCCTATGCTGATCGACTTGGAGTGAGTTAAGAGGTGTATCTGGGAACACCATGACTTTGTCGTAGCCATAGGGGCGTTGTCTTTGGCTTCGGCCCTGAAAGACTTGAATGCTCAAATGTTGCTGACCGTCACAGAGAATGGAGGTGTGACCCTTTGAGGTCCTGTGCACAAGAGTGTGCCCTAAGAGTAAGGGGTGTTTGACGGTTGTGCCAACAACTATGGCGAATGGTGCTTGTTTGCACATTCTAATTGCCAATATTTATAAATGCTAATGCCTGCAGGGAAGGAGCACCGCTACCCCGATTAAGGGGTCGGGTCATTATAATTTGGTCAGCTGATGCTGACCGTTTCCATGTTTACCATCATTGCAGTGGATTGTTTCGTGCAGGTGAAACTAAGCCAAGCAAAAAATAGCGGGCTGGAGCCCAGGATTTCTATGTCGGCCCTCAAAGGTCAAAGCGAATTCCCTGTTTTATTTTATTTATAGTTTCATGTGTGGTTGGTCTGCATGTCTATGTATGTAAGACATTGTTATTTGAGTTGAACCATGTAAGACGATAAGGCCATAGCTTTTGTGTGTTGTACTTTCATCCCTACTTAGTTGTGTGGACATTCAATTAGTTGGGTTCCTTTAAGCATTTATTAATCTTCCACTAGAATGCACTCTGTGTTAGGTTAAACGTTTATGGATTATGGTCGCAATAAGTAACTCAACTAATTGTCTGTAGTATACGGCGTCGGGCCCCAGCCAGACCTTCTGTTATATGTTATATTACGGATGAGGGTGTTATATTTTGTCTAAAGGCCTCATACTCCTGATTTAGCGGAGATTTTCTATCATCCCTAACTTTTTTAGTTCCCTCCATGTACACTATCAATGTCTCCTACATCTCTTTGGCAGTCTCATAATGCACCAAGTTCTGGAAAGTGGAATCATCAATAGCACTTACTATGATATTTTTTGCTCTTTTATCCATAGTAGCATGTGCTACTTCATTCCTGGTCATTTCAGTATATTTCTTGGGCACTCTCAAGTCTGGGTCAATAATGGAGGCCTTTTGGGGGATAAAAGGTCCCTCTTGAACTTTGATATAAATCCTAGGGTCGAGACTTCCATAAATAGTCTGACCCTTTGCTTCTATATGTCAAAGGTATTCTTTCTACATATAGGCAACTTCATAGAGCTCATCTCTTTATGATCCTCTGCAGCAGACATCTTGAATTTTTTTTTGACTACCCCTTATAGGATTTGGTCATAATGTTAAGTCCTTTTTGACCAACCTCGCTTTGATACCACTTTGATAGTTAACTAGGTGGTAGTTTAAATCACCTAGAGGGGGAGGGGGTGAATAGGTTGTTTATATTATTATTATTTTTACTCTACAGTTTAGTCTCAATTAAACATCACAGAAAGCACACAGAAATTTTATAGTGGTTCCCCAAGGTATGGGTATATCCACTTTCCCTCACCACCTTTCTAACATTATGTTAGACAAGGAAACCTTCTCAAAACTCAGCTCAAAGAGCTTACAACACAGATCCCTTAGGATCTCTCAGGTTTCATCCAAACCCTACCTCAGCCCACTACCTTATAACACAGAGTAAGTTATACTCCTACAGCTTAGTGACCCTCATGTCACCTACCTCAAGCCTATAAGGATCCATACAACTCAGGCTGAGAGGACAACCCTACACTCAGACACACATGCCCTATACTTAGACACACATGCCTTACACTCAGGAACACGAGCCTTACACTCAGGCATACAGGCCTTACAGCTCAGAACAAAAATTTCTTGCAATATTATTTTCTTAGATTACAACAGAAGACAATAAACGATATACACCTTCAGACTTGGTATTCTATTGAAATAGAATAGCTTAGAACTGTCCTAGAGCAGGGATTGAAGTATTGTTCTTCAACTTGTGCCTTAGCTCCTTCTTGATCTCCCATCTTCTTGTAAAAAGAAGAAGATCAACCACTGATCCTTCATGGACACAACTTATTCTCCTTAGATTTGAGAACAACTTCTGGAAGCACAAGGTCGTTGGCACTCTCATCACTTCCAATACTTTGCAGCTGCACTTAACAGTGGCAACGACAACTTGGCACTGACACGCACACTATCCTATTAAAATTGACCTAGAAGATGCTTTATATAGGCTCCATCAATCTACAACGGCTCTTGGATTGAATTGACCTTACATGGCCAAGAATAGATAAAGTTATTTTGCTTTATTAGGCTTCCACCAAAAATGGGTTGCGCCATCTCAACGACTATATTCAAAATTGTCTTAGCGGTTTAGTTGAGACTGGCTTCTATCTCAGTGGCAGATTCACTACGTCTCAGTGGTTTCGTTGAGAGCACATTATTATCACTACATGGTTGGGATAGACTACTGTCTCAGCGGCTATTAGCTGAGTCTCAGCAGTTCTGTTGAGATCAGACAGTCTTCTTAACGAATTTCTTCAAAACAGCTGAGAAAGAAACACGAATGTCCAGATCTGCTCTAAATACGTTTTAGAACAACTTAAACTTATACAATGAGTAAAGTAGAAGGTCCATCAAATACATTATGCATTTAGCATTGAAGGTGATGCCTCTTCAAATTCAAGGAATATTGAAGGGAAATATTCTTAACAAAATCAAACATTAATTCACTACAACAAAATGCACATTTAGTAAGGACCATATTCGTTACAAAAACAAACTAAAATCGTTACAAAACATTTTTGTAACGAACAAAACTTTATGTAACGGTCGTCCTCTAAAGCCTGACTCGAATACTTCTCGTAATGAATGTATGCATTTCGTTATAAATAACTTAATTGTAACAAACATTGCTTTCTCACAAAAAATGAGTTACGATAAAAACTATTTCGCTACAAATGTTTTATTTTTTCCTCACAAAAAATAAAACAATCGCAGCAAATATTACTTTGTTACAATAAGATAAGTTATAATAAAGACTAATTTGTTACAATTGTTCAATTTCTTCCTCACTAAAATAAGTTGATCTATATATCAAATTTATTAATATGAATTTGTTGTTACAAATAACTTTCTTGTAACAATCATTATTTCATTACAATATAATATCCAATTGCTAAAAAAGGCCATTAATATAAACATTTTCCTTTATTTTTATTAATATACAAACTAAGGGTGGGAGATGGCTCAAACCCCTTAATACAATCCAGTGAAACTTTCAACTCTAATACACATTGTTCATAAAATATATTGAAATTAGAGTTTTTACAAATTAGAACATCTCTCAATAATTAAAATGTTTAAAATTTTACAATGATATTTATAAATTCAAACTGTATAAGCAAATCAACTTGGTGTCATTTTCATCATGAGGAAGCAGATAAATCTCTGGTCATACTTGTTCACTTTTGCATTTGATTCACCCACGATGCAATAAATATAGTCTGAAAATGTCAACAACAAATAATGAAGTAAAAATATGTTATCTAATGATATCTTGGCACTAGAAGTTGAAAACACATAATATGATAGACTCCTTCCACTAACACAATAATAAAGTTAAAGCATTTCTTAGAGATCTGGATAGAAATCTATACAATTTCTCTAAGACATCTGTCCTGAGAATTCTGGATAGATTTCTCCAAAAATCTGTCTAGACTCTAGATTTATCTAAGAAATTTGGACATATTTCTTAGAGAATTATGTAGGAGAAATCTGTCCAAATTTCTCTAAGAAATCTGAACAGAAATATGAAGACTTGTGTACAAATACCAAAAATATTTACTTAAATGGTTCAAAAAAAGTTATCTGAGTACACCTTTAGTCTAAACAAAACCCTTTCTACTAATTAAAAACTTATGTTGAACACCTTGATAGTAGAAAAGAAGAAAAAAGAATCTATAATTTCATAAGAATGACAGTGGTGCATTCAAAGTCAAGGAATAAGTCAGAAAGATTTCAGCTGTACTTCTCTTATACCCCCCAAGATAACCTGCAAGTGTACAAATTATGTATCATAGCTGACTATGCTTTTGATTTTAGAATACTGAAGAAAACCAAGTGAAAACTTTCAGCCATTGTGAAACAAATAAATTGTTTCAAGCAACTCTTCAATGCATTTAGATAAGCAGGAAAAAAACAAGGCAACAGAACTCTGTTGCCCATGCACACATGAAAAAAAACTCCACTGCCACGTAGGTCACATTTTTAGCACCAGACGATTCCAATATATGTAGATAGGTTTCATCAATATAATCAATAAGTGGTTGCTTATTCTTGTAAAACAACAGATTCCTTATGCTTAATTCCATAGTAGGTCTGCCACGACATTTTTTTATACCTTTCGTGGCATTTTTCAAGAGCCATGGAAGCTTTCGCGGTGCTTTAAAAATGCCACAAAAGTGTCGCGGCATAGACCGCAGCAAAAAGTCAGAGACATTAGTGGCATTTTTTAAAAAAAATGTCGTCAAAGTTAGCGTCATTTTTGAAAAATACACCGCCAAAGGTTAGGGGTGTTTTTTTTTAAAGTTCCAAATGTTGTGGCATTTTAAAAAATAAAATAAAAACCCTGATCCGTGTATTTCCCTCTTCCTTATATTAAAAAATGGTTATACGGGCAATAATAACAAGTATGGATCAAAATCAATGAAACGCACACTGTGAGAACAGTAAAGATGATCCATAGCAATAGTAGACAACATATATATTATAGAGAACGAGTAATCAAAATGAAGTAATCAGCTTTATTCAAGAAAAAAAGTCAATAATAAGAAAGGTCCAACCAATTCACATCAGATCAGGCCACCTCTATCAATATTAAAAATAACACCTATAATGCAGTAGAAGGTATAACATACCCAAAATAAGAGAACTTACAAAATACTTTCTTCAGACATTAGAGTACTAGTAAAAGTTTGATATTTATAGAAAGTAAGTCTGAGTAGATGAAAAAAGGTATTTATTTGAAATGATATCCTCATTATAATGCCTAACCATAGCATTACTCAAATTGTAGAAAGTGCAAATAATTGATTTCCCTTCACAATGCAGAACATGCATAGAAATTGAAAAAAAAATGCTTATGAACTGGAATTAATCATCCAAACTGTAGGAGAATTAGTAAGAATGTATGTGCAATAAATAAATAAATAGCAGAAAAAAATGTAAGACAACATCCTTGAAACAAACAAATAGAGGAAAATAATTAACAAAATACTCGATTATGAAACCAATGTACTGTGAGAAATTTCCATCCACCATCTTGAAGAGTCCAGTTTCATTTATTCGTACTGGAATTCCCTTCCAAATCTGTGAGTATAAAACAACCATATTTCAAAAATATCAAGCAATAAATTAAGAATGATATAAGAGAGCATTTCAAGATAATTACATCCCATATTATTATTTTTCCATCATAACCAACACACAGCGATGCGAGGGTTAAAAAAACTCTAACATCAAGAAGAGTCTTGGAACTGAATATAAATATTGATGCTAAACTTGAAAATGTGAACGGGCTCCTTGACGGAGTACTAACATACATGCAAAATGCAAATAGGGAACTACAACTTTTGACAATGGATGCCATTGGCTAAAAATGTGTCTCATAGAGAAAATGTGTCCCGACACAAAACGCGCTCTCAGGAGAAAAACACACGCATGAAAAGACCCGTCTAGTCGACAAATATTACGTATACGGCCAAAAATGCTCGATTCTACGAAAAATTAATGGAGACAGTAATAATTGGCGATATCATTTTTTTAGGTTAAAGTCATGGACTTTGGCCTAAAAGCCTATATTCGTGTCAATTTCACTCGCGTCGATTGTCAAAATTGAATTACTAATCAACAATGTCAATATATTACACAAAACTCAAATACATGCACACGCGCCAAACAGACCCTTAGCGATTATTTTATATCTAAATAGAAAAGAAATCATTAACTAATTTAAATTTATTATATATGATCTTTATTTATATTACGAATTTATATTAAAAAAGTGTCATGTTTCCATTTATTTTAAAATTAAATATATTTATTGTAACAAAATTTTAGTTCTAAAAAATATTGATTGTAACGAAATTCTAATTGTTACAAATACATTTAAGGTGTTGTTACAATTGCTACTTATTGTGAGAAACTTACTATTTGTGACGTAAAACTAGTTTTGTTACAAATGCTTTCATTTATAGTAACAATTTATTTGTTATTGTAACAAAATATAAAATACTTGTTATAAAAAGTACTCTTTTGTAACGATATAAAAATCTCGTTACTAAATATAAATATTTGTAACACACTGTGTTTTAGTTATATTTTAGTTCTTACTATATGTGCAATTTGTTGTAGTGATTGGGATCTAGGTTACATTGAACTTATTACTTCTTTTTCTATTATAAGGGGTGATAAAAGTATAGGAAGGTCTTTCATGTTACCCCTTGGGATAAAAGAGTGTTGGTCTATTAAACCAACTTTTAGTTTCATGTCCTTTTAAAGCATTTTGTACAAGTAAGATAAGTAGGATGATGAGCATATGATAATGTAAAACTATTAGCTAGGGAGATGCGTCGAGTAGCATTCGGCGCAACTTCCTGGATATGTTGATTTGAAGTCGACGTATCATAGGAGTTGCGTCGATGCATGTTCCTGACGTGATGAAACTATAGATTTTTGCCTATTATTTAACACAAGTTGCTTACATATAATACCTTTTGATTCATTTTATTTATTAAATTTTGTGACTCTTACAGGATCATTGTCTAGAGTTACAATAAGATGAGTTTCAGTAGCCTTAGTGAAAGGTTCATGATTTTTCCATGTTGGTGTACTGATAATTGTTGTTATCCTTGTAGGATCAGCACCCAATTCAAGGTGATTAAACTTTTTCTTCAAGTTTTTTGTGATATTTTTGAGTCGTTGACTCCACCCATTTAAGGAGTCTACAAAGTCTTTTGCCTTTGATAACTCTTCCTTTAGTAATGTATTTTTACTATTAACTCAGCTACTTGATTCTTCAGGCTTTCTAACTCAATATTTAATAGCTTATCTTATTCAGTTTGTTCAATGTCACATGGATAACTCTTAATTAACTCTATTTCTTTTCTCAATTATTTAATTTGCTTTTTTGCCTCTAATTAATCTTTATAGAACACTTTAAAATACCCCTTAAATTCATCCGAAGAGAAATCAATATCATCAAAGTAATTTACTTGATTTTCTTTTGAGTATGTTTCCAGTGCCATCAACATGCTTCATCATCAACAGCTACTTCTTCACTACTTGATGAAGAACTTGATCTGAACTAGTATCACTCCAGATTTCAACAATGAAATCTTTTCTCTTCTTCTTATCCATTCTCTTAAGAAATTTCATCTTCTGATCATTTTTATTTGACCTATCCTTCTGTTCTTCAGGACAAACAACTGTTATGTGTCCAGACTTTTTATAAGCAAAATGGATTATCTCCTTACATAGAGTCTTATCAAACTTAGGCTTGTTCAGATCCCTGTCTCTCTTTCTGAAGTTTTCTGTCTAACCCATTTTCTAAATTTCATGGCTAAGAGATTAAACATATCTTGTTCAGATATGGAGGGTTCACCGTCAGTAGCTTTGAAAGCAATAGATTTATTTATAGGAGTAGTGCATTTTCCTTTGCTTCTGACTTTGCTTTGTTTTTAAGAAGTTCATAAGACTTAAGTTTGCCCAATAGAGCATCAGTAGTAATCTCCCTATGGCATCTAGATTCTCTAATAACCTGAATTCTAGAATTTCGTGTACTTGGGAAGCACATGAGTAACTTATCATTTATCTCAGTAAGTGATATATCATTTTCTAGCCCTTTAAGTTCATTAATGATAATATTGAATCTGTCATACATTTCAGCCACATATTCGTCAACTTTCATCTGAAAATTCTCACACTAAGATATTAGAAGTGATCTTTTTTTCATCAGAACTTCCATCAACAATCTTTGATAGAGATTCCCAAATTTCTTTTGCTGACTAACATTCCGCCACTTTCTGGAATATATCATCGGACATTGTTGAAACTAGAATGTTCATGGCTTTTGCATCAAAATCCTTTATTCTTTTTTCTACATCTGACCATTAACATCTCGGCTCTTGTTCTGAGGTGGTATTGTGATCAACTGCATCTTTCCTGTAAGGCATAGGTAGTCCTGTCAAAATAGAGTCAAAAATACCTTCATCAATAAAATTCATATATAACTTGATTCTAGTCTTCCAGAGTGTAATATTTTTAAGATTACATATTAGAGGCCTAGTGGATGCAAATCCTTTGAAAGTTTTAGAAGACATTTTGAAAATAGATTTTTATATATTAGTGTAACAGTTCAAATGTTTATAATCAAGGTGTTAACCTTATCTTGATTAATCTCCCCCTGATACCAATTAAAAGGGTGAATAATTGATAAAATCCTCTAAATATTCTCTGGGTGGGAATAGAGATTAAAAATAATTTATATCTTAATTATATTTTTCACATAATTTGCATATATACAACTTTATAACTAGAATTTTAAACCAATTAATATTAATCACAACACAACATATGGATAATCACAAAAAAGAACCATTACATAGGACACAAAATTATAGTGGTTCCCCCAAAATTTGGGTACATCCATTCTTCTACCGACTTGGTAGAAATTTACTATCACTGTGCCTGAGTCTTTTGATAAGGAGACTCTCAAAATCAATCTCTATATTTTTTTAATTAAGAGATCTTGAACTAATACAATCCGAGTCTTTTATAGGGAGACTCTCAAAACTATAATCTGAATCTTTTGAAGAGGGATTCTCAAAACTCTTTTCTCAAACAGTGAAAGAAAAATAGATTGAGATTAGTGAAATAGATGAATAATAAATGATCTTTCTGATGAGTCCTCTCAGTAGAAATTCTGAGGACTTTTTGGTGCTAAGTGAATTAAACTCTAGATCTTTGATGAATCCTTGATAGAGAAGATTTCAAGAATTATAAGCCCATTGATGCAAATGATTTTCGATCCTTCACTGAATCTGTTGCAGCACTTGAAGATCCCTAGAGAACAAAAAGAATTGGCTCTATTATTCAGATTTAGGATCAACATGATAATCGACTGATTTTTGGAAGAACTTCTTCAACAGGATGATCGTCTTCATAATCTGCTCTGTTGATCCAAAATTCTCAAACCACTTTCTCTTTTTGTGTAATTGACTGATTTGAATTCTCTACGTATTTCTTTGTCTATTTATGTTTCTCCATGTATATATATATGTGTGTGTGTGTGTGTGTGTGTGTGTGTGTGTGTGTGTGTGTGTGTGTATGGTAGAGAATAATTTTCTTATTATCACTATCTTGCAATGTCTCCAAGAAACTATTAGTCTATTTAAATCTTTCTTGAATAAGCTTCAATTGATCCTCAAACAATTTTGTTCAGAACTCTATTCGACGTAACATCGATTTCATATAATAGTTACTTCAAAATCTGGCTGCATACTGATTGTCTGTTGACTTAACTTTATAATCGACGTTATGTCAACAATATGTCGAAGTATACGTCGATATGTACCTTGAATTAATGTTGACTATTCTTATTCTATTACTCCGACTTCTAATCGAAGGAACGTCGACATCAAATCGTTGTTGCGTCGACTTCTAGTAGACGTAAGTTGGCTTTTCTTGACTTTCCTCTAAAATTAAGTATTCCTTGCTCATGTCCTTTACTCTACTATAAATTAGGACTTCTAGGACCATATTGCCCTCTTTATACATCATAGGTAATTGACATATGATGTAAAATCACTTAAAATATAATTTGTTAAGGTAAATTATAAGGGTTTTTCCCAACAACCGAGGTCTGTCCGAGTGAAGCTGGAGAAGAACCTTTGTTTGTTCGCACCTCAGGAGGACTGGAGCCTGTCTGGGTAGAGGTGGCAAAGAACCTTTATTCGTTCACGCCTCAGGAGGACCGGGGTCCGTCCGGGTGGATGTGGCGATGAACCTTTGTTCGTTCGTGCCTCTGGAGGAATGGGTCCGTTTTGGTGGAGGTGGCGAAAAACCTTTTGTTTGCTCTCACCTCAGGAGGACTGAGGTCCATCCGAGTGGAGGTGGCGGAGTTTTTCGTTCGCGCCTCAGGTGGATCGGGGTCCGTCCATGTGAAAGTATAAATGAACCTTTGTTTATCTCGCCTGAGAGGTACAAACAGGCCTTTGTCCATCTCTCCTGAGAGGTGCAGAAGGACTTTTGTTCATCTCACCTGAAAAGTGCATAAGGGCTTTTGTCGATCTCACATGATAGGTGCAAAAGAGCTTTTGCCAATCTCGCCTTTGGAGGATCCATCCGGTGCGAAAGGGAAAACAAACGCTTCAGTGCAGGAAAGAAAGGTATAAGTACTCGCGAACCTCTTCTCGCTACTTAATCTTTTGAAAGTAGAAAAATTGCATATAACATGGGGCGTTCTACCTAGTCCCCCACAACCCGGGTCCTGCTCGGGGGTGCACCTACTGAAGGTAGCAGAGTCGTGCTGCCTACTGAACACACCGTACGACACCTATCCCTCCTGAGGTGACGTACTTCATAACAAGGTCCAGAATAGAGGGGATTGCATCGAAGAGCATTTAGAGCGCCCGACCGAAGAATACATTGTAGGCTGAGCTGGAGTCGACCACCACAAACTGAACGTCTCGAGTGGCTTTCCTTGGGAACTCCCCTAGGTGACAGGGAGAGTGATCATCCCTTGTACTGGTATTGGTGCATTGTCAAAACCATATAGCAAACTGATTGCTGGCTCGATGCGCTCTTATAGGATCTTTATGTTGAGCAGCGTGGACACGAACAAGACATTCACCGAGCTTCGACTATCGATCAGTATCCGTCTGACCCTGAAGTAGGGATTGCCGATTCTAGCGCTGATGACGAGGGGATCTTGGTGTGTTTTGCGCACTCCCTTTAAGACTTCATCCCCGAAGCTGATGTCGGTATCCGATAGTGGCTTCAGGTCTTCTGGATCCTTTTCATGCTGAGCGATGGAGAGGACTTGGGCGACGGGTAAGGGCGAGTCAGCGATGGTCTTGACCTCCCTAACCATTTACTCGCCCCTTGCGTATCCTGGCGTGTCGGGGGTTAATCCCTCCCAGGTTGGTGCGGTGGGGGTCAATTGGTCACTTGATTCTACAAGTACCTCCCTAAATACCACTGTTAACTGGGGAACTCTATCTCCTCATTTAGTCGGGTGCATTCCTCCGTGATGTGCATGTTCCCGTGGTGGAACTCGCAGTACCACGTCTAGTATCCTCAGTTCGGGGGCAACGACTTAGGTCACTAGAGCATGTCAGAGTCCTGAATGGCCATGAGCAACTGTCTTCAGGCGGTATTCAGGGGGGGGGGGGGGTAAATTCCCGGTGTCGACGGGAGCCTTGATCCCGACTAGGGTTGTTGCGGCGGTCGTCACACCTGCAGTGTGTCGGGGGTTCAAGCTCTGACTCCCTCTTCTGCTTGGAGGTTCCTTTGAATTGTTTGTGGTAGGCCTTGATGGCCTCATCTACTGCGATCTGCACCTCGACCCGATGAACAAGGTTTGCGTGGCTTGATACTATTTCTCGCATTTGAGCAGAGTATAATCCACCCGGGCAGAGCCATCCAAGAAAGACATCGCGAAGGAACTCTGGATCGACTCTCGGGATTTGTGGCGCCTCAGAGGTGAAGCGGCGGAAGAACTCCTGGAGTGACTCTCCCTCATTTTGACGGATGCCGAAGAGGTGAGAGGGGTCTCTGACAATCCGACGGTTGGCTATGAATTGGTCGACGAAGAGATGGGTGAGCTCTCCAAAGTCGCTGATCTTCCCCTCCCGCAGGGAGTGGAACCATGTACGCACTTGCCCCTTCAGAGTTGTGAGGAGCACTTGACACAACAATTAATCTGGCGCGTTGAAGAGATATGTATGATTGTATCGAAGTAGTTTGTATGGAGCTTGCTTCATTGGAGAGTTCTTCGGTGGGGGGATCCTCAGGGAGAGTCGTGCCTCGAGGCGGTACGCGCTCCTGCACGATTGTCGACCGTGCTCCACGCGCGTCAGCTACGTTGGGAGGATTGGACACTCCCAGCTCCCATAGGAGGGCGAGTACTTTGACCTGATGCTCCTCCATTGGTCGGACACGTTGCTCTATCGAGTTCGTAGGTGCTGCGTTAGTGGCTCCATTCAATAGCGAAACGCTGCTTACAGGTGAGCTGGTGGGGGCTAATGAGGCGCGCTCTTCCGGGGTCGTGCCGCTGGCTGTGCGTGCACTCTTCCTTACCATTGCTGCTAGTTGGGGAACGATTGCTGCTTGCAGGAAGGTGCAGAGTTTGAGAACACTTTCATACAGACAACGTCAAACTGTCGTAGGTCACCCGTTTTTTCCAAGGTCTGGAGAATCGAAATGCTTTAGCTCGAAATTAGACCAAGCGCACAAACAGTCAAAAAAACAACATCAAATGATAAAAAACGTTTTTGATGTAGAAAACCCAGAAAGGGTTAAAAAACGCGCGACCGGATCTGTGTCGGGCCAAAATCCACTATAAGAGTTAAAATAATTTCTCGGAGGGTAACATGTCACATCTTCGTTACAAGTACAAAGTATGAAAACAACATAAAAGAAACTAAGTTCTCGGAGCCTGAGTGGATGCACTCCGGTGGTGAAAAATAACCAAGTCCTCCGAGCCTCGGCGGAAGCACTCCTGTTAAGCCGGAGCCTTGATGAGAGCATTCCTTTGGAGAAGGAAAACCCGTGTTCTTGGAGCCTTGAGAAGTCTTCATGCTAGAGAGGGAGCGAAAAGAGTTCCGAGTGAAGGAACAATCTAAGTCCCACATTCTCACCGAAAAATCTCAGTGCCCTTTCTAATCTCTGGAGTTGCTTATCCTCAAAAGAAGACATGAGAGACTTTTTACAATTTTTTGGAGGGATATACTAGTAATTACGCCAAGGCGGAATTTGTGTTGGCGAATGACATCAATCCGTCCCGATCACCTGGATCATCAATTTTAGAGCAATGACGAAAGTGCCCTTATGCGGTTCGGGCTGTCCGGGTAGGTTGTCCGGTAGCGGCGGAGGCCGGCGACGGACGTAGGGGTGGCGATGGCCGGCGCGCTGCAGGGCGCGCACGCGCAGGGCGGGCGCGTGTGTGACACACCGGTGCGCTATTCTTGGGTGCCCATGCTTGGTTCCGCCCCATCTTTTGGGGTGATTTTTAGTCCTCTCAAACGTGCGTGCGTGACTCATATACTCGACTTACTCGGTCGGATCACATCAATATTATTCAAGATGTTTAAAATATGAAATGCTAAATGTACATAGAAATATCAGAATGCATAAAAAATAGAATGCATTGTTTGTTATGGGCTACACTTTTCAAACTGGAGTACGAGTTTAAGCCAAGGGCTGCCTATTCCTTAGGACTGCCTATACCTATTAGAGGTGTCCTAATACTAATCGCATAAAAATAGACCTGTTTCATACTATCATGAACGTATAAGGAATATCTCATTTTCCCCCACGTACAGTGTTCGCCTTTTGGGTTCCGGAGATTATCTCTGTAGAATGATGATAGGGATTTCAAGCTCTCCCTTTCCTTGCTGTCGAGCAACTTACCGTTGCCACTCTGAAGCTACTGGCGCTCGGCTTCAGTCACCTCTGTCCCTTCTCCGGCTGGGCCAACGATCAAAGAGACGACATATTACGTTGAGATGCCAGAACTGTGGAGGAAATCCGGCATCTCCTTCAGGTAAAAAATTATAGTTAGTTTCATTAGAAGTTGGCTTTGTTTCTGCTCAGATAGTACCCAGTGATTTAAGAGCATTCCTTGTTTATTTTGTTTAGAGACGGAACCCTACAGCTGTTAAAACTTAAAAGTACTGGCCTGCGCATAACCGATTAAAAACCATTTCCAATTTCCATAAATATGCCAAATTAATGCAAAGGATTTCCTATAATATTGTAATGTTGGATAGGAAGAGGCCCTGCTACACTTGAAGTTTGACTCACTGCACTTATCACACTGAAGATAATTTGATTTCATATTTCCTTCCATAAACATGACTGAATAAGCAAAGAGCTACTGAATCTATCTATGAAAGTAAGATTCCCGTGTATTTTCTGGTTTTACCAGCTTGCTCCTTGATTTACTAGCTAATCTGCGGAAATCTTAATGGCAAGTGCAGCATTGCTTTCAAAAGTTACTGCTGACAGAATCGATTCTGCCTGACAAGAACAATAGCAAATCCATAAATCATTAGCAAACAAGACATTTATACAATAATATATCATTGTAGACATTCTGAATCAACAGCATATCCAACTAAACTATCATGTAGATGTAAGAATGTTTTAAATAAACTTTAATGTTTTGTGGAGAAAAAAACAGGAGGTAATGCAGGATCATCACAGGCTATCAATCTTGGTTGTTTCCTTGTGTTCTGTCGCGGAGAGTCTTTCCCTCTCTTTGCTTCTTGTCTTTATAATCTCTTTAGAATTCTCTCGTGCATGTGTAATGGAAGAAGGAACATGAACCTTGAATCTGAATCAATAAGCATCACTAAATCATTTATTTCTTCTGTCCTGGCGGTGTTGCTATTATCATCTTCCACTAGCCCGATGGCTAGGATAGACTTGCTAGCCTAGGTGCGGCCAGGGGGTGACTTAGAGAGTCTGGGTGCTCTTCTAGAAAAAGTGGTCAACACTCATGCGACAACCCAGGGAGACAAGAAAACTTTGACTACATAATTGGTAGTGGCAGCAGTTTCCTCATCCATGGCGATGATCGCTTCCCCTATGATGGTGATAACTACTAAGAAAACCCTCGTGTCCAAAATTTGGGCTACAGGGGGTTCTCAGTCTTCAAGACTCAAGAAAGGTTGGTGTTTCGTATTATCAACTAGAATTTGACTAGAATGGCCGTGATGTGATTCCTCTCACGTACTCCTCCAGTTCAAATATTTCCCAAGGGTTCTCTTCCCTCTATGGAGATGCAACTTGTGTTCATGAAAGGTGTGCCGGAATTCACCATGCGCAACATAAATGATTATGAACAGGTTTTTCTCGTATCAACTGAAAAGGTTTGGGAGTTTCAGGAGTCGCTGGAGATTGCAAAAAAGGAATATCTTGCGGAAGCAGTGAAACAAAAAGCTAAGTTGCCTAGTAGGATGACACCCTCTACCTTTTCGCCAAAGATCTTGCGGAGCCCGAGGCAAGCTGAAAGTGGACTGCTACAAGGACCACTATGGGGGATCCATCCTTGAAAGTTTCCCTTGCAAACATCGCTTAGTTGAAGGAATCAATGGAGTCTCCTCTCGCCATCAATGTTCCCTCCTCTAGCTCAACCTACATTGATGATCACAAGGCGACATCACTGGCGAAGATGAATACTATGTGGTGCGAGGTGTCCTCGTTGGGGGCAGACACCCTGCGAATAGGCCAAGAACTCACACATGCAATGTACATGAGAGGAAGTTCGCATACCTGGCGGGGACTGCGACCGAGGCCTCTTAAAAAAATTATTTACTAATGGTCTGGATCGGTTCTTTGCGGTTCTGGTTCAGTTCAATGTATTTTTCGAGTCAGATCCTATTTCTAATGACAATTAAAACAGACTGTCTAACATTTACCAAATATTAACTAGAATTTTTGTCGTAGATCTATGGTTTCTTTCGTAGAACTTTTGCAAATGGTTTGAGGTGATTGAGTAAAATTAATACTATCCATCAAGTTCAACATAGATTTAAAATAAAAACCGAAATACAAAAGAAATATGTTTAACAAAGATCACAACATTGTAACAAACAAAAATTGTCGCAGTTGAAATAATGTAGCAATTCTAAAAGTTTAGAAAATGTAAGAAGTATAGATCTTAAAAGTCAGATCAAATGAGAACTTAAAACCAAATCACTAGCAAACATATAATTCAAAAAATAGATCAAAGGAGTGCAAATATTTAACCCTTCTCTAATCCTATTTTTCCCCTTTAAGGTTGTGTCTAGGTACAAAAATAATGGAAAAATAGGGAGAACAACTTCATGAACAATTCCAAGCTATATTGATCTCAGGAAAATGATGTCTAGATAGTGAACCTCGGTGTTTCTTTTGATCGTTAAGCGAGAGAAAAGCGCAACATTACCTGCGGGTATGAACAGACGGCTCAGCGGGTACTTGAATTAAAAAAGTGCAAGTTAAAACTTGAATTCACAATCAAAAGGGTTCGTAATGTAAAATGATAAAATCAATTGAAATGCTCGGGTGTTCAGATTATTTATTTGAATGTCAAGTTTGTTTTAAACGTAATTAAAAAATGCAAGTTAAAATACTCTGTGAGATGGTTGAAGAGTTTAAGTTGTTATTGTCCTGCGATCTTTGGATTGTCGTGGAGAAGGAAGAGATGTGAGTAAGTAATAACCTTGAGGACGAATTTGAAGTTCTACGATTGAGAGGATGAAAGAGAAGGAAATCTCTTGAGAGGTACTCTAGAGGTGAGGGGGTGAATATAGTATTTAATTTTTAAATGGCTCAGTTCCACTATTTTACAGATCCACAAAGACGTTAAGTTTCTATCACACCTACTATCTAATCATAGTAATCAAGTAATAAACAACATAAGGAAAAGAAAAAGCACAGAGAAAATGCACAACACAGAAGACACTAAATTTTATAGCGGTTCCCCAAATATCGGGTACATCCACTCTTCTGCCTCAGCAAAAATCCACTATTACTAGTACCGAGTCTTTTGATAAGGAGACTCTTAGAACTAGAACTTTTGATAAGGTGTCCAAAAATCACTTAGGGCCTGTTCGTTTGCACCGTTTTCATTTACGGTTTTCGTTTTGCTTCAAAACGAAAAAATCAAGTGTTTTCGTTTTAGGGCAAAACGAAAACTTATGTTCGTATGCAAAATGATTTTCAAGCCCGTTTTGAAGCAAAACAAAAACTTATGTTCGTTTGACTCATAGTTTTCGGTTTGAGCCGGGGTCATCATCCAAACATTGGGGTCATCATCCTCGATTTCATCTGCAGCTTGCAGGATTGCATCGATGTTGAATGAGTTGGTACAGAGGACGGAGGATTGTAGGATCGGCGTCCACAAAGACGGGATGGAGAAGAAGAACGGGGTTTCACTGTGGGATGGAGAAGAAGGTGGCCGCGGAGACGGGATGGAGAAGATGCAAGAATAGAAGATGCGGAAGAGGAAGAGGAAGAAGAAGAAATGAAACTGAAGCGGAAGATACTCGCCGTTGAGTGAACTGAAGCGGAAGAAGAAATGAAACTGAAGCGGAAGATGCAGAAGAAATGAAACCGAAGAGGAAGAGGAAGAAGAAATGAAACTGAAACTGAAGCGGATGAAGATACTCGTCGTCCGGGTACTTTCCCTCGCCGGTAACCATTTCATTTTTTGAAGCGGAAGAGGAAGAAGATGCGAGAATAGAAACGACAGCGGCTCCATCATCTACCTCCTTCCTAGGCGCCGGGAAGAAGAAGTCAACAACATCGGGAAGAAAAAGTACCGGCGAGTTTATTCTCAAAACCGAACAAAACAGACCTGGCGAGGTATGTTTTGGGGCAGGGCAAAATTAGAAGAAATGAAAACCCAACGTTTTCAGTTTATAACCAAAACCGTGCAAAACATAGCCAAACGAACACCTACATTTGGACCGCAAAAACTGAAAACGAAAACCTGCTGTGAAAACGGTGCAAACGAACGGGGCCTAAGTGTTTTGATAAAGAGACTCTTAAAATCAAAACTTTTAATACGATGTGCAATAACTACTGAGTCTTTTGATAAGGAGGCTCTTAGAATCACTGAATTCTTTGAGGAGGGATTATCAAGATTCCTACACTAGTTGGATTGAAGTGAAGTTTCCACGAAGATATTTCCTTTCAAGAGAATTCTGGAGATGTAGTTTTGATAGCACAATGTGGATTCAGGTAGGATCAACTTCAACTCCTTTATTGAAGAAAAAAAGAGTTGATTCTCTAGAGAAGAGAGAATTTTTTTTTGTGATCTCCTGAGAATAGAAGATTTCTATTTGCTTCCTTGCTTGCTGCAGTTGTTCTTCAGAGTTCAAGAATTTTCACTGAGAAAAGAGGAAGGAGGAAGAAGTCTCTTAAAAAACAATCAATCGTTCTTCTTCTTCTATCTTATTTTGTATATGCCTTATCCCCTTTTTATTTCTTTACATTATTTGGTAAATACTCATTTTAACCGATTCAAATTCTTTTCAATTGTCTTCTTCTGAGTATTAAATGCTGACAGATGATATCTCTTCATACTTTGCCAAATCAAGTTCCAAAGTTATTATTTGTTTCTTGAATTAGGTAGTGGCTAGGAGATAGCTTTTCTGATAGGATTATATATTTCTTGAAATAGGTATCGGCTAAAAGTTATCTTTCCCGCTGGAATATTATCTTTCTTGAAACTTGCTCTAACGGCTAAAAAATAATCCTTCTTGATGGAGCTGAAGATATCTTGAAGAGATTTATCTTAACTCAAGAGAGAAATCAACATGGTATTTGAGAAGTCGATGCAGCTTTAACATCAGAAGTCGACACATCTTGGGCATCATAAGTTGATGCAGCTTCAAGAAGTAGAGAGAACCCTGAGTAACTATTTATATATATATATATATATATATATATATATATATATATATATATATATATATATATATATATATATATATATATATATATATATATATATATATATATATATATATATCGACATTGTGTCAATTTCTTTTGTCGTTGCATCAAATATTATTCAACGCTGTTCTGAAAAATCTTTGACTTAGAACAATTTTGCTGATGACTCCCTATCTTTCTAAGAATTCTAACCAACATAATTAAAATAGCGTTTTCTATACATCATTAGACTTATCCTAAAATCACTTTAAGCCTAATCTGTTTTATCAAATCATAGGTTTTTCCCAACAATCTTCTCCTATTTTGCTGATGCCTCAGAGATGAAGTGATGTATATCCCTTTAAATCAAACATCCCCTTTGGTATTTTAATTACTTCCTGCACTAGTTTCTCCTTTGTTTTCTTTGTATTCTCAATGAACTTTTGTCTTTTCTCTTTAACAAGTTGATTTTCTTCCCATTATTTTTCAACATCTTTTCTTGTTCACATTTGGCCTTCCATTCAATGTCCTTTCTAGGTAAGGAAGTAGAAATAAGAATATCCTTTAGATATCATGTCTGGGAGTTAGAGCTAAATATGACTTCATATGCTTATACTCATTTCTTTGCTTCTTTGGAAATTTCTCCTATGTTGGGTTGGTATCATGTGGCCTCTTCCTTTACTAAGTTTGACTGCCTTTCTTACCAGCTGGGGTAGGAAGAAGAGCATCATAAGGAACCGTAGGAGAAATTATAGATACACTCTTAGGGTGGTCTCAGGAACATCTGCTTTTTGAAAATTGAAACACAGTAAATTTCTCAGGTGTGCCTTTAGGCATAGAAGTCTCAATAGCATATTGAGATTCGGGAATAACATGAGTTGCCTAAATTTGCATGGAGCTAGATTCTTGTGGAGACAAGGCATTCTGAATTTTCAGATGTAGATAACTCAATATCTATTGCTGCATTGGATAGACTTTCCATATTATTGGAATGCCCATAAGATTAGGAGTCATCTTTTCAAAGGCAACAAAGTCTTCACATAAGCTGATGAAATTATATTCACATTGCACAGTAACCTCTTCAGCCATATTTTCAACAAATGCTGATGTGGATAATCTGCCCTTGTCAACTTGAGTATTAGGAGGAGGCAATGGAGATTCCTCAATAGCAAAAGGAGCAACAACCTCATGTTCAGTAGCTAGCTCGTCTGGATCTAGAATATTTCCTGTTTTCTTATCCTTATCAAACTCAGTTAACTCTTTATCATATTCATCAGTGTTAATAAGGTCTTTGTAGTCTTTATCATTTTTAGCATGTTCATTTCGATTAGCCTCACTGTCCATATTCATATCTGTTTCATTAATGGTTATAATAGAAATGGATTGTTCTTGCTCCCCCCTACATTTTTTTGGGACCAAAAGCCATCTTCTTTTTTGAGGTTCTCCCCGTATAATTTCTTGATCGCTCTTCTTTAGAACATGATATTCAGCCTGAACTATCTCATTGTTATTATGCCCAGCCTCTATATCCACGGGATCATATGTATTAGTTTTATTTCCATCAGGAGTACTAGGATGTGAGGAGGGAGAAGATGGATGAGCCGTTTTTGGGAAGGCACTCCTGTCATGAAGTTTCTTCACCTTCTGGACATCTTGAAGCAGAGATGTCAAGACAAAGAGTGACATGAGGGTCACCCAGAGATTGCTATAGAGAGGAGGAGGAATTGAGCTCAGTGAGCTAATTTTGGATATTGGTTATTTTGGTGGAAAAGGTAGACATGGTGGTAAAGAATTGAGAGAACTGAGATGAGAATTGAGATGAGAAGGCTGCAAAGGCAGATGCAATCTAATTGTGAATGGTGAATTGTTTGTTGATTGGAGGAGCAAAGATGGTAGTAGAAATATTTTGGAAGATTCTGTGGATAAGAATTGATGTTGTGGATGGCAGTGTAGGTATGGGAGATGTTGATGTAATGACAAGATGGATTAGAGTAGCAGTGAAGAGAGGAGTGTTGTCATTAAGATGAGGTGTATGACTGTGGAAGTGACATGAATGTCAAGTGGAGTATGTTGTGGAGATGATGAGATAATGTGAATATGAATAGAAGTTGAAGGAGGAACTGATACTAGGATGCTGGAATCCTATTGTAGCAATCTGTGGAGTTGATGGTTGAGAAGATGGAATGACAGATGTAACAAACATGAAGGTGGATGGTGTTGGAACCGTTGTTTCACATTCCCTATGTTTGAGAATATCAAATCTCAGGCTATATTTTATCACATTTTTGTGTTGATAGAGCGTGCAAGTTGACAGGTTCAAGCAAAGAGAAGAAGTCTCCTATGGATGATAACGCCGAGCGATAGAAGTTACCGCCGGGCGGTAGCCGTGAATTAATTGGACAGAGCTCTCGAGAATCTACCGCTCTGCGCTAGTTCTACCGTCCGTGCTAGCTCGATGAATTAATTGGACAAAGCTCTCGGGATCCTACCGTGCAGGCGCTAGCATGGTACCGTGCCGCGGTAGTCCACTCAATGCTCCCAAGGTGTTGAGTCCACTCAACGCTCCTGGGCGTTGAGTGCGTTGAGACAAGTATACCGCTGGGCGCTAGCTTGGTACCGCGCCGCGGTAACCCACTCAACGCTCCGAGGTGTTGAGTGCGTTGAGTCTGACCTACCGCCGGGCGCTATTTGATTATCGCTTTGCACTAAATTTGAAAAGAGGAAAATATTCGTTTTGAATATTTTTGTAAATTTGGAGGACAGCTGACACATCAAACGCGCGAACCTACCGCCGGACGCTAGTCTTACCGCTGGCGGTAGCCTATTTTCACGAAGACGTATATAAGGCCACCTCAGTTTCTATGCCTTATAACCTGACGACGAAAAGAGACAAGAGTTCGTGCATTCTAGGGTTCGGTCGTTCTCTTTGCGCTCCGTTCCAAAAAGTCTCCGTCAAAGAAGAAGAAAGTCGTCTCCTAGGAAGCACCGGTACGGGCACGGGTACCGGATATGATACGTATCCGATACGGCGGTACGACAACATTTTAAAAACAAAAATACGAGTACGTCATGATACGTTATAACAAGTATAATATATATTTATATATCACAAGTGCAATAAATAGTTCTCAAAACAGCAAAACATTAAACATAAATCATAACTTGAAGTACAAGTTCACAAATCAATGAAACATAACATGAAGTTTTCAAACATTAAGCATTCGTAAATATAATTTAACATATTATATGTTTAACCAAAAAAGATAAAATTAAACTTAAGTTACTTATCAGTCTTTTTTTTTCTTCTTCATTATTGGAGATCAACTTCATTATTGGAGATCAACATCTTCAATCTCTGATTTGTCCAGATGGAGATCGACGAGTAGGTTGACAACATGTATACACTGTTCACCAAGATTGTCAATGCCTCAAGATCCCTCGGGAAAAGCTTTTCAAATGGTGATCTTGTGAGGAAGATCCTGCGATCTTTGCCTCCTCGCTTCAACCCGAAGGTGACTGCGATCACCGAATCTCACGATATCAACACCCTGGAGATAGAAAGCCTCATCGGAAATCTGAAGACACACGAACTTGAACTAAAGATTCAAGCGGAGGAATATACCAGGGAAGTAAAGAAGAAGGGATTGGCGTTGAGGGTTGCAAGGGATAAAAAGGCTGCTGAAGAATCTGAGGAGGATGACGTGGAAAGATTCTACGTTCGGGAGTTCAAAAAATTCATGAAGAATCCCAAGAAGCAGGGACAATTTAAGAAATTCCTAAAGAGTGGAGCTGGAGAAGCCCGAAGGTGTACCACGCCGGTGAAGGAAGCAGAAAGCGATGATGAGAAGTCCCAGCCTGAGTGCTATCACTGCCACAAGCCTGGGCACATAAAGAGGGACTGCCCAAGGCTCCAGAAGGAGGAAAAGGAAAAGCTAAGCCGGCACAAAGGGAAGAAGAAGGTACTGAAGGCGCTCACGTGGGATGAAGAAGGATCTGACGAATCAAGCACCTCAGATTCTAGCTCTGAAGACGAGGCAAATCTGTGCCTCATGGGAATGAGTCGAGAAGAATCCGACGATGAGTCCAGTGTCCAGAGCAACACTGAGGTAACTCCACCCATATATACTGAACTTCTTGAAATTTATGGACATTTATGTGAGAAATTAGATAGTGTGATTCTTGAGAAGAAGTGCATGCAAAATGAGAATAAGAAAATCAAAAAAGACTTTGAAAATTTAAAGAATGAACTAATAAAAAATGGCAAAGAGAAGATCGAATGTCTAGAGTGTCCTCACTTGCTAACAATGATCGAAGAACTAAAAGCAAGTCTCTCCAAGACATCATTGAGAACATCGGGCGTGGGCGGCGACATCGGGCGTGGGCGGCGACATCGGTCGTGGGCGGCGACGCCGGGCGTGGGCGGAGACGCCGGGCGTGGGCGGCGACGCCGGGCGTGGGCGGCGACGCCGGGCGTGGGCGGCGACGCCGCGCGTGTGCGGCGACGCCGGGCGTGGGCGGCGACGCCGGGCGTGGGCGGCGACGCCGGGCGTGGGCGGCGACGCCGGGCGTGGGCGGCGACGCCGGGCGTGGGCGGCGACGCCGGTCGTGGGCGGCGACGCCGGTCGTGGGCGGCGACGCCGGTCGTGGGCGGCGACGCCGGTCGTGGGCGGCGACGCCGGTCGTGGGCGGCGACGCCGGTCGTGGGCGGCGACGCCGGTCGTGGGCGGCGACGCCGGTCGTGGGCGGCGACGCCGGTCGTGGGCGGCGACGCCGGTCGTGGGCGGCGACGCCGGTCGTGGGCGGCGACGCCGGTCGTGGGCGGCGACGCCGGTCGTGGGCGGCGACGCCGGTCGTGGGCGGCGACGTCGGTTGGGGGCTGCGACATCGTTCTTGGGCGGCGACATCGTTCTTCGGCGGCGACATCGTTCTTGGGCGGCGACATTGCTGATCTCTAACACACAAAATACATTTGAAATGAATTCTCATATACATTAATATACATCTCACATTTGTTTTAATTTTATATCATTTTTTGTTATCAATCTACTACCCAAGTATTTTGTATCCATTTTTGATGAACTTCTCTTGACCGTGTAATATATTTTTACAGGTCGATTATTGGACATTATTTTCAGCAAATTCATACATTAATTATTACAGGAATGCTAAGCTATCATGTAAAGTATAGTCTTTATTTTGTGAAGAAAATTTGTTGTCATGAATGAGAAGGCCATGATTTCTGATGATCAAAATGAAAAGAACAAAAAATTGCATCTCCATGAACGTTCCCATCAGTTCTTCTCAATTTTCTAAATTATTAGCAAATCCAGAAAATAGAACAGTTAAATATATGGAAAGAGATCGTTTCTATGAACTGCAATGACGATGAAACCTGTAACTCGTAGCAAAAAGGTTGCATCACCATGTAAATAACTACAATGATCATTATAGTTCTTAAGAATGATGGTGTAATTAACTACAATGATCATGGAAAGGAGATTATTTTTTGTCGCAATGATCTCTTAAAAATGATCTCATAGATCTGGTAAATAACTACACCTATGTAAATACTATAAAAGAGATTAGCCAAAAATAAGTGATCACAAAGAAATCATGGAAAGACCATTTTTTGGATCGGTTAGGAAACATGTAAATAATTGTGAAAATCATTTCTGAGATCATTTCTAAAAGGAGATCAGTTTGTAGAGACCGGTTAAAAATGTTCTCATAGAAATCATGGAAAGAGATCCGTTTTAACAAAAAGGTTGCATCTACATGATCTCCTTTTCTATGAGCTAAATCCAACAATTTTTCATGAATAACAACCGTGGTCGGGGGAGGCTCAAAAGCAGATTCCTCTCACCCTATTTGGTACCATTGCTTTCTTAAGTCATAACGTAGTCTCTCTTCATTTCTTCCAACACACCATCATTTGTATTGCAAAAAAGTAGGGAAATTTTAAAGAAATACAATATTATTGTTGTATTGAATTGACGCGGTAGACACACAAAGGCAAAATCAACGCCATCGATTGAGAAACCCTAGAAACACTGGGAGAGAAATGATCTTTTGCCGGCATGAACATTCTTGAGGAGCCTCCTCCATTGACTCATCTGAGGAGGTATTTAAAGTGTGTCATCACAACATAAGTTTTGAATAAAGCAATAATTAATTGATACGCTACTCACCGATGGTTTAGGAAGGCAGACCGCAACTCCACAACAACCTGAAGTACACAGATTAAGAATAACAGATCAGTTCACCTCTAATTCATTAGTTCAATAACTGATTAAGAATAACAACGCCTCACCTGTTAGAGTAGTCTAGTGTAATGCGGTTATGAATTTTAGAAAAGGAAGCCAAAAAATCATTTTATTTACAGGAGCAAAACATTGGTAGTAAATAAAATTAATAGATAAAATTAGGACTCACTTAAGTAAATCTGATACCCCTTCATTTGTTTACTGAGAGCTCAATGCCTTTAAAGTTGATGATAGAACACATCCTAATATGTTGATAGAAATTGGACCTGAGAGCATGATTTGAAGTTGAGAAGTAATGCCACGATTTCAAAACATGCATGTTGCATCTTAATTGAAACATGCAAGCTGCATTTTAATCAAACTGTGTTACTGTAGGCTTCGGTTTAACCGAAATGCAACTTGCAGTTTAATCAAACTGTTGCCTGCAGTTTCTTGACTGCAATGACTGCAATTCACGCCTTGGCTATTGGTCCCTCGATTGTTTGGCCCTGTCAACGATGGTACATAATACATTAGAAGCATATGATTTAGCAAAACAGACTTCTCAAAACATTCATCAGGGTGAAAAAACTTAAGATTAACACTTAAATTTACCAGGTTATTTGAGTCACCCAGAATTCTGTGCAGAACTTTCATGATTTCCCTGCAACAAAGACTTGGAAACAAAATAAATCAAAAATAGCCCAAACACTATCATGTTGTTTTGCAGCCAGATGTTATACATACTGAGCAAAGCGCAATAGATAACAGATTTTTACAAACCGTAGCTAAATAATATTAGTGAGAAGGAGACGATGATGAAGCCCGCATACCATTACAAATGCTCTCTGCAAACAGAACTGTGGAGAGGAAGGGAGAGAGAAGGAGAGTGAGAAATAGAACTCCTGCGACAACAAAAAACAATAGTTTAGTTATTTTGCCGAACACCTTATAGGCAAGTAGAGATGCTTGATTGGATCAAAGAGAAGAGACAACCCAAAATAATTTTGACAAATACACATGAGGTTAGCTGATATGGGTATGCTACCTTCTTCTGAGAGTGGTGATGTACATCGGCGAGCAGCTTTGGAGAGGCGTGGACGGAGGTGAAGAAATCGTCGGGCCATGAAAAGGCGATAGGATGTCGTCGAGGAAATGAGTTCTTGTCAAGTGCAGGTAGAATCGTGGAGGCTGTGGAGGTGCCGCGAAGGCAACAAGCTTTCTTCCTGCAACAAGGTTCTTCGTGCTTTGGCGAGGCGTAGGAAGAGAGGAAGAAGTCATCGGGTGAGAACATGACGGGATGAGGAGGTGAGACGACAACTGGATGATAAGAAATAAAGATTACTTGTTGCAGTGAATATTCAGGATTTGACATGTGCGGCGGGAGAAAAAGGGAGGAAATGACAATATCAAAAAGAGCCATTAAATCTAAAATAAAGGAGAGCTTTGAGAGGGCATTTTGGTCAAGAAATGTTACTCTCTCCACGCCCTCTCTTCTCTTTCTCTCCATGTGTCCTACATATACAATATATATTATTTAATATAGAATATATATCATCATTATTATACCCTCTGCCCCCCTCTCTAATATAATATATAACATATCCCATCCGCCTATCCCGTCTCTCTCTAATATAATATATAACATATCATGCAACATTAAATGAGTCATGGTCTCTTCAACAAACATTTAATGCGGCTCAGGGATTTCATAGCTAGCTGTAGCCCTGAAACGTTCATCTTTATTAGGCAGAACACTCATCTTTATTAACTGAGCTGGTGGAAAGACCAAAAAGTCCTTGAGTTAAAACCCAAAACTTGTTTTAATGAGGGCATTTTCGGATTTAAATGTTACATCATAAGATGATTAAGAGTTTCCTTATATAATAAAGATATATTAATTTATTTATTTTAAATTTATAATTTTATATGTATAGCTTTTAATTACATAATTAAAAAAATGAATTAAATATGATTTGATAAATGACAAAATTTAAAATTAAAATTATAAATGTATGTATAAGTACAATAAAAAATTATACACACAAATAAATAATATTAAAATATTTAAAAACCAAATAAGCATATGTTATAATGAATAAGTAGATATACAATTATTCAATTTAAAAGCTGCAATAATGAATTATGAAAATATTACTTATGTATATAACAATGTTGTAGATATCGGCCGACATGTCCGATATGTCGGCCGATATAAAGTTTTTGGGCATAAACCGCAACGAAATCAATTTGTTTGAGCAAAATAGCATTTTGTAAAATATCGGCGACATTTCGGCGATATTGCGGTATATCAAGTGCCGATATCGGCCTCTCCCGCCGATATATCGGTATTAGGGTTTATATTATGAAAAAATTTCGCAGGCTTTAAAATGATTTCACGGGTTGCTGGATCGCGATAACCTCATAACCTTTCGACCTAACTCTTCGGCGCTGCGACAGTTCAACAGTTCGACAAAATCGTCCTCTCCTGCGATGATCGACCTCTCCCGGCGACTGATTGGCCTCTCCCGGCGACGGATCGGCCTCTACCGGCGACGGATCGGCCTCTCCCGGCGACGAATCGGCCTCTCCGACGGCGCATCTTCCGCCCTAACTTCACTCCACTGTAACTCTGTAAGTTCCCTTCTTATTTTTTCTTCTTCTTTCTTGGACTTAGCTTTCCATGGAGTCTACTCACGTGGATGCCATACGACAGACGAGTAAATTGCGCCAGCTGCACATTCGATCCTTAACATCGCACCTACGATCACGGTGAGGCATTACCTCCGGTGCCAGACAAGTAGATTGCATCCTCCACCTCCAGCGACAGACGAGTAGATTGCATCCTCCAACTCCGGTGCCAATTTCATGGTGAGACTTTACATTTAGTTTTCATTTATTTTCATTTTATCGGTCTTGTAGAATTATGATGTCTTCTAATTTGTTCAGATTTCTTTGATTTACTATTTGAAAAAAAAAATTTGTTACTTGTAGCACAAAATCAATGAGCGCAGATGGAGGGTATGCGGTTATAAACTTGCCCTTAGGCACAACGAGCATATTTCTACTCATTGTTGCATCACATTAGTGTTATGGTTAGGGAGAATTTTGTTTATCGAATTGTGTGCATGCATTCACTCGCACCTTCATCTTAATCTGCCCATAGTTTGCATCAAATCTTTGGGAGCTTGTATCAATTATTCTTTCATTTGATACTAATGCTTATTGCTTCCAAATCTTGCAATATTGAGGCATCCACACATGTATGAAATAATGAGACATGTTTTAATTTATTATTTTGTTCATTCACATATTTTGTTGGTGTTGTAGAATGAATTCCTCTCAGTCTTCTACAAAAGAGGTAAGTGCGCCAGTTTCTGGCGGTAGAGATGCTTTTTGGGCATTTGGAGAGAAATTGGTTGCAACAGATACCAGTAGAATTCGTTGCAATTACTGCAAGCAAGTCATAAATGGGTGCATCACTCGGTTCAAACATCATTTGGCTGGGATTAAGGGCAATGTAAAGTCATGCCCTCATGTCCCAACTGATGTCAGAGCAAAAGCCGAAGCAACCCTTGCAGCAACACAAACTAGTAAGCTGTTGAGAAGTAGTAGGTTACAGAGTAGCTTAGATGAGGTCGTTGTTGGAGATGCTGCAGATCCCGAAAATTCACAAAGGACTTCGTTTACAAGTATTGGAAATAAAGATCCAATGGATCAATTTATTGAGTCAGAAAATAGTTCACAAAGCACGATTGAGAGTAAGTTTAAGAAGAAAGCCAGAGATGACGCAACTCTATATATTGCTAGGTGGGCATACGAGATGGGTATTCCTTTCAATGCTCTATATAACATATCTTTCCAACAAATGTTACATGCTGTCGGTCTATGTGGCCCTGGGATGAAAGGACCAACGCCGTATGAGATGAGGGAGAAGTTCTTACAGATGGAAGTTCAACGGACCAAGGAAATGCTAAGCAGCTTCACTCAAACATGTAGGTTGCATGGGTGTAGTATTTTGACTGATGCTTGGACAGATCGCAAGGGCAGAAGCGTCATGAATATTGTTGTGCACACAGTTGCTGGTGTAGCATTTTGGTTATCGAAGAATGTATCATCATCTACACATGATGGCAAGTTCATATATGAGTTTGTTGATGAGGCAATCAGTAGTCCGGATGGCCTGGGAGAAGAAAATATAGTACAGGTTGTGACGGATAATGGTCCAACAATATGTCTGCATCACGATTGCTAGCGGTAAAGAGACCAAAGATTTTTTGGACTTTTTGTTCCGCTCACACCATAAATCTTCTTCTCCGAGATATTTCAAAACTGAAGCAAATTAAAAGTGCAATCTGTATGAGCCGACAACTTACTGTATTTATATATGCTCACACCATTGTTCTTGCTATGCTCAGAGAGACGACTAAAGAGATGGAGTCCCATGATCTCGTTAGGTCTGGTGTGACCAGATTTGCTACAGCTTTTTTATCTTTGCAGAGCCTCCAGGATAATAGAAGACATTTGAGGGAATTGTTCACATATGCTAAATGGGAGGCAACAAAGTTATCAAGTACCACACATGGAAAACAAGTAATGTTTTCATCTAATCTTTTTAAAATTATTTTTTGCAAATACATTGCATCGTTTTAATATTTTGTTGTTGTATCATTGTATGTAGGCCACAACAATAGCATTGAGTGCCACATTTTGGCGTAATGTTGAGCTGGCACTCCTTATATTTACCCCACTGGTTAAAGTTCTACGAAGAGCAGATGGATATATACCGTCAATGGGTTGGTTGTATGGAGATATGAAGAAAGCCAAAGAGGAAGTTGCTGTAGCACTCGAAAATAAAGAAAACAGGTATCTTCCTATATGGAAGTTGATTGATAGTAGAGTGGATAGCAAGATGAGCAGCCCTTTACATTTATCTGGATTTTTTTTAAATCCTTTCTTCTATTACCCAAAAAAGGAGGAGGTGGAGGGGGATACTAAGTTTATGCATGGATTTCTTGATTGCCTTACAAGAATGTACTCAAATGACCCTGATATGCAAGATCATATCACTAGTGAGCTTGATATATATCAGTTCGGGCAAGGCTATTTGGAAAGGATCTTGCAAAGAGGCAATTGCTAGTTCCTTCTTTTAATCCAAGTAAGTTGTTTAAATTCTAAGTTCACGAATATTTATGCATATTGCTAAATTTTGCTATTTAATTAGTACATTGGTGGAAATTACATGGAGTTGAGACTCCGAATTTGAGGGGGATGACCATGAGGATATTGAGTTTGACCACAAGTTCATCTGGATGCGAAAGAAATTGGAGCACGTTCGAAATGATGATACATTAGTTTTGCATGCATGCAATTTCTTTTAAGTAATAAAGAGATACTAAATATTTCAAATGTTTCAATTTGTAGATCCACTCAAAAAAACGGAATAGACTTGAGAGCAAACGTTTAAATGATCTTGTGTTCGTGAAGTTTAATGCTATGCTGAGGTCTAAGCATGCTGATATCTCTCGAGATCCAATATCTGCAAAAAGTTTGGATGAAGGAAAAGCAGTAGAGTGGCTCGTTGGTTCAAGTGAAGATGATAATGAAAATGAGGAGGAAGTGTTTCCTGGAGAAGGATTGACTTGACAACAACTTGGAGACATTGTGGATGCTGATTTGGGACCAAGGAGCACCAGACCTACTAACCAACAATCACAAAATGAAAGTTTAAAGCGAAAGCGCATTGTAACACAAGCATTGGAGAAAGATGATGAAGATGCAGGGCTATCAGAAGAGGAAATGCAAGCTGCACTATTAGACACAATGTTAGAAGACTACGAAACAGAAGAGGAGATATGAAATGTAAGTCTTTACTATAAAAAACATTATAAATCAATTTACTTAATATGATTTTACTCATTAATAATTAATCTATACATGTTTTTTTGATGCAGGCATACATATGGAAGCTATGTAGTGGAGATTTTGATTTTTGATCTTTTGACATTCAGTGTGACTTATGACATTTGATTTTTGAACTTTTGACCTTCAATGTGACTGATGATGTTTCCTCTTATTTTATCATTACTTTCTTTCCGGCACTTGTATTATTATTCTCTTAAATCGATTGTTATTTGGTGTGTTGGTTTAGTTAATCAATCAAATTGAATTATGTTGTAATCTGTTTATTCATTTAATCATGTTAATATATAATTACTTATTTTTTGGATAAATTTTCAGCAATTATTACAAAAGCTTTGTTGATAAGGTGGATGACTTTTGATTCATGTTGGTTTTGATGGTACCTAGAAGTCTTCATGTCATTGAACTATTAGATGACGAATTGATGAATCACTGATCCAGAAATAATCATAACAATAAAGGCAAGTTGTTTTATTCAATTTTTGTCATTTATTAATATGCACAATTGTGTTTATTTTTGTTTAATACTTCATTATAATCATATTATTACATGTTTAATGCAAAGTGTATAAACATATATTGTTTGTACATTTTTTACTTATTTGCAAAAAAAATATTTATAAACATTGTTATCTTTATCTAAATATTAAATTCCGATATTGTAAAATATCCCCGATATATCCCCCGCAATCCGACATACGACATTTCAAACTCAAACCGACATGAACCTGATATCCGATATCCACAACCTTGGTATATAATGAATGATATGTATAATGATTATAATATATAGTACACCATGTTAATATATATAATATATACTTACACGCAATAATGAATTATATATATTATAATAAATAATTATAGTACAATATGTTATATATATTATACATATATTCATATAATTATTTTTTATAAAAATACATAAAACATAACAACTATTATATATAAATAAAAACTATTTAACCCTATATCATATATGACTCTTTAGTTGTTTAGGTTGAGCTCTTCCTCTCATCCTTGTGGTCATAGGATCGAAACTTGGCCGTCACATTAAAAAAAAATTAAACTGCTATTTGAACCGTGCGGGATTCCAAAACCCCCTCTGGTTCGCCGGTCTGCGGTCAACCCTCCCGGTTCTGCGGTTCCCAGGCAGTCCGCGGAAGAAGCGGGCTGCTTACCTGGACCGGACTGACTGGGCCGCCCGGACCGATCCGATTTTCAAAAGCTTGGAAATATGAGTTATTTTCTGTGAGATTTTGCTTGAATTATCAAACATTCCTAAAGCATTTATGAAGTGTTTGTACTTCATTTCATGAAGAGGCTTATTAAATATGTCTGTCTTTTGCTCATTTGTAGGGATGTATTCTAATACACCTTTCCATTTTTCTACATTATCCCGAATAAAATGATATCTAATCTCAATATGCTTAGTCCTGCTATGAAGAACAAGATTAGAGGCCATTGAGATTGTACTTGAGTTATCATAATGAATTATTGATTTGTCTATGTTCAAGTTAAAGTCTAAGCGTTAATTTTGCATCTACAGTAGTTGTGTGCAGTAACTTCCAGTAGTTATTTACTCAACTTCTGATGTGGATATGGAGACAGTTGTTTGCTTCTTGCTAAACCTAGAGGCTGGAGATAAGCCTAGCTCTAAGAAATTGATGTCCCTTAAGTGTTTTTCTTGTCCAGCCTACACCCTGCATAATCTGAATCTGAATATTCTGATAATTCAAATCCTGATTGTATAGGGTACCATGAACCTAATTCAGGTGATCCTTTTAAATATCTTAGAAAGTTTTTTTACTGAAGTCATATATGACTCTAGCTCCTTAAGTTCAACTTGAAACCTTGCACAAACATATGTAACAAACATGATATCTGGTCTACTGGATGTTAGATGAAGGAGAGAACTTATTATTACTCTGTAGGATTTTTGATCCACAACTTTCTCTGTCTCAATCCTATCTATGATAACATTTGTAGTCATAAGAGTTTCATAGTGTAAGCTTTCTCCATATTAAATTTTTTAATATGTTCTTTGATATATTTTGATTGTGAGATGTAAATGTCTTCACTAGATTGTTTCACTTGAAGACCAAGAAAGTAAGAGAACTATCTCATGCTACTCATTTCAAACTTTGATTGCATTAACATGCACACATATTTTATATAATTTGTTATCAGTAGATACAAAGATGATGTCATCTATATAGATTTGCAGAGTAACAATTTATCCTTATGGGTATTTGGTTTTAGTGAATAAAGTTTTATCTATCTTTCCTCTTTCAAAGGAGTCTTCAAAGAGAAAAATAGAGAGAGTCTCATACCAAGATCTAGGTGTTTGTTTGAGACCATATAAAACTTTATTCAACCTAAGAAGGAGAGTTATGATTGATAAAACCTGGATGTTGTTCTGCTTATAATTCTTCTTGTAGTACACCATTTAGAAATTCATTTTTAACATCTATTTGGTAAACCTTGAATTTGTTGTGTTACAAATGACAGAAATATTCTTATTGCTTCAAGGCCTGCAACAGGTGCAAAGATCTGGTCATGGTCAATCCCTTTTTCTTGTCTGTACTCTTGAACACCCACTTGGTTCTAAAGATAGGGTGGTTCTTTGGTATGGGAACATGTATCCATACTTGGTTTCTTTCAAATTGTGCAAGTTCTTTTTACATTGCCCTGATCCAATGGTGATCTTTGTTGGTTTCTTCAAATTTGTTTGGTTCTAGCTGAAACAAAAGGCATTGAAGAACCAACTCTCTTGAGATTCGATTTCTGGTCTGCACTCCAGCTGCTATGTCAACAATTTATAAAAAATGAATGCAAGTTAAAATTTGTCACAAAATGTCTGCATTTAGAAAGTACCATTAGCCTCCCTGTGTCACATGTGCTTTGAGTTAATATGATAATATTAGATCAGATTATGCCTATTACTAAAATTTTAGTCTCCTCTAAAATTCATTAGTCATCATCCATAGTCTCTACTTTTAGTAATCTATCCACTCTCATAGGATTCAATTCAATTAAAATAAAAGATCTTTATTAGGATGAATTTATGGCCATGCATATAATGTATGGAATATTAAAATTTGGGCACTTTTAAACTATGTCATTTACTTCTACATCCTCTTCATTATTTGACATATAATTTTTTAGCCATTCGTATACAAACAAAAATATCTTTCCTTCTCCATGTATTTTTATTTGATAGCTCATTTAATATGTGGGGGTGCACGATCTTTTGACTCTTCAAATACATTTTTTTTCACATATTCTTAAATATGAATGCATACTCTCATGTGACACAAGGTGTAACATCCCAAAATTTATGCGTCGCATTCTGTTAATCGCAGGATCCGAACACGTATAAGAAAGATCAGCAGCTTCGACGAATCATGGTATTTATGTTGTTTCTCGCCAAATCACCATTTTTAATGTCATTTATTAGGAGGTTTAATTTTGTGAATGTTTAGGGGGGGCGAGAATGGAAAGCACATAAATGATGAATTTCATTTGAGGAAGTAGCAGATTCGTAATTTAGGGGGAACTAGACTTTCCTTCTCTAGACTCAGGTTATAAACAGAGAGCCACGTCTATTCCCCCCCCCCCCCCTCGCCACGATCGTTTTAGTAACCACACTCCTTCCCCTTCCGTCGTCTGGAGTGAGCGTTCGTTAGGTTTTCTATTTCGATCCAAGGAGGACTTCAACCCCTGTTTCCTCTCCCTACTAGCAAGTGTAATCGTAGTCGGCCGCTCTCCCTGGTACGCAGACGGTTCTTGTGGGTGCTCCTTCTTTCTTAGTCACCGAAGGTTGCTCTCTCGTCAAAAACGCCAGACGTCCCATCCTTCAACACCATGATTTGTTTTCGACCTCTCCGGTGTAGATTGGAAGCGATGATGTCCCTCCAGGAGCCTTCTTATGACGTCATGAGTCTCATCAGTACAGATCCCTCTTGTTCTTTTGTTCGTCGCTATTCTCCGTCGCAGACCAACCCCTCTCACGCCAGATCCGACTCCTGCTGACTTCCCTCCTTTGTTTGCTTCTGGTAAATAGCATGGAATTTTTGTTTCATTGGTTCTATGAATTCTTCTCCCTCATATCTCAAATTCAAGAATGGAAAGCACATAAATGATGAATTTCATTTGAGGAAGTAGCAGATTCGTAATTTAGGGGGAACTAGACTTTCCTTCTCTAGACTCAGGTTATAAACAGAGAGCCACGTCTATTCCCCCCCCTCGCCACGATCGTTTTAGTAACCACACTCCTTCCCCTTCCGTCGTCTGGAGTGAGCGTTCGTTAGGTTTTCTATTTCGATCCAAGGAGGACTTCAACCCCTGTTTTAAAAAATGGGATGGGATGTTCCTCTCCCTACTAGCAAGTGTAATCGTAAAAAAACAAATTCTTAGTCGGCCGCTCTCCTAGTTTATTTAAAGAGTCTGCCAAACACCCCATGTACGCAGACGGTTCTTGTGGGTGCTCCTTCTTTCTTAGTCACCGAAGGTTGCTCTCTCGTCAAAAACGCCAGACGTCCCATCCTTCAACACCATGATTTGTTTTAGACCTCTCCGGTGTAGATTGGAAGCGATGATGTCCCTACAGGAGCCTTCTTATGACGTCATGAGTCTCATCAGTACAGATCCCTCTTGTTCTTTTGTTCGTCGCTATTCTCCGTCGATGATAGATTTGAGAGTTGTCAGACCAACCCAATAATAGAGTGTGCTCTCACGCCAGATCCGACTCCTGCTGACTTTGAAGAGTGATATTGCCATGTTGGGAAGTATGAAACTCCTTAACAGAGGCCAGGGAGCAAGTGTTTGAAATATTGAGGATATAGCTTCTGGTAAATAGCATTTCCATTTCATTCCTAATAAGGAATTTTTGTTTCATTGGTTCTATGAATTCTTAAGGGATGGAAATACTCAGGAATGTTTGTGCCTCATATCTCAAACAGAAGGGCAGACGTTCAAGTTGTGTTGGGCTGAAAGAGAAGAGAGATGTTGCTGGGTTTGATGATTTGAAGAAGACCCATCTCTCAAGTATTATGACTTTTTTTAGCCAGAAATCAAAGATTTCTCTTTGCTTCGACAACCCTAGTTGGGAGCCTACCTTTAGTTAGGTGATCCCGAACAAATCCAGTTTATGCAGCAACCATCTTCAAGTACCATTGATCCCTTCTCAAGTATGATTGTAATTTTCAAATTTTATTTTGAGGAGAGATTTGTAATATCAGATCTTCCCCGTATATTTTTTGAATCATATTATTGTCATTCAGAAGTTCTAATAAATCCTATCGTAATCCGTTTCCTTCTCCAACCTTAGGAATTGGTATGTCAGTCAGGGTTAGATCGTCCGTCTTCGTGCAATTTAAGGGCCTGTGGGCGCTCCTCCCTTCTTTTTTACTAATTTCATTTCACCTCTCTGGTGTTGAGATTTTAAATCCTCCACTAATAAAGAATGGTAAACCTCCTCCCTCCCTAATAGGTTTGATGATTTTCTAATTTAGCATTCCTTCAATATTAGGAAAAATAAGTGCTTGTTGGACTTATACTTTTCGTCCGTCTTCGTGCAGGTTTCTTGAGGAGACTTGAGCATTCCTTCAATATTAGAAGGGAGCCCCGCCATTCCTTCAATATTAGACACTTATTATTTTAGGGCAGAGAACAAATGGCGCCTTCAGAATATTTTTGCAAGGAAACATGCCTCCGCACCGTGTTTTCGAGCGTTGTAATCTCGAGGTAAGAAATTTGACTACTCTTGGCTAAACGTACAATTTTATATATTTGCATTAATTAAGTTATTTAAGAATACTTTGTAATTTAATTATGCAACTTTCACTGCTAGAATCAATTTAATTTAATTATTTCAGATAATACAAAAAGCAATGAACGCATAACTTAGTAATCCATAATAAAGTCGGTAATTGAGTATGATGCAATATACAGTGTAACAATATTACATATATCCACGACAGGAACAAATACAATCAAGAATATTTGGATAAACTCAGACGAAGAATAAAAGTTTCAATCATTTAATAAAATTCAAATCAGTGATGTCATTCTCATCTATACAACAGTCCACATGAGCCTCAGACGTGGGGTCGTCAACCACAGTTTCAGACTTATAGTTTTTCAGATACGAGTTTGTGTTTCACTCGGGGAGTACTTCAGTTCAGGGCACCTTCAGGCCGCCATTTGGACTCCATAATCAGGTTGAGTACAATAATCGTTAAAGTAAAATCTTGCAGTCTGTTTGAGCCTCAGACGTGGGGTCCCGTCGACCACAGTTCCATACTTGGAGTTTTTTTGATACGAGTCTATGTTTCACTTAGGGAGCAATTCAGTTCAGGACACCTTCAGGACGCCATTTGGGCTCCATAATCAAATTATGTACAATAATTGTAAAAGTAAAATCTTGCAGTCTGTTTGAGCCTCAGACGTGGGGTCGTCTGCCACAGTGCCAGACTTGGAAATTTTCAGGTAATAGCACGTGTTCCATGCAGGGAGCACTTCAGTTTAGGGCGTACTTGGGCCGCCATTTGGGCTTCATAATCAGAATAACTACAATAAATCATAAAGAAGAAATCTAATTACCCAAACATTTTAAAGAGTCCAAAGTATCAAAATGCAATACAAACAAGAACTCGGATAATAAAACTTAATCCATATTGTATTATCACAGATAACAACTTATATGGCTTCAGACAGATTACACAGAAACATACATTAATAATCAAAAGCTCATATTTTTACATACAAACTAATTATATATTTTTTGTGTTTACTGGGAGAAGTAGTCTTTATTACTCACCAGTTGGGCTGTTCCGTCTTGAGATATTCTTTTTCAGGGGTCATCGGTGGGGAGTTGCGCTCGGGATAAGCATCGCGGTCCTTCATATTAGTTTGTCTTGTACTATGTTATCCTTCAGTTCAGTTATTGTACCTGTACTTCAGATTTGATATGTATGAGGACTATCTAATATTTTCATTGTATTAGATTATATCTAATAATTCAATATTCAGATTTTATGGCTCTTAACATTACTAGTTGGTTCTGTGAATTGGTTTTGAGGTACCCTTATTTACAGTTAGCTGCATTTCTTACTTTCGCTCTAAGCTTTCTTTTAGTACTTTTATTTATGTCTACTGTGTCCCATTTTTAGTATCATTGCTTAGTTTACTTCTTATCTCAGGGTCCAGTCAGACTGTTGATTTGTTGTTAAACTAGGTTGGGGTGTTACAATTGGTATTAGAGCTAGGTTTAAGATCTCATGACTCAAAAAATTCACAGAGCCTTAGCTTTTCATCTAAATCATTTCTTGAACATGAGAGTTGTTAAAAGATTATCCATAAGTCTTTGTGTCGGCAATGCGAGATGCCTTCCATCACTAAGTTCAGCGTGGAAATTTTGTGGATGTTTAATTCTTTGGTATCGCCTAATCTTTCGAAGTCAGAAGTGATTATTGTGATAATTGTAACTTGACCCATATCTATGATTCTTCCTAGTGCAAATCTTGAATTTTTCGTACTTCATATGACAAATCATAGATCATGTCAGTATGCCACATGTGGTAACTTTCTCAGCTCAGTATGTTCTTTTATCCAATATTGACTTCTGCAGATGAAGAACCTCAAGATAGTGCATGAGGTCAAGACAATAACTTTTGTAAGGATGAGTTTCCATGCTTATCATATTATGCAGAGATTCATTTAAAGAGATCAGAATCTTTTAAGGGAAACAACCACTCGTCATATGGTAATATTCAATCAAATTCAGTATGATTATTTATTGCCTTATCTTATTATATTCCATGATCTGAATCATGTTCTGTTCTCTTTAGCATGATTTCATCGCCCTTGTTCACAAAAAATCTTTTGCTTACCATTCTTAGAATCCTCCTAGTCGTGTCAGTACTGAGAGTTTTGGTGTTGAACTACTCTCATATGCATATAGGCCATAATGGTAGTTGTCAGCTTGATGAGTCTGAATCTATAGTAGTACACACTCCTATTATAACAGAGTTGGATCTAAATATAGATATGACCCGATTAGCAGAGGCCAAAGTCAGATTGCTTATAGAACCAAATGTGGAATGACTCAACTAGTTCACTCTACGTCTTGAGGTATGAAATGAGTTTTCAGTGTTGTTGCCTCGTCGTCTACAAAAAATTTTGAGTGTTAGTATCAATTGTGATGTATTTCTAGTTGATGCATGTAAAAGTAGAAATACTTTTCAGGAGGTGTCGTTAGTTTGAGGACCTTCAGATACTTGGCCCCGAGGAGCTACCGATGCTTCTCAATCAAATTTTTAACAGCATGACACCCCGAGTATCAGCATAGTCGGTAGTTCAAAGACATGAGTTTGCTCGAGTTAACTAGGCGTAACAACATTGCCTTTAAGAATGACTCGACTTTTCTTAAGTGTTGACAATTTAAAGTTGCTGTCAACTAGCATAAGTTGTATAAGCTCACAAGTAAGAATGAGTAATAACTCTTTAGGATTTATGATTTTAATGACCGGTTTGAAGAGTTTTGTATTATCCTTGACATAAATCTTAGATAAGATTTCTAGCAGCTACAAATTGGTAAAGAAGATATTTAAGTAGCCAACTTTCAATGTGAGGGTTGAACAGTGACTCTACGAGTCGGCGGGTATTCCCTTCAGGTTGTCAGTGCCCCCTCCGTAAATTGTTAAATAAAGTGTTTTAAGGATTTATAGATTGGTTTGTGCCTTTCTTCCTCGAGGATATCTTTGTGCATTCAAAGATAGAAGGACAATTATGAGTGTGTTATGGAGCTCACGCCGTTGGTTATCTAGTATTAGGAGTTTTATTTTATCTAGTCATGCAGTCTTTATGTATTTTTATTATTTCGCTTAGTTTCATGGTATCAAGAATTTACACCCGTGCCATCTAGATTCTATATAATAGACCCTTGAGGTCATGTAATGGGGAAAAAAGTATTAATCAAGTTCTCTTCTCTCTCAAGCTCCTCTCCTACTCTCTCTAGTTCTTCTCTTCTCACCCTCTCCCTTTTAGGGTTTTCATCTTCTCTCATCTCCTCCACCATTTCTAGGGATTTAATCCCATGTATCCTCCACCGCAGCTCTCCGACGATCCATGAAAAGAGGCACGTAACAAACTTGGTATCATAGGCACTTTCCTCCCCTCCGGTTCGTCTTTTCCGCAGTCGCCGGCTCTTCCGCTGCCTCACACCGCCGCCCTCACTGTTCCAACGCAGCTCCCTCCTCTTGTCTGTCTAGCCCAAGCCCGACATCATCCAAGAAGCCCTCTACAGGTTCCGCCAAACCACTCGTGCGCTGCTTTGCCTCTGCCATTTCCGCAATCCAGCAGCCACTACTTTGCCTCCAGCCACCCCAGCGCTGCTCTGCATCCAGCCGACCCCAGCAACTCTCCATTGCGAACGTTCTCTGCCTCGCTGACTGCCCGCGTCTCTTTCTGGCGTCGATCCATCTTCCTGGACGTCATGTATTTTCATCATCTCCAGTCGGCTGTTACGTGGCTCCCTCCTCTGCTTCTTCGTCGATCCCGACATCCAGCACACTCTCGTCGATCTTGCATCTACGCCGACATTGTAAGATTTCCCCAGCGCCCGTCGCCAGCGTCGACGGCCACGGCTCCTCTGTCAGTCTGTCCAATCGAGCCCACGCCGCTCCGTGCCTCTGCCGTTCGAGCCCTCTTCTGCTCTATTGTTCCTCTTTACCCATTTCTTTCTTTATTAATTGTTATCTTTTCTAAAACGCTTATCCCTCTTTGAGCCATGCGCCACGCATGCCTCCCCAGTCCTTTCTTTATTTTATTTTTTTGGAGCCCATACACTATAGTCATTTTATTTTATTTTATTGGAGGCCACCACCACATCCTTTTGCTCACCTTTTTGGCTTTATTTTTTTTGGAGCAGTGCACTCTTTTTATTTTTCCCCTTCTGTGCTTCATCGGCCCCGCCTCCTCCCCTTGTTTATTTGATTCTCCTACTGCCCACACCCATAACCACACGCCTCTTCTTTATTTTCTTTGTTTGTGATGCCCCGTCATATCTTCCGGCACCCCAAATCTTCTCCTATGTATTAACTGCTTATTCAATTAGTTAATTAGTTTTTTTTCCTCATTTTAATCATGTTCCTTAGCGTCGTCGACTGCACCGCCCTGCTTGCCCGACTTGCCGAGCTGGACTGCCGCATTGCTCTACGCGCGGCTTGACTCGGCCACGTCGATGCTCAACTCGACCTCAAGCTCGACGCCCTCCGCATGTCTCGCGCCTCGTTGGTGATTTTTCTGTCACCACCATCACCAGAGCTGGACTCGCCGCCTCCCTCTCCAATGCTCGTGCCACTACCGTCCTCCGTCTTTCATGACGCACTGTCGCCGCCGTCGTCGCCACCGCCGCCGCCGCATCCCTCGTCGCCGAGGCCGTTGCCTCCATCATCGTCGCCGCCACCTCCGCCGCTGCCGCCGTCGTTGCCTTCTCTACCGGCTCTTCCTCCGCCGGCCCCGGCATTGCCGTCTCCTCCGACCATCTCACCGCCTCCTCTCCCGGCTCTTTTCATGCCGGCCCCCGCCTTGCCGCTCCCACCGGCCATAGCGCCGCCTCTTCCGTCGACCCGTGCTCTGCTGACCCCAACGAACCCGTTTCTGCTGTCGGTCGTCGTCTCTCCGCCCTCCCTGTTGCTGCTGCTCATCATCGCTCCACCGCCAGTGCGGAAGCCATTCCTTTCGCCGCACGTCTTTTCGCGGCCACCGCTACTCGCCGACCCCGCCGCTGCCGCTACACCCGATCAGACATTGTTTTGGCGGGAGATCAAGCTTCCAGATGATCCAACCATCCGGGTGGAGTTCGAGCTTGGGGTCAAGCTCGATGTCAAGGACGGGTGGAGTGTTATGGAGCTCACGCCGTTGGTTATCTAGTATTAGGAGTTTTATTTTATTAAGTGTATTAGGTGTTTTAATGTCGTACGAGTCAAGCCAAGTCATGCAGTCTTTATGTATTTTTATTATTTCGCTTAGTTTCATGGTATCAGGAATTTACACCCGTGCCATCTAGATTCTATATAATAGACCCTTGGGGAAAAAGTATTAATCAAGTTCTCCTCTCTCAAGCTCCTCTCTTTCTCTCTCTAGTTCTTCTCTTCTCACCCTCTCCCTTTTAGGGTTTTCATCTTCTCTCATCTCCTCCACCATTTCTAGGGATTTAATCCCGTGTATCCTCCACCGCAGCTCTCCGACGATCCATGAAAAGCGGCACGTAACAGAGTGTTCTTATAGAATATCTTTGACTCTATATGTAAAGTTGCCTAAGTGCAAGTCCCACTCACAAAAATTGGATTTTGAGACTCGTTGCCGAAATCCAAGGCAATTTCGGAGGCCCACAATCTCTCATTAACAAGTTGGTACGGGAGATCCAATATATTTTCCATGAGGATAACGTCACCTTTGAATGCCTTTATCATATAGTAAATGCAGGATATTATTCAAGGGATATAAATTCAAGCAAAGAGAACGCTAGCAGTCTACTTGCCTTCAAAAGTAGAGATGTTTAGGCTTTGCAATGATCAGAGCTGTCACTTAAAACCGAAAACCGCAAACCGAACCGGAACTGCAAAGAACCAGATCGAACCGTTCGTAAATTATTCGGGTTCCGGTTTGAATTTTGGAACCGTAAACAACATTTGTCCGGGTGTAGTTCTTACATTTTATTATCCTGACCGGAACCGGAACCGCAACATACAAGTCTCAAGCGGTTTCAAGATTTTTAGACCCGATTCGAACCGGCCCGAAATAGAATCTGTTGGAACACCCTATTACTGATTTGGGTCAGGATCACTATGTGTTTTAGGAAACCTGTTTTGACCTCATTGTATAGATCTAAAGGTCAAGTAGAATTGAGTCTAAGGGTTAGTAGTTAGATTTGGAAGCTTCCCTCAAGACCAGGTTGTTCAGGTTCTGGAGACTAAGTCATTTCGTCGAGCTCAGTACGACGAATCGTTGAACTCCATTCGACGATCGTTGAGCTCACTTCGACGAATCGTCGAACTCCATTCGACGATCGTTGAGCTCACTTCGACGAGTCGTCGAACTCCATTCGACGATCTCTGAGCTCAACTTCATCAAGTCGTCGAACTCTATTCGACGATCTTCGAGCTCAGTTCGACGATCTTGACTCCAGTTTGTTCCGCTATCTCTGAGCTCAGTTCAACGATAGTTGAGCTCAGATCGACGATCTCTGTTTCCGTCTAAGTCTAAATCTCTGAGCTCAGTTTAACGATAGTGGAGCTCAGTTCAACGTTTTTCTGAAGAGTTCAACGATTTTCAAGATTCAAATTCAGGCAGTTAAGGAATTATTCTCAGCATTTAATTCATAAATCTTGTAGCCGTTTTTAATTAATCTGGAGCAAGTTTCAAGAAATTATCAAAGAATGTTTTATTGGACTTTCCTCCAGAAGACAAAAGCAATTAAGGAAGTAATTAATGACAGGCTAACGACTATCTTGGACAATAGATCATTTCTATTCAGACAGATGGAATAAAAGACAGAATTATTCTATACAACAAAGATATAAAAGAATAAAAAAAGAAGAACAAGCAGTCAGAAATATATTCTCTGCAACAACAGCTCACACAACAGCAATCACACAAGAGAAAGAAAAAAGAGTTGCAGACATTCTCAGTCTCAAAGATTCATACAAGAACACCATCACCAAAGGAGATCAACAAACTGAAATCTTCAGATCTCTTTTGATTCAAGTGTTCAAGGCCCTCATCATTCAAGACTCCAGACACCTCACATTTCAGCTGTTGCTGAAATCATCATTTGCTGGAGATCAATTTTCTGAAGGCCTATCACCCTACTGCAAAGCTTCACTTCCTGAACAACTACAGATCTCAGGGGGAGCTTTGACAACATCTACTATCTTCTCTCTGACTGTTGACAGAGAAGATCATCTATTTCCCTCATCCCTCTCTCTCTCTCTACTGTAAAGAGTTTTTCAAACTCCCTTCAAAAGTTTGTGATTGATTTCTGAGACCTTATCAAAACTCAGTGGTGGCAAGACACCTGATCAAAAAATCTGGTTTGGTTTTTGAGCAGCTTATCAAAAGCTCATTGGTGCCCAGGACACCTAATCAACTCATCCTGCAGTGGATTCCTACATAGGGTGGTAGAAGAGTGGATGTACCCAGGTTGATTGGGGAACCACTATAGCTCCTTGTGTCTTCTGGTTGCTTGTGTTTCCTTTTGTTTCTGGCTGTGACTTGTGATTAGATTCCTTTGTATATTGTGATTATTCTGTGTTAAGATTACTTTTTATTATTTGCTTCCCTGTTCACATAAGAATACAACAACTGTTGTAAAAGTTTTTAGCAAGCACCATACTCTATTCACCCCCCTCTAGAGTATATCGGTTCTAACTTGCACTTTCAATTGGTATCATAGACAGTTTCGTTAAAAATACCACATCTCAGTGGTTGCACATGCTAACACCTGAACCCAAAGATTCCTATAGTTAGATCTGCTTATCTTGATTTGGTTATTAGGATTATTTCTTCATAAAACATGACCCAAAACAAAGATTATGCTAGCACCAGACCTCCAGTGTGCAATCTATCCAAGTTTGCACTTTGGAAGACAAGGATTGGACTCTACATGAATTCTATTGATGAGGACATCTTCAATTCTATTTTGACAGTGTATCCAAGACCTCCAGAGAATACAAGCACAAGTGCTGTTCCACCTCCATCAGGAACAGATGCTGACATCAAGAAATGGAAAGTTGCAGATGCAAAAGCTATGAATATATTAGCCCAGACTATGTCTGATGACATTTTCCAAAAGGTGGCTGAATGCAACTCAGCAAAAGAAATCTGGGATAAGCTATCTGAGATAGTCTCAGGATCTGCTGATGAGAGAAAAGACAGAAGATCTCACCTCATAACCCAATATGAGAACTTCAAGAAATGAGAAGCTGAGTCAGTATCAGAAATGTATAATAGACTCAGTCTGATAGTCAATGAACTGAAAACTTTGGATAAAGAGATCTCATTGACTGAGCTAAATGATAAAATCCTAATGTGCTTCCCAAGCACTTGGGACTCAAGGATCCGGCCAATCAAGGATGCCAGAAGTATGAATGAGATTACAACAGAAGCTCTCTTGGGCAAGCTCAAGTCTTATGAGCTGCTCATCAAAAATAGAGAAGAAGAGCAGAAGGCTGCCTCACCAGCCACAAGAAAGGAAAAGTCAATAGCTTTCAAAGCCACTGAAGATCAGCCTGAAAACAAGGTCACAGGCAATGATGAGCTGTTTAGTGTACTGGCCAAAAGATTTTACAAGATGCCCAGAAAGGACTTCAGGAAGAGATCATACAAAAAGCATGACAAACCAAGGTATGATAAATCAAACAATAAAGAAATTGTTTGCTTTGGTTGCAGGAAACCAGGCCACATTGTGCCTGACTGTGCAGAGAACAAAAACAAGGACAAAAAGGACAAGAGAGAAAGAAGAAAAGACAAGGACTTCAAGAAGAACAGCAATGACAAACCCTCCTCAAGCAGGAACAAACACATAAGGAAGGGATTTATTGCTGAATCTTGGAGTGAGACAGAAGAAGAATCTGAAACTTCTTCCAGCTCAAGTGATGATGAAGATGATGCTGAAGAAAAGGAATTCTGCATGATGGCTATCAATGCCTCACAACACAATTCTGATGCAGAAGATTCAGAGTCAGACTCGGAGACTCAACTTGAAGAGCACCAGGTGATAAGTTCTTTTGATTTCAATTCTGAGGACTTTAAGTATGAATTTAAAGCACTATGTTTAGACCTATTAAAATCTGAGAAGGAAATCATTTCTCTCAGAAATCAATTGTCTAAACACAGTACCTTAAAATCAGAAAACCTCAAACTCTCTGAGGAGTTGGAGTGCTGTAGGGAGCAGATAGCTTCACTGAAAAGTGAGCTATCAGAGGCCAAAAAGCTTGAAGAATCCCTTAATGGGAGAAGCATCAAGCTAATGGACATCACAAGCACAGTGAACTCTAGATTCAACAGTACACTGGGCTTGGGTGCTTCATCCAGCCAACCTATAGTACTAACAACCCCAATTAAGTTTATTTCTGATAAAGGGAAGAGAGTTGTAGAGGTAGCTAGGAAGAATTCTGACTTACCCAAGAAATCAAGTGTTCAACAGAAATCGTCGAACGGAGCTAGACGATCGTCGAATGCAGATCGACGATCTCATGCAAAATGGTCGAATTCAGGTCGACGATCTCTAAACCCTGAACTTTTCCACAGTCGATCGTCGAACGGAGCTCGACGATCTGACCCAAGATCGTCGAACGCAGCTCAACGATCGTCGAGCAGAGATCAAAGATTTGAAAACTTCTTCAAGGGTAAATCAAATTCCAATCCTAGGGGTCCTTCATCCAGATTTAACCCTTATACTGAATGAATAATATCTCCAAAGAGATATCATCCTGAAGGTTATAAGAGTCAACCAGGGATGTCATTTATTTCTGAATTTAAAAGTTATCAACCTAGGCCCAAGGTAAACTAAGTCAAAAACAAGTAAATTATTTTGTGTGCAGGTGAAGACCTATCCAACATCAAACCAGCAATGGTATTTGGATAGTGGGTGCTCAAAGCACATGACAGGAAACAAGGACAACCTCACATCCTTCAAAGCCAAGCTTGGACCCAAAGTCATATTTGGTGATTCAAACTTTGGACTAACAAAAGGATATGGTGCAGTCCAAATTGGGACAGTCACATTCAAGAAATTAGCCTATGTGGAAGGACTGAAGCACAACCTGATTAGCATCAGTCAACTATGTGATGAAGGCTACCAGGTGACTTTCAGCAAATCCTTATGCAGGATCAAATCAGAGGACAACACAACTGTGTTGACAGGTAAAAAGAAAGATAACATCTATTTAGTAGACTTTCTTTCAACTGAAGTATATATTTGTCTGTTTAACTCTGTTAGTAGACGTAATGTATTATGACATAAGAGATTAGAGCATATAAACCTTAGAACCATTGCTAGGCTATCCAAGGACAACCTTGTCAGAGGACTACCTTCTGACCCATACAAGAAGGAAGGACTCTGCAGGGCTTGTCAATTAGGCAAGCAAACTAAAAATAGTTTCAAGTCACTTAATAAGAGTGATTCACCTAGAATTTTGTATCTGTTACACATGGATCTTTTTGGACCCATTACAGTACAAAGCTTAAGAGCGAAATCTTACACTTTAGTGGTTGTAGATGACTTCTCTAGATTCACATGAGTGTTCTTTCTGAGGAAGAAGTCTGATAACTTTAAGTGTTTGACAGAGTTTCTCAAATGCATACACACTCAGTTCAATACTCACATTGCCCTGATCAGAAGTGATCATGAGACAGAGTTTGATTCTCTTCTTATGCAAGAGTTCTGTCAGAGTGAAGGGATCAAACACACTTTCTCAGCTCCTAGAACTTCTCAACAAAATGGGGTAGCTGAAAGGAAAAATAGAACCCTCATTGAATCTGCCACTACATTGTTGTCAGATGCTCACATTCCTCTATCCTTTTGGGCAGAGGCAGTGGACATCTCCAACTATGTACTGAACAGAAGTTTAATACATAAACTGAAGGGCAAGACTCCTTATGAATTACTCAAAGGGAAGAAATCTAAAGTAGATTATTTTAGAATTTTTGGTTGTATTTGTTATATTCATAATAATGACAAGAAATACTTAGCAAAATTTCAAGCTAAAGCTGATGAAAGAGTGTTTCTGGGATACTCTATGATCAGTAAGACTTATAGGATATATAATAAATTAACTCTTAAAATTGAAGAATCTGTGCATATATCTTTTGATGAATCTAACATGTCTTTTAAGGAGAAGAACACTTTTACCATAGAACTTTTGCAGGCACATTCCCTTGCTGAAGACTTGGACAGATTACAAATCATTCAAAAAGAGGAAAACAGTGAAGATGAAGAAGACATTCAACATCCTGAAGAGAAACCTCTTGAAGAGCCAGTTGTTGTACCACAAGAGGAAACCACAACACAGGTTGGTGAACAATCAACACCTCCTGTTGATTTAGTAACATCAAAAGACCATCTAATTTCCCAAGTAATTGGAGACATCTCAGCTGGTGTGCAAACCGGAAATCAGGTCAACCAAAACCTGTTGCACACTTGCTTCCTTTCTCAAATTAAACCTCAATGCATTCAAGATGCAGAGCAAGATCCACACTGGATCATTGCAATGCAAGAAGAGTTGCATCAATTTGAAAGGAACAAAGTTTGGGAACTAGTACCAAGGCCTAAGGATCACTCCATTGTTGGAACAAAGTGAGTGTTCAAAAATAAATTGGATGATCAAAGAGTAATTGTAAGGAACAAGTTGCAAGGTTGGAGGCCATAAGGATCTTTTTAGCATATGCAGCACACAAGAGTTTCAAAGTATATCAGATGGATGTAAAGAGTGCTTTTCTCAATGGAGATATCAAAGAAGAACTCTATGTCAGACAACCTCCAGGTTTTATCTCTTCAACTCATCCTGATTATATTTTTAAATTGCACAAAGCATTATATAGTCTCAAGCAAGCTCCTAGAGCATGGTATGAGACCCCAGCATGCTTCCTTCTGAAAAATGAGTTTATAAGGGGTAGAGTAGACCAAACTCTTTTTATTAGAACCCATAAGTCCCATACCCTACTAGTACAAATCTATGTAGATGATATTATCTTTGGTTCTACTGATTCAAATTTGTGCAGAAGGTTCTCCAATCTAATGCATTCTAAATTTGAAATGAGTAGCATGAGTGAGTTATCCTTCTTTCTAGGATTGCAAATCAAACAACATGCTGAAGGCATATTTATTTCTCAAACCAAGTATGCAAAAGAATTAGTCAAGAAATTTGGTATGTCTGAAACATCTTGTATGAAAACACCTATGCCTACTAATGCTGTATTAGATGCTGATGAACACGGGAAATCTGTTGATCAGACAACATATAGAACAATGATTGGCTCTTTATTGTACCTTACAGTTAGTAAACCTGACATAATGTTTGCTACATGCATATATGCTAGATTCCAAGTGAGCCCTAGAGAGTCACACCTAACATTAGTAAAAAGGATTCTCAGGTATGTAAAAAGTTGTCCAAATCTAGGTCTCTGGTATTCAAAAAACTCAGCATTTGACTTAACTGGATTTTCTGATGCTGATTATGCTGGATGCAGAATTGACAGGAAAAGCACCAGTGGAACTTGTCAGTTTCTTGGTGACAGACTTGTCTCTTGGTTTTGCAAGAAACAAACATCTGTGTCAACTTCAACTGCTGAAGCTGAATATATGGCTGCAGGTAGTTGTTGTTCACAAATCTTGTGGATTCAAAACCAACTTCTAGACTATGGTTGCAACTTAGAGAAGTTTAAAATCTTTTGTGATAATACCAGTGCTATTTCTATAGCTCAAAATCCAGTTCTCCATAGTAGGAGAAAACATATAGAAATTAGGCATCACTTCTTAAGGGATAATGTTGAGAAAAATAAAATTGAACTTCAATATATCCCAACTGATTTGCAATGGGGAGATATTTTCACCAAACCCTTGGATGAAAGAAACATACCTTCTTCCTAAATCAGTTAGGAATGTTATGGAGGAAGTCTAAAATAATATCCAAGATTTTAAACTCTAAAAATTGACCAAGACTAGACAAACATCTTAATTTTTCTAGTGTATAGAGTTTCTGGTCTCTGAACTGCGCTCGACGATTATCCCCCAGATCGTCGAACAGAGATCGACGCTTTCTGAAATCGTCGACCAGAGTTCAGCGCTTCTCAGATAGTGCTCAACTATCTCTCCAGGTCAGCGATCGTCGAACGACGCTCGACGATTTTGTTTTCTGAAACTATCGTCGAACGGAGCTCGATGCTCTCCAATATCGTCGAACGGAGATCGACGATGGTGATGACCTTTCAGTTTCCTTTAGAAGCCCCGATCCTCGAACTGAGTTCAACGATCTTTCCTTTTCTGCGTCGAACACTAATATAAAACTCTTTTTTCGGCCGTCGTTCTCCCTTGCGCTTTCATACTTTCTGCAAAAATTTTCTTTCCCTCCAAACTTCTCTACACTTGGTCGGTTGTTTGTTGATTTTTGCAGGAATCAATGGCCGTCTCAGTTGCAGTCTTGGCCGGAATGAAATTTGATGCATGATTTGATATTGATATGGATTCCTTCAACAACAGTGATCAAATTTTCAGAGACATTCTAGAACTTTTCAAGGAGTAAAAGCTAGTTACTATAATGTCCACCAGAATCAAATTGGCTGCTGATGAAATCAAGGAGTGTGTCTATACTGCCCACAACCAGGACCAGAATACAGTGATTGACACAGTATCAGGAACTCAGGTACCTCTTACACCTGCTGCCCTGACAGAGATTTTTGGATTGAATTCTGGAGGAGACTCTGCTGAACTATCTGGAGAAGCCTTTTCTGATTTACTTGCTAGAATGGGTCACTCAGATGCAAACCCTAGCAAACTCCTGAAGAAAAATTTATCTGTGGAGTACAGGTTTTTGGCTGATGTTGTTGGGAAAGTATTGTTGGCCAAACACTCAGCCCATGATACCATCTCCAGGTATCAACTATGTTTGATGGGTGCTATTGTAGATAAGAAACAGTTAAACTGGGGAGAAGTTTTCTTTGACCTGATTAAGAAGAAGATCAACAAAAATTTTGTTAACTTTGGAAGGATACTATGGCTATTTCTTCAAAACAGATGTCCTGCACTGCTAGTCTCAAATGGGATGCACATCAATGCCTCTAAGAGGCTCTCCCGTGCCCTGTTTGGAAAGTGAGACAGGCAAATTGTGAAGCCCAGCAGACCCTCTGCAAGTGCAACTTCAGGCACAAGGACTGTTGCAGTCTCTTCACCTCAAGTCTCTGCCCCTGCAGAAGACTTGCCTGCTGCTTCTCCTCCTCCTCCACCTCTTATTTCATCTCCACCAGTCACCTTCACCATTCAAATTCCCTCCACAATCATTATTTCAACCCCATCTCCAACTTCAATTTCTCCACCTCCACCTCTCACAGAAGAACTTTTCCATCCTCTACATCAATACCCTCATCTAGAAATAGAATCATCATCTCATCTTCCATCTTTCAATCTGATAGATGATTCCTTTATGGATGATTCTCCTTCATCCCCTCCTGATCTACCCTCTTCATCCACATCTTACCAACAGTTACTTCAAGATATCATTGCACAACCCTCCTTCACACCCTCTGTTTCCATTCCATTATCTTCAATTTCCACAATCCCCATATCTCAACCCTCCTTTCCCCCATACACCAGCTCTCCACCAACATCTCCAGCTGTTCCACCTTCATTCTCTACCTCTGCTCAAGTCCCTATTGAGCATGTAGATCTTCCAGCCTTAGCAAACAGACTTTATGAGCTGATAGCTCCCAGACTATCCCTCTTGTTGGAGACCTCCTTGGCTCCACTTTTAAAGTCAGTTGCAGACCTGTCTGCCAGGCTCTCCTCCCTCATTCCTCCTCAGGCAATCCCTTCATCTGGGTGCCTTGATCCAGTCCTGACTGAATCTAGGCAGGGGGAGATGCCTCATGAAGTGGTTAGATTGCCTGCTGCTGCTGTTACCTCAGTTCAAGCTCAAGCCTCAACACCACAAGTTGCACCACAAGTTGCAGTTTTCTCAATGGACCTCAGGTCATTATTATCAGATTTTTATTCAGTCTATTTCAGCTGTCTTCCAGAGAGCACTGCAGTCCAGCCATCTGAAGATCTATCTAAGGCCATTGTGCCCATTTCAAGCTGTGACACCAGCTTAATTTATTCTTTTGTAAAGTCCCTTTATGCTGCTGTCCCTGCTGTTTCTGTTGCTGCTGCTTCTACTGATATTGTTGATATTGCTGTTAATTCTGATGTTTCAATATCTGAGGACATACATATGACAGAGGCATTTGAATTTGAGCCTGCTGTTACTACTAATGTTATTTCTGTTACTGAACCTGTTGTATCTGAAAGTATTTTATCTGTATCTACTGCTGCTGTACCTTCCATTTCTGAGAGTGTTACTTCTGAAAGTTTTGTATCTGCTGATGTAATATCCTCTGCTAGTGTTGCTTCTATTCCTCCTTCTACTGTTGCTGCCACAACTGCTGTCACTACTGTTACCTCTGCTCAATCCCAACAACAGATAGACTATCTGAAAAGGATTGATGCACTGTATGATGAACAAAGCTCAAAAAGTGATCAATATAGGACTGATTCAGATGACTCCTCTGCAACTATTGCAAGGAAAAGAAAGGCCAGAAGCAAGGCTATGAAAAGAGTTCCTCCAGCAAAAGTCAAAGACACAAATGATATTCCTTATTACATCCTGCATAACTGTCCTATCACAGAACACTGGATGCAGTACTCCAAGAATCAATTGAAGGCCATGAAGAAAAAGAGAAAGAATGAGAAAGGTTCCTCTCAGTTCCATCATCCTCTTCCTCCTCCTCATGATGCAGGTGCAGGTGGTAGCTCTGCTGTTCAACCCTCTGCCAGAAGCCAAACTCCTTATCAACCTCAAGGTAGATCCCAGTACAGGGGAAGTCAATCCAGAGGCTACCAATCAAGGAGAGGAAACTATAGAGGAAACCAAAGAGAATTTCAAGTATACTCCAAAGGCTATTCCAGGCAACACCCTTATTCAAGGGAAGGACAAGCTTCCTCTGATACTACTTCAGGTCCCTTTCCCTACAAGCTTAAAGAGTTAGTCTCATACAGAGCTCCTTCAGACAATCCCTCAAACAGATATGAGCCTCCAGTTCCTTTTGAGGATCCAGAGAACAATCCAACTTCATGGACAGCCAGGATGAAGGAATTAGCTGATTTGGATCAGATTAAGAAAGCTAAAGAACAAGACAAAGATACTTCCAATATTACTACTTTATCAGAACAAAGGAAAAAGGAACTTGAAAGATATGCTTCCAGCAAGTTCTTTGATTCTGAAAGCTACATGAAGCTGCACCCTGAAGCTGTAGTGCCCAGACCTAAGCAACAAACCTCTTTAGGTGCTGCTGATGACAGAAGATCTAAAAAGGAAGTTCTCAATCCAAATAGAGAAATAGTACTTATAAAGAGCAAAGAAAAGGAGTAATTCTGTAAGGTGACAGTTATTTTGATTTCTGATCTATCTGTGACAATATATGTGTGATTCTGCAATGTCTTGTCTGTTATATTGTTGCCTTGTATATGTTTTTAATTTTCCAATATCTGTAAATAGTAATCCTAACCCAAATAGGGGGAGATTGTTGGAACACCCTATTACTGATTTGGGTCAGGATCACTATGTCTCTTAGGAAACCTGTTTTGACCTCATTGTATAGATCTAAAGGTCAAGTAGAATTGAGTGTAAGGGTTAGTAGTTAGGTTTGAAAGCTGCCCTCAAGACCAGGTTGTTCAGGTTCTGGAGACTAAGTCATTTCGTCGAGCTCAGTACGACGAATCGTCGAATTCCATTCGACGATCGTTGAGCTCACTTCGACGAATCGTCGAACTCCATTCGACGATCGTTGAGCTCACTTCGACGAGTCGTCGAACTCTATTCGACGATCTCTGAGCTCAAATTCATCAAGTCGTCGAACTCCATTCGACGATATTCGAGCTCAGTTCGACGATCTTGACTCCAGTTTGTTCCGCTATCTCTGAGCTCAGTTCAACGATAGTTGAACTCAGATCGATGATCTCTGTTTCCGTCTAAGTCCAAATCTCTGAGATCAGTTCAACGATAGTGGAGCTCAGTTCGACGTTTTTCTGAAGAGTTCAACGATTTTCAAGATTCAAATTCAGACAGTTAAGGAATTATTCTCAGCATTTAATTTAGAGATCTTGTAGCCGTTTTTAATTAATCTGGAGCAAGTTTCAAGGAATTATCAAGAAATGTTTTATTGGACTTTCCTCCAGAAGACAAAAGCAATTAAGGAAGTAATTAATGACAGACTAACGACTATCTTGGATAATGGATCATTTCTATTCAGATAGATGAAATAAAAGACAGAATTATTCTCTACAACAAAGATATAGAAGAATAGAAAAAGAAGAAGAAGTCAGAAACATATTCTCTGCAACAACAGCTCACACAACAACAATCACACAAGAGAAAGAAAAAAGAGTTACAAGAACACCATCACCAAAGGAGATCAACAAACTGAAATCTTCAGATCTCTTTTGATTCAAGTGTTCAAGGCCATCATCATTCAAGACTCCAGACACCTCACATTTCAGTTGTTGCTGAAATCATAATTTGCTGGAGATTAATTTTCTGAAGGCCTATCACCCTACTGCAAAGCTTCACTTCCTGAACAACTACAGATCTCAGGGGGAGGTTTGACAACATCCACTATCTTCTCTCTGACTGTTGACAGAGAAGATCATCTCTTTCCCTCATCCTTCTCTCTCTCTGCTGTAAAGGGTTTTTCAAACTCCTTTCAAAAGTTTGTAATTGGTTTCTGAGACCTTATCAAAATTCAGTGGTGGCAAGACACCTGATCAAAAAATCTGGTTTGGTTTTTGAGCACCTTATCAAAAGCTCATTGGTGCCCAGGACACCTGATCAACTCATCCTGCAGTGGATTCCTACCTAGGGTGGTAGAAGAGTGGATGTACTCAGGTTGATTGGGGAATCACTATAGCTCCTTGTGTCTTCTGGTTGTTTGTGTTTTCTTTTGTTTCTGGCTGTGGCTTGTGATTAGATTCCTTTGTATATTGTGATTATTCTGTGTTTAGATTACTTTTTATTATTTGCTTCCCTGTTCACATAAGAATACAACAACTGTTGTAAAAGTTTTTAGCAAGCACCATACTCTATTCACCCCCCTCTAGAGTATATCAGATCTAACTTGTACTTTCAGAACCGAACCGCAATCCGTTTATTATTATTATTATTATATTGTTATTATTTTATAATTTATCTATAATATTTATACTTACTATCACGAGTGAAGCTGGTGCAGTTTGAACTCAAACCGTATAATATGGTTTGACATTGGTGTGGTTTGGAGTCAATTTTTTCACTGTATTTTTTATTTTTATAAAGTTATATAATATATTTTTAATTTTACTTACATATTTTTTTTGAAATATTTTATTTAAAAAATATAGAAGATATACAACTACTATTTATTAGTAAGCATAAAAGGCAGCTAATTGTAGACGGTTGTTACAGTTGAGCATGCCGACGAGACGTGCACAAGCCAACTAGAATTTGTGGCAAGTCTACACGCGTAGAAAGATAATTGATACTATCCCACCAATCGTGGAAAAGACGGTCGAGAAGTGCACAACATAATTATTTTTATTTCGATGTTGTTTTGGTTTTACTATTTGCAGCCCGCTTTTATTTAATTCCGCCAAATTTGATTTTAGTTTTAATTGGAACCGATTGGAACTGGTCCAAACCGCATGGAACCGGACCGAACCGAACCGATAGTGGCCGGTTTGGTTTTGGTTCTTGTTGAACCGTAATCGGAATCGTTGATGCAAAAAAAATAAAAAATAAAAACCGGAATCGTTGATGCGACGGTTCCAAAAATTAAGCTGAAATCGAAACCAGAACCTGAACCAGTCAAAACAAATAAGGTTTGGTTCTAATTTGAAGAACTGTTACCTTAGTGGTCCGGTTCATGGTTTTAGTAGAACCGGAACCGAACCGGAACCGTGATAGTTCTAGCAATGATGCTTCAGGCAAAGTTAAAAAATTTGGGATGGGATGTTCAGAAGACAACTTTCAGCTTGAGGTACGTGCATTATGAGTGTGTTGTCTTACCATTCAGACTAATTAATGACTCGTCTGCCTTTATGGACTTGGCATCAGGGTGCTTCAAAAAAACAAATTCTTAGATCGATTGTTACCGTTTTCATTGACGATATCCTAGTTTATTTAAAGAGTCAAGAAGATTATGCCAAACACCTCATGACAGTTTTAAGCACTCTCAGGGAGAATCAGTTATACACTAAATTTCCAAAGTGTGAAGTCTGGCGTTTAGAGGTTGCTTTCTTGGGTCATATTATTAGTCAGAGAGGTCTAGCAGTGGATCCAAAGAAAATAGAAACAATCCAAGTTTGAACAAGGCCGAAGGTAGTCACTGAAGTTTCTAACTTTCTAAGCTTAGCAGGATATTACATGGGATTCATTAAGGACTTCACGAATATAGTTTTACCGATGACCTTGCTCACCAGGAAAGAAAATTCCTTTCACTATACAGTCGACTGCGAGCTTGCTTTTGAAGAGTTGAAACTCGGTTGATGACCGTATCAATATGGTGTGTAACTTCAGGTATGAATGATTTTCAGATTTATAGCGACGCTTCGGGTCAAAGCCTGTGATGTATGCTTATGCAGCATAAAAAGGTCTTAGCCTTCGTCTTCATACAATTAAAGGTTCATAAGAAGAATTACCATGTTCATGATTTGAAATCAGAAATAGTGGTTCACACACTGAAAACTTGGGGACATTACCTTTGCAGAGTTCGTTGTGAAATCGTTACGAATCACAAAAGCCTCGAATATATTTTACCAGCAAGCGCTCAATATGAGGCAGCATAGTTGTATAAAGTTTCTATCAAATTATGTAAATATCCAGTACCACCCCCGGGAGATCAAATGTGATATCAGATACTCTCAGTAGAAGAAGTTCGAGTTTTTCCCTCACTATTTAGCAGGAGGATCTAGCGTGAGCTTTGGAGAGTTTTGATATCAATGTGATAATGCACACTAGTATTAGTTCTGCAAGTTTGAGCTGGATAGAAATCACTTGTGACATTAAAGACAAGATCAGAAAGGCTTTACCCTTAGATCCAAAGATGATAGATTTGAGAGTTGTCTCAGGCAGGTCAAAAAGAGAAGTTCATAATTCAGGAGAGTTTACTTTTATGCGATAATAGAGTGTGCATTCCAGATGCCAGACATCTTCGCGAGGACATACTCTTTGTCGCTCATAATTCCAGATATTCGATACATCCGGATAACATGAAAATGTATACAGATCTTAAAAAGATATATTGGTGGCCAGGTTTGAAGAGTGATATTGCAGAGCATGTTGGGAAGTATGAAACTTACAAATTTGTTAAAGCTGAGTAACAGAGGCCAGGGAGCAAGTTGCACTAACTTTCTTTTCCAAAATGAAATATTGAGGATATAGCGATGGATTTTGTTCATGGCCTCCCTAGTTCTCGGAGTGAGAATTATTCTTTATGAATTATAGTTGACCGTCTGTCCAAGGTTTCCATTTCATTCCTAATAAGAGGGTAGATCAAGGTTCGAAATTGGCTCAGTTGTTCGTAGACGAGATAGTCTAATTGCATGGTATTTCAAAGACTATATCAGTTCAGACAGAGATGACAGGTTTACCTCTAAGGGATGGAAATACGTTCAGGAATGTTTGTGCACTAAGCTACATTTCTGTATCATTTTTCATCTCCAGACAGAAGGGCAGACGTAGTCGATCACCGTTGTGTTGGGTTGAAAGAGAAGAGAGATGTTGCAAAAAAAAGATTCGCAGATTAACAAGGTCTCTGCTCGAGTTAAGCTCATTCAGGAGCACATGAAGAAGACCCATGACAGTCAAGTCAAGTATTATGACCAGAAGCATAGTTTAGTGGAGCTTATCATTGAAGACTATGTTTATCTGAAGGTCAGACCAGCAAGGGCGACTCTCAAATCACACAGATGAATAAATTGAGTCCAAGGTTCATTGGTCCTTCAAAAGTACTTGAACACATAGGTGAGGTTGCATACAGATTAGCCTTACCCGAAAAAAATGAGTGGATTACATAACGTATTCCACGTCTCCTATCTAAGGAGAGCACTCAGAGATCCTAGTTAGGTGATCAGTACTGAGGATGCACCAATCGAATCAAATCTTAGTATCAGTGTTGAGTCAGACAGGTTAGTGGACTCGAGGACTCAGAAGCCTAGGAATAAAGAGATCTGCTTTGTGAAAGTCTCATGGATGAATTGAGGTCGACTATAGTATACTTCGGAAAGAGAAGATGAACTTTAGAACAATGAAAAATATGCCTTCGTTTTTTATTCAAGTATGATTGTAATTTTCGAGTACAAAAATTTTATTTGGAGGAGAGATTTGTAATATCCTAAAATTTATGCGTCGCGTTATGTTAATCGCATGATCCGATCACGTATATTTTTTGAATCATGGTATTTATGTTATGGTATTTATGCTATGTTTCTCGCCAAATCGCCATTTTTATGTCATTTATTAAGAGGTTTAATTCTGCGAATGTTTAGGGTACGCGGGAATGAGAAACTCTTAAATGATGAATTTCATTTGAGGCAGTGACAAATTCATAATTTATGGGAAACTAGACTTTCCTTCTCCAACCTTAGGTTATAAACAGAAAGCCACGTCTACCCCCCCTCGTCACGATCATTTTGGTACTCGCACGCCTTCCCCTTCCGTTTTCTGGATGAGCGCTCGCTAGGTTTTCGATTTCAATCCAAGGAGGACTGTGACCCTTGTTTCCTCTCCCTGCCAGCATGTGTAATCAATGTTGGCGGATCTCCATGGTATGCAGGCGGTTCCTGTGGGCGCTCCTCCCTTCTTTTTTAGTCCCCGAAGGTTGATCTCTCGCCGGAGACGTCAGACGACCCATCCTTCAATGCCATGTTTTGTTTTCGACCTCTCTGGTGTCGATCGGAAGCGACGATGTCCCTCGAGGAGCCTTCTTCTGATGTCGTGAGTCTCATTAGTACAGATTCCGCTTGCTCTTTAGTTCTTCGCTGTTTTCAGTCGCAGACTAGCCCCTCTCACGACTGATCCGACTCGTGCTGACCTCCCTCCTTCATTTGCTTGAGGTAAATAGCAGGGAATTTCTGTTTCATTGGTTCTATGAATTCTTCTCCCTCATGTCTCAAATTCAGAAATTAGGTTTGATGATTTTCTCTCCTTTTTCAGCCAGAAATCAAAGATTTCTCTTTGCCTCGATAGCCCTAGTTCGTATCCTACCATTCCCCGACAAATCCACTGTATGCAGCAATTCTCTTTATGTACCATCGAGCCCTTCTCCAAATTTCCGATCTTGCCATCATATTGTCATTCAGAAGTTCCAATAAATCCTATCGTGATCCGTCAAATTGGTGTGCCAGTCGGGGTTAGATCGACCGTCTTCGTGCACTTTTAGGTCCACTAATTTCATTTCAAGATTTGAAATCCTCCACTAATAGAGAAGTGGTAAACCTGCTCCCTCCCTAGTACTAATTTAGCATTCCTTCAATATTAAGAAAAATGAGTGCTTGGTGGACTTATTCGTTTAGGGCTCTCCCTCCCTAGTACTAATTTAGCATTCCTTCAATATTAGGAAAAATGAGTGCTTGGTGGACTTATTATTTTAGGGCTCTTGAGGAGACCTGAGGAAAGGAACCCCGTTGACACTCAGAGAACAAATGGTGCCTTCAAAATATTTTTGCAAGGAAACATGCCTCTGCACCGTGTTTTAGAGCATCGCAATCTTAAGGTGAAAAATTCGACTCATTTTGGCTAGACATACCACTTTATATATTTGCATTAACTAAGTTATTTAAGAATGCTTTGTAATTTAATTATGCAATTTCAGCGTCAGAATCAGTTTAATTAAATTTCTTTAGATAATGCAGAATAGCAATGAACACATAACTTAGTAATGCATGATAAAATCAGTAATCGAGTATGCTGCAATATACGTAGCATAACAATATTACATATATCCACGGCAAAAACAAATACAATCAAGTATATTGGATAAACTCAGACGAAGAAGAAAAGTTTCAATCACATAATAAAATTCAGATCAGTGACCTTTTTCTCATTTGGACAGCAGTCCACATGAGTCTCATACGTGGGGTCACTACCCACAGTTCTAGACTTGGAGTTTTTTCGTATTTGTGTTTTACTAAAGGAGCACTTCAGTTCAGGGCACCTTCGGGCCGCCATTTGTGCTCCATAATCAGATTAAGTACAATAACCTTAAAAGTAAAATCTTGCAGTCCATTTATGCCTCAGACGTGGGGTCGTCAGCCATAGTTCCAGACTTGGAGTTTTTCAGATACGAGTCTGTGTTTCACTCATGGAGCAATTCAGTTCAGGGCACCTTCGGGCTGTTATTTGGGCTCCATAATCAAATTAAGTACAATAATCTTAAAAGTAAAATCTTGCAGGCCGTTTGAGCCTCAGACGTGGGGTCGTCAGCCACAGTGCCATACTTGAAAATTTTCAGTTACGAGCCCGTGTTCCACGCAGGGAGCACTTCAATTTAGGGCGTACATGGGTCGCCATTTGGGCTCCATAATCATATTAAGTATAATAAATCATAAAGAAGAAATCTAATTACCCAATCTTTTTGAAGAGTTTAAAGTATCAAAATGTAGTACAAATAAGAACTCAAATAATAAGACTTAATCCATATTGCATTATCATAGATAACAACTTAAATGGCTTCAGACAGATTAAAGAGAAGCATACATTAATAATCCAAAGCTTATATTTTTACATACAGACTAATTATGTATTTTTAGTGTTACTGGAAGGAGTAGTATTTCTTACTCACCAATTGGGATGACCCGTCTTCAGATATTCTTTTTCATGGGTCACCGGTGTGGAGTTGTGCTTAGGATAAGGGTTGTGGTCCTTCAAATTAGTTTGTCTTGTACTCTGTTATCCTTTAGTTCCGTTATTGTACTTTTAATTTAGATTTGATTTGTATCAGGACTATCTAATATTTTTATTGTATCGGATCATGTCTAAGAGTTCAGTATTTTAGATTTTATGTCTCTTACCATTACTAGCTGGTTCTATGAATCAGTTTTGAGGTACCCTTATTTACAACTAACTGCATTTCTTACTTCCGCTATAAGATTTCTTTAGTAATTTTATTTGTGTCTGTTTTATACCAGCTTTAGTACCGTTGCTTAGTTTACTTCTTATCACAGGGCTCGGTCAGACTGCCGATTTGTTGTTAAATTAGGTTGGGGTGTCACACAAGGATCAATATAATTTCCCATGTCAAGAGAGAATGCCTTGCCTAAAATCAAAACAGAACAAACACAATGCAAAATAAAAATACATAAACAAAAACAAACGGCATGAAATGAAATATTACAGATGCATACCATATAAAGCAAATACAAATTAAATAAAGAAAATAACATATATTTTGAATGCTTCCATAGTTGTATATTTTGAATGCCTCTCTCTTCTGTGCAATTGTGTCTTTATGTATTTTCCTTGTTGATATGATGAACAAGTGACTAATATTACTCTTGTTTCTTTGCATTTCCCTGTGATCCTTGATTCAATCAATTGAGTTCCGAAAAGATCTACAAGGACATGTTTCGTGGAAACTCATTAACAAGGAAATTTTTATTAACAAAAAAAATCAATTACATCAAAAGAAGGTGAAAATTGAAATCAATAACATTTTGCTGTGGTTCAACAATTTCGATGGTATGAGCTAGATCATTTTGTGGCTCTAATGGTGTCCTAAACATGTCTTCATCTTCCATATACACCACATCCATGTGCTTCTCAGGAAATTCCCTTGCATTGTCCATGGAAGAATTTTTAAAGTGATTGGCAATTAGATTATTCAAGATTCTGACTTGCTTTGCCAAATTAACTACTGATGTTTCCTCATTTTGGATGCATACTTCATAGCAAGCTATTAGTTAGGCGAACAGCTCTTCCAAGTGGGTCTCATCCTCTTGTGGTGAGGTTTGCTGTTTGCATGTGTCAATTTGTTGTAAACATTAACCCATGTGTAATTTGAATAAGAATTAAATTGTTTACTTTGTTAATCTCCTATACAATTAAAATTTTCTGAAGAATGAGAAGTATATGGAATGAAGTATTAATATTGACACTCCACTTTCATGATTCCATTCACCGCACTGACTATATTAAGGATAGCATATGACTTACATTAAGATGGATTCACAACCTTCACTTGATCCCTTTCAACAATAGAAAATCGAGATATTATATATATAGTGTGCAACCCGCATTTGTAAAGGGGGACTCGGTCACTCCACATAGGCAAATGTCAAAGTCAACATCGAATAACAGGTCAAAGTCAGCAACCTACCAAAATAGGCATTCTTTATTAGGAGCGGGTATCATACTCGCCCAAGCGAGCAGCCAGTCAGAAGCATAAGCAAGCATCAAGCATATGCTCGTCCGTGCGAGCAGTCAACAGGAGGTTTTGACGAGCATCAGGAATACTCACATACTTGGCGACCTTCAGTAACATCTCTCCAGACTCAGGTGAGATCTTTCAATAGTCGCCAGGTCATAAGTTGCAAGATCAGTAGATCCAGAGAGCCAATCACCCCGCGGGGTTGGGTATTCTCGCCTAGAGACACCCCCCCCCCCCCCCCCCCCCCCCCCCGAGGATTTGTCTATAAATAGGACCCCAGGGTACCAGGAATGACACCTTAAAACCTTGCAATCCTGACCCCCCTATTCTCTTGAGACTGCAACTCCCTAGGACCCCAGGGGTACCAGGAATGACATATTGAAACCTTGCAATCCTGACCCCCCCCATTATCTTGAGACTGTAACTCTCTAGGTGGTGTCTTTCTCGTACCTTGCTCAGTCATTTTTGTTGTGGAGGGGAAATTTACTCCAAATTTTCGCGTACGTGGTGAGACCTCCTTGCTGTAGCGCATGGGGTACATTAGCTTTCTCTCACTTCTTTGCTCTTGTCTTCAGAACCGGCCTGCCAAATCGCGGGACCAGTAGCCTTGGATTGCATTTAGATCCGAATATTTAAAGTCGAGATTTTGTTGGCTTCAACACTTTGATGCGGTGAGCATGGATCACAGTCGGAGGGGGAAGGTCCAGCGAGGAGGCCGCATGGTGGATGGGGAGAGCAAGGAGTGGCGGGAAACTCGCAGTGTCCGAGCGAGTATGTGATCAGGGCTGAGTTCAGTGCGGAGTTCGGCAGGCTCACACAACGTCTCAAGGATATTGTGCGCTCGTTGTTGGCTCCTCGCGCGGAGGTCACGATGATGTCACCCCATCGTGGGACCTTGTCAGAGGACGTCGCAACGTCTAGGCGAGCGGACAAGGAGCCAGTGCTGGAGGAGCAGGAGCAACCAGCGCCGTCGATATACTACCCGACGAGCAACCAGGGGATCAGGATCAGGGAAGGCGGGTATCAAAGGAGGATCCGGGATACTCGTGCAGGCGAGTTTGGTGCTGCTCGCCAACTCGCAAGTCGCCGCCAAGGAGAGATGAGCCCGTTTAACGAGGAGGTGTTGTTCCCTCCTGTCCCCAAAGGTTTCAGGGATTCGATCCTGAGCTACTACTCAGGTAGAGATGACCCGGTCAGGCATCTTCAGTGGTTCGAGGACGTAGTGTCGATCCGTAGCATGACAGATGCTTTCAAGCGAAGGTTCTTCACTATCACCTTCGAGGGGAAGGTCAGAGACTGGTTTCACCAACCGCCAACAAATTCGATCAACTGCTTCAAGGATCTGCGCCGAGGGATGATGGTGAGGTTTTCCACATCGAAGAAGAGGAGGGAGGAGGTTTCCCTTTTCCATCTGACGCAGGGGGAGCACGAGACGTTGGGTCATTACATTGACTGCTTTCAGGAGGAAGTCCTTGGTATCCAGGTAGTGGATAGCGCTACCCTGCAGCTGACCTTGCCTTTCGGCCTGAAGCAGGGGCTCTTTAATCTAGAAATCAGCACGGATCCCCTGTAGTCGTACAAGGAGTTGATCGAGAGCGCCAACAAATTCATGCAGGGGGAGTCAACCAACCCCAGTTTCCTGGTCAGGCAACCCGAAAAGAGGATGATAAGGAGAAGATGCCAAAAAGGAGACCCAAGGAGGGGCATATGAAGGGAGAAGAGAAGAAGCGGGAGGAGAGGAGAGAAGAGTCGAGAAGAAGGGAGGAGCAGAGGAGACGAGAGGAGAGGAGGCCGTTCGTGGATCCTGAGAACCGAGTTGAGGGGAGGTTCCAGTACCCCGTGAACCGACCTCCGTGGAGGCCAGCCGGAAGGAGGTATTCCCCAGAGAGGGGGAATAATCTCTACCAACCAGGAGCGCGTCAAGGAGGAGGAGACCGGAGGGAAGCAATGACGGTTGCCAGACAAGGAAACCAGTTCCAGAGGAGGAACTAGAAGATGAGGAACTAGCCATTGGAGGTTCCCCTTTACTGTCAACTCCATCAAGTTGAGGGGCTCGATACCATGACGTGCCCAGACTTCATGGAGGCTAGGAGGAGAGCCGGAGAAGGAGCGGGAGAAGAGGAAGCACCGAGGCAGAGGGGTCAGGAGGACTCGGAGAGACAGCAAGCCCCCGTGCGGAGGAATGAAGGCCGAGTTGACCAAGGGCCTCGTGGAGGAGTTGGTCAAGGAGGAGGGAGAGGGGTCGGTGCAATTTATGGAGAAGTCGGGGTGGAGGCGGGACAAAGGAACTCTCCACGCCGTTTATCGGAGGAGTGTCTCTCTGACCTCTCAGGCTCCTCAGCAGCTGAAGGAGATCACCTTTTCGGTGGAGGACATGCTGGGGAACAAAAAACCCTTTCTACGACATTCTTGTCATCTAGGCAGCCGTCGAATATTTCACCGTAGATCGAATTCCCGTGGACAACGGGAGCTCCGTGAATGTCATCTTCAAAAAGACGCTCGACGGGTTGGAGTTGGAGGCAGGAAGGGTGATCGCCTCAGATGACCCTCTTTTTGGCTTCTCCGGAGAGAGGAAGTGGAAGGAGGGGTGGAGCTGCAGGTGACCTTGGGCGGGGCGACGATCCAGTGCAAGTTTGTCATTGTAGACGCGCCGAGTTGTTATATTGTCATCTTCGAAAGACCTTTGATCAACTCCTTCAAGACAGTCCCGTCCTCCTATCAGCAATGCCTAAATTACTGTCAGGGGGACGTCATGTGTGGATCAGGAGCGATCCAAGAGCCTCCCGAGAGTGCTATCTAAACGCGGTGAGCACCATCAGCTGGATGGAGGAAGCAGGGGAGTTGGAGAGGGTCCTTGAGGGAAGAGCCAAGCTGCAGGCTACAAAGGAGGTGGAAGTGGTGACCGAGGGCGGGAGGCCCGAAATGCTGAAGATAGGTGGGGCTCTGAAGGCCAAGGAGAAGGTGAAGCTTGTGGCATGTTTGCAGGAGAATGTGGACATCTTTGCCTGGAGCACCGCCGATATGCCCGGGGTTGATGCCAACGTGCCATGCCATTGCCTCAACCTCGACCCGGAGGTCAAGTCCATCAGGCAGAATCAAAAGGCGATGGCCACCAAATTAGCCGAGCCCATCCAGGAGGGGGTTAAAAAAACTGCCGGAGGCAGGTATTGTATCAGAGATCCATTACCCAGGCTGGGTCTCTAATGCGGTGTTGGTAAATAAGGTCTCGGGAGACTGGAGGATGTGTGTCGACTTTTCATTATTAAATAATGTCTGTCCGAATGATTGTTATCCCTTACCTCGGATCGACGTGCATGTTGATTCAGCCGTCGGTTTTTTTGTGATGAGTTTCCTTGATGCTTTTTCGGAGTATCACCAAATTTGGATGCACCCCCCTGACCATCACGACGTATCCTTCAAGTCCCTCTTAGGCTCTGCCGTAGTCCGAGTCCCTGCGTGAAGATCAGGCACTCCTCTAACTCCTCTAGTTTGGCGAATCACGTTTCCAGCTAGTCGAGGAGACGACGCAGCTCACAGATCGCCAACTAGTCGAACTTGGTCTCCAGGTCGAGGTAGGCCGAGATGACCTTCTCCTGGTACTCGCGGGGCGGGAGTCCAATGGCGTCGATCAACACGGCCCCCGACGTCGGGGGGGGGGGTGACCTATATGGAAACTCGCCTAGGTTAGCACGAGCCTAAGAGGGACAAAAATGGTCTTAAGCTAGGAGATGAGCATTACCAACGTGCGGGACTTAGGGCCTAGCCGCGCGCCAATGGGGAGAACGCTCCTGGAGAGGGGACTCACACCGAGGGGAAAAGCGATCTTGACTAGGGGAACTACGCCGAGCTGAACGTACTCGATGAGGGGAGGGGTTCCAATGATGCGATCCCCACTTTCTTGAGAAACGACCCCCGCGTTGACCCCTGTGTGAGTGCGAGGTATGGTGCTGCGAGGTCTCTGGTCACACAGAGGAATCAGTTGGCGGATCAGCGGGCGCTTTCCCGCGAATGTCCGGAGCCCGACGATCACGAGAAGGCAGTAGGCTTGATGGTTGCGGTCTCCCATTCCCGCCACTGTAGGAAGATGAGGGAGCCAGTGCATTTGGAGGGGCCAATGAGGATGTCAGGAAGCTGCAATTATAGGAGAAGGCGGAGGAGGCAAACTTTCTGCCAGATCTCTTGCCGGTGTGGTCCTTGCCATAGGAGTACTCGACCCAAGGGTGACCTTCCCGGTACCCAGGTTGATCCGCACCGTGCAAGAAACAAGGAGCTCGACACATCAGGTAGGGGTATCAGCAGGATACTCTGGTTTAGTGGTCCGACAGATAGCTCGCCAGGGTTCCCTGATGGCATCATTCCTGCAGTAGTCACAATCGTCAAAAAAGGGCGAGCATTTTGAGGACAACAGTGATAATGCTTGGCCGCGTTTTTATACTTACGAGGTATTTAGCACCTCGGTGGAAGGTCCGGAGCGCGTTGCATGGACGGATCAACAGCAGGCTCGCCCGACGGAGGGCAGGGGCGAGCTAGTTCACCAGCAGGAGGGTCGACATCCTCGCTTAAACTCATCTGGTTCAGAATATCCTCAGTCGCGACCAGGATGGTGGAGTGCTCAACGGGGGGCAGGAGATCCTCAGTAGGAACAGAGGAGACCTCCCCGACAGGGGCGCTTCTCTTCTTCTGGCGACCACCCTCCTCATTGTCTCGATCACGTTTTCGCTTCTTGGAGGTAGGGACTAGCTGGCCCAATACCCCTCCCCCCTAAGTGCAGAAGCTTCTTTGCGATTTCGCCACCTGTAATCGACATCTCACGAGAGTTCTGAAGGGACGCCCGAGAAAAGACGCCTTCCCCTCTATTTATAGTGATCGGGGGGGGGGGGGGGATGAGATGCATTGTCCTCGAGCCATACGCCGAGCAAATCGTCAACTTGCCAGCAGCTTTGCCAAATATCGAGTTGGATGTTTCTTTCCGAGCTCCAAGATTGCTCGAAAAGAGCGGGGATTGTGTACAACCCGCATCTGTCAAGGGGGGGACCCAGTTGCACCACGTAGGCAAAGGTCAAAGTCAACATCGAAGAGCAGGTCAAAGTCAGCAACCTACCAAAATAGGTGTTTTTTATTAGGGTGAGTATCATACTCGCCCAAGCGAGCAGCCAGCCAGAAGCATAAGCGACTATCAAGCATATGCTCGCCCTATGTTATTAAAGGAGCAAGGCGTATTGAGTCGCAAAGGATCCCTGGAGCATATGCGCGAGGTGCTAGACGCAGGCACACACCTGAGGCATGTGAGGCGCAAAAATGGGGGAAAATAAAATCAGTGAATTGGGCGCTCAATTCATAGAAAATCAGCAAATATATTCTATCCTCATAAATGCTTTTATTATCTAAACAAAGTGATTGAGCACATAATATTTGATCCCGTAGGCAGAAGCTGATATTTCAGATTCTAGAATGCAGTATATTCTATCCTCAAATGTTTTTATTATGCAATCAGTGTGATGGATACCATACCATTTATTTGATTAATTAGATTATAATTTTTTTGTCTAAAGTTACAAGAGCATGCATACTGATTAATGAAATTCGCCGTTGGATAGGTGATAATGACAGTAAAGCTGTTTTGGATGCTTTCTTTTTGGGAAGGGCGTTTGCAGAATCACTTAATGAACGAGTAGGTTTTGCGGTTGGTGAGGTCTTAAGTGTGTTTGGCCAATGGCAAGCTGAGCAACAAAAACAAGTACAAGATTTTCAGGTGACTCAAAAAGCTGTTTGCATCTGCTGTCTGCTATTTGTTTCCCCCTTTTTATATTAATCATTGGGATGTGTTTATTTTTTGAATGGTGTATATTTTCTTGCTATCAATTTACTCTACACTTTTAACATGGAATACCATGTCATTATGTTAATGATGGTGCTCTTTGTTTTTCTATCCGTTTTTGGACCTGTCTAATTTTTGTGCCATGGAGTTCTATGCAAATTGTGATTTGATGCTTGAACTTAACAAGACAATTATTTGATTTCTCTATGAGAACTTTCTTTGTTGTGTTCATCCTTTTGTGTAGCTGTTTCATGAATTCATATTGCATTATTGGATACCTCAATTTCTGCTTATGTTTTCTATTTAAGAGATGGATTTGTGTACTTTTCCGTGGGGGTCAGTTGTACTCTCCGTCCGAGCATTGCTCTATTTCTAAAGTAACCTTTTTCTATGATGAGCTATATGTACTTAGTTGTGGAATCCCTGAGACTCTCAAGCGTTCCGGCCAATAAGATTGGGGTTGATTAAGAGACCATACCATCCTTTTTGCAGCGGGTATTTTTGGAGGGACTAATCATGAAGACGAGCATTCTGGCGCCGGATTATAGTCGGAATACTGGAGGCAAGCTTGTCGGCATCCACAATTGCAACGGGGGACAGCCAAGCTCGACTGTATTCCCGGGCGCGGTTTCCACAAAAGCCCACATTCAGCACACAACGACATCCCCAAGCTTCAAGGAAAATTAAACAAATAGCACGATAACATTATGTAGTGCACTACTCGAGTACCCAAAACACATTACACTTCTGTTATGCCTTGTTCAGGCATGACAATTAATGAAAACAATCAATCGTGCTGGTTTAATTGCCAATAAATTTTCAAAAAAGTGTATTTAAAAAAGAACTGAAGTTCTAAAATGAGAACCTTTCCTTCCTTCACAACATTTGTAGAGGATAAAAGAATTTAACAGTTTTATTGAATGAAAATCTTGAAATTTTGTGATGTGAAAATTTGTACAAAATTGATGTTCTGCCCGTTGTCCTTTCTTGAAAATGCTTCAATGAATGATTTTCAGGAAGAAGTCATAGAGATGGCCAAGAAAGCTAAGGAAAAGGCTGCACTGGAAGCCATGGAGGAGCAGGGTAGTACTTCAAAGTCTTTCACAAAACCTCCAGTGAGCTATACGCCTGGCTCTTTTCCATCCACTGGTCCAACAAATGAAGATCCTCTCGATGAGATATTGAAGGAGTGACTTACTTTTCTGGAACATGCGGTAAAAAAATAATAGCAGTCCATGCACATGAGTTCTTCTGGGCACTGAAACTAAGGCTCGGTTTGGCACTGTGGCGGTAGTTGTAAACGCATGGGTTAAACCATCATTCGTTAAGGATCACCTAACAAACATCGTCCATTTGAACATAAAAGTGGATGAAGTTCCTTAGGTGGGTGTTATCGAATGACAATTTAACCCCCATATTCATGACCGCCACCACTGTGTCAAACGGAGCCTAAGACTTTCTTTATTAGGGATGCTTGTTCCAAATTTCTATAATCATGACTTATCAGAAATATTATGTTGTATAAATACAAATAAGTTCCTCGACTATGTCTTTTGGGTAGTTGTTTTTCTTTTCGATGTTCCTACCAACGCCAACCATGTAATAACTGTGATCCTAGGAAGCACCGGTACGGGTACCGGGTACGATACGTATCCGGTACGGCGGTACGACAAAATTTTAAAATCAAGGATACGAGGTACAGCGGGATATGTTGTATTAAATTTAATAAATATATATGCATATATCCGGTACGACGGTAGCAACCACTTTTTGAAGCTCTTTTAAATACTCTTGAGTTATTTTTGGACATACCCTAATACCATTCCCGGATATTTTTAGCAAGTGACTCTTTACTGTAGAATACGAACCACTAAAATCTATCTCACAAAAATTGCATTTTCATTTTCTGTTTCCGCCACCAACTTCTCTACTATGGATAAAAGATACATAATCCCAAAGTGGCGCATAATCATCCCTACTTGCATTATAAGAAAAAAATATACTTGTTGCTGAGGTAGAAGTTGAACCAGTGACACTAATAGGAGAATGTGATTGAGACATAATTGTTGTAATAAGAAAAGGATGAAAAAAATTGAAGCTGAACTAATCAACTGAACTAGAAGAACTAATCAATTGAACTAATGAATTGAACTAATTAACATTAGTAACAACACTAGTATAAGAAATTTACATTAGTAATAGTACTAGTAGAAGAAATTAAAATTAGTAACAACACTAGTAGAAGAAATTAACATTAGTAACAGCACTGGTATAAGAAATTAACATTAATAACAGGCTAACACTAGTAGAAGAAATTTAAATTAGTAACAACACTAGTAGATTAAAATTAGTAACAACACTAGTAGAAGAAATTAAAATTACTAACAGATTAGTAACAGAGTAGTAACAGAGATTAAAATTAGTAACATATTAGTAACTGAGTAGTAACAGAGATTAAAATTAGTAACAGATTAGTAACTGAGTAGTAACAGAGATTAAAAATAGTAACAGAGTAGTAACAGAGATTAAAATTAGTAACAGTAGAACCGGCTTACAGTGATCGATCGATCGTCGACAGCGATCGATCGTCGGCAGTGATCGATCGTCGGGGATCGATCGTCGGCAGGGATCGTCGGCAGTGATCGATCGTTGACAGTGATCGATCGTCAGGGATCGATCGTCGGCAGGGATCGTCGGCAGGACGTGAGCGGGGATCGGGAGCGACACGGGATCGGGAGCACAGGATCGGGAACGGCAGCAAATGAGCGCTAAAACCCTAAAATCGCGATTATAGCGAACCGACCCGTCTGGTACGCGTATCCGTACCGGACACGTACCCGGTACGGGTACGGCCCTATTTTTGGTGTATTCGTGCTTCGTAGTTGTGATCTATACTGTGGAAAATGAACTAAGACTTTAGAATTACAAGTCTTTAAAGGAGAAAGCAAGATCAACATGCAATCATTTACTTCATATGATTTTAGGCGGCAGAAGTTTGTGTCATTACTAATCAAACCTATGTAATTGGTGTCGGGTTGACTTGTGCAATCCAATCCTATATGCATGTATGGTTCTAATTAGCTCGGAATAAATGTACCAGTGGGAACTAAATAAAGCTAGTAGCGTTGCATGGCGTTCACAATAATTTTCAATTTAGCAAACAAATCATGTTCCCCAACGCACGAGGGGTCATAGACAAAAAACTTTCACTAATGAGCTTATAGGTAAATAAAGAAAGCAAGCAACACAACAATACTGAATCCCACACAAATATATGGTATTGTCCAATATTCAATTAAGAGTAATAAGAAACAATGCTAGAAACTCATTAGTGGAGGGATCCGACCGTGGCAATAGACGTAGATCCAAGCGGTGGAGGTGGTGACTATAACAGTGGAACAAATTAGGGGATCAAGTAGGGAATGAGGTGGAGGGTGCGTCTGGAGGTGGAGGGGCGCGACTTGGGTGGGGGTGGAGGAAGGGCTTGAGGCTGGAGGTGAGGGTGGAGCTTGCTATTGGGGTGGATCTGCTGGAGGTGGAGGTGGGAGGGCTCTGGATGCGATCATGATCTCGAATCGGATCATCGCTGATCTAATCAATGCTTTCCTGCTCGAGAACACATAGGCGGCTCCACTTAGTAGCGGCTTGATCTCAACCATCGATCCTGCAGTTGATCCCTATCAACTTGGGCCAGGGCTTCTACTTTAAGACTATTTTAATACCTTCCCTTAAGCTAATATATATATAAGTCATTTTGGGAGTCAATTTCAATGACCCGGAAAGGCCTTCCGTAGATGACCTCTGTTAAAGAGCAAATTTCAAGCATGTTTCGAAGTTTCACAAAAGCTGCGAGTTTGTGAAGCCAAGTATTCAATAGCTTTATTGTAGAATCTTTGCCATACTGCAGTATGCTTCTTTGATTACTATGTGAGCTTCAAATGCAATATGAACATGGATTCTGAATTGCTATTTTGTCATTAAGATCTTTACCATTATCAGTTTTTCAAAATCATCTACTTTACAATTTTTTTGTACATAATTCTAAAATTAGCAGTGTTTCTCGTAGAGCTAGGAATTGGCTAAGTGGTGAACTCCGGTTGGATTCTCCATGTATTTGCTAATTAAACCAGTAACATGTTGAAAATGGTGAAGTGAAAGTGTCGGACTGGGCGACATGTCCGCGCAGTCTATGCGGTCTATGCGGACAGGACTGACGGTTAGCCAGGTCGGCAGAGTTGCTTCAGTCGGCTTGTTCCTTGGCGACCTGGGCGGTCTGTTCGCGCGGTCTATGCAGACAGAGGTGGCAGCCAGCGAGGCCGGTTTATGCTCAGCCAGCCGTTTGTTCCCAGAAGGTAACCAGACGAATAACGTCTCTATCCGCGGAGTCCGGCAAGATGCGGACTGGACAGGAGCTCGGGAGAACGGCATGGCAGACGCCTTCGTGTAGCTCTTGTGGCACGGCAAGTGGAAGCCGTGGATTTCGCCGGTTAGAGAGGACAGGTGCTGGAGTTCGCCGGGATTGGCGGACTGGTGCCAGTGTCCGCCAGTAACGCGGACTGGCCCTTGTGGCTGGTGATGTGGACTTGGTTGGTTCTGAACCAAGTCCAGGTTTGCTCTTTCCGGGTGATCGCGCGGTTAAGCGCGGACTGCTTCTCAGTCCGCCAAGCTCGGCAACAGTTAGCCTTGTTTCTTGGTTGCGAGCTTGGGGAGTGCAGACTGGAGTTGTGTCCGCAGGGCATGCGGACTGGAGCAGTGTCCGCTGGCTTGCGGACAAGTGGTGTTGTCGTAGGGTCTGCTGGTAGCAGCTTGTCTTGGCTGGCCTTTGGCGACAAGGCGGATAGTGTTGCTATCCGACCTTGGTGATGCTATTGGTGGTCTGGCTATCCTGCACAGGTCGCGGTGGACTGGTTGTGTATCCGCGGCTTGCAGATTCACTTAGTGCTCGCCGCGAGATGGGGCGGTTATCCTATCGGCTAGAGCGGCGACCACACTACTCATCGTGCCTATAAATAGGACCCCATGTCACATCAATCATAAGCAAACTGAACAGTTGTGCAGATAGCGATGTAAGTCAGGGACTTGGTTCTGAATGCGGTCAGGGACAATGCGTTCTCTACGGATAGCAACCAACGGTTAACAGCAGGTCGCGGGTTGCGGCTAGGTGGTCTCTCTTCTGCAACTAGTTTTTCGGTTCAATAAGGTGTCCGCATCTAGCGGCTTGGTTCAGTTCGACAGCAGCTCGCGCGGTCTGGCGGCTAGCAACCTAGCGGTTAGGCGGCTTGCAGATCGACGGTTAGAGTTCAACATCGGAATAACGGGTAGTCCGCGCGGCTTAGTTGCGGTCTGGCGACTAGGCAGGTTTAGCGGACTCCTTAGCGGTTAGCAGTAGAGCCGACAGTTACCTCTTGAGTCCGCGCGGCTAGATTTTTGCCTTATATTATTTCTGCTTTCTTTTGGGTACATTGGCGAATCATGTCTCGTCATGTATGTCTCGCCTTGTAAAAATTATTTAGTACAAGATTCTTGCTCTTCTGGTTCGCATCTGGTTTATTTGAGCTCGGATTGGTTGAGTGTTCCTGCGTCTGATTTCCTGTCTTCCGCTATATCAAATTTTTCAACATGGTATCAGAGGTGTCCTCTTGGTATCTGTGAAATTTAACATGGTATCAGAGGGAACAGAGACTTGAGCAACTGATCAACCAACGGTTTGCTTCATTGCTTATGTGAGTCTAAGTGAACCAGGGTTAAGTGCAATGGAATGTGATTTAGCAAGAGATCTTAGAATGGAGCTGTGTACAGTGACTAACTTTGAAAAGTGGAAGTCATGTATGAAAAGCTATCTTGTTGGAGAGGACCTTTGGGAGGTGGTTTGCGGAGACGGAAGGCAAGTAGTTACTGCTGTTACTGGCAATGCTGAAGTGATGAGAGCTTGGAAGGAGACAAACGCGAAAGTGGAGTTTATCCTCAAACAGGTTATCTCATTGGAACTCTTGGACCACATCGGCGGATGTCGGTCAGCTGCGGAGATTTGGGCTTCCTTTGATGAGTTGTTCAACAAGGAGGTGAAGTTGGCTGTTAAGGTTGGTCCTTCTACTTCTGATCAGCAAAAGAAGAGTGTTTATCCTAGGCGTGATGAGAAGAGCAAGGAGGGACCAAGGTGCTATAGATGCAAGCAGCCTGGTCACTTCAAAGAGTGTAAGGTTGTCCTGCACACGATGAACATTGCTCATGTTGGGAGTAAGGAAAAGAACTTGGTTGGGCCGTCAACAAGTTCTGATGCTGATCGGATGAAGGCCAATGATAGTGCACCTATCTGACATGAAAGATTGGGACATGTCGGGATGGACAAGCTGAAAACAATGGTGGAAAGGAGCCTTGTGAAAGGCTTGCCTAGAATGTCATCCTTCGGCAACGGTCAAGCTTGCGCGAGATGTCAACACGGTTAAGCTTATCACTTTACGTTTGATAAGACATAGTTCAGGTGTAAGGCACCATTGGAGGTTATCCATGGTGAGCTGTTGGGACCGACCGTCACCGCCAGTCTTGGAGGAAGCGGGTATATGCTGATATTGGTTGATGACTGTACGGGGTATACTTGGGTATACTTCATGAAGGAGAAGTCGAACATGTTCTGCTTGTTTGTGGAGTTCAAGAAACTTGTGGAGGGTCAGCTTGGCCTGCAGATCAAGAAGTTGAAAACGGGCAACGGAGGTGAATTCGGCTCAACCGTGTTCTCTAACTTTTGCAGAAAATATGAGATCCGAAGGGAGCTCTCTTGCGGACATACTCCACAACAAAGTGGTGTTGTAGATCGGAAGATCCGTATTTTGACGTAGACCTGCAAGTGTTGGCTTCGGTGCAAAGGCATTTCTGAGACCTTTTGGGCAAAAGCAATGACCTGCGCAACACATGTCATCAATCAGATGCCTCTGAGTCCAATCAACACGAAGACTCCGTATGAGCTTATGTTCAGGGTGAAGCCCAGCGTGAAGCACCTTCAGGTGTTTGGTTCTACCTGCTATGTATACTCTCCAGGGGCTCTCAAGACGAAGCTAGTTTTCGTTGGGTATGATGAGCAGAAAAGGAGATGGAGGTGTATGGATCCTGAGACGAAGAGGTTCATTGTGTCAAGAGACATTGTCTTCGATGAACTGACGTCGTATTGGGGTAGCTCATATGTGGAGCTAGAGAAGAGCAGGTTAGACGGTGGGCAAAAGGAGGCTACTACTAAAGATCTTCTGTTGGAGTTGCCTGTGTCACCAGGAGCTTCAGGTGTTTCTAGCTCCGGGGCAAGGCTTCTGGTTCAGGAAGCAGGGGGAGCGATGTTCCAGGTGTTTCTAGTTCGAGAGAGGAAGCTTCTGGTTCAGGAAGCAGGGGGAGCGATGCTCCAGGTGCTTCTAGTTTCAGGGCAGTGGCGTCTTGTTCAGGAAGCAAGGGGAGCAATGGTCCGGGTTTGCCCGGGAACGGAGCTGGTTCAGAAGGAGCAGTGGAGGTGGGCTCTTCGGAGGTCGAAGAGGGTAACCAACCCACCAGCTCGATATAACGAAGGAAACATGGTGAGCTTGGTCTCATGTTTCATTACAGGCCCTCAGATCGAGCGAGTGTCTTCTAGCTGTGATGACACCACTGGTGTCAAGGAGGTGGTTAATGCCAAAGATGATGAGGTGACCACCCTCAGAGGTGACGAGGCTTGGGACCTTGTGCCCAAGGTCATTGATGTTGCTCCTGTGGCGTGCAAGTGGAGGTCGAAGCTGAAGAAGAAGGTGAAGGGAAGCATGTCTCCTTTCAGGAGATGCTGGAGGGCTCCCTTATAGTCCAGGATATGTGGGGTGTCTTCTAGATGACGTTATCGGAGGGACCATATACATGGTTACGAGAATTGCTGGGATTGTTCATCACTTCTCACTTCAAGGGGGAGTGTTGAAAATGGTGAAGTGAAAGTGGCGAACTGGGCGACCTGTCCACGCGGTCTATGCGGACAAGACTAGCGGTTAGCCAGGTCGGCAGAGTTGCTTCAGTTGGCTTGTTCCTTGGTGGCATGGGCGGTCTGTTCGCGCGGTCTATGCAGACAGAGGTAGCGGCCAACAAGGCCGGTTTATGCTCAGCCAGTAGTTTGTTCCCAGAAGGTAACCAGGCGGATAGCGTCTCTATCAGCGGAGTCCGGCAAGATGCGGACTGGACAGGAGCTCGGGAGACCGGTATGACAGACACCTTGGTCTAGCTCTTGTGGCACGACAAGTGGAAGCCGTGGAGTTCGCCGGTTAGAGCGGACATGTGCTGGAGTTCGCCGGGATTGGCGGACTGGTGCCAGTGTCCGCCAGTAAGCGCGGACTGGTCCTTGTGGCTGGTGGTGTGGACTTGGTTGGTTTTGAACCAAGTCCAGGTTTGCTCAGTCCGAGTGATCACGCGGTTAAGCGCGGACTGCTTCTTAGTCCGCCAAGCTCGGCAGCAGTTAGCCTTGTGCTTTGGTTGTGAGCTTGGGGAGTGCAGACAGGAGTTGTGTCCGCAGGGCATGCGGACTGGAGCAGTGTCCGCTGACATGCAGACAAGTGGTGTTGCCGCAGGGTCTGCTGGTGGCGGCTTGTCTTGGCTGGCCTTTGGCGACAAGGCGGATAGTGTTGCTATCTGGCCTTGGTGATGTTATTGGCGGTCTGGCTATCCTGCACAGGTAGCGGCGGACTGGTTGTGTATCTGCGGCTTGCGGATACACTTGGTGCTCGCCGCGAGATGGGGCGGTTATCCTATCGGCTAGGGTTGTGACCACATTTCTCATCGTGCCTATAAATAGGACCCCATGTCACATCAATCATAAGCCAACTAAACAGTTGTGCGGATAGTGCTGAAAGCCATGGACTTGGTTATGATTGCGGTCAGGGACAGTGCGGACCCTGCGGATAGCAACCAGCGGTTAACGGCAGGTTGCGGATATGCGGTCTCTCTTCTGCAACTAGTTTCCCGGTTCAATAAGCTGTCAGCATCTGGCGGCTTGGTTCAGTTCGGCAGCAGCTCGCGTGGTCTGGTGGCTAGCAACCTAGCGGTTAGGCGGCATGCAGATCGGCGGTTAGAGTTCAGCGTCGGAATAACGGGTAGTCCGCGCGGCTTAGTTGCGGTCTGGAGACTAGGCGGGTTGAGCGGACTTTGTAGCGGTTAACAATAGAGCCGACGGTTACCTCTTGAGTCCGCGCGGCTAGGTTTTTGCCTTGTATTGTTTATGCTTTCTTTTGGGTACATTGACTAATCATGTCTCGTCATGTATGCCTCGCCTTGTAAAGATTGTTTAGTGCAAGATTCTTGTTCTTCTGATTTGCATCTGGTTTATTTGGGCTCGGATTGGTTGGGTGTTCCTGCGCCTGGTTTCCCGTCTTCTGCTATATCAAAATTTTCAACATGATATCAGAGGCGTCCTCTTGGTATCTGTGAAATTTAACATAACATGCATAATTGATGTAGGCCGAGGCAAAGTTGATTTTTGCGCACGAAATCACTGTTGATGTTTGAACTTTGATAAAGTTAGTTTCTTATTTGAGGATGAACTCAAATATTTTAAGAGTCGATCCGTCGCAAGATCATTACATCCGCAAACAAATCACAAATAATTAATTTATGAATAACGGTAATTAAAATAGCAAGTACGTTTGAGGCAAACTTATAGTTATTTAATTGGATGACATAAATCTAAGCTAATTAAGCGGAGCCAGGATACGGCAGAGGGAAGGCAGCTCGTTTCAGATTCTATCGTGCATGGGTGGAACGATAATCCGTCTGCAGGTTGGTAGAGGGAATGGATGTAGTCGACAGCAACCTGCAGGCAGAAACAATCTTGGACAGGTCTGCGGAATGGGGAGATGAGGTTGACAACATCCGCTCCGCAGTCGGTGGATGGCGGCACAATTGGAATGGCGTAGAAGGACTGAATCATCGATGACTCCCGTCGGAGGATGGCATCTGGCCTAAGGCTCCGTGTGGGGGACTTATTTTCACTGTTCAAGCGGTTGCGACCGCATGAATCTGACCTTAAATTAAGGTCCGGTTCATGCGGTCGCAACCGCTTGACCGGTGAAAATAAGTCCCCTCAAACGAAGCCTAAGGGTGGCAACGAGCGAGTTGCTGGCTGCTCCTCCGAGTCGTTGGGGTGCTAAAAGAGGAAAGGCTTGATGCACTTGGAGCAGCACCTGGTGACCGACAGTACTGAGAAACGAGAGATCGTTTCTCAATGTATCTGGTTCCTTCTTTTTCTTTCTCACGGCTGGCTTCTTTAATAGGGGATATCCTTTTGCTTTGTTATTGAATACTTTTCAAATAATTTATTTTCTAAATAATTTTTTTCCAATAATAATTTTCTGAATTTATTTCTTATTGATTTCTCTTCAAGATGAATGATTTGGATATCCTTTTGAATTTGATTTTTTCTTCAATTAAACTTATGTGTCCTTGAGGTCACGGGTTAAAGTCCCGGAAGCAGTCTCTTATAAAAATGCAGGGTATGGTTGGCCTACATTTTACTCTCGTGGTGGTACCTTTCTCCGAACCCTCGCTCTGCGGGGCTGCTTTGTGCATCGGGCAACCCTTTTTAATATTGTGTCCTTAAATAAATTAAGCTCTTCTTTTTCGTCATAACTATTTAAAATTACCGAACCTTTTAATCATGGTCTTATCGGGTGGTCAAACCGATGAGCCAAAAATTCAAAATACAAATTGGTGCGTATAAAAAGAAACACATGACATAAAATATATACATAATAAAAGATATATGACACATGATGGAGTCATGCGTCTTCAGATGCGGACATGCGGTAGATGATGCATTAATTCCCTTGGAGTTGATAAAGCTCAGCCCCGACGAGAACTCGCAAAGATTGTCAACGGAGAGTCTGGGCGGCGGCGCTGTAACTCGCCAGTGTTAATCCAGTAGTTGTATGTATTGTCTAGTCCTTGCCATGAAACCAAATAGTGTTGGTACGTCTCATGGCGAGTGTGAAATTCTCGTGCATCGAGGACCTGATCTATTTCCTCAGGGGTAGACATCAACACTTGTGCTATGTAAGGTGATATCTCTGGGAATCCAACATATGGACTTGGGTTGGAACTAGGTGGCTCCCTATAAAATGACGTCAGATTAGATATGTGAAATATCGACAAAGTTCCAAATACAATAGGCAAATCTAGGAGGTATGTCACGACCCGTCTAAAGCAAAAATCATAGTGCCCTTCGGGCGGATCGTGATGTCACAGGTATGAGCGGAAAGAAAATCCATGTCTATTAGGCGAGAGCTGAGATGCTGATAATTAGTTTTAAATTAATTACTTTTAAGTATAATAGATTGTTTTAATACGGAAGCTTTAAAATATGGCTGTGAGAAATAGATGCACATGTATTTTAATAAAAACTCATGATGCAAGAATATCGGTATAATTTCATGCAATGACAATCCCAATGGAAATGAACATACACTAACATCAAATTTCTAGTATATAGCTTATAGTGTAGCAGTTGTCCATGATAAAAGAAAAAATGACTGATCATAATTATTACATAAAATAAATATCGGACAGTAAATAAGTAAAAATACATAGAACCTAACACGCCGAGAAGATATACTTTTATAGGCAGGAGCTTGACGCAGATCGAGCTCGAGATATCAGGCGGCGCAGTCACAAACACTAAGACAAAGTATAAAACAAAGAAGAAAAAGCCTTATAACATTGAAATAAAGAGAGTGAACAAAGTTAAATAAAGTAAGAGTATGAAAAATAAGAGATATTTGTGTACCAGTTTTCATGAAGCAAAACTAACAAGACAGACAAGTAAGAGACAAACAAAAATAACGAGAAATACTCCTGAGAGTAGCTTATACAAGTTCTGGTAATGACATAAGCTGAAATCAATGAAATGTGTAAGTGTTTTTATTTGATGCACATGATTCATATTCAAGTTCAGACACTTGACTTATCAAAAAATTTGTGTTTGCAATGACCATTTATTTGTTCTCATTATAAAAACAAGTGAAAATTCAAGTCATGGTGTTATATCAATTAAATCCTACTTTTGAATAATTTCTTATGACATTAATGAATTAAATGATTCATAGATTGTGATTCTAGCAGGAACTAATTTGCATCAAAGGGAAGAATCAAGTGATGGAATAATAGTTATTGTGCGAACAGAAAACAAACATGCCAAAAATTTGGAGTAACAAATTTTATTATATAAAAAAGATGTCTATTACAAAGGTATAACCTCTCTTTTATAAAATGAAGGAGATAAGAGAGATTACAATAAGTAATGTGGTACTAAAAAATTACAAGTATATGCGGCTTTACAAATAAACAAATCGAACAAGTCGCGCGGTTAGACGAGTAGCCTAACCGCTCGACATCCACCAAAAGGAGAGAATAAGCGCCACAGAGAACAAGCCGCCACAGGAGACCGCTAGACCGCCGGTCTCAAAGTCGCCAAAGACAAACCGCCAGACCGCCCGACCTTCAAACAACAACAAGCAGGCATACAAGCTGCTGAGACAAACCGCCAGACCGCTCGGCCTCCGAACTGCAACAGGCCGCCCGGCCTCCATAGCGCAACACTCCCCCTCAAGCTGGAGCATAGATATCAATCTTGCCCAGCTTGTCGCAAATGTGGAAAAAGGAAGCGGACACCGGTTTGGTGAAGATATCTGTCAACTCATTGTCAGAAGTGACGAACGAAGTACAAATCTGTTTCTTCAAGATCTCTTCCTGAATAAAATGACAGTCAACTTCTATGTGTTTTGTTCTCTTATGAAAGATCGGATTTTTGGATATGTATATCGCGGCTTTGTTGTCGCAGAACATAGGGAGATGATAGTTGTATACCTCTCCTAAGTCAAGCATGAGAGCTCGTAACCACTTCAACTCACATGTGGTTGATGTCATACTACGATATTCCGCTTCTGCACTGGACCTGGAGATCACGCACTGTTTCTTGCTTTTCCAGCTCACAAGATTTCCTCCAACAAATGTGCAAAAACCTAGTGTTGACTTGCGATCACCTTTGTCATCAGCATAACTCGAATCTGAGTACGCTTCAACCCTCAAGTGACCATTCTTCTGAAAAAGAAGTCCTTTCCCTGACGCTGCTTTAACATACTCCAATATCCTTAGGGCAGATTGTAGATGACACTCCCTAGGAGCTTGCATGAATTGGCTCACCTTGCCCGCAGCATAGGAGATGTCGGGTGTAACATTCCGACTTTTATTGGGCCACCAGAGCCCTAGTGGGCCCAATAAAAGTGGCCCGAACCCTACTCATGACCAGGTGGGAGTTAACCCTAGGCATGAAATAGAGCTAGAGAACTCCGAATTGAGTTCTGTCGATTCCTGTGACCTCATATAACCTAGACGGGTGCATCGGAACCCGTCACGTCACAATCCGAGATCTAACGACAGATTTAGACACTTTGACCACTTTAGCGCGTTACGACGCGCAAATTTTGGACTTTCGCCAAACAGAATCCGATTCAACCCCAGTCAGTGGCGTTGGGCTTGTGTGGTGAATACGAAGTCAACGGAAGTCGTCCCAGTCAATTTGGACGACAATTGGTCAACTTGTGGTCAAATCAAGCATAGTCGTGCACCGAAAAGCGTGCGCACACCAATTGTGACACGACACCCGACCCCGATAACTTGGACCCACTTTAACTTTTAGTAGCAAGGGGGACCCATCCTAGGGTTGACTTAGTCAACCCCCCCCCATAAAACCCATTTTTTGGATTTTTCTCCAAATGGGGGGCCCACCCCCTCTTCATGACCACTTAGGGTCTTGCCCCCCACCCACTTTGCCCCTCCAACCAGCAAACAACCCACTAGGAAGTGGAGGCCTATTCACACCTTTCTTTCTCTCTCTCTCCCTCTCCCTCTCTCTCTCTCTCTCTCTCTCTCTTTCCCACCCTAAGAAAAGCCCAAACCCATAAGGGCTTAGCCTTTTTCCCCACATGGTGGAAATGTTGGGGCCTCCAGCTGTCCTTGGACATCTGGAGGGGGAGGGATTAATCTCACATTGGCTAGGGGAGGAGAGCCCCTCCCCCCTAAGCCAATAAAAGACCCCCCTCCTCCTCTCGCCCTCAAGCTCTCTGAGCAACCCCCTTTCCCCCCTGCCCAACCTCTACCTGAGCCCAGGTGGCCGGAAAAAGGCAAGCCAAGGGGCCTCCCCCCTCCACCACCGCCACCTTTGGCATGGCCGACTAGGCCAGCCCCTCCTGAGCCCACCAAACTCAGGTGGAGACTTTTTCCCTCCCCTTCCCTATTCTAGACGTCGTGCATGCGCCTCCCGGCGGCCGGAGCGCTGCCGACGCCACCCAAGCCATGTTCCAGGCCGGGTGGTGCCCAAGGAGGAAAGCTCCTCCCCCAGCGCCGGTGGTGGCGCTGGGGGAGTGCTAGACCACTGGGGGCGGCGACCCCCAGCAGCGGAGAGCGGCGGTGCCGCCGGAAAACGCGGCTCCGCCGACACCCACAAAACTGAGCAATGCTCTGTTTAGAGCTGGCGGCGGTGGCGGCCGGCGACGTAAGGTCGCCGAGCCTCCGCCGGCGAGAAACCCGACCCCCGGCGCGCCAGCAGGGGGTGGAGTGGTAAGCGGCCAACCACCCGAGGAGCGGGGGTGACGCGGTGGCACCAGGAGCAGAGCCCCCGCCACCCCAGGCTCTCGGGTTGGGTTTTCCGGCGGCGGCCGGCGGCGCCAGGCCGCCGAACCACCGCCCAGAGGGTAACCGGCCCCCGACGAGTATATCGGGGCTGGCGACAATGCCTGGAAGGCGGTGGTGGAGGCTGCCACCCTCCACACCGCTGGGAAGCACAGCGGCCGTCCGATCTCAAGATGAGATCGGACGGACCTGATTTCCTTAATCCCCGCCCCGCCTCCTCTTCTGTGCCCCCACAATGGATCCGTGGTCGATCCGCTGTGGGGAAGCGCTGACCTAATGCGCTGTGCGGCTCGATCTCAGCCACAGGATCCTTGTGATCTGCTAAATGCAGACCATTTTATTATCAGAAATTTGTAGAAATTTCTGGGCCAAACCTAGGCCCCTAGGGGAAAAGTGACCAACATGAAAAATGTTCCCCATGATGAGGGCTTACTCCACAAAAATTTGGATAATTTTTAGAGTTGAATTAGTATTTTTTAAAAGCCAAAATAAAATTTGTTTGGCCAAATTAAAAACACAAAGTACTTTGGAAATTTATAAAAAAATTACTAGGCTCATTTAAGGCCCTCCTAAGGGTTGTATCAAAATTTTGGGTCATGGGGATAGGTTTTGATATTTTTTCCTAAAATTTGGAAGCCAAGGGTCGCGCTCGGAACGTATTACGCTCATTTTCCCTCGAAGGTAAAAATTAGATCGCGCGATCACCCCTTTATAATCAAATAAGTAATTCAAACTATTTTATCGACGAGAGTGGCCGAGGCAAGTCACTAAGCTTCGGGAATTCCGAGATTTCATAAAACCGTTAAGCGTCTCGACTCTCGGGTAAATTGGGCACGCTCGGAAGATGAGAGTACGAGTGATGAGTTAGGATTTGTTCTCGACGACTAATAAGAATGTATCTCCTAACAAGCCCTTGATCCAATTAAGCCGTAATAAATATGGCGCAACCAAATTAATTGGATCATAATAATTGATGTAATCCAATGAAATCTCCTTTAAATCTGAGATGAAACTGAAGCCTCCTGGATGGAGTGATTTGACTACTAACCATTTTCTTTATGTTTTCTCCAGTCTCATACTGGTCAAGCTTATTTTAGTGCTTTCAATTCAGTACTACTCCAGTCTCGTACTGGTCAAGCTTATTTTAGTACTTTCAATTCAGTACTACTCCAGTCTCGTACTGGTCAAGCTTATTTCAATACTTTCAATTCAGTACTACTCCAGTCTCGTACTGGTCAAGCTTATTTTAGTACTTTCAATTCAGTACTACTCCAGTCTCATACTGGTCAAAGCTTATTTCAATACTTTCAATTCAGTACTACTCCAGTCTCGCATTGGTCAAGCTTATTTCAATACTTTCAATTCAATACTACTCTAGTCTCGTATTGGTCAAGCTTACTTTAGTGCTTTCAATTCAGTGCATCTCCAGTCACGTACTGGTCAAGCTTATTTTAGTACTTTCTATTCAGTACTACTCCAGTCTCGTACTGGTCACATTTCATTCCAGCACTTTAAATAAGCAGCATAATCACCACACTTGTCCTCATTGCAATTTACTATTATAATCCCGGATCATGTTCTGACGAGCAATAATTGTTAAAGTTGAGCCTTAGTTGGGGATAACCGGAGTTTAAGTAGTCCTCCAGGTCTAGCCCCAAATTATGCGCTCCCACGCGCCTTGACGAAAGTAGAGCTGAGCGCTGCCGCCCGAAGTTTAAGCCTAGTAGGGCAGACCGACGTAGACCCGGTGTGTATTATGATTGCCATTTGTTTGATTGTTGTAAATTGCTTGCGGTGAAATAGTGGCGGGTCAGTCCCTCCCGCAGACCGTTCGTACTGGTGCGGGAAGGTCGACGACTCAAGGCGATAGGGAGATGGGTACCATGGGTGACCAGCCGTTATATTATTCCCCGTCGGGTTTTCCTCCGCTGATCGGCCAAAACGATTCGTCGGATGTCGCTCACATCCAAGAGCACACAAGGTTGTACGTTAGGGCCTGGGGTTGTGCGGTACGATCACCCCCAGAAGTGGCAGGACTGGCCACTGTCACCGACGGCCACATCGGTGAGGCCCGCGGGGCTGGCTACCCTGCTGGAAACTACAGCGGTCCAAACTATGTCGACATAGGGTTGCGTGCGCGGCTATGAATGCCTGCGGTGTGTGCGCGACTGTGAATGCCTGCGATAAAATTGAAAACCTGATGTGCTGATGAGCTAGTGGAGCCTTGTTATAACTGATTTATATTGCTGCCGCTTTTTCTAGTTATACTATCCTGCACTCTTTTATAGTTGCTCCTAGCTATACATATATGAAATGTTGTGTTAACCCTCTCTTGCTCCGGCTATTTACTTTTGTTGGGTGGGTGTGTGCTCGTCCCCAGGATATGGATCTAGGGAGGAGATTTGTTTCCACTTAGTTCTGTGACTAACGGTTATCTAAATAACCATTCACATGAAATGGAGCACTGTAGTGACCCGCTGCCACAAGAGATTACGCCAGCGGCTAGGACTACTCGAGCAGATGCACCCCCGCTATCCTCAGAGTTTAGAGACGTGAGTACCGCCGAGCAGCATAGGGAGTGAGAGTGTGAGGGTTATATGTAGTACATGTATAGCCCACGGGCTTATTTAACGCTTAGGATTCGGCCCTATAACATCTGTATTATTATATGATGTGTTATATATATCTGCAGTGGTTTTCTGTTAATGCTTCCACTATAATCTGATGGGTTGTGAATGTTGTGATTTGAGCTGAGCAAGGCGGCCATCTAGTGCTTAGATAGGGTGGATCGTTTCCCCTAAGGAGCACTAGGTGGACGTCTTGGGCCAGTAGTACCCCTCCGGCCCGACCCGGGCAAAAGGTTGGGGGGGTCTACATCGGGTCTGGTTACTATGAGATAAATGAGTTTGCCAGCCAGACGCCGGTACCTCGTAAGATCGAATAGAAGAGGCGAGTCATCTCTCCAAGTTTTGTCTTCTCCAGCGGTCATGGGACATCTGGCAGGTTTAGCACCAGTCAACCCCGCCTCTTTTAGTAGATCAAGAGCATACTTCCGTTGGGAAATGACCATGAAATTGGGCTTCCTAGAGATTTCAATCCCCAAAAAGTATTTTGGGGAGCACATATCCTTTGTGAGCAGGTGTTGACAGAGGTGTTTCTTTGTCAAAGCTACCCCAGCCCGATCATCGCCAGTAAGAAGAATGACATCCACATATACCGCAAGAACCACTAGACCTGAGGAGGTTTTGCGAATGAACAAGGAGTGATCGGCTGAATTTCTAGCAAAACCAATGGCCTCAACAATGCCGCTAAACTTGTCAAACTAAGCCCGAGGGCTTTGCTTTAGGCCATAGATGGACTTCTTCAGCCGACATACTCGTGTCTCCCCCGGAGCAACATACCAAGGAGGTTGCTCCATGTAAACATCTTCCTGAAGATCACCATAGAGAAAGACATTCTTAATATCCAGCTGTGAAATGGGTCAATCCTTGTTGACAGCCACAGAGAGAAGCACCCGAATGGTGCTGAGACGAGCAACGAGAGAGAAGGTGTCAAAGTAATCAACACCATAGGTCTGAGTGAAGCCTTTGGCAACCAGGCGGGCCTTGTAGCAATCCACACTGCAATCCGGACGGAACTTTACAACAAAGACCCAGCGACAGCCAACCACATCAGTGCCTAAGGGGGGTGGGGGGGAGGGGGAACAAGGGTCCAGGTACCCCGTTCAGTGAGGGTAGCAATTTTCTCAACCATGGCGGCCTTCCAATGAGGAACAACAAGAGCTTCCTGGTAGGTGCGAGGAGTTGCAGTCACAGAGATAGCCAATGCAAACGTCCTGTGAGAAGTAGTGAGACGATCATATGAAATAACAGCAGCCAGCGGGTGCTAGGTACACGTCTGCACCCCTTTACGAAGAGCAATGAGAAGATCCAGGTCGGCGTGTTCCTTAGTGACCGGAGTATCCGTGGAAGAGAGAGCTGGCCCGGGAGAGGAGAGAGACGGCCGCGAAGAGTAGGGAGAGAGCAGCGGTGGAGAGGGAGAGAGAGAAGGAGGAGACGGTGGAGACGACGGTGGAGAAAGCTCGATTAGAGTAGATGTGGTGGGGACGGTAGGAGTAGCAGAAATATTTGGAGAGGGAGAGGAATCAGAAGAGAAATAGGATGCATTATCGAAGAAAGTCACATCTACGGATATGTATTGTTTACGAAGAACGAGGTCAAAGCAACAATAGCCTTTTTGAGTAGTAGAGTAACCCCAAAAGACACACTTGGTGGCACGTGGGGCGAGTTTGTCATGAGTGGCGGAAGGAGCGTGCACAAAAGTCGTGCACCCAAAGAGAATGGAGAATGGGGTTTGACCATGGAGAACCGTGGAAGGAATTCGATTATTGAGATAGCAGGAGATGAGGACGGCGTAGCCCCAATAGGAGCGAGGAACCTGCATCTGTGTCATCAGAGTGCGAGCGACATCGAGGAGGTCACGATTTTTACGTTCTGCTACCCCATTTTGCTGTGAGGTATAGACACAGCTAGTTTGATGAATAACACCATGTTGCAGATAGAAAGAAGAGAAATCATTACTAAGGTATTCCTTAGCTTTGTCAGAGCGAAAGATTTTAATAAATTAATCAAACTGATTCTTAATCATATTATAAAATGATGTCCATACAAAAAATAATTCGGAGCGATCCTTTAAAAGATACACCTACGTACATCGAGAGAAATCATCAATAAATGTTACAAAATATGAACTACCCCAACCTATGGTGAGGGTAGGAGCAGAACCCCAGATGTCGGAGTGCACTAGATCAAACGGTCGGGAAGATCCACGACCTTGCTTCAGAGGGAAGGAGGAGCGATGATGCTTGCCAAGATGACATGCGTCACAGTTGAGAGGAGGACTCTGCGAAGGAAGGTGGGGCAGAAGCTGACGAAGAAGTCTTGTAGGAGCATGACCAAGATGAAGGTGCCATTGGAGAAGATCAGTAGAAGAGGTGGAGAAGGCGGATAGTGCAGAAACGTTGTCGAAGAAGTAGAGATCACCGCTCTCAGTCCCAGTAGCAATCGTCCGTTTGGAGCCCGGATCCTGAAAAGAACAAGTAGTAGAAGTGAATGTGGCGGAGCATTGTAGTTGCTTGCAGAGAGAAGTAACAGATAACAAGTTGCAAGGGAACTTGGGCACATAGAGGGTGTCCGCCAAGCGAAGAGACAGAGTGACTTGAACAACTCCCGTTCCATTGACTGGTGAGGGAGAGCCGTCCGCAATAAGGAACGGGGGCAACCGATCATGCTGTTCTAGGAGAGAAAAACATTGCGGATAGCCGATCATATGATTGGTAGCAATAGAGTCGATCAACTATTTACCTTGAGTAGCGACGTGGGCACTACTTGAAGATGTGACCACGGAGGCGGACGGCTTCGAAGAGGAAGTGGAAGCATCTCCAGATGGTTGAAGATGAGGATGCTTCTTCCAACAGCGATCAACCGTGTGGCCGGTGCGGCCACAGTGAGAGCAGAGAAAGCGGGAAGCACCACGTTCGCTGGATGGGAGATGACGGCCACTAGAGCCACTTCGCTGAGTATGGTGAGCGGAGTTGTCCGGTTGAGGAGAGGAGGATAACAACGGGCGTTGTAGCAGAGAGGTAACATCGTCAATGCGGGCAGCAGTGGCATCCAGGGTGGGAGACTTTGCCTCGCCAAGGATTTATTGACGGATCATGTCATACGACTCAGGAAGTCGCAGAAGATAACACACAATCAGAAGTTCCTGGAAGTGTTTGTGTTGCTCAGCAAGATCTGCATAGAATGGGCGATTTTTGGAGAATTTCGACTCCGAGAGCCTAAACTTGTTGGTAAGCAGCAACATGAGACATAGAGGGGCGGGTAAAGAGGTCCGCATACAGAGTATAGATGCGAGACGTCTGAGCCCTTGGAGTAGAGAGCGGCGAGATGAAGCCAAGCAGCCTTAGACAGTTTCATCATGACGGATGACGGGTAGGCATTCATCAGAGAGGCTGTTAGCCAGCCATGTGCGGACAAGAGCGTCGTTGACATCCCAATCGTCAAAGAGAGGGGAATCATGCAGAGAAGGGTCATCAGTGAGATGATGATGTTTGCGTTGAGAGCGGAGGAGGAAGGTGAACTCCAATCCGGGTAGTTGGGACCGATGAGTTTGGAAACTGTGCCAAGGTTTCCCGAAGGAGTGGGAGGAGTAGGAGGAGAAGCGACAACAAGAGTGGTGGTGGTAGAGATATCAAAGGGTGCCATAGAAGAGAGCAGCGAGAAGAACAAGTCGCGGCTAAAAGGAGAGGTCGCGGCAACAAAGAGCAGGTCGCGGCAAGAAGAACAGGTCATGACGACTTAAGAACTAGTCGCGGCGACGTAGGAAGAGGAGCGGCTAGAAAAGGAGGGCGCAGCGACTAGGCACAGGTCGCGACAAGAAGAACAGGTCGCGACGACTTAATAACAGTCGCGACGAGAAGAAAGAGGAAGCAAAGAGGTCACACACACAAAGGGCAACGACAAGGAGCGAACGAAACAGCGCGAACAGGGTGAAAGCTGGTGGAAGAAACAAGTCGCGAAGACAGGTCGCGAGCAGAAGAAACAAGCCGCGCGGACAGAGAGGGCTCATAGAATCAGGAGGAAAAGACCTAGCTCTGATACCATGTGCGAACAAAAAATAAATAGGCCGAAAATTTGGAGTAACAAATTTTATTATCCAAAAAAGGTGTCTATTACAAAGGTATAGCCTCCCTTTTATAGAATGAAGGAGATGAGAGAGATTACAAATAAACAATGTGGGACTAAAAAATTACAAGTATATGCGGCTTTACAAATAAACAAACCGAACAAGTCGCGCGGTTAGTCGAGTAGGCTAACCGCTCGACATCTACCAGAAGGAGAGAATAAGCCCCACAAAGAACAAGCTGCCACAGGAGACTGCTAGAACGCCGGTCTCAAAGTCGCCAGAGACAAATCGCCAGACCGCCCGACCTTCAAACAACAACAGGCAGGCAGACAAGATGCTGAGACAAACCGCCAGACTGCCCGGCCTCCAAACTGCAATAGGCCGCCCAACCTCCATACCACAACAGTTACCCAGATCTTGCAATGCATAATAAGCAAAGATCTGATGACACCAAAAACTAGATAGTGAGTTTTGAAACTTACGGGTTCGAGATTAAGATTTTATTTACAAGAAAATTTTTCAAGTAAATCGCAGGGGTTAGTTTGACATGCATCAATTCTGGGATAACAAGTACTCATCTAAATTAAATCATTTTTAGACACAATTATCTTCCAAGTAAAATATGTATGATACAAACATGATATAAAAACATCAATCATATATTTATTAACCAAAATTTGTTATAATTATTATCATGACACTGCTGCTCATGCTCAACAATCTACCATTTCTCGAATTATTCATCAAATGAGAAATTCATTTTTCTAGGTGATTTCCAAATAAAAATCGTTCACGATCACAAACTCATGACATTCTAAAATTATTAAATCTTACACTACTAACTTATCCAATTAGACATTCATGAATTAAATTCGTTAAACATATCAAATATTCAAGATTGAAGTCATAAAATCATGAGAACAGACATATTAAATTATGCTCAATGTTTGCATGAGAGAGGGATCTCTACTTGCCTTAAGGTGATGCTGAAACTTACGTTGGTGGCTAGGCGGCGCAAGCAAGAATCAGAAACTCTATTTAAATTTGTTTAAGAATGACGAAAGCCATATTTGACAATAAGAAAAACCCTACGCTAATACAAGCATTTTTCATCAAATAACTTAAATATGAAAGGGTTTAGAAAGTTCCCTCCCTAAAAAGTGAGGGAAGAGAAGATTATCATGCGGAAATGGAGACTTGGCGACGCTTAGGTTACGAAAACCCTAAATCAGAGAGGGCTTTGGAGAGATCCCACCAAAAGAATCAAGGAGCGGTGCCGGAAATCACAAATATACAATGGTTAGACGATTACAAGAGGACACTAAACTTGGATCAACACAAATACGTAAATTAGAGCACAAAACTTGCGAGGGATTCAAAAAGAAATTTGAATAAAGGGGGAAAGAGAGGAAATCTTACCCCAAGGAAGTCAAATTCGGGCCCGGGGAGGGGAGGGAAGGAAACCTTAGGCGTCCCTCTCGCAAAACCCGGTCAAGACAACGAATAAGAGAGCTGTCGGAGAGAGAAAATGAGTTGCCGAAGGAAGAGGAGGCGGCTGCCGGTCTTGAGAGGTGGGAAGAAGGTGAACACAACTGATGCTAGCACCTTTGGAGGAGATGATGGTTGTTGTCGGCCCTCTAGGAGGAAGAAGAAGGGATGTCGTCCTCTTGGATCGCTGGTTCTTGGGGTTGACGGCCTGAGGAAGTGAAGAGGAGGAGCGGGAGGAGGTGGGGAAGCAGGAGGAGGAGGCGCGGGAGGGGGCGTCAGCGGAAGCAGGTGAGAGGAGCAGGAGAAGAGCAGGAGACGAGCGACAAGTGCGAATAGGAGAATGGCGCTATTGCGGGATCAAGTTGAAATTTGTGGAAGCCCTTGGCCGAAGGAAATAGGAATGAACAGGGGGAAGGGGCTCGGTTTAGCTGGAACGATTAATTAGGGTTTTTTTTTACAAATTTACCATTTGATTAATAAATTTTCTCCTTTGTTGTTTATTTTAAGGGTTGTTATTTTCTCCGCTACTTAGAAAGTTTTGTCCGAAAACTTTCGAGGATTTCCTAACTGGGACCCTAAAACCCTAAACCCTAAGAAATAGAAAAGGAGAACGAGTGTGGAGATTTACCAAGATCAAGAGAAAAGTTACGGATACTCATTAGGTATGTCGGATTCAAGTTATCAAGCATATTTCTCGGACTTGTCATGCATCCAAAGCACTCTGACCATAGGAATGATTCTCTTTTGAAGCTTGCGTACTGGATACTCCACAATTCTATAGGGTTCGACCAGACACAAAAGATTGACTTCAAGAATTTCTTCAATTAGCTCAAAATTAAGATGCAAGACTTGAGAATTCGAGAGCGGAAAAAGAAAAATCTTTACATGAAGAGAAAATAGAACATCAAAGAGGAAAAAAAGATGAACGACAATTGAGTGCTAAGAGAAGTATGCCACTCTGAGGATGGATGAGCATAAACAGTGTTGAAGTAATTTAGCAGAGCAGTTTACAAGAAGACCTTCAAACATTCCTATACAACTAGAGAAATATGTCTAGTATTGCATTGCTTGCGACGCTGACGCTTAGGAGCTAATTAGAAGGAGTTACTAGAGGAACGAATAAGGATTGATAGACAAGCAGAACAGAAAGGACTAATTACGAATATCAGGGACTTGAAACTAGAGATTCTAACACATTCCATACCGTCGGGTACATAAATCATGTAATAATAACAACATTTTCACTGGACAACTCTAGGTAACGATCATGCAAATACAACAATGAGATCAAGTCCGATGACAAGTGTACAACCCCTATTCGTCAATGGACAACGATCGATAGTCAACTAGCAGCATCAGTATATGAAGACTTAATCAACAGTCAAATGGCCAGCATGGGAACAAGGGGACACTTAGACACAAGCGAGGATCATACTCGCTAGGTCGCACGACCACCCAACAACATGAGTGAGCTTTAAAGGCCTTTCTATCCAGGAGAGCTCCGAATAGTAACAATGGCGAGCAACAGTAATACTCGCCTAGCAGGAGACCTCCGACCAGTCACTATGTTAGGTGTGTCGAGTAACACAGATAGTCGCCAACCTATACTCGCCAGCACCCGAGCTAGGTCGCCAAAAGGATGCAGCCAGTGATCGCAGGGCTGGGTCTGCTCTCCTAGAGACACCCTCCCCTCTGGATTTGTCTATAAATAGGATCTCAATGGTACACAAATATGGACTTTGAAATCTTGAAAAAGATCTTGACCACCTCTTTCCTTGGACTTTCAGTTGGGACTTTGAATCCTTTCTCCGAAGAGAGAAGTCTCTGGCTAGTGTCCCCTTTGTACCCTGCTCGGCCATCTTTGGTTGTGGAGGGGAAGCTTCTTCTAAGCATCCGGGTACATGGTGGTACCTCCCTGCTACAACGACTAAGGTCCTTTTAGTGTTGCCTAAAACTCATTAGTCTTTACCCGTTAGGCCGTCAACCCTGAGTACAAAATCAGTAATCTTAGGATGCATTGATCTGAATTTTGGAGTCGAGATTTTCTTGGCTTCAACACTTTAGTGTGGTGAGTATGGATCATAGCCAAGAAGGAAAGTCTCGTGAGTAGGAGAGATGGTGGATGGAGGCGAGAACGGGGAGATAGTTAACAACTCGGTTGGAGGAGGCGGCTTTGTAATAGTGGCAGTGTTAGAGGAGATTGCGAGAAGGATTGAGAGGAGCATCCTGGAAGGGTTCCTTCCTCGCCCCAATGTCACAGTGACCTCGCCTCATCGCGTGAAATCGCCGGAGGAGGAGGAGCCACTTAGGTGACCAGGGATGGAGCGAGTGGAGGAGCCAAAGCGATTAGTGCAATCGAGATACTACCCGACGAGATACCAAGACATCAGATTTTGAGATGCGGAGAACCCAGCGAGATTCCAAGATACTCAGCAATATGACGAGTATGGGACAATACTCGCCAACATGAAGTCCATCATCGGCCAGGAGGGAGGATCCCCTTCCGCAATGAAGTGTTGGCAACCCTAGTTCCCAAAGGCTTTAAAGAGCCCGTACTAAGCTACTACTCCGACAAAGAAGACCCGGTCAGGAATATCCAATGGTTCGAGGATGTATGTTTATCCGCAATTTGACAGACACATTCAAGTGCAGGTTCTTCTCCATCACTTTTGAGGGAAAGGCCAGAGATTGGTTCCACCAGCTACTAGGAGGTTCCATCTACTACATCGAGGACCTGCGACGAGTTCTGATGGCCTGGTTGACAACATCTAAGTGTAGGAAGGAGGCGACCACACTCTTCAAAATCCAGGAGGGAAAGCAGGAGAGGCTGGGCCACTACATCGACCGCTTTCAGGAGTAAGTGCTCAAAATTAAGGAGGTGGATGGATTTACCCTGCAGCTAGCCCTGATGTTTGTCCCGAAGTAAGGTTTCTTCAGCATGGAGATCAGCTCGAAACCCCCTAGATCCTATGAAGGTTTGATCGAGAAGGCGAACAGATTCGTGCAGGGGAAGAGAAGAACGTCAACTTCTTAGCTAGGCTGGATGGAGAGAGCCTTGAATGCAAGGAGAAATGGGGAGCTTCAGTGGTGAGGGCCAAAGTAGTGTCGGAAAGGCGGGAAGAAAGAAGGAGAGAGGAGCCGAGAAAAAGGGAAGAACCCAGGAGGGTGGAAGAGCCTAGGAGGCAGGAGATGCCTCGCAGGCAGGAGGAGAGGAGACCCATTGCTGTTGGGTTTTACTAGATGGCACAACATTTGTGCACGCGATGGAAAAAGAGACTTAGAAAACCCAAAATGTTTGGATCTGACAATATTCATGAATCAAGAAGTAAAACATGCTGTAAATAAAATTATCATTGAGGGATTGAGTCTATACTCAACCTAGATGCTCTAGAAAAATTCGGCCGGCCACTTAGCGGCTTGAGTTCTGAGCGCAGAAAATATATCTGCGCCTCTACAGGAAATCCACACGATCGGGAGAACCCATAGCTACTTGTTGAACAAGCACTAGGTCGGGAGAGGACACTCAGCGTCTCCACAGACTGCTAGATCTATTGAAGGAGAGGCGACGACAACACTCACTAGGATCGGGATCGGCGACGACAGCGGGATCGGCGTAACGGTTCTGTCGGGTTTCTAGGGCTTCTGTCTTTTCGCACAGTACAGCTCGTGTGCTTGATTGAAATATCGCATGTAGTAGAAACTCTAAAACTTCCTATTTATACCCAAGGAATAAATAGAATAGTTCTCGTATCTATTGGCAGACCCAAACATAGAATCTAGAATTTCGGCCAGATAACGCTTGTCTCGACGAATCGTCGAGTATCTATAGCATTCACGACGAATCGTCGAGTATCATCACATACTCGACGAATCATCGAGTATCCATAGGATACACGACGAACTCAACGCCATCTTTAGTTGACTCAACGCTTGACTCTGCGAAGGCATTGAGTGGACTCAACGCTCTCAACGCTTTCTGCGTCATACTCGACGAATCGTCAAATGACGTTGAGTGCACTCAACGCCAAAAGCTAGATTCGTCGAATGGCGTTGAGTGCACTCAACGCCTAAGTGCCAGATTCGTCAAGTAACCATTTACTCGACGAAGGCATTGAGTGAGCTCAACACACTCAATGCTTGAGACTCTGACTCATCGAAACAACTCCTTGACTCGACTAATCGTCGAGTATAGTCAACACACTCAACGCTTAAGTGTAATATTCGTCGAATCAACACCTTGACTCAACGAATCGTTGAATACACTCGACACACTCAACGCCACCATTCGCCCAGTTAACGCTTAACTCGACGAAGGCGTTGAGTGGTCTCGACGCACTCGACATTTTTAGTCTGATTGAGCTAAGTCTTTTCAACTCATCATATGAGCCAAATCATACAAATCCAATCTCCCAATTTCTCCACAATCTTATGTGTGACCCTGATAGGCTCATACTGAGTTGGCAGTGAGACCACATGCTTGATCACTTCCAGATCACAATGGTAACACCAACAGTCTCTCACATGATCTTGAAAGTATCAAACAAAGACTTCACAAATAATGAACGACATCTAGCAATACATCATTGCGCCCCAAACAGTAAGAGTTTATAAACTCAAAAGCCATTGTGAATAATGTTACAGTGTTGTCATGTCCCTTCGTCCCTTACATCTGGATAGAACTAGTGGTATATACTGTGTCACCCTCATGATTATTCAATCCCAGTTTTCTGATCTAGAATGGACTTCCAGAAATTGGTGAGCCCAATATCATATATTGACTCAACCAAGCATGACCATGCATTTCTCAGTCCCATTCCATCAAGGGGCCCATGAATGCAACTCCTATCATAAAGAGAACAAATCCCATCTCTTCTCACACCCAAACACCCAAATGATTTGTAACGTACCCAATAACCACATTTATCATCCAACTTTCTCAAGACTGGACTTTTGATAGCATCAAAGCATGCTCTTCCTCACTCGATGAATGCTGTGACTTCAGGTCAAAGGACCACAAACCCCATTGTCACTTGAGCCATACTTATGACACGTTTATATAACAATCCATAAAGTATTTTCATGGTGGGTCTGTCCAGTACAACTTGTTCATAACAAGTACTCATGTGATGACGTGATATCACAATATGATGACCTGTGAGGACGGGTCATTAGTCAACGCACATGCCAGTCTCAAAGGTATCATCATTGCCCTTAGATTCTAAGATGATACAACGACCAGGGACCTTTAAGAATGAAGCTTTTGGGATCATAGGTCCTCACATTCAAGTCACTACTTGACCTATGGAAGCAAACACTCTAAGGACATTTATTTAGTTAACTACTCTATCACAATAGAAATAATAACACAATAAAAGAACTTGCCAAAATATATAAATTAAATGCATACATTACTTTATTCATCAAATGAAATATTACAGCCAACAAACATACAATCCACAATACTCCTACTAGAGTTGATCATTCAAGTATCGTATACCCATAGATCTTGCATGACCATCATGCTTTCTCTGTGCGAAAATCTCTCAGTCGGCACTCTGCTAATGCTCACATCTCCTCAATCGAAAATCTCTCGAATAAGATGGATCCACCGAAGTATGTGCTTGGAGCGCTGATGAGATCTAGGTTCTGAAGCAAGTGCAATTGCACCATTGTTGTCACAGTAGAGATCTACGGGACAAACAATGCTAGGAACTACATCTAACTCGTCGATGAATTTCTTAATCCATACAACCTCCTTCGCTGCATTTACTGCGACAATATACTCGGCCTCAGTTGTAGAATCAACAACTATCTCCTATTTGAAACTTTTCTAGCTAACAACACCTCCATTGAGGCAAAATATGAAACCTGACTGAGACTTTGTGTCGTCCCTATTAGTTTGGAAGCTAGTATTCGTGTAACCCCTTACATGGAGCTCTTCCTCTCCACCAAATACCAAGAACGTATCCTTAGTCCTTCACAAGTACTTCAAGATATTCTTAACGACAATCCAGTGACTTTCACTAGGATCAGACTGATACCTGCCAATCATGCTCAAGGCATAATAGACATCGGGTCTAGTACATATCATTGCATACATGATTGACCCAATTACTGAAGCATATGGAATCAACTTCATGCGGTCCTTATTTTCAAAAAACTTAGGACACTGGTCCTTAGAGTGACTCACACCATGAGACATGGGTAAGAATCCTTTCTTGGACTCAAGCATGTTGACCCGCTTCAACTCCTTGTCAATGTACGTACTTTGGGTCAAACCAAGCAACTTCTTCGATCTATCTCTATAGATCTTAATACCAAGTATATAAGTCGCTTCACCCAAGTCCTTCATAGAAATGCAGTCCCATAGGTTGTTCTTAACAACTTGCATGGTCGGTTTGTCATTCCTGATCAGTAGTATGTCATCCACATACAATATCCGAAAGACAATAATGCTCTCACTAATCCTCTTGTAAACACACGGTTCATCCTCGTTCTTGATAAAACCAAACTCTTTGATTTTTTCATCAAAACGAAGATTCCGACTTCGAGAAGCCTGTTTTAATCCATAAATAGATCTCTACAGCTTGCATATTTTAGTGGCTTCACCTGGAGATACAAAACCCTCGAGTTGTGTCATGTACACTTCCTCAAGGAGATTTACATTTAGGAAAGCCGTTTTGACATCCATCTGCCAGATCTCGTGGTCATAATATGTAGTAATAGCAAGCAGAATTCTGATGGACTTAACCATGACAATAGGGGAAAAAGTCTCATCATAGTCAATACCATGATTTTGCTTGAAACGTTTAGCCATCAACCGCCCTTTGAATGTCTGTACATTTCCATCCATGTCGGTCTTCTTCTTGAAGACCCACTTGCACCCTATGGGTTGTACCCCTTCATGTGGTTACACCAAGGTCCAAACTTGATTTTCATACATGGAGTCCATTTCATATTTCATGGCCTCAAACCACTTCTCGGAGTCTGGTCCACTCATAGACTCTTGGTAGGTTGCAGGTTCATCACTATGATCTATAAGCAACACATTACCTATTTGAGACATGAGAAATCCATATCTCTCAGGCTCAAACCTTGCTCTACCAGATCTACATGAAACTTGTATTTTCTAAGCAGGTTCTCCAGCTACAACAACTTGTACTCCTGTCTCAGTTTTCAATTCCGGTTCATTCACATTTTGTGGTTCTTGAACTTCTTCAAATTCTACCCAGACAGTCTTTCTACTTAAGAACTCTTTCTCAAGAAAGACGTCAGTCCTCGTGACAAACACTTTGCCCTCGGACGGTAGGTAGAAATAGTACCCTTTAGTTTCCTTAGGATACCCCACAAGATAACACTTATCTGATTTGAGTTCCAGCTTGTCAGGCATTTGACGTCGCATGTATCCCTCACATCCTCAAACCTTAATGAATGACATACTAGGACATTTTCCAGTCCATATCTCATAGGGTGTCTTTAAAACCACTTTCGTTGGAGCACGATTTAGTGTAAAAGTAGTTGTTTCTAGAGCAAAACCCTAAAAAGAAACAAGCAGATCTGCATGACTCATCATCAATCGCACAATATCTAACAGTGTACGATTCCTCCACTCAGATACACCATTATGCTACGATGTACTAGGTGGAGTGAGTTATGATACAATACCACACTCTTTCAGATGATCATGAAACTCATGACTTAGGTATTCGCCACCTCGATCAGATTGAAGTGCTTTAACCTTCTTACCCAGCTGGTTCTCTACTTCGTTCTTAAACTATTTAAACTTTTCAAAAGTTTCGAATTTGCACTTCATAAGATATACGTATCCGTGTCTACTGAAATCATTAGTAAATATAACAAAGTAGAAGTACCCACCTCTGACCATAGAACTCATGGGTCCACATGCATCACTATGTACTATACCCAAGAGATCATCAACCCTCTCATTATTTCCAGTGAAAGGGACTTTAGTCATCTTACCTGACAAATAAGATTCGCATCTCTCAAATGATTCATAATCAAATAAGTCCAATAATCCATCTTTATGGAGCTTGGATATACGTTTCTCATTTATATGGCTCAAACGACAATGCCGAAGGTACGTAAGGTTCGAGTCATTCGTTCTTAGTCTTTTAGTATTTTCTATATTATAGATCCGATGGTCTAAGTTCAAAACATATTGAAAGTCCACCTAGTGTCAGCTATGTGCACCTAGGGGGGGGGGATAGGTGATGTGTGGTTCTTTTGCGGAATTTACGGATGTACCTGCACAATAAAAACAACATGCACAGCACACAGAATACACAGCAAATTTATAGTGGTTCCCCGACTTGGGTACATCCACTTTCCCCCTTCGACCTATCTCCCCAACAAGGGACGACTCGGTCACTTCTCCAACGGGATTGAAATCCAATCCCTTCACTAACGGAAGGAGCCCTTCCACACGTGAGAGTCAACACTCCCACAAAACGGGTTGCACCCAACCCTTACAACACGGAACAAAAGTTCCCTTACAACGAAATTAAATATAGAGTGTACACGTGATACAAACTTCTTTTGGAGACTACGGTGTTCCTCTTTGTTCGACGACGTGTTCTTGAAGTCGATGAAGAGTCTACGACCTTGGTCTCACTTGGAGAGGATTTCCCCGGAACCGGCGGCGGCTAGCTTCGGGATCGGCGACTACGATGAAGAGCGGTTGCTGAACTTGGAAATCCAAACTTCGTAGCGAAGCAAACTCTGTCTACTAACGGTCACTCTAGGATCGGTCGTCTCGATCGATTTGGACGGGGGAGTTTTTCCCGGTCTACAAATCGAGAGACAAGAGATCTCTGGATAGACACGTGAGACACAAGCTTTGCTAAGCTTCTGTTGCCGGAGATCGGGAAGAAGAGCGATCAGTGGCGGCGACCTACGTTCCCGAGCGTGACGGCGGCGGCGGAGAGGAGTTGCGGATTTAGGGTTTTGTTGCGGCTTGGTTTCTTTTTCTTTCTACGTCCTATTTACTGTTCAAAATACTGGAGTATATATACTGTAGATGCTTTCCAATATGACCGTTTGTGGGACCCACACTTGAAATCCCTAAGTCCGGTTCAAGCTAGTCTGAAGGCAGAATCCGGTTCAGGAAATTCCAGAGAAAACGCCAAGGAAAAATCGGCGAGAATCGCATACGATTCTCGACAAATCGGCGAGAATCACCAAGTGATTCTCGACGATTCGTCGAGAATCGTCAGTGATTCTCGCCGAATCACTTATTGATTCTCAACGAATTTCACTTGGTATACATGAGCTCCTTGGCCACTGGTTCGGCGAGAATCACTAGTGGTTCTCGCCGAATCTTACTTGGCACCATTTAGAGGTGGCCAGAAGGAGTCGGCGAGAATCACTAATGATTCTCGTCGATTCGGCGAGAATCACTAGTGATTCTCGCCGAATCGGCGAGAATCACTTGGTGATTCTCGTCGAATTTGCCTTGGACGAATTTTCGTCTTCCACCCAGGAGCTGCTCCTTGATCCTCCATGCTCCTTGTCTTCTCTTGCATATGAACGGCCCTGTACTTGAAAGTAAGTGCACTCCAATAGAGAGAGTACACATAGGCCAACACACTGATCTGCTCAACGAGGGATTACGTCGTGCAGACCCATGTATATTGACCTACTGCACCCTGACATTGGTGTGCACTTAGCGTGGAGGAACTGCAAGCACAACTTGAGATGTTTCATCAAATACATTGTGAATTCATCTTAGCTTGACATGTGGCTTCCTCAAATCTAGGTAATCGTGAGTACAATACCCAACAATCTCCCCCTATTTGACGAAGCCAAAACCCTACTAGCTAAGATGAATAACACTTATCAAATAATAAACATAGCATTCAGAAATTAAACATGCAGCACAAGAGAATATATGCAATCAGATCAGGACTTGAGTCATTCACAAATTCAAATATATATACCAGGATAAAATTATTCACATATAATCCAGAATTGTTTATATGACAACAACAATCATTAAATGTTCTTAAGAAACAGTGACAAGCTATAAAGTGTTGACTATTTGTCCTTAGCTACGTCACCCTTAAGATTTTGAGCCAAGTACTTCTTGCTTTGCCTCTCCATGTATTCTTTGGGCTTCGGGTAGTACCTAGGAGGAGCAACGTTATCTGGATCCTTGTTGTTTCGGAAAAAGATGTTGCGTTTCGCTTCAAATGCTTTGTGCGTTTCCCATTCATACTGGCTATATGCTTCATTTCGATTGATCTCTCCTCTTTCTTGTAGCCGGAAGGTGTCTAAGATGATGTTCCTTGAAACTGGACTCCACCTTTCGTTTCGTACATCCTCCTCACTCATTCTGATTCGCTTCTCAGCTAGAGTCTCCTTGGAGGTCCCTTCCTGAACTTTTCTCTTTCCCCTGGCTTTTGCTAAGGCCTCTTGGTCAAACATGCTCCTCAGTTTAGCTTTGGAGAGAGCCCTAGCATCAGCTTCATGTGTGGGAATATCTGCAGCAGCACTTGCACTTACATCCTCAGCAACACTTACTTCCTCAGCAGCCTTAGATGTCTCAGGGACATGAATACCGGCAGGGTTGTCAGGCAGAACGACGCCTAACGTACCTAGCGCCTATTGGAGCATCCACCAGCAGCTCTCATAGACATATTTGCTTGATTGTGCGAAGTTTGTATCCATGCTTTCTTGGAGCTCGGCCAACTTTGCGATATACTCTTTCTCCCCCTTTTTGGCTTCGACAGCTATGCAGTTGGCATATGAGTGCAGGGAGTCATCAATATGCTTAGTTGTCTTGGTGAATTCAGTGATCAGGGTCTGCTGATTGGCATTTAAAGTGACCATATTACCATCAAATTTCTGAATATTGTTGGCTACAACGTGTGCGTTCTGATTTACAACAGCCAAAGTATCAGTATTCTTTTTCAAACCGGCCATTAAGAGTGTGACAGCTTCGCCGGCCGCGGTGTACTTCTCTTCAAATTTCTTCTCCATCATGTCCAGCTTATGGTTGATTTCCACCATATTTTTGAGCATCAGATTTTCAGAAGTCTTAATCCTTTTCAGCAGAGTTTTCTGAGCTATATCAAAAGAGTCTTTAAGCTCATTTACAATGCCCTGAATGATGTGTACAGTGTGAGTGGCTAGGTCATCGCGTAACGGAATAGCCGGAGGCACTTGTGGACCTTGCATTTCAACAGACGTGTCGGTAGAGCTGGATACAATCACAGGCTCCAAAGGAGGAATGTTGGCTGCCTCTGTAGATTTATCTAACTCCCCCTCCACTGGTGCAGACTTGTCAGATGGAGGTTCAACAGTATCCGGAGTCTCAAGTACTTCATGTCCCTCATTTTCATCGTCCTCTCCGTCCTCATCCAAGAATTCATCTATGTCAGCAGCTTCTTCCAATTCCCGATCATCAGTTTCCAGTGCTTCAGCTTCGGTTCCTTGACTATTTCTGTTCAGGACCTCCTCATCCTCCAGCTCAGGTTCACTTACTTCATGAATTTCGCCCACCGCATCCCTGGCCACCTGGGCGATTTCAGAAACTGCATCTGTATGAGGGGGTAGAGTCTCCCCCTCGATTCCTGCAGTCAGGGTATCAGGAATGTCACGGGGGGAGGCTGCTGGAGATACTTCCTCTAGCTCTTCCACAGCAGGCTGCCCGATACGCCGCTCCCATCGATCAAACACAGTAGCATCCATCTTTTTCAAGTAGTGGAGAGGGACTCCTTTGCTCATGTCGAACTTGTCTCCGTTAAGCTGGTTGAGATATAGACTTATGATGCGGCCGAAACTAGGAGTGCCCAGAGTGTCCTTGATCTTCTGGAACAGCAACTCCCCCCAGTTGAACCTCTTGCGGCAGACAACAGCTATGAGGATTTTGAACATATCTCCTGAGATATGATCATGCGAGCCTGGTTTGCAGATGAGCACTTTTCCAATGACGTAAGATAGGAGCTTCCCTTCTTCATTCATCTCTTTTCGCTTTATTGATCGAGTGCCTCTTGGAAGACCGCAGAACAAGAGAGTTCTGGCTTTGTCCGCATCCTCCAGATAGTCCTCCTGCTCCGAACTAGAAAGCTGCAGGTAGCGACTCAGCTTGCTGGCAGACATCTTTACTTTTGTCCCAGCCACCTTGCTCTTGATTACGGAGTCTCTATCTCGGAGCCTGGCCGTAGAGAAGAATTCCAGCACCTCTTTGTCAAGAATTTTGCAGGGGTGCTCCAAGACGAAGGTTAGCCCAGCCTCTTCCAGCATTAGAATGATATTGCGGAATTCGTCCGAGGCATGAGAAAATCCAGTGCGAACCAGCTCGCAGCCAGAGACCAACCCTGCAGTCGTCCTTGAGCCATTGTAGACCTAGAGAGAAGCCCTACTCAAAACGTTTATGAACTTTCAAAAAGAAAACTTCATTAGTGGATGCTTCGGGTAAGGGGATACCTAGAGGTGAAGTCGGTGAGGTGGTTTGAGCGGAGAAAAATCGTGACTTGGGAAGATCGACGGTGCGAGCTTCAGCGTGAGTCGTCGAGAGTCTTTCGCGGAGAACTTTGCGAGACCCTTGCGGGAGCTAAGGAGGAGACTTCACGAGCTGCGGGTTTCGGCGAGTCGGAGGGGGAGCTCCTGCGGGTTGCGGCGAATCGGCGGAAGAGCTTGGGAGAACGCTTGCGGGTCGGCGGGAGAGTTCTTGCGGGAGAAGTCTTGCGGGAGAAGTCTTGCGGGAGAGTTCTTGCGGGAGAGTTCTTGCGGGAGAAGGCGAATGGGCGGAGTGACTCGTTCGGCGGGATTTATCTAGATCGTCGGGATTCGGGGTGAATGCCAAGGGTCGGCGAGCTGTTTCGGCGGGATTCCTAGTATATACAGTGAAAGTGAGGTCTTTCTTTACCAATTGTAATTTACGGGTTTTCTTTACTAGGAATTGAAACATTTTCAAATTCTTCGGATGTCAAATTAACATAAGAGTAGTAAATACATGTTTATTGTAACGACAATCTATTCGGATTTGAGCGGAACTTCTCCAGACACATCTTGATGTCAATTGTGATTTGTCGAAATTTACAATGACATATCTTTGTTAACCTTTTATAGATGTGTAATGGTTTGCATGCATAGAGTTAATCTCTCCGTAAGGTGCACACATACATGATAAGCATAAGTATACGTATACACAAGGATAGAAATATATATATATATATATATATATATATATATATATATATATATATATATATATATATATATATATATATATATATATATATATATATATTTATTTTGAATGAGGGTGCAACACGACACAAGTCCTTGAACTGATCAAAATTACCTGGGATTTTGAGAGTTATCATTTTAGTTCCATAGGTAGAACACATTAGAGGCTCAAGGTGAATATGCTCAAACAGGTAGCACATCCTTTATTGCAGACGCTTGTTCCACGTTAGCCTTGAGCCACCTACTGTCCAGTCCCCATCGTATTCACGGGGACCTGGACTGCCCTGCAAGACAGAATTACTTTACCTTAGGAACCCAAATCATATTGGGTCCTAGGTTTCTATTAGCATAAGCACGCAACTGCCTTCCTTCAGAAAACCTGTCTGGAAGACTACCTCTGTCCCTAGAATGTGGATAAGCCCTTGCTGTGGGCACAGAGGGGTTGTGCCAACAGTCAATGGCAAAGTGCCCCACTTTGCCGCAGCACCAACAAGGGTGAATGTTGTATCGCCGTTTTCGACCTGATCTAGTGACTGACGTAGTCACGGTCCTAGGTCTAAGCGGGATAGGGCATGTTCTTGTCACACAAATTCCTCTTCCATCGTGACACGTGGAAGGGTGGAACGAATACATGTTGTGAGCGTTATGAGTCCGAGAAGGCCGTGCCAATCTTTTAGGCATCTCCCTTGCTGAGGCCCCATGAAGCCTGACATCATGACCTCTATCCTCCCTATCCCGTGTCCTCGAATGGTGAGAAGTCTTCTGTGAGCTGGGACATGCAGATCCACACTGTGTTGTGGCAGTGGCCGTGAATACAAAGGGCTCAGAAAGAGCCTTAGGTATTTCCTCATGGGTGGCCATGACGCCCCTTGCACTATGGACGTTTCCACATGGGGACAAATCACCCTTGCAGTGACCACGATTACTCCTGTGGTCATACCTGAAGGCATGATGAGTTGCCTTCCTGCTTGGAGTGGGGGGTCGGAACACCGTTTCCCCATTTCTCCATCCCTGAATAATCCGGGAGATCCACCCGTTTCTTGCTTTATCTTTATAGCATCAACTTTGGAAAAGTTTGATACTATACGTTTCTCATTATCTAGACTATTCTCTAGAGCTGAGATCTTAGAGTCCTTGACCTTGTTGGACGCCAATTGGAGAACCAACAAGATCTTCAGTCGAGCAATCTCTCGAGCTTGCTCCTCAGCAAGTAGATTGCTTTCCTGAAGTGCTCTCTTCAGGGAATCAGTATTTTCTGGAGGAGAGCAGTTTCTGTCTTTAGAAAAGTCAAAAGATATGGAGCAGGGTAAAGATGTTACCTGCTCATCTGAGTTATTGTCATTAGAATCAGTGACCATTGTTTCGTCCTCGTCAGAGCTGCTTTCCTCACTTGTCTCGTCAGTCTCTGACACGGACACGGGAGCTCTGATGCAATCCGATGGATCCTTGCATTCATCTTCAGAAGTGATGACCCCCACATACGCTTCATCCTCTGATTGACAGCATATTTCAGCTTTCTCTGACCCCCATCAGCTCTGAGATCATCATCCACAGAGATTTAGCCGTTCGACATTTTTCCAATCTAGAGCGAGAGGCTCCGGACCAGACATCCATGATAATTTGTCGAATCCTCTCGTCCAAGTGAAATAGAGATAGTTCCGTCTCAGACATCTCAGCAACGTCCATGGGCACTAGGATCCCAGAGTCGGAGGTCTTCATGGGGATAAACGGACCCTCTTCCAGGATGAAGGATGCTCGAGGGTCGATAGCGTCAAGGTGAAAGGATACTCTCATTCTCCAGATGGGATAATAATCCTTTGTGCATGTAGGGAGTTTGAGTGGCGGAATCTCATAATCCAGATCCATGCTTCAGACACTGGTGGCAGGATTCTACTCAAGGTGTTAACCTCTTTGAAGAGTAACCTGCCTCTGATACCACTTGAAAGTCCACCTAGTGTCAGCTATGTGCACCTATGGGGGGGGGGGGGATAGGTGACGTGTGGTTCTTTTGCGGAATTTACGGATGTACCTGCACAATAAAAACAACAGGCACATCACACAGAATACACAGCAAATTTATAGTGGTTCCCCGATTTGGGTACATCCACTTTCCCCCTTCGACCTATCTCCCCAACAAGGGACGACTCGGTCACTTCTCCAACGGGATTGAAATCCAATCCCTTCACTAACGGAAGGAGCACTTCCACACGTGAGAGTCAACACTCACACAAAACGGGTTGAACCCAACCCTTACAACACGGAACAAAAGTTCCCTTACAACGAAATTAAATATAGAGTGTACACGTGATACAAACTTCTTTTGGAGACTACGGTGTTCCTCTTTGTTCGACGACGTGTTCTTGAAGTCGATGAAGAGTCTACGACCTTGGTCTCACTTGGAGAGGATCTCCCCGGAACCGGCGGCGGCACACGAGCGGCGGCTAGCTTCGGGATCGGCGGCTACGATGAAGAGCGGCTGCTGAACTTGGAAATCCAAACTTCGTAGCGAAGCAAACTCTGTCTACTAACGGTCACTCTAGGATCGGTCGTCTCGATCGATTCAGACGGGGGAGTTTTTCCCGGTCTACAAATCGAGAGACAAGAGATCTCTGGATAGACACGTGAGACACAAGCTTTGCTAAGCTTCTGTTGCCGGAGATCGGGAAGAAGAGCGATCAGTGGCGGCGACCTACGTTCCCGAGCGTGACGGCGGCGGCGGAGAGGAGTCGCGGATTTAGGGTTTTGTTGCGGCTTGGTTTCTTTTTCTTTCTACGTCCTATTTACTGTTCAAAATACTGGAGTATATATACTGTAGATGCTTTCCAATATGACCGTTTGTGGGACCCACACTTGAAATCCCTAAGTCCGGTTCAAGCTAGTCTGAAGGCAGAATCCAGTTCAGGAAATTCCAGAGAAAACGCCAAGGAAAAATCGGCGAGAATCGCATACGATTCTCGACGAATCGGCGAGAATCACCAAGTGATTCTCGACGATTCGTCGAGAATCGTCAGTGATTCTCGCCGAATCACTTATTGATTCTCAACGAATTTCACTTGGTATACATGAGCTCCTTGGCCACTGGTTCAGCGAGAATCACTAGTGGTTCTCGCCAAATCTTACTTGGCACCATTTAGAGGTGGCCAGAAGGAGTCGGCGAGAATCACTAGTGATTCTCGCCGAATCGGCGAGAATCACTTGGTGATTCTCGTCGAATTTGCCTTGGACGAATTTTCATCTTCCACCCAGGAGCTGCTCCTTGATCCTCCATGCTCCTTGTCTTCTCTTGCATATGAACGGCCCTGTACTTGAAAGTAAGTGCACTCCAATAGAGAGAGTACACATAGGCCAACACACTGATCTGCTCAACGAGGGATTACGTCGTGCAGACCCGTGTATATTGACCTACTGCACCCTGACATTGGTGTGCACTTAGCGTGGAAGAACTGCAAGCACAACTTGAGATGTTTCATCAAATACATTGTGAATTCATCTTAGCTTGACAGGTGGCTTCCTCAAATCTAGGTAATCGTGAGTACAATACCCAACACATATAAACCATTAAACATTTGAGCTATACCATAAAAACATCATTCTTAAATATAGAACAACAATTGTTCTTAATAATAAAAGAATATCTAATCATGTCCAAACATGAAATAAATATAATGTTTCTGGTTATGGAAGGAACAAAATAATAATTATCAAGTTCAATTACAAACCCACTGGGCAAAGCAAGACGGTAAACACCCACGCAGACAACATCAACTCTTGCTCCATTGCCGACACACATGCCTACCTCTCCTTTACTCAGTATTCTTCTCCTTCCCAGTTCCTGCACATTTATACAAATGTGAGAACCACATACGGTATCCAATACACATGATGAAGGAGCAGAAAGGTCTATCTCTATAACATAAATATCTAAAGCGGAAGTCATACTTCCCCTCATCTTTTGCAGACCCTCAATGTATGAAGGACAGTTCCTTCTCCAATGACCAGCCTTGCCATAGTGGTGGCACTTTCCCTCTTTCCCTGAACCTTTCTTTTTCATTGCAGAAGACTTGGGCTCCAAAGCAGACTTAGGCCCTACCTTTGTCTTCTTAAAGCCTTTGGCCTTGCCCTTGTCTTTATGCACCATCAATATGGGGCTAGCGGGCTTAGCCTTCTTCATATTGATCTCGGCAGTTCGCAACATGCCTAGGAGCTCGTGTAGTGTCTTGTCTATTTCATTCATGTTATAGTTTAAGATAAACATCTCATAACTGTCTGACAATGATTGCAGGATCTAGCCTGTGGCTAACTCTTGGCCTAGAGTGAACCCTAGTCTTTCAAGATTCTCTATATACCCAATCATCTTGAGTACGTGAGTCCATACTAGGTCTCGAGCTCCCATCTTCCACTAGAATAACACCTTAGTGACATCGGATATTTCTTGACGAGCTTGCCCTTGAAACATTTTCTTGAGATGCTCGTCAATATCCTTGCAACCCATGTTCTCATGTTGCTTTTGGAGCTCAGAGTTCATGGTCGCTAGCATGAGACATTCAAGATCTAAGGAATCGTCAAGATACTTCTTATAAGCATCCTTATCGCCACGAGGAGCATTCCCGACGGGCTCTTTAGGGGTTACCTCTTTCAAAACATATAGCTTGCGCTCTTGCCTGAGAACAATTCTCAAGCTTCTGTACATGTCCAAATAATTCATCCCGCTCAGCTTTTCGTTCTCAAGGATCGTTCTAGGGACATGATGGAATGTGAACCACTTGCCATGGAAATTATACAAGGATCAAACAAAACAAATTAGAACTGCATTTCAAAATATAATTTATCTTTAAATTAGGACTTTAATCAAAATAACTCCCACTATTTTTATCAAACTGAGAACCCTCGATATCAATTCAAAGAGTTTAGCGAGTAACCCTCTTAGTGGACAAGATCCATATTTCACTAATACTATGAGTCAGCTTTGACTTTTATCTTTCAATGCAGCTATTTAGGTAGACAACGCTTGACAATTGCATCACAATGCAATTCTTGTATGGCTGGTGAATAACTTTTTATTCGCATCCATCATATGGTGCATGCCAACCCTATGCCTCTAGGCACTCAACCTTTGAGGTCACCCAGTTATGTTTGAACCGATGTCGACAGCGGGATATCACAATTATCCGCTTGCACTCTTGCCAAGATAGATTAATGCACCTTACTTTGGCAAGTCCACACTTCATCGATCGAGGCGGGAAGAATGTCATCCATCGGAAGGCATCTGAATACTTAATATTGCTTAAGGTATTTTGATACTTGATTAACTTTTTAATCACGGTTAACACTTAACTAATGTGCACATCCACAAACAACCAAAACAACAATAATTATAATCCAAATGCATCTCAAATGTGTACAATAAAATCATCATCAACACTTGATGAGCTGGGCTAAATCTTAATATCTAGAATACTTTTAAATCTTCGGATTTACATGCACTGGACATGAGCAACACAAACTCCAATTTCACCGTAGACAAGCTCATCACTTTATGTATGAGATTCAAAATCTACCATATACTTGGTTTCACAAACTAACAAGAGTGATAGTTACTATTAAGGAGTATCAACAAAGAAATCACATGTGTTCTTGGTGGAGTTCCAAGAATGGATTTGAGCATTTTAGAACACTTCTAAAATCTCCAAATCTACACATCATGGATTTAGCAACTTCCGAAACATGGAATATTTCCGGCAACCTCCCTCAGATACCACTGTTGGGTTTTACTAGACAACACAACATTTGTGTGCACAGCGGAAAAAGAGAACAAGAAAACCCCCCAAAAGTTCGAATATGACAATATTCATAAATTAAGAAGTAAAACATGCTGTAAATAAAATTACATTTGAGGGATTGAGTATATACTCAACCTCGATGCTCCAGAAAAATTCGTCCAGCCACTTAGCCACTTGAGTTTTGAGTGCAGAAAATATATCCGCGCCTCTATATGAAATCCACATGATCGGGAGAACCTATAGCTACTTGTCGAACAAGCACTAGGTTGGGAGAGGACACTCTGTGTCTCCACAAACTGATAGATCTGTTGAAGGAGAGGTGGCGACGACACTCGTCGGGATCGGGATCAGCGACGATGACGAGATCGGCAGAACGCTTCCGTTGGGTTTCTAGGGCTTCCGTCTTTTCGCACAGTACGACTCGTGTGCTTGACCATAATATCGCATGTAGTAGAGACCCTAAAACTTACTATTTATACCCAAGGAATAAACAGAACAGTTCCCATAGCTATTGGCTGACCCAAACATAGAATCTAGAATTTCGGCTAGACAACGCTTGTCTCGACGAATCATCGAGTATCTATAGCATTCACAACGAATCGTCGAGTATCATCACATACTCGACGAATCGTCGAGTATCCATAGGATACACGACAAACTCAACTCCATCTTCAGCTGAATCAACGCTTGACTCTGCGAAGGCGTTGAGTGGGCTCAACGCTCTCAACACTTTCTGCGCCATACTCGACGAATCGTCGAATGACGTTGAGTGCACTCAACGCCAAAAGCCAAATTCGTCGAATGGCGTTGAGTGCACTCAACACACTCAATGCCTAAGTGCCAGATTTGTCAAGTAACCCTTTACTCGACGAAGGCGTTGAGTGAGATCAACACACTCAACGCCTGAGACTCAGACTCGTCGAAACAACTCCTTGACTCGACGAATCATCGAGTATAGTCAACACACTCAACGCTTAAGTGTAATATTCGTCGAATCAACACCTTGACTCAATAAATCGTTGAATACACTCAACGCCGCCATTCGCCGAGTTAACGCTTAACTCGACGAAGGCGTGGAGTGGTCTCGACGCACTCGACGCTTTTTGTCTGATTGAGCTAATCTTTTCAACTCATCATATTAGCCAAACCATACAAATCCAATCTCCCAATTTCTCCACAATCTTATGTGCGACCCTGATAGGCTCATATTGAGTTTGCAATGAGGTGACATGCTTGATTACTTCCAGATCACAATGTTAACACCAACAGTTGCTGCTCTGGATAGAAGAGAGTAAGCACGGTGGTTTCAGTATCCCGTGAACCGACCTCATTGGAGGCCAGTATGGAGACCCCAAAAACAAGAGAGTAGGAATGCCAACTAGCCGAAAATGAGGCAAGGAGGAGCCCAAGAAGAGGCGATGGCCATTGCCCGACAAGTGAATTGGCATCGCAGGAGGAACCAACCAGTGAGGAACCAAGTGGGGGAGATTCCCATTTAATGCGATCTGCACCGAGCAGAGGGGCATTATATCATGACTTGCCTGGATTTTTGAGAAGCAAGGAGGAGGTTGGAAGTAGGAGCCATAGAGAGGGAGAAACAAGAGAGGCAAGGGGCCCCTGTAGGACCGGTAGCATTCCAAGCTCCGAGGAGGAGGAACAAGGACCATGCCAACTAATGTGGTCGCGGAGAAGTGGTCTGGGGAGCAGGAGGCAGACAAGTGGGGATGATCCATAGAGGAGCCAGACTAGGAGCTTCCTACAAGGGAAGACTCCATCAAATCTACCGTAAGAGCGTTGCTTCGACTTCTCAAGTTCCGCCACCGTTGGAGGAGATCACTTTCTCCGAGAAGGATGTGTTAGGGAATGAGAACCCATTTCATGATGCCCTTATCATCCAAGCTGCTATCAAGGACTTCACCATTGACCGAATCCTGGTGGACAACGAGAGCTCGGTGAATTTCATCTTCAAAAAGACATTCGTCGGGTTGCAGGGTGGAGGCATCCAGGGTCTTAGCTGCCGAGGACCCCTATTTGGCTTCTCCAGAGAGGAGGAACAGATTTTCTGGTGACCCTTGGTGGCACCTCGATCAGGTGCAGGTTCGTCATCGTAGTTTTGCCAAGATGCTACATCGCGATCTTCGGGAAACCTCTCATCAACTAATTCAAGGCAGCCCCATTATCATATCATCAGTGCCTAAAGTACTGCGGGGGCGATGTCCATGTATGAATCATGGAAGATCCTAAAGATGCCAGGGAATGTTATCTTAGTGTCATCAGTACCATCAGTTGGGGGAGTAAGCGAAGAGTATGGAGAAGATCTTGTAAGGAGAGGACAAACTGAGAGCTGTGGAGGAGCTGGAGGAAGTGGAGGTGACCTCCAAGGACTGAAAGCCCGAACTGCTAAAGATCGGAGGTTCCCTGAGGCTGGTAGGGAAGATGGAGATGGCAACATGTCTATAAGAAAATGTATACATCTTTGCTTTGAGCGTCGCAGAGATGTCAGGAATAGATGCAGAAGTTTCCTGCCATCGCCTCAACCTGGACCCCAAGATCGCCCTATCTGCCAGAAGTAGAAGAAGAGCGCAGCTGCGCTAGCCGAGCCAATTAGGGAAGAAGTGAGGAAGCTGTTGGAGACAGGTTTTGTTTCGAAGATCCAGTATCCAGGCTGGGTCTCCAATATTGTAATGGTGAAGAAGGTCGAAGGGGGATGGAGACTTTGTATCGACTTTTCTACTTTGAATAAAGCTTGCCCGGAGGATTGCTATCTCTTGCCTCGAATCTATACGCTGGTTGATTCAGCTGTCGGTTTTTCTATGATTAGTTTCGTTGATGCTTTTTCAGGGTATCATTAGATCCAGATGCATCCCCCTACTTGTCTCGATGTCTCCTTCATCACCAGCGATGACTGTTATATCTACAAGATGATATCCTTTGGGCTGAAGAACGCAGGTGCGACGTACCAAAGGATTATGGATCAAGTCTTCAAGGTGCAGAAGGGGCGGACCCTAGAAGTATACATGGATGATCTCCTAGTCAAGAGCAGGTTCATCGTAAAGCACACTAACGATCTGGTGGAGACCTTCACGATATTGTAAAAGTCCAAGATGCAACTCAACCCGACGAAGTGCATTTTCGAAGCAGGAAGAGGAAAGTTTCTAGGTCACCTCCTTACTCCAGGGGGGGTGGAACCTAATCCCGATAAAGTGAGAGTCATTCTGTAGATGGAGATCCCCAAAGAATTCCAAATAAGTCCAGAGGCTAATAGGAAGGTTGGAAGGTTGGAAGGTCTTAGTCGCTTCCTATCCAAGGGGTGAGAGAAATGCTCTCCATTTTTCAAAACCCTCTGTAACAATCAGCAGTTCGAGTGTACCCATCTCTTGGAAGATGTTCATGGACGGAGCTTTAGGCAAGAGCTCAATAGGAGTAGGCATTGTGTTGGTTAGCCCGCAAGGGACCATTATTGAGCAAGTAGTCGAGATCCTCTTCCCCGTCACGAACAACCAGATGAAGTACGAGGCCATGGTGGCAGGCCTGTGTCTCGCCAAGGAGTTGGGAATCCAGGACCTCAAGGCCTTCACCGATTCGATGGTGGTCGCATCTCAAATCAAGGGAGAGTTTGAAGTACGCGACCTTATCCCGCAAAGATATCTGGTAAAAGTAAAAGGCTTGATTGGGAACTTTCAAACCTTCTTCTTTGAGCACGTGCCAAGTGAGGAGAACTCAGAGGCAGACTACCTAGCCAAGACGGTCAGAGGGCCGGTGGAACCGTAATAGAGTTATTTCAACCGTTCATCAAAGAAGGAGAGATGATGGAGATCAATCAACGAGCTTCCTGGAAGGACCCGTTCGTCACCTTTTTAACAACAGGTCATCTTCCCGCTAGCAGTGGAGACCAAAGGAAGTTTTGATACAAGACAACCTATTATCTGTTGCACGAAGGAGAGCTACACCATAAGACCATCTTGGGCCCCCTGGCCAGGTGCCTGTCAGAAGTAGAGATTCCTCGAGTGCTCTGAGAGATTCACTCAAGGGAGTGTGGAAGACATTATGGGACTCGCACTCTCGAGTAGAAAATTCTGAGGCATGACTACTTCTGGCTGACCATTCGGAAGGATGCAGAAACCTTCTCGAATAATTGTACGGATTGTCAACTCTTCACTCCCCTCTAGTTGCAGCTAGCTCGACAACATCGCTTGATCACTCCTCCACAGCCTTTTCCTATATAGGGAATATATTTGATAGGCCTTTTTCCCTAGGCTAGCGACCAGAGGAGGTTCATTCTCATCTTGACTGACTATTTCTCCAAGTGGATTGAGGCGAAGGCTCTTGCCAAGACAACAACTTAGATAGTGAAAAACTTCATTTGGGGAGAGATCGCTTGCAGGTTTGGGATCTCTCTTTCCACCATCACGGACAATGACCTGCAATTTTCCAGCTTGGAGCTGGAAGACTTCTGCAAGTAGCTAGGGATGGATCTTCGATTTGCCTCTGTCCATCATCCTCGGAGCAACAGATAGGTGGAGGCCGCCAACAAGTTTATCATCAACCTCCTGAAGAAAAAAATCACCAACCTAAAAGGAAACTGGGCAGAGCAACTCCCTTCGGTCCTATGGGCTCTGAGAACCACTCCTAGCTCAACCACGGGCGAAACACCTTTCAAGTTATCCCACAGGTTTGAAATTCTCATCCCAGTGGAGTTCGAAGTTAGGAGCCCAAGAGTCATTGCGGCAGGAGAAGGCAACAAAGAATGACGTCTGGAAAATGAAGACACTCAAAAACTTTCTCTGGATTACATTGAAGTGCTTTTGAACCTGGCCTTAGTCCACCAAGAGAAGGTCAAGAGGCGAATGACAAAGCATTTTAATAAGGACATCCACATCAAGCAATTTATTGCAGGAGATCTTGTCCTGAACAAGGTAGATGCGGTAAGAAGGGTAGCTGCCGTCGACAAGCTGAACCCTAATTGGGAAGGGCCCTTCAACATCCAAGAAGCTCTGGCTATTGGAAGATACCTCCCGCAGAACTAGGAAGGAGAGCTACTAGGAAGCACCTGAAGCGGGGGACAACATGAAAAGGTTCTATCCCTAGTCGTAAAATGTAATGACTGCCTGCATGTAAAGTTACTACTACTTTTTTGTAAAAGTCCTCGCCCCCTAAAGCACGTGACAGTGCGAGTTGTCTTCTCTTTTTCAAATCGTCTCAAATTAGCTACAAGCAGTAAAGTCAATTTTCATGATCGATTTTGGAAACTCGCATCCAACCCGATTCTCCTAAAAACCCAGGATGGATGATGGGACAATATATCGGGTTTTAAGGAGTTCTTGTAAGACCAATCCCCTACATTGACGGTCGAGATCAGCTCCTCCCTTGTATGTTAGCCTACCTACCACGCGATCGCACTTCTCATCCGACTAGAGGAACTACCAGGAATTGGTCTGGAAGCCAACCTCCCAAACTCGACGAAGGGTCGACCTCACAAAGTGACACCTTGAGTAAAGGAGTCATTGGTCTTTGAGAGGTCTAAAAACATGTTCTTATAGACTTTTGGCCTGCGGAGCAAGGCACGTATCTGTTAGTGTCAAGGTGGGATAGCCCACCATGCTTTTTGGAAGCAGCTAAACAAAGAAGTTCTGAAAGGCGAGAACTCGTAATAGGATGGAGGCCTCGACTGTGTGCATCCTGTTGGACCCCCCGGCTGTTGTTCCCTATCTCTGGATCCCTTCAGTTCTTTGCCAGTTGAAGTGGAGTGTTGGCTTCAAGAGAGTGCGTCTGGAGAGACCCCCTTAAGTACCACTCCCTTATCAGAAACATCATAGCCGACTAGTAAAGAAGTATTTCCGTCTTTATTTTCAACAAACATCCCTCCTTATGTAAAGAAGTATTTTCGTCTCTCTTTTCAACATCCATCCTTCCTTACTCGCATACAAGTGCGAGTAATGACATGCGAGTATGGGCGTGTGAGTAGGGGAAGCATAATGTGAGCATTTAATCTTCCCGCATCTATAAGCCTAGCGAGTATCCATTACGGTCAAGCCTAAGAGCCTACACGCGCATCAAACGAGCGATCATCCAATAAAAAAAATGAAAGAACAAGTGAAACTCAAGAAAACTCCATTACAAAAAATGTGGTTTTCCAATTGATTACAGACATCCCCAAAAAGTGGCTAATTCCCCGCCCTTTACACTAACTTATTATACACAAAAACATGAGGAAGCTGGGCAACCCAAGTCCATCAGGGAGCATCTCCGCCAGCGTTGTCATCCTATTCCTTTGTGCCCGAATCATCCTCGTCGTAACTCGGCGACCTCGGGGGCATTGGAGAGTGAGACTCCTCGACAAGAAGACACGGGATCACGTCGTCCACTATGAGATCCTCGGAGCCCGACATCAACCTATTCTCGAACTGCAGCTGAGCGAGGAGTGCATCGCCAACAGCCCTGACAATCTCGCGCCTCAGACGAGTAGGGTTCTTCGAAAAGATCCAAATCCTCTTCCTGATGCCCGAAGTGATCACCTCCGGCAGTGGATCCCCAGTGGCCTCCCGCGTCTCAAGCTCGGCGACACGGACTTGAGATGCCTCCAACGCCGCCTGGCTCTCAGCGAGCTTCTGCTTCGGCTTCGAAATCCTTTGGGATGCGACCTGCTCGGCCTCCTGCATGAAGAAAAGCTCCCATGTCAAATAACACCGCCAACATGCGCAGGTAGTACATATTGAGTGAATATGTTTATGACCAAAGTCGCCTCGTAGACCTTGCTTTCGACAACCTCGGCCTCAGATGCTCGCAGCAGGTTCTCTAGCTCTTCGATCCTCGCGTGGGACTTTGTATGCGAGCATTAGAGGGAATCAATCCGATCACCTTAAATTTGGAACTTGGTGTGCAAATCCTTCAAGTTTCTCACCAACTAGTGGGCAAGCTCTAAAGATCGAAGTCGCGACCTCAAAGCCTGGTTGACAAGGAAAGAGGTGCTCGACTCCAGCAGCACCACTGCATCTTCTCGCTCAAACAAGGTGAAGGTGACGTTGTAGGCCTCTTCATCGTCATCCCAGTCCTTAGACCAGGGAGAGAGGTTGGTGCTGAGGCGGACCTCGTTAACCCCATCCTCCCAAATAACCAAGGAGAGACCAAAGCGGTCCCACCCATCGCTCCCCTGACTGAAGTTTGGGTGCGAGATTGGGTCTTTGTTCTCATCCTCTGTAGTAAATTTTTTTTTCTTTGAGGCAAACTCTTTAGTGCGAGATATATTCCTCGATGGCTTGCCAGGCTTCGGCCGCCTGGGAGATGTGACAATAGGTGGACGCACTGAGGAATCAGCGGCCTTGGGCTTTTCAGGAATAGGCGACATCAGCTGATGTATCCATGACGATGATTCAGAGGTGCTGCTTGGGATTCTAACATGGACACCAATTAGGATGGTTCCTTGGTGAGGGGAAGCATCTCCCACTAGACTGTGCGAACACCTAACATAGGGAGATACTATTAGACCATTTCTCTAAGAAGTCGCGATTAGACATGTCCGAAGCAAGCCAAGTATATACTTGTGCCCTGCCAAATATAAGGAAGATCAGCGGCGTCTTGTCTCCAGTGTGCAACATCGAACCTCGTACCGATGAAGGCAGCCCACAAGTTCTTGGCAGGTCCCTCCAAGACGGGGGTGTTGAAAACCTCGTCTTATGGCTGCTGCGGGGCGAACAGGATGTCACCAACTGGGCCGCCGAGGATCACGAACCAATCTGTCCAGCGTTGTACCTTGTTCACCGTCCTGGCCATTGTGTAGGTGTGGTTAGAAAAGAAGATGATCGCGTCCTTCATCGCCTCAATGTTGAAGATCTTCTTGAAAGTCGCCAGCTCGAAGAAAATATCTATTGATCTAAGGTAGGAGAGATACCCCATGATGATCGTCACACCGTTGGGATTGATCTGTGTTGACATATGTCTGAAATATCAGAGGATCTTGCAAAACTCGGGCCATAGCGACAGCCAAAGGCCGACCTCGAAGTGACGAATGGGCAACACCACTCAGCCATTAAAGAAAGAGTTTTTTTGCTCGTTAGTGTGAGATATCCTCATGTGAAAACCCTCTTTAGTGGGTGGGAAGAATCGGTCTTTGAAATCCTTAAGGTCAACAGAGTCAGTGATAGGTTTCTTAAAGATTGCAGCCGTGAAATTCGCAGGGTGGTTGACTTTGCGAGCCTGGGTGTCCTCGGCTGTAACAACCCCAATCATAATAATAATAATGATGATAATGATAATATAAAGAAAAAAAACCTAACCGTCCCTTCTAAGACAGAGATCGAGCCAGCCCCGATCCTATTCCTGTCTCTCGCAAGCCGCAGCCCCGTCTCCGCGAATACCGCGACTCGCCACTCCCGATCTCGCCTCTAGTTATCCTGATCCCACTCCCCGTGGCCGGAAACCGCCTCCTCTAGGGCTGATGCCGCTTCCTCTTGCTTCTGCCGCACCGTCTTGCTCTCCCAGTCCTCCTAAGAGCCGGCAACTGCCTCCTTAAGGGCCTACAGTCCTTCTTCCTCCTGGAGCCGACCGCAGCAGCCCTTCCTCCTTTCACTCTAAGTGAAGGCAGCCTTCCGTCCCTCTCCCACTGTGTTTTGGCTTGTGGTTTGCAAGGGGGTCTCCTAGGGTTTTACTCGGACCTTCCTTTCCTCGAATTTTTGAGCCCGATTTCGATCTCTTGGGGTAAGGAATTCCTCTTTCTCCCTCTATTCAGAATTTATTTTATATGGTGGTTAATGTTCGCTTTCCAAAAATATTATTGGTGTCGATCAACTTGTGTTCGTCGTGCAATCGACTAACCCTTTTGCAACCGAGTCGTCTCCAAGTGAGGGTTTCCGTCACCCAAGCGCCGCCGAGTCTCCGAACCTTCGTGGTAACCCCCTCTCCCCTTGCTCTCAAGGGAGGTAATTCTCTAAACAACCTCATATGTGCATCTTTGCAATTATTATAATGTCTGTGCAAGCGTAAAAAAATATGTATGTCTTTTTGGTTGTGTGATCTTAAGCAGGTCGATCTAAGACTCCTAAGTTTTTGCTGGCTCTGTCTAGCCGCCGCCATCTGTTCAGCTTCACCTAAAGGCAAGTAGAGAAATCTCTCTCGCTTGCAACATGAAATTAAATTTATAATTACTCTTATATTATGAAAGGTTTACTCTTATAGATCGGGGTCTTGTGTTTATGACATGTCTAGATGTGTTAGGAATCTCCAAGACATGAATCCCCAATTCACTAATTGTTGTTACAGTATGGAGGTCGGGCGGTTTGTTCTGTTCGGAGACCGGGCGGTCTGGCGGTTTGTCTCAGACGACTTGGAGACCAGGCGGTCTAGCGGTCTCCTGTGCCGGCTTCCTCTCTGTGCCTCTTGTTATCTCTTCTTGTTGGTTGTCGGGCGGTTAGCCGGCTTGTCTAACCGCACGACCTGTCTGTTTTGTCTTTTTGTAAAGCCGCATATACTTGTAAATTTTTAGTCCCACATTGCTTAATTGTAATCTCTCTCATTTCCTCCATTCTATAAAAGGGAGGCTATATCATTGTAATTGATACCTTTTTTGGATAATAAAGTTTGCATTACTCCAATTTTTCTGTCTGCTTTTTCCTGTTCGCACATGGTATCAGAGCACTCGATCCTTTCCTCCTGATTGTGTGAGTGCTCTCTGTCCGTGCGGATTGTTTCTTCCCGCGCCTGTCTTCGCGACTTGTTTCTTCCTTCCGCGACCTATTTTCGCGGCTTGATTCCTCTTTTGACCGTTGCCCTGTTTGAGCGGCTTGCTTCTTCCTGTACTGCCCTTTGTGTTTGCGGCCTCTTGCTTCCCCTTTCTTGTCGCACACTTTGCTTAGTCACCGGCTCCCCTTTTCTAGCCGCTCCTCTTCTTTGTCGCTGCGATCCGTACTTAAGTCGCCGCGACCTGTTCTACCTGCTCTCCTCTTATTTGTCGCCGTGACCTGTCCTTAAGTCACCGCGACCTATTCTATCCGCTCTCCTCTTCTTCGTCGCCGCGACCTGTCCTTAAGTCGCCGCGACCTTGTTAGCCGCTTTCCTTCTAGCGACTTCTCCTTCTAGCCGCGACTTGTTTCTTCTATGGCCAATTCCGATATCTACACCGCCACTACTCCCGTTGTCGCTCATCCTCCAACACCTCCCACTCTTTCTGGTAATCTTGGCACCGCTTCCAAGCTTATTGGTCCCAACTATCCAGATTGGAGTGTCTCCTTCACCTTCCTCCTCCCCTCTCAACGCAAACGTCATCATCTCACAGATGACCCTCCTCCGCATGATTCCCCTCTCTTTAACGACTGAGATGCCAACGATGCTCTTGTCAGCACATGGATGGCTAATAGCCTCTCTGATGAATGCCTCCATATCATCCGTCATGATGAAACCGTCAAGGCCGCTTGGCTACATCTTGTCGCTCTCTACTCAAAGGGGGCTCAGACGTCTCGCATCTTTACTTTATATGCGGACCTCTTTGCCCGCCCCTCTATGTCTCCTACTGTTGCTTACCAACAAGTTTAGGCTCTCGGAGCCGAAATTCTCCAAAAATCGCCCATTCTATGCAGATCTTGCTGAGCAACACAAACACTTCCAGGAACTTCTGGTTGTGTGTTATCTTCTGCGACTTCCTGAGTCGTATGACATGATCCGTCAATAAATCCTTGGCGAGGCGAAGTCTCCCACCCTGGATGCCACTGCTGCCCGCATTGCCGATGTTACCTCTCTGCTACAACGTCCGTTGTTATCCTCCCCTCCTCAACCGGACAACTCCGCTCACCATACTCAGCGAAGTGGCTCTAGTGGCCGTCATCTCCCATCCAGCGAACGTGGTGCTTCCCGCTTTCTCTGCTCTCACTATGGCCGCACCGGCCACACGGTTGATCACTGTTGAAAGAAGCATCCTCATCTTCAACCATCTGGAGATGCTTCCACTTCCTCTTCGAAGCCATCCGCCTCTGTGGTCACGTCTTCAGGTAGTGCCCACGTCGCTACTCAAGGTAAATGACTGATCGACTTTGGTGCTACCAATCATATGACCGACAATCCGCACTATTTTTCTCTCCTACAACAGCATGACCGGTTACCCCCGGTCCTTGTTGCGGAAGGCTCTCCCTCACCGATCAATGGAACGGGGGTTGTTCAAGTAACTCCGTCTCTTCGTTTGGCAGACACCCTCTACGTGTCCAAGTTCCCTTGCAACTTGTTATCTGTTACTTCCCTTTGCAAACAACTACAAAGCTTTGTCACATTCACGTCTACTACTTGTTCTTTTCAGGATCCGAGCACCAAGCGGACGATTGCTACTGGGACTGAGAGTGACAGCCTCTACTTCCTCGACAACGTTTCTGCACTCTCCGCCTTCTCCGCATATTTTACTGATCTTCTCCAATGGCACCTTCGTCTTGGTCATGCTCCTGCCCGTCTTCTCCGTCAGCTTCTACCGCATCTTCCTCCGCAAGGCCCACCGCTCAACTGTGAAACATGTCAACTTGGCAAACATCACCGCACCTCCTTCCCACCCAAGCAAGGTCGTGGATCTTCCCGGCCATTTGAACTTGTTCACTCCGACATCTGGGGTCCTGCTCCTACCCTCACCATCGGTCGGGGTAGTTCATATTTTGTAACGTTTATTGATGATTTTTCTAGATGTACATGTTGGATCTTGCGGCGCCCTTAGAGGGGGGTGAATAAGGGTTCTTTTAATTTTTCTTAAAACTAAGCAAACTTTACTAGATGAATAACAACAATATAATTGAAGAGTGCAAATGTATACAAGCTAAAAATAATAATGATATATTTTAAAAGTGATAAATTGAATACAAAGTGTCTCTATACAGCTAGAGACAAATGCTCATGAAATAAATAATTTGCTTGTGTTTTCGCCGGTTCTTCTACCAAGAACCAGCAGGCTAAAGCGTATCTCTTCCTAGATACTGCTACTAGCCTCCCCCTAGATCTAACCATAATCTAGATGCTGCACACAAGGCAACGATTTCTCCCTAAGCCACACAAGGATTTGGATGCCACTCATAAGGCGGCGATTCTCCCCTAGGCCACACAAGGACCTAGATGCCACACACAAGGCGGCGATTTCTCTACCGATTACAATGAGAAGTAAAAGAAAGAACAAAAACAAATTGAACACTCTAGGCTAGACACTCCCTTCAAACAATGCGCTGAAGATGCCGACGAATCCTTGCTAGAGATGCTTCAAATGCTTCGTACGTACTGTCAATCTTTCGCGCTTGGGTCTTCTTGAGAGTATGGAATATCTCTGAGTTCTGGAGCTCTCTGAAACGTCTATGCAGGAAAAATACACTTCAGGTAATGAAATTCATGATTTCCTCAAGAAATGAAAGGCTTTTATACTCTAGCACTATCGCCTGGCGATACTGGGTATCGCCAACATGCGATAGTAGTAACCGCTGCCACGTTGTCCATGATCTCCTCATTTTCACATCGCACAAATGTTGAGCGCCGAATCGTGCACTATCGCCGAGCGATACTGGATATCGCCTTCGGGCGATAGCAAAATAACGGAAGCCACATTTTCGTTGAGCGTCAAGCGAAAATGCATCGCGGGATGCTATCGCCGATCGGCGATACTCAATATCACCTGGCGATATCTCCCGTGTTCAATTCTGACCCGATTCAGCACCAAAAAGATATTGGATATAGAATTGTGTTATTTGCACACTAAAAACATCCAAATATCAAATACAAACAAGATTTGCTATTAGCAGACTAGGAAGCGTGGAATGCATGCTCCAACAATCTCCCCATTTTGATAATAACAAATCCATTAAGAAAGAAATCATGAATGTTAAAACGGTCCACCCAATTTGAGTATCAAGACGAAGCAAGTGTATGTGCACAAATTGCTCCGGGATGAAACACTCCCCCTACATGTGATCTCCCCCTAAAGGGAAGCATAGGGAAATTCGTGAATTTTAATGAAATATGTGAAATGTAATTTTTCCATGTTTTCATATGCATATTAAAAGGCTGCGGTGAATGATTTCCTTTGTAAATTTTCTCCCCCTTTGGTATTGCCAAAAGATAGCGAAGAGTGTGGCAGAAGCGAAAGAAGGAAAAAACACAAAAGAGAGACTCATAGAGGACAGGTGAGCAATGTAGAATAAAGGAAGAAATGAGTAAACACTAACTTTGGCAACGGTCAGCTAACTATATCACAAACACATACACTAGTGAATAAGTTTTGGGAAAAAATATTCAGTCCAATTCTCATAAGAAGAACGTTTAGAGAGGATAATGTTGTGTACATGTGATATGGTGGCGGAAATACTTATGCAGAGCTTTACAAATACATGAACACGAGAATGTAAAAAAAAACAACATAGCATAGAGTTGGACATGCAGAGCTATACTCGTACCCAAGAGTTCAGAGCACATAATAAGAAAATTATCCATGTAAAGATTTGCACAAGACACTTTACAATTCTTGCCAAGGTGCTTAACCTCACAATGCTTATGAAGACTTATCAGGAGGGTAAGTAGTTTTTGGTGGAGGTTCCTTGTCAGCCCTTTATTGTTTGATTTTTTTGTGTGTGAAACATATCACCAAAAGTTTGCACTTTTGGGATTATACACTTTGGTTAAGCACATATTTTTTGTGTTTTTTTCGTTGGCTGAACAAAGGAGTCCGAATTCACTTGTGAGAGCATACAAAATAATTTAATATTAGGGTGCACTGTACCAAACTCGGATAAAGCAGGAGCAGAAACATGCAACACTAGCAATTATGGTAGAACATTCACAATTCATATATTGTAAGATGGATGCATACGAACATTTGCACAACCGTGAGTGAAATAACATTATAATAACTAAAAGATTTCTCATACCTAGAGGCATGCAAAAACAATTTCACGAGTTTAAAAACACTAGTAATTAAGTATGTAGAACGGATATAAGAATGCTGAACTAGAGAGCCAAGTTATTAGAACACTCAAAAAAACATTACACCTGGCCTAAATCTAAGTCAGGAAGATAATTTGAATAAATAGCAAAAAATCACTATCGCCGGGGCGATACCAGGTATCACCAGTCGACAATAGCGTAAAAAGGATAAAAACGGGCTCAGTTAGTCAAAGGCAGCAAACCAAACATTTTTCCTGAAGCCAGGTCGCGGAAGGCGGAGCAGAAGTCGGCGAAAACCTAAAACCTAGGTATGAAATTTGGATTTTTGCTTTAAATCATTGGATGCTTATGGATCTAACTGTTAGGATAGTGTAGCATAGAACTCTAGAAGATAAATTTCCAAGTTTTAAAGTGCATAAATTTTGTTTGGGGATCTTAAGAAACTATGTTTGTTTAAGTGAAAATTGTGCATAGATTCTTGGATCTAAGAGGTTGTAAGAGGATTTGGCGAAAAAGGAACTTGCAGATCTGGTGTTTGGGATGAGAGGGAAACCAGATCTGAAGTTGGAAATGGAGGAAAACTATTTTCGGCTATCGCCCGACGACAGTGGGTGTCGCCGGATGGCGATATCAAAAAAAAAATTTTTTGTTTCTGAAAAAAAATATTGATATGCAGGAATGGATTCCAGTTCCAAAGCACAAAGTAGCACAGGGAGTGACTCATATTCGTCTTATCTAACATTTCCGGGAATAGAAAACGCTAACATAGGAATCGGACGGGTGATCGGATTCGACCCGGCCCGTCATGCACATATCCATGATTTGTTAGCAATGACTGGAATAATGTCGATTATTATTCCAGATACATTCTCCTTCGTACTGATTAGAGAATTTTATAATTATCTCAAAGATCCACGGTTCACGGAATTGAATGGTGGAGTCCGATCGAAAATACAAGGACAGGCGGTAGAAATAACCCATTATGATCTGAGAGATGAGTTTGGGTTAATCGAGCACGAAAACACCTTAGATGTAGTAGAGAACTATCAGAATAATAGGGATTGGACATTATTGAATATGGTTTTGCATGGAAATTCCATCAAAATGCTAATTCAATCTACGGTCACGCTTACGGAGGATGCACGACTTGTGCAAGAAATATTGAGGCATACTGTCCTACTGAAATTAGGTGACACACGAAAGATAACGGCTCAACTTAGTTATGTAACGTACATGATTTTGGAGCAGGAGCCGTTCGACGTGGCGAATTTTGTTCTTTCGATAGTACGCTATGCATTTAGATTGAAGAGTCCTAATTGGAAGAAATTGAACACACTACCACTTGGAGCCGTCATCCAACGTATTCTATATAAGAAATATACTTGGATTGACCCAGATTTGTACTTCAATGATTGTACACCATCTATATATTCGACGAGTGGAACACCTTCGATCGGCCGATCAACACGAGGAGGGTCATCAAGGAGGAGTGAACTGGTGTCCACTATCCGAAACCCTCCAATTCCTAGAGGTGGATCGTTGCAAGAAGGGTTGGACGACTTGCGAGAGTCGTTCGAAGAACACAAGAGGGATGCGAAGAAAAACTTCTTGGGAATTCAGAAATTTTTTAAATTTCTGACAAAAAGTTTGAAGTTGAAGCCCACTTCAGCAGAGGTGGCAGAATGGGAAGATCCGGTCATGGAACTGCCTCGTACATCTACCCGCCGAGCACGTCGGACGCGGAGCAGCGAACACAGTTCGACAGATGACTAAGGAGAGAGCAGTGCGGGTAATAGCAGAAATTTTTGAAGATTTCGGGATGGCTGGAAATTTTGCCGCTATCGCCCAGCGACAGTCACTGTCGTCAGCGACAGTGAATTTTCTTCAATTTCAGTAATTATTTATGCTGTAATGTTATGTGGGACTTAGATGTGGTATTGTGCTTCTGTAATAATATAAGACTCGGTATGTGGTGTTTCCATTTATGAGTTATGTAATTTTTAATTTGGCTTAATGTTCATGATTTTAACAATTTAATTATGTTATTTTTTTGGCTTGCGATGGTAATCTATTAATTTGAAAGGTCTAGAATTCCTAGTTCTAATCGTAATAATGAAAAACGGGAATCTGGAAGTGGTTTTGTGAAAATATCCGCAAGCTGTGAATCAGTGCTTATAAAATTGACTTTGATCGCATTTTGTTTTATGTGGTCTCTTAGGAAATGGTGACGTACATCAATGTGTTTGGACCTAGAATGATGAACTGGATTATATGTTAAGTCAATTGCACTTTTATTATCACATTTTAATTCAATTGTTTCATGAACTATTCCAAAATCTTCTAAAGTTTGCTTCATCCATAAAGCTTGTGCACAACAACTTCCTAGAGCCATGTACTCGGCCTCAGTGGTAGATAAGGCAATAGAATTCTGTTTCCTACTCGACCATGAGATAAGTGAAGGGCCAAGAAAGTGACAGGTGCCACTGGTGCCTTACGATCTAAGGAACAACCAACATGATCAGAATCAAAAAAGCCATGTAATATAAATGTATCGTTATGAGGATACCACAAACTTAATTTAGATGTGCCAAGATATCTAAAAATGCGTTTAACTGCTTTTAAATGAGACTCTTTGGGATTAGCTTGAAATCTAGCACAAACATACAACGAACATAATGTCAGGCCTAGAGGCAGTCAAATACAGTAGTGATCTTATCATTCCTCTATAAAGTGTTTGATCTATGGATATTCCACTTTTATCTTTTCCTAACTTTAATGAGACAGTCATGAGGGTATTTGCTTGTTTTAGATTTTCAAACCCAAATCTTTTTAAAACATCATGAATATATTTAGATTGATAAATAAAAATTCCATCATGCTTTTGAATAATTTGAAAACCAAGAAAATAAGTGAGTTCGCCTACCATGCTCATTTCAAATTCATTCTTCATAATTTCAATAACACTATCACATAATTTTTCATTTGTTGATCCAAAAATAATATCATCAACATATATTTGTAAAACGATAAGATCATCATTGATATGTTTAATAAATAAAGTACAATCAGCACTGCCCTTTTTGTAATCATTTTTTAGTAAATAAATAGTCAATCTATCATACCATGCTCGGGGTGCTTGTTTCAAACCATAAAGGGCTTTTTCTAATTTAAAAACATGATCAGGAAATCTAACATTAACAAAGCCTGGAGGTTGTTCTACATAAACCTCCACCTTAATATACATGTTAAGAAAAGCAGTTTTAACATCAATTTGAAATAATTTAAACTTCTTAAAACTAGCAAATGCAAGAAATATTCTAACTGCTTCTAAACGTGCTATGGATGCAAAAGTTTCATCAAAATCTATTCCTTCTATTTGTAAATAACCTTTTGCTATGCGTCTAGCTTTGTTCCTAGTGACCCTAGATTCACTATCTACTTTATTTTTAAAAATCCACTTGACCCCTACAACAGGATGATTTGACGGTCTTTTTACTAACTTCCAAACCTTATTGCATTCAAATTGATCAAGCTCGTCATTCATAGATAAAAACCAAGAATTATCATTTAAAGCAGCTTTAACGCTTTTAGGTTCTATATCAGAAATAAAGCACATATTCGAAAATAACTCACGTATGGATGAACGAGTACTTACCCCTCTTGATGGTTCTCCAATAACCAAATCTTGGGGATGATCTTTTGATAATCTTAGTTCGCTTGGAGGCACGTATCCTTGCTCTTCTTCTTCTTCTTGTTCGACTCTTTTTTCTTCATCTTTGTCTCTAAGGTTTTCATCATCATCCACCCTTTGTAGAGGGGAGAACTCTTCATCTTTACCTGTATTATTAGCTTCTATACAAGGAAAAAACTCATCAAATTTAACATGTATCGATTCTTCAACCATTTTAGTCCTTTTATTGTAAACTATATAAGCTTTACTTGTTGAAGAATAACCAATAAAAATACCTTCATCACACTTTTCATGAAATTTGTCTAAATTATCCTTAGTGTTCAAAACAAAACATTTACAACCAAAAACTTTAAAATAAGACACATTCGGTTTCTTTTGAAAATATAACTCATAAGGTGTTAATTTTAAGAGGGGTCGAAGCATAACACGATTAATAACATAACAAGCAGTACTAACAGCTTCGACCGAAAATGATCGAGATAATTTGTATTCAGATAGCATAGTGTGAGCTAGTTCTTATAAATTTCTATTTTTCCTTTCTACCACACCATTTTGTTGAGGTGTACGAGGAGCAGAAAATTCATGTTTAATTCCTAACTCATTGCAAAAAGAAACAAATTTCTCATCATCAAATTCACCTCCATGATCTGAACGAATACATTTTATTTTTAATTCTATTTCGTTTTGAACACGTAAACATAATTTGGAAAATTCTAAAAACGCATCAGATTTAGACTATAAGAAAATTGTCCAACTAAAGCGAGAGAAATCATCAATCAAAACAAAAGTGTACTTTCTACCACCTACACTTAGTGTATTAACAGGACCAAACAAATCCATATGTATCAATTCTAAAGGCCTAGTGGTGGAAACAACATTTTTGTTTTTAAAAGAAGACTTTATAAATTTTCCTTTTTGACATGGTGAACACAAAGATGATAAATTTCCATGTAGAAAAGGTAAACATTTAACAAGTTTATTTTGAGACAATTTTATGATTAGCTTGGAACTAGAATGTCCAAGATGTCTATGCCACAAATCTAACACCTCATTTTTAGAAATAAAACACTTTAATGAAGAATATGACAAATCATTAAATATAATCATGTAAATATTTTGAAATCTAGTAGCAGTAATAACAATATCATTTGTTTTAGAGTTAATAATTTTGCATAGGTTTGAAAATGAGTCAAACAAGACATTTAAGCCAATATCACATAACTGACTTATCAAAATTAAATTATGCTTCAAACCTTTAACATACAAAACATTTAAGATAGTAAGTGATTTGTTACCTACTACTCCAATGCCGATGATTTTTCCCTTTCTGTTGTCTCCAAAAGTAACTACTCCTTTCTTCATCTCCAGGCTAAGGAACTTTGATTTATTGCCCGTCATGTGCTTGGAACACCCTAAGTCCAAGTACCACACGTCTTCATTGTCCTTAGCCTGCTAACACACCTAGAAAGAGGATGAGAGTAAAGATCCGGTTACCCAAGTGGTTCCTCCCATGTAATAGGTGGAAGCCTTAGGCACCCAGATTTGTTTGACTGAACAATATCCCGTCTTCTTACAAGTATATGTTGTGTGACCAAACTTATAACATTTGGCGCACTTGATGAAAGAAGTCGACGGGTTCTTTAAAGTAAATTTTGGCCCTTTGCTGGAAGCTACAGGGATAGGGGATTTATTGTTCTTAATCTGAAAAGCAGATTTCCTGGACTTTTTCTTATCACCGGCGACAGTGGATGTCGTCGGGCGATAGTGCTCAGGAGAGTATCCAAGTCCGAATTTTTCAAAACCATAGTACTGGTTTCCCAAAATCATATTTAGAGATTTTTGGCCCACTCCAAATTTGTTAGTGGGCATTTCTAAATTACAGACTTGTCCCCTTAATACATTATTTTCGGCAACTATGGTGCCGCAACGGTTTGCGAAGGACTTCCTGCAACCTTTCACTTGAGATTGAGAAAATTTTAAAGATCTCTCTAAGGCCTCTTTCTCTTTTGTAAGAGTTTCAACCCGAGTCTGAGTCTTAGATAGATCTTTCTCAAGCTCTATTATCTTTGTCAAGGAGGGACAATGCTCTTGACAAGTTGTTTTCTCCTTCCCAAGAACCTTTACTTCATTTTTTAGTTTTTTATTTTCTTTAACTAATACTTTATTTTCATATTTAATCAATTTAATTTCATGCAGTGTTTTGTCTAAATACTTGCAAGTTCTCAAAAATTCAGAATATAAATTATCATAAGTTTTAGGAGTTACCTCAGTGTCGCTCTGGACACTGCTTCTTTCATCATGTGATGAAGCGCTCTTTCCCATCAAGCACATGTTGGCCTCCTCTTCTATTTCTGACCCTGACCTGCTTGACTCCTCAGAAGTGGCTTCATCCCATGTCTCTGCCTTCAGAACTTTCTTCTTATCTTTCTTTCTGTGTTGCTTCTCCTTCAGCTCTTTCAGATACTTTGGGCACTTGCTCTTTATGTGACAAATTCTCCTGCAGTGATAGCACTCAGGCGGAGGTCTATCATCGTCATCCTCTCCATCAGCTTGGGCGTTTCCTTTCCTATTCCCAGATTCTTGCCTCTTGAAAAATTTATTGAAAGAATTTCTTCTTTCAGGATTTCTCATGAATCTCCTGAATTTCTTCACAAACAAGCTTTCTTCATCTTAATCGTCACTTTCGTCGGATTCGCTTTCCTCTTCCTTCTTGGACTTCAACGCCAAAGCTTTCTTTCTTGGCTCCAAGCTATACTCTTGTTGTTGAATCCTTAACTCTACTTCATGGATTTTCAAGTTGCCTATCAGATTCTCAATTTGGAGAGACTTTAGATCGTGTGACTCCGAGATGGCAGTCACTTTTGGATTAAACTTCGGGGGAAGCAATCCAAGTATTTTCCTCACCAAATCTCCATTTGAGAAATTCTTCCCTAGAATCCTTGAATCGTTTACTATCTTGTTAAACCTTGTGTACATGCAGTCTACATCATCATCAATCTCCATTTTGAACTTCTCAAACTCTGATTCTAGCTGGAAAAGCTTTGAGTCTGTTACCTACGATGTTCCTTCATGAGTAACTTCAAGAAGATTCCAAATATCATATGAAGTATTACATGCACAAACACGGTTAAATTCAGTCCTATCTAACGCACAAAATAAGGCGTTCATTACCTTAGCGTTATTTTTACATCGAAGCTTATCTGCCTCATCCCATTTGTCCTTGGGTTTTTCCATAGAGACACTTCCTACTATAGTTACAGGAGCAATGTAGCATGTTTCTACCATGCCTCAAACATCGATGTCTAGAGCTATTAGAAAGCATTACATTCGTGCTTTCCAATAGTTGTAGTCGGTGCCCGTGAATAAGGGAGGTCTACTAATACCTTGCCCCTCAAAAAACGCGTGAGTGTTTTGCGCCATTACTCCCGGTGGTGAAACCGATTTTATAGTAACCTGTCTCTGATACCAAGTGTTGGGGGGGGGGGTGAATAAGGGTTCTTTTAATTTTTCTTAAAACTAAGCAAACTTTACTAGATGAATAACAACAATATAATTGAAGAGTGCAAATGTATACAAGCTAAAAATAATAATGATATATATTTCAAAAGAGATAAATTGAATACAAAGTGTCTCTATAGAGCTAGAGACAAAGACTCATGAAATAAATAATTTGCTAGTGTTTTCGCCGGTTCTTCTACCAAGAACCGGCAAGCTAAAGCATATCTCTTCCTAGTTCTTGCTACTAGCCTCCCCTAGATCTAACCACAATCTAGACGCTACACACAAGGCAATGATTTCTCCCTAAGCCACACAAGGACTTGGACGCCACTCACAAGGCGGCGATTCTCTCCTAAGCCACACAAGGACCTAGACGCCATGCATAAGGCGACGATTTCTCTACCGATTACAATGAGAAAGTAAAAGAAAGAATAAAAACAAATTGAACACTCTAGGCTAGACACTCCCTTCAAACAATGCGCTGAAGATGCCGACGAATCCTTTCTAGAGATGCTTCGAATGCTTCGCACGTGCCGTCAATCTTTCGCACTTTGTCCTTCTTGAGAGTATGGAGTATCTCTGAGTTCTGGAGCTCTCTGAAACATCTATGCGGGAAAAATACACTCCAGGTAATGAAATTCATGGTTTCCTCAAGAAATGAAAGACTTTTATACTCTGGCGCTATCGCCTGGCGATATTGGGTATCGCCAACAGGCAATAGCGGTAACCACTGCCACGTGGTCCATGATCTCCTCATTTTCGCATCAAACAAACGTTGAGCGCCGAATCATGCACTATCGCCGAGCGATACCGGATATCGCCTTCGGGGGATAGCAAAATAATGGAAGCCACGTTTTCATCGAGCATCGAGCGGAAATGTGTCGAGTGATGCTATCACCGATCGGCGATACTCAATATCGCCTGGCGATATCTCCCGTGTTCAATTCTGACCCGATTCAGCACCAAAAAGATATTGGATATTGACCTGTGTTATCTGCACACCAAAAACATCCAAATATCAAATACAAACAAGATTTGTTATTAGCAAAACAGGAAGCGTGGAATGCATGCTCCAACAGTACATGGGTGTATCTTTTAAAGGATCGCTCAGAACTTTATTCTGTATGAACATCTTTTTATCATATGGTTAAAAATTAGTTTGAAATGTCTGTTAAAAGTTTTCATTCTGACAATGCTAAAGAATATCTTAGCAATGCTTTCACTTCTTTTGTGTGCAAAATGGTATTATTCATCAGACTACTCGTGTCTATACCTCGCAACAAAATGGGGTGGTGGAACGCAAGAACCGTCACCTTCTTGATGTCGCCCGCACTCTGATGACCCAAATGCAGGTTCCTCGCTCCTATTGGGGCTACGCTGTCCTCCTCTCCTGTTACCTCATTAATCGCATTCCATCCACGGTTCTCCACAGACAAACTCTATTCTCTCTTCTCTATCCTGGCAAGGATGTGTTTCCTCTTCCTCTGCGTATCTTTGGGTGCACGGTCTTTGTGCACAATCCTTCCACCATACATGACAAACTTGACTCACGTGCCACAAAATGTATCTTTTTGGGTTACTCAACTATCCAAAAAGGCTACTGTTATTTTGATCCCGTTCTTCGGAAACAATACGTCTCCGCAGATGTGACCTTCTTTGAGAATGTGTCTTATTTCTCCTCCAACCCACCTCCACCTCCTTCTCCCATCGTCCCCTCCACCCAGTCTACTCTCGTCGAGATTTTCCCACCATCATCTCCATCGTCTCCTCCTTCCCTCTCTTCCTCCTCACCCCCGCCATCTCCCTCTTCTCCGCGGACATCTCTCTCCACTCCTGGGCCAGCTATCTCTGCCATAGATGCTCTGGTTACTGAGGAACATGTCGACCTGGATCTTCTCATTGCTCTTCGCAAAGGGGTGTGGACGTGTACCCAGTACCCGCTGGCTGTTGTTGTTTCATATGATCGTCTCACTCCTTTTCGCAGGGCGTTTGCATTGGCTATCTCCGCAACTTCCACTCCCCGCACCTACCAGGAGGCTCTCACTATTCCTCATTGGAAGGTTGCCATAGATGAGGAAATTGCTACCCTTACTGAACGGGGCACCTGGACCCTGGTTCCCCCTCCTTTGGGCACGAATGTCGTTGGCTGCCGCTGGGTCTTTGTTGTCAAATTCCATCCCGATGGCAGCGTGGATCGCTACAAAGCCCGCCTGGTGGCTAAAGGATTCACTCAGACCTATGGTGTTGATTACTTTGACACCTTTTCTCCCGTTGCTCGTCTCAGCACCATTCAGGTCCTTCTCTCGGTTACTGTCAACAGGGATTGGCCTATTTTGCAGCTGGATGTTAAAAATGCTTTCCTCTATGGTGATCTGCAGGAGGATGTTTACATGGAGCAACCTCCTGAGTATGTTGCTCAGGAGGAGACACAAGTATGTCGGCTAAAGAAGGCTATCTATGGCCTCAAGCAAAGTCCCCATGCCTGATTTGACAAGTTTAGCGGCATTATTGCGGCCATTGGTTTTACAAGAAGCTCAGCCGATCACTTCTTGTTCGTTCGAAAAATCGCATCTGGTCTGGTAGTTCTTGCGGTTTATGTTGATGGCATTATTCTTACAGACAATGACCAGGATGCGGTAACATTGGCAAAGAAACACCTCTGTCAACACCTAGTCACAAAGGATATGGGCTTCCCGAAATACTTTCTGGGGATTGAAATCTCTAGGAAGCCCAACTCCATGGTCCTTTCCCAACGAAACTATGCTCTGGATCTTCTAAAGGAGGCAGGATTGACTGGTGCTAAACCTCCCTGTTGTCCCATGGCTGCTGGAGAAGACAAAACTTGGACAGATGACTCGCCTCTTCTATCCGATCTTACGAGGTACCGGCGTCTGGTGGGCAAACTCATTTATCTCACGGTAACCGGACCCGACATCTCTTATGATGTTGGCAAGGTGAGCCAGTTCATGCAAGCTCCTAGGGAATGTCATCTACAATCTGCCTTGAGGATATTGGAGTATATCAAAGCAGCACCAGGGAAAGGACTCCTTTTTCAGAAGAATGGTCACCTAAGGGTTGAAGCGTACTCAGATTCGAGCTATGCTGATGAAAAAGGGGACCGCAAGTCGACATCAGGTTTCTGCACGTTTGTTGGAGGCAATATTGTGAGTTGGAAGAGCAAGAAGCAGTCTGTGGTCTCCAGGTCTAGTGTAGAGGTAGAATATCACAGTATGACGTCGACCACGTGTGAGTTGAAATGGTTACGAACTGTCATGCTTGACTTAGGAGAGGTCTACAACTATCCTCTTCCTATGTTCTGTGACAACAAGGCCGCGATATATATCTCCAAAAATTTGGTCTTTCATGAGAGAACAAAATACATAGAAGGCGACTGTCATTTTATTCGGGAAGAGATCCTGAAAAAACAAATTTGCACTCCGTTCGTCACTTCCGACAACGAGTTGGCAGACGTCTTCACCAAGCCGGTGTCCGCTTCCTTTTTCCACATCTGCAACAAGCTGGGCATGATTGATATCTATGATCCAGCTTAAGGGGGAGTGTTGCAGTATGGAGGCCGGGCGGTCTGTTGTTGTTTGGAGATCGGGCGTTCTGGAGGTTTGTCTCAGACGACTTGGAGACCGGGCAGTCTAGCGGTCTCCTGTGGCGGCTTCCTCTCTGTGGCGCTTGTTCTCTCTTCCTGTTGGTTGTCGGGCGGTTAGCCGGCTTGTCTAACCGCACGACCTGTCCGGTTTGTCTTTTTGTAAAGTCGCATATACTTGTAAATTTTTAGTCCTACATTGCTTAATTGTAATCTCTCTCATCTCCTCCATTCTATAAAAGCGAGGCTATACCATTATAATTGATACCTTTTTTGGATAATAAAATTTACATTACTCCAATTTTCTGTCTGCTTTTTCCTGTTCGCACAATTGTCACAGGCAAACAGTGAAAGGAGGTGTCTATTTGATGTGACGCTTTGAATCGAGCTCCCGACGGAGTGGTAACGGAAACCAATAAATGGTCATTGCAAGCACCGTGTTGATAAGCCTTGCAATCAAACTCATATGAGAATCTTGTACATCAAATTGAAAACTTTTCTTTGTTTACTGCTTATGACATTGCATGATTGGAAACAAGGCAAACTCTGGAGTAGGCTAGAGTAAAGTTTAAGCATCAACTACTGGTTGTTTTCTTTCTTTGTTTCCACTGCTTAACTATCAGGATATTAATTTGCTTACTATTTGATTTTCATGTTCTGAGGCATTTTCCTTCTGTTTGGATTTTGCCTTAGGGTTCGTGACAACGCTATCTGCTCCCTGAGCTGCTCTTCGTCCAGCTACCGCTTTGTTCGGAGGTTTACTCTTTTGTAGTGGTTACATCAGGTTCTATGTATTTGTTTTCTTTTACTGTCAGATCTGTTATCATGTACTAATTATTGTCAGCCATTTTTTTGTATCGTGGACAACTGCTAGAATTTTTTGTTAATGTACCAGATCATTTCATTTATGACATGTTTACTACTGCGGTCTATTATCTTTACATTTTTCCTCAACATTGTGTGTGACATTGATTTTATTATTAAAATGCATGCACATTAACCTTTCTTTGAAGCTTCCGCATATACATATATAAAAACAACTAAATTTGTTTTCCTAAATAACTACTTTAAATCTAATAACATATTTCCAGCTCCTGCCTAGCAGACATGGAAGTCACTTTTATCCATGCATGCGACATCATGACCCGCCCGTAGCACACTCTGATAAATGTTATTTGATGGGTCGTGACAGTTGGAATCAGAGGGAGGTTGAGCATCTATAGATAAAGTATTTTTAATTATCAAATATTTTGAACTTTATTATAAAAATAAATATACATGCATCATTTCTTCACTCACTTGTCATTATCTGTTATTCGCGGCTGAAACACGCACACACTCACTCATAAGCATAAGTAGTATGCACACAAATGTTAAGGGATTATGAGCAAACTTAATTTTTTTGTGCATATGAATTTCCACTAGAATATACACCGCTTGAGAATAGTAAATTGTATTGGCGGTTTAATATTTTCAAGTGTGCTGACATTAGAATCATAATATGCATGACATGTTAAGTGATATGGGCGCTTAACATGACATGTGTATCCATTCATGAATATTTTTAGGAATGCATTCTAGGCATGATGTCATTGCATGCATAACATAACTCAATGCACAAGTGTTAAGCAAAGAACAACAGATGGTGATTGTACACACATGAATTTACAAATTCTTTTAGCATTTCATGTGATTCATTGTTGCATTAGCATGAGCATTACCTAGATTTGTCTAATGAAAATGTCGTAACTATTATATGATTTACGTATTCGATGCTACTAACATACTAAAACCTTTTGTTTCTCGATGTTCTTTGATTAGCTTGACCAATTTCTTACTCGGTTCTCTTATGGCTCCATCCAGATGGCTCCTAAACGATCGCAGCCAAGAAGGCTACCCCTTCTGCCAGGAAAGCTTCGGGAGATGCCACTGCCCAGCTGCTGAGGCAGATTCTCGAACATTTCACTCGTCTGGAAGAGGATCGCCAAACTCCTGATCCATCCCTTGGTTCTAGCAGCGCGGGGATAGCTGGAGCTGCTATTGCCACCGCTCTTGGTGCCATCGCTCTTGCACCCGGTTCTGGAACTAGCTCGCCTGATAGCACCCCGGTGCCCCTGCTCGTGAAAAATTTGACTCCCCCTCCTGTGACAATGGCAGACACTCTGGTATTTAAAAGGCTAAAGCCGCCATCCTACAACGACGATCGTGAATATCTATGAATGGCTCTCTCAGATGGAAAAATATTTCGAGTATGCTGGGGTTCCTGAAGCTCAGAAGGTTCCCCTTGCGGCCTATTAGCTGACCGAGGATGCGTACACTTGGTGCCTTCAGCGCCACAGTCTTCCCAACTTTGCCACCTTGACCTGGTGGCAATTCAAGGATGCCCTTATGAAGAAGTTCCTCTCTTCAGTGGAGCGGGACAAGCTAGCTGAGAGGTTCTTGTCCCTTCAGCAGTCCGACAGGATAGTGACAGAGTACGAGAAGGAGTTCTCTCGTCTCTCCCTCCTAGCCGCAGAGTTCGTGCCAGATGATTCCAAGAAGATCAGTCATTTCGTGAAGGGGCTTTGACACGATTTTCGCCAGATGGTGGTGGCTCATGGTGCCACAACCTATGCTGAGACTGTGGGTGCTGCTTTGCAAGTGGAAGTTACTGAGCTTGAACGTTGTGCCAAGAAAGTTCAGCATGGGTCTAGCAACGCCGCAACCTCTGACCACAAGCGCAAGGGTGCTCCACCTCAGGAGCAAGTCCTCAGGTCCAGAGAGGAGTGTGCCTTATACCACAGGGTGGGCCATGTCACCCAGGTCTGTCGTTCTATCCTGAAGAAGCAGAAGATGAATATCCCTGCTCAACAGCCCCAGATGATGCTCGCCTCTGCCTCCACCATCTGTGCGTACTGCAAAAAGCCAGGTCACATACTGAAGTACTGCCGCCGCAAGCAGAAAGCCTGCTACAGATGTGGACAAATTGGACACCTCATACTCGACTGCCCCATGAAGGAAAGCCTGATTCCGGACCAGCCTCTGTAAGCTGTTCCTGGAGCTCAAGATAAGGGTAAAGCGGTGTTGAACATCATCTCTCAGGGCGAGGCGCTCACGTCTATCGACGTTATCTCTGGTATGTGTGCATGACTCTTAATTTTCTGTATTTGTTAATCTATCTGCATTAGTAATGAGTAATCTTGGTATGCGTCTATGATTTTTATTTTTAGCGAGATTTAGGGTCAAGAGTAAGTGGATGTAGATTCTATTTGATTTTGGCGCATCTCACTCCTTCATTGCTCGTCATATTGTGGACCTTCATTGCTGTCCTAATTCACCACTTGAGGTCCCGTATGAGATCTCTGTGCCCGGTCATGTGCACCTTTCTAACAGGGTATTCACAATTGTCTGATCCTGCTTGGCGAATTGCAAGTCTTCGCCGACCACATAGTTCTGGAAATGTCAAAGTTCGATGTAATTTTGGGCATGAATTGTTTGGTCGCATACAGAGCAAAGATGGACTGTGTTGCAAAGCGGGTCAATCTCAGCATCAATGGCAAGGACTGCAGCGTTCATGTTCAAACCTGAAGCCACCTGAAGGTAATTTCTGATGTGTGTGCCACCCGGCTGCTAGGTCAGGGTTGTTCTGCTTGTTTTGTCTATGCATCACTCTCGGGTGTTTCTTCCCCTCAACTCAAGTCCATCCCGGTCGCTACTGACATTCTTGACATGTTCCCCGCCGAATTGTCTAGGATGCCTCCTGAACGAGATGTAGAGTTCTTTATTGACGTAGAGCCCGAAATGCGACCCATATCTAAAGCTCCATACCATATGGCACCGCAAGAACTGGAGGTGCTTAAATCATAATTGGATGAATTGCTTGAGCGTGGGTACATTCGTCCCAGCTCTTCTCCTTGGGGAGCGCTCATCCTCTTCGTTAAAAAGAAGGATGGATCCATGAGACTGTGCATAGAATATCGAGATCTGAATAAGGTAACTATCAAGAATAAGTATGCCCTCTCTCGCGTTGATGACCTATTTGATCATCTTAAAGGCATTACCGTCTTTTCCAAGATAGATCTCAGATAGGGTTACCATCAGTTGAAGATCAAGGAATCTGACATTCCCAGGACGACTTTTCGGACTCGGTATGGACATTTTGAATTCTTGGTGATGTCTTTTGGGTTGACTAACGCCCCTTCTGCTTTCATGGATATGATGAACTGTATCTTCTGTAAGTATATGGATAAGTTCATCATCGTTTTCATTGATGATATTTTGGTATTTTCCAAGACTCGTGAGGAGCATGCTGCCCATCTTAGACTCACTCTCTCCAACCTTCGTCAGCATCAACTCTATGCCAAGCTGGCGAAATGTGAGTTCTAGTTGGATCATGTTACTTTCTTGGGCCACGTTATTTCAGTTGATGGACTTTCTGTTGATCCTGCCAAGATTTCGGTAGTTATGGACTGGAAGCGACCTTCTACCCCTACATCCGTAGTTTCTTTGGTTTGGCTGGCTATTACCGGCATTTTGTCAAGGATTTCTCCTATATTGTTGCCCCTCTAACAAAGCTAACTCAAAAGCATGCCAGGTTCGAGTGGTCAGACCAGTGTGAGCAAGCCTTTTCTGAATTAAAGTAACATTTGTGTTCAGTGTTAACCCCAAAATCGGCGATCCTTCCCAAGGCAGCCAGCTCGCTAGTCGCGGCCTGCCCCGGGTTCCTCCTGGAGGTCGTGACGCCTTAGGGTGGGCAGACATAATTTTCTGTCCGCTCAGGCCGCACGGCTTGGGCGGTCTCAGCAGTCTGATCGCCCAGGCCGCACGCCTTCTCTTGGTTGGCAGGGGCCATGGACTGCTCCTGCAGTCCGCCCCTACAGTTCGCGCCCTTTGTTAGCTTAATCGCAGCTTGCCTCAACAAGAGCCCCCTTTGTCGGATTCATATTCCTATCCGCCCAGGCCGCTTAGACCGCCAAATAAAGGTGGCGACCTTCCCCCAGGCCGCCAGTTAGTTACCTCAGCTTCCACCTCGCCAACACGCGCAGCCTGCCTCGACAGTCCGGCAGGTCGCTCAGCCCTAGTCACCCAGCAGCGTGGGCAGCCAGCTTCTTCAGCCCGCCTGTGGAGTGCATACACTCCAGCTCTCCGGCTACCCGCAAAGACCAGCAGCCACATCCGGTTCCTCGCGAGCTGGGCGGACTCGAAGTGCAGTTAAGACTTCTAGTCCGCCTACGTTGGTGCACCCCAGCTCCAGCTCCTCAGCAATAGGCCTCATCTTCGGTGGACTCAGCTCGTCAGCAATAGGCCTCATCTTCGGTGGACTCAGCTCGTCTGCAGATGCGGACTCCGCGGACTTAGCGGGTTCACCATGCAGCCCGCCACTCCTTTGCCTCCAGCATCCCTCTCCTCAGCAGCAGGCGGACAACCTCCTCGGCCCGCACAGTCTTGGCGCGGGCTCAATCAGTTGTGGAGGACTTTGCAGATTCTCCTCGCAGTCCTCCAGGCAGCAGAACCTTCTCAAGGCAGTCCCAGACCACACAGACTCGTGCGGACTCGGCGGACTCAGCGGGCACTCCTCAGCTCGCACCCCTTAGTGCATGCTCAGTTCAGCAGCGGGGGACTCCGCGGACTCTCCTTGCAGTCTGCCACTCAGTCTCTGTTGGGTATTGTATCCACAACGTACCTGATTTGAAGAAGTCCCTGGACAAGCTAAGGTAAATAGACAATGTATTTGACAAAATATTTCAAGTTGTGCTTGCAGTCATTCCACGCTAAGTGCACACCAATGTCAGGGTGCAGTAGGTCAATATACACGGGTCTGCACGACGTAATCCCTCGTTGAGCAGATCAGTGTGTTGGCCTACGTGTACTCTCTCTATTGGAGTGCACTTACTTTCAAGTACAGGGCCGTGTTTATGCAAGAGCAGACAAGGAGCAAGGATGAGTCAAGGAGCAGCTCTTGGGTGGAAAGACGAAAATTCGTCTAAGTCTAATTCGACGAGAATCACCAAGTGATTCTCGCCGAATCGTCGAGAATCATTAGTGATTCTTGCCGACTCTTTCCGGCTACCTCAAAATGGTGCCAAGTAAGATTCGGCGAGAATCACTAGTGATTCTCGCCGAACCCATCGTTGAGCAGAACACGAATACCAAGTAATATTCGTCGAGAATCAACAAGTGATTCGGCGAGAATCACTAGTGATTCTCGACGAATCGTCGAGAATCACTAACTGATTCTCGCCGATTCGTCGAGAATCACCTTCGATTCTCGCCGATTTTGACTTAGCAATTTCTCTGGAAGCTGCTGGACCGGATTCTGCCGCTGGGACGGTGTTGAACCGGATTTCGGGTTTCTTCTTGTGGGACCCACAACGGTCATCTTGAAGTTGTCTATAGTATAAATACAGGAGTATTTTCAAACAGTAAATACATAGAAAGAAGCCGAGCGACGATCTTGACCTAAAATCGCGAAACTGCTCCGCCGCCGCCGTCGCCGCTCGCACTAGTTGGTCGCCGCTCGTGATCGAGATTTCTTCGTGATCTTCCAGTGACAGAAGCCTAGCCAAGCTTAGAGTCTCACGTGTCTAACCGGAGATCTCTTGTCTCTCGATTTGTAGATCGGGAAAATCTTCCCCATCCGAATCGATCGAGACGATTGATCCTAGTGTGACCGTTGGTAGACCTAGCTAGCTTCGCTATGAAGTTTGGATCTCTAAAGAACAGCAGCCGCACTTCGTTGTTGCCGCCGATCCCGCGAACCTAGCCGCCGCCCATCTTGCCGCCGCCGGTTCCGGGGAGATTCTCTCCAAGAGAGATCTAGGGTTGTGGACTCCTCATGGACTTCAAGAACACATCGTCAACGAAGAGGGACACCGTAGTCTCCAAACGTAGTTTGTATTTCTTGTACATTCTGTTTTATTTTTGTTGTAAAGGAACGTTGGTTCCTAGTTGTAAGGGTTGGGTGCAACCCGGTTTGTGGGAGTGTTGACTCCTACGTGTGGAAGGGTTCCTTCCGATAGTGCAAGGATTGGATTTCAATCCTGTTGGAGAAGTGACCGAGTCGTCCCTTGTTGGGAGATAGGTCAAAGGGGGAAAGTGGATGTACCCAAGTCGGGAAACCACTATAAATTGCCTGTGTACTTTCTTTGCTGTGCCGTTTTATTTTCTTGTGCAGGTACAATATTAAATTCCGCAAAAACGCTGCACGTCACCTATTCCCCCCCCATAGGTGAACATAGTTGACACTAGGTGGACTTTCAAGTGGCATCAGAGCCAGGTTCCTCATCAAAAAGGTTAACACCTTGAGTTGAATCCTGCCGCTAGTGTCAAGAAGAAGGCAAACATCTACTATGGACGGGCTCAAGTTCACTGGCAAGATCTCCGTGTGCACCAGGCTCAACTTTCCTATCTGGAAGGAAAGGATCAGATTCTACATGGAGGCAGTTGATCCTAAACTCTTCATGATCGTGGAGGAGGGACCTTATGTCCCCACTAAGGTCTCCACCATTGATCCTACCAAGAAAGTGCCGAAGAAACTTTCTGAAATGGACAAGGACGAGATGGTGCTAGTGGGACTTGACAAGAAGGCGCAGAACATTCTGGTCAGCGCAGTTGATGACTCTATGATGCAGAACTTCTGCAACTGCAGGACAGCACAGGAGATCTGGCATTGCCTGATCATCCTAATGGAGGGGAATGATGAAGTGAGGGATGATCGGAGATCCCTCCTGAACCAGAAATATGAGGCCTTCAGACAAGGGCCTAAGGAAGAGATCGGAGTCACCTACGAGAACTTCCTCAAGATTGTCAATGCCCTCAAAGAATACGGAAGAGTGTTCACTAATGGTGAACTCAATGATAAATTCCTTAGGTCCCTTACTAAGGAATGAGACACAAAGATCTGCGCCATCCGAGAGTTTGGCAGACTAGCTGAAACAGACCCGCAAATTCTGTTTGGGAAGCTAATGTCCTATGAGCTTCAACTGAACACCAGGAAAGCAGAAGAAGAAGTAGAGAAGGCTGCAGTCAAAGAAAAGACCGTGGCTCTAAAAGCCAGTCACTCCAGAAAAGGCAAGAGTGAGGTTTCATACCGTGGCAGGAATAAGGATGAGGAGGAGGACTCCGAGCCATGCTCCTCCAGCTCAGAGCTGTCAGAGGAGGATTTCTCCCTCATCACCCGAGAGTTCAAGAAGTTCCTCAAGATGAGGAATCAAAGAAAGAAAGACGGCTCCTCCTCCAGGCATCAGAAGAAAAATTATTCTTCTGACAGGTATGTTTCTAAACCGAACAAACATCGCTCTTCTGACATTATTTGCTTTGGATGCAATAAGCCAGGACACGTCGTGCCGACTGCTATCAAGGCAAGAGAGAAAAAGGGAAAGGAGAGGAGCACAAATCCTCTAGAGATAAGAAGAAAGAGCGGAGCTACATCGCCAAAAGGCCAAAGACACTGAGTGAGTCTGATTCCTCAGACTCCAGTGATGATGAGGAAGCCTACTTCGGGCTGGTGGGTCGCTCCAACTCAGAAGGAGAATGTCCCCCATTTACTGGGAAGGTAAAAGCTCACACCCCTCTCTCCGACTCTGACTCTGATCCTGAGTCTCAGGAGGATGAACCTGAGGATAGCCTTTCGGCCCGTGAAGCTGAGCTCCTCGAGAAGTATGAGCTTTTGCTCAACACTTTCGAGGAGTGCCGTAAGAGATTAAAGGCTGAGAAAAAGGAAGTAAAATTCCTTAAGGGTGAGTGTGTTTCCCTAAGGGAAGAGGTCACCAGTTTTATTTCTCTCCGACAGGAGCACCTTGACCTGACTTCAAAGCACTCAGAGTCTCTTAAGCTCCTTGATCTTAAGCAGGAGGAAGTCGACAAGTTGGAAGAACAACTTGCGGCAGAAAGGAAGATCGTCAAGAGCTTCTCTATGCCAAAAACTGTTCTTCCAGTAGTTGATACCTTCTCTGCTCAGGCCAAAGGAGCTGGCTTGGGGCATGTAGGGGTATCTGGTTCCTCATCCAGGAGAAACAGGAACCAGAGGAAGAATAAGGCCGCCAAGAAGGCCTCTGCTGATGAAAAGGGAAAGGCTCCGCTCAGTCCTATTGCATTCAGAAAGCCTGGCTTTCCTTGCAACCAACATGACTTTGAATCAACATTTGGCCATCATTTCCGGCCCTCAGTTGCAAAGCCAAAGAGCCGATATGACGGTTGGACCTTTCCACGGAACTTCGGTGAGAGTGCCTTCAAGGCACCTTATGAGGAAATCCACATGGGAAATTATGGTCAATTCTCTAACGGCCATAATGGAAAGCAGGCACCAAAAACCAAGCCTGTTATACAGAAGGTGAAGAAGTCTTGTGACTGCAATCACTGTGAGGCCCCCACCTCCAGATCCAAAGCCCCGGCTGTACCCACCGTTCCCAGGGTAAGGCAGGAGCCTAGGAAGAGGTTTAACAGATTTGACTGTTGGTGCTGTGGCAAAGTCAGTCACTTTGCCGTGGATTGTTGGTTTAATCCAAGGTATCACGAGACTCCCTATGTTAGCAATGCGAGGCCGACCACTCGTAGGGTTAACCAACCGAGGGGGAGTATGCTAACCAGGAATCTAGGACCCAAGTTCGATTGGGTTCCTAAGGGAAATTAATTTTGTTTTGCAGGAATGTCCAAAGGCCACCAAAACGCCGATCTGGTATTTGGACAGTGGATGCTCCCGACATATGACTGGGACAAGAAGCCTGCTGCGTGATTACACTCCAGTCGAGAATGTGCCCAAAGTCATCTTTGGAGGGTCAGATCGAGGAGTCACCAGAGGTTATGGTATGATTTCCAACAGCATAATCTCTATCACCGACGTGGCTTATGGTGAAGGGTTAAACCATAACCTGATCAGTGTAAGTCAGTTATGTGACAAAGGTTATGACGTTAAGTTCTGCAAGGATAAATTTCTGATAATTTCGCATATCTCTTCTGAGACGGTATTATCAGGCATTAGGAGCAGAAATATCTTCTGCTTAGATTTTCTCAGTTTAGATTCATCTACCCCCGTATGCCTTGTGGCAACAGGCAGTGCATCTCTTTGTGAACAATGGCACAAGAGATTGGCACATATTAATTTCAAAACAATTAGTATGCTGTTTTCTAAAAACTTAGTAAGGGATTCTCCCGTTATCAAGTGCATCAAAGATAGCCCCTGTCCTGCATGCCAGATGGGCAAACAGACTCGGGCTACCTTTAAGAGCATTGCAGACAAAGACTCTTCCCGATGTCTTTACCTTCTACATATGGAATTGTTTGGTCCAATGCAAGTTCATAGCTTGGGAGGCAAGTCCTATACGCTAGTGATAGTTGATGATCATTCTCAGTTTACTTGGGTGTTCTTCTTAAAATGAAAGTCGAATACGTTTGACATCTTCACTAGTTTTGTCAAGCAGATTCAGAACGAATTTAACTGCCCAGTGGTCAAAATTAGAAGTGACCATGGAACAGAATTCGAATCTGGTGCTATGACAGAGTTTTGTGAAGAACAAGGTATCTTTCATGAGTTTTCCTCCCCGCGCACTCCTCAACAAAATAGAGTTGCGGAGAGGAGAAATAGAACTCTCATTGAAGCCTGCACGACAATGTTGAAAGACGCTTCTCTCCCAGAATACTTCTGGGCAGAGGCTGTCAACACAGCTTGTCATGTACAAAACCGAGCATTGATCAACAAGCATCATCGTAAGACGCCTTACGAGCTACTGAAAGGCAGGAAACCAACCATGTTCTACTTGAGGATCTTTGGTTGCAGATGCTATGTACTGAATAATGGGAAGTACCCGCGTACTAAATTTGGTGAAAAATGCTTCGAAGGCATATTCATGGGCTATAGTTCCCACAGTCGGGCATATAGGGTCTTCAATAAGAAAACCCTAGTGGTAGAAGAATCAATTAATGTTGTATTTGATGAAGGAAGTTTGCTTATCAGCAATTCTTCCAGTGGTATTCTTGAAGATGCAGGTGCACGACTTGAATAGCTGGATCTCAATGAGACCGCTAAAGATGAAACTCCTAAGTACGTCAAAGTTTCCACCTCTACGTCATCTGGGAATGTTGAAGATCAAAATGGAACAAATCTCTTAGAAGAAGGAGAAGCCCAAGAAGTAGTCGAAGCTCCAGACGCCAGACTTCTAGAGCTCCGGCACGTGAGGGATCACACTAGAGATCAGATCATCGGAGATCCTCATGTCGGTGTCAGAACTCGAAGAGGTACTATTAACGAAGTTTTGCATCTTAGCTTCCTGTCACAGGTTGAGTCAAAGAAGTTCGACGAGGCGAACAAAGACACGACATGGATTTTGGTCATGCAAGATGAACTACATCAATTCGAACGATGCAACGTTTGGACGCTGGTTCCCAGACCACACAAGCAGAATGTGATTGGCACCAAGTGGATCTTCAGAAACAAACTGGATGAACATGGTGTCATCATAAAGAACAAGGCCAGGCTGGTGGCTCAAGGTTACAGACAGGAGGAGGGGATTGACTTCGACCAGACCTTTGCACCAGTGGCAAGGCTCGAGGCAATCAGACTGTTCCTGGCGTATGCTTCGCACAAAGGATTCACAGTCTATCAAATGGATGTGAAATCAGCATTCCTGAACGGAGACCTGAAAGAGGAAGTATACGTCGCTCAACCCCCAGGTTTTGTCAATCCTACTTATCCCAATCATGTCTATTTTCTTAATAAAGCTTTATATGGGTTAAAACAAGCTCCACGAGCTTGGTATGAGACTTTATCTAGTTTTCTTCTTGAGAACAAGTTCTCTAGAGGTAAAATAGATAAGACATTGTTTCTCAGGGAAGTCAAAGGCAAGATTTTGCTGGTGCAAATCTATGTCGATGACATAATATTCGGCTCAACGGACAACAATCTTTGCAAAACGTTTTCCAAACTTATGCAAGGAAAGTTTGAAATGAGCAGTATGGGAGAGCTCAAGTATTTCTTGGGACATCAAGTGAAACAGTCTGAGGATGGGATCTTCATCTCTCAGACGAAGTTCACAAATGAACACCTTAAGAAATTCGGGATGGAGAATGCAACCTCTATGAGGACTCCAATGGGATCCACTATGTCTCTGGATAAGGATGAGAAAGGTAAACCTTTCGATGAAACCAAATACAGAAGCATCATTGGATCCCTGCTCTACCTTACTGCCAGTAGACCAGATATTATGTTCTCCACATGTGTCTGTGCCCGGTATCAGGTGAACACTAAGGAATCTCACTATGTCGCTGCAAAGCGAATTCTAAGATACCCTAAAGGTACTCCCAATCTTGGCTTGTGGTACCCGAGAAACAATGATGTCGAGCTAATAGGATTTTCAGATGCTGATTTTGCAGGGAGTAGAGATGACAGGAAAAGCACTTCCGGGACGTGTCAATTCCTCGGAAGAAGGCTTATCTCTTGGAATAGCAAGAAGCAGAATTGTGTAGCTACCTCCACAGCAGAGTCTGAGTACATCTCGGCTGGCAGTTGTTGCGCACAACTCCTATGGATCAGAAACCAGTTAGCCGACTACGACCTTCAGTTCAAGGAAGTGCCGATGTACTGCGACTCCTCCAACGCTATTGCGATTGCCAACAATCCGGTATCGCACAACAGAATGAAGCATATTGAAGTGCGCTACCATTTCATTTGGGAGCACATGGAGAACAAGGACATCTCTCTCTGTTATGTCCCCACGGACAAGCAGATTGCAGATATATTCACAAAGCCCTTAGACGAAGCCAAGTTCAGTCTTTTCAAAACTGAATTGGGAATGCTAAACTATGAGGAATGAAGACTACAGAAACTCCGGGCTCGTGCAAGAACTGAGGGGGAGCAAGAGAGTCAAGTGTAAGCACAGATGCAAGAACTGAGGGAGAGCAAGGGGTCAAATGCTACAGACCCAGATTTGCAGAAGCCGAAAAGGGGGAGATTACCCTCTCGGCTACGGCTAAGGTGAAGGTGGCTCCTAAGGCTAAGGTGAAGGTGGCTCCAAAGTTTGCTCGCACGAAATCGGTATCGGTAATGAATACCTCACTCAACTCAATTTCAAATTATGATTTTCATTCTCATATGCTCTATTCACCTTAGCTTGTAGGGTTTAGGCTTCTTCAAATAGGGGGAGATTGTTGGGTATTGTATCCTCAACGTACCTGATTTGAAGAAGCCCCTGGACAAGCTAAGGTAAATAGACAATGTATTTGACAAAATATTTCAAGTTGTGCTTGCAGTCATTCCACGCTAAGTGCACACCAATGTCAGGGTGCAGTAGGTCAATATACACAGGTCTGCACGACGTAATCCCTCGTTGAGCAGATCAGTGTGTTGGCCTACGTGTACTCTCTCTATTGGAGTGCACTTACTTTCAAGTACAGGGTCGTGTTTATGCAAGAGCAGACAAGGAGCAAGGATGGGTCAAGGAGCAGCTCTTGGGTGGAAAGACGAAAATTCGTCTAAGTCTAATTCGACGAGAATCACCAAGTGATTCTCGCCGATTCGGCGAGAATCACTAGTGATTCTTGCCGACTCTTTCCGGCTACCTCAAAACGGTGCCAAGTAAGATTCGGCAAGAATCACTAGTGATTCTCGCCGAACCCATCGTTGAGCAGAACACGAATACCAAGTAATATTCGTCGAGAATCAACAAGTGATTCGGCGAGAATCACTAGTGATTCTCGACGAATCGTCGAGAATCACAAACTGATTCTTGCGATTCGTCGAGAATCACCTTCGATTCTCGCCGATTTTGACTTAGCAATTTCTCTGGAAGCTGCTGGACCGGATTCTGCCGCTGGGACTGTGTTGAACCGGATTTCGGGTTTCTTCTTGTGGGACCCACAACGTCATCTTGAAGTTGTCTACAGTATAAATACAGGAGTATTTTCAAACAGTAAATATATAGAAAGAAGCCGAGCGACGATCTTGACCTAAAATCGCGAAACTGCTCCGCCGCCGCCGTCGCCGCTCGCGCTAGTTGGTCGCCGCTCGTGATTGAGATTTCTTCGTGATCTTCCGGCGACAGAAGCTAGCCAAGCTTAGAGTCTCACGTGTCTAACCGAAGATCTCTTGTCTCTCGACTTGTAGATCGGGAAAATCATCCCCATCCGAATCGATCGAGACGATTGATCCTAGTGTGACCGTTGGTAGACCTAGCTAGCTTCGCTACGAAGTTTGGATCTCTAAAGAACAGCAGCCGCACTTCGTTTTTGCCACCGATCCCGCGAACCTAGCCGCCGCCCATCTTGCCGCCGCCGGTTCCGGGGAGATTCTCTCCAAGAGAGATCTAGGGTTGTGGACTCCTCGTGGACTTCAAGAACACGTCGTCAACGAAGAGGGACACCGTAGTCTCCAAACGTAGTTTGTATTTCTTGTACATTCTATTTTATTTTTGTTGTAAAGGAATGTTGGTTCCTAGTTGTAAGGGTTGGGTGCAACCCGGTTTGTGGGAGTGTTGACTCCTACGTGTGGAAGGGTTCCTTCCGATAGTGTAAGGATTGGATTTCAATCCTGTTGGAGAAGTGACCGAGTCGTCCCTTGTTGGGAGATAGGTCGAAGGGGGAAATTGGATGTACCCAAGTCGGGGAACCACTATAAATTGCATGTGTACTTTCTTTGTTGTGCCGTTTTATTTTCTTGTGCAGGTACAATATTAAATTCAGCAAAAACGCTGCACGTCACCTATTCCCCCCCATAGGTGAACATAGTTGACACTAGGTGGACTTTCAGTCTCCCAGTTCGCCATCAGCAGCACCAGCTCCAAAAGCAAGCCCCAGTCCATACGGCCTGTTGCGGACTCGACAGACTCCTTCCCCTTCTCGCTCAAGTTACTGTCTCACCGGGGGTAACGTCACCGCAAGCCGTTACCTCCTCGGGCCTATAAATAGACCCTCATGCCTCTCATTTAGGGGGGGACTCAACATCGCCAAGGTGCTCACGCTTGAAGTCAGCCCACAACAAGCTCAAGCAGCCACCCCCTGCGGACTCCATTTTCTCAGTCTGCACCCTTCTCTCTGCCCTTAGTCATGCGGCCTGCCGGCCTCAGTTCCCAGTCCGCGCGGTCTCCGTTTTTCCCTTAACCGCACGGCCTGCCGACCTGGCTCTTCAGTCCGCGCGGCCTCTTCTGGCACTCTTTCCTTGGCCGCCAACTTCCTCTTTGTACCTCTTTATTGTTTTCTTGTAAAGGTGTATTGCAAGCTGTAACTCTCAATATTAATCAAAGGAAAGCCCGTCGCAAGAGTGCATTTAAGCCGCGACGGGCGAAGTCTGCTGTTGTCACTGCTAGCGACCCCTCTCTCTTCTCCTCAACTCAGCTCAGCTCCCTCGGCTCCAACCTGCAAGCACAACCGTCATAGTAACCATCTTCTCGACAGCTCCTGATCAACCTCCTATGCTGCTCTCAGCAAACCTCTCCTCTATTCTCGCAACCCTCGAACAAGCGCTTGCTCCACTCTCGAGCACTCAGAAGCTTCCTCTTTCCCCGCAACCTTCATCCTCTTCCTCTGCTTGCCTGTGAGACCGAACACCCCCTCCGTGTTAACTAGGCGGTGCCGTTTTCGCGCATCAACAGTTAACACGCGACCTTTAGATCCGAACAGACGGTGAACAATGACAGTTAGCCATGTCAGATCATCATTCAGCCGAGAACTTTGCTCGATCAAGTCCCAGAGATGATCCTCTCTGGGAGGCCTTCGAGCAATCGCGCTGTGAAAATGCTCAGCAGTTCCAAGCGATCAACCAAATCCTTGCTGCAATCACCCACGAGTTGCAGATTCAACCTGCAGCAGCTCCTGTTGCTCCAGCTGCTACAATCAATCCAACCTCAACACTGGAGCATCAACAAGCTTATCCTCCAGCTTGCCTGCCAGTCTATCCTCCTTACATAGCAACCTTCCCGCAAGGGCCTGCAGCCCCTTTGTGACCTCAAGATGATGAGTTTGCAGCTCGTCAAAACTTCTTCCGGGAAGCAGCCCGGGGAAGTCCCGCTAGATTTCTCAACTTTCAGGGAAGTCATCCTTACCCTTCAGCTCCAGCCTTTGCTCCTCGTGCAGCAACTTTTCCTTTTATCCTCCTGCTTATTTTGCAGCTGCAGCTTATGCCCCCTTTCATCCTTATGGTGTAGGAGAACAGGAAGATCCGTCAACCTTTTCAGAGAATGTTCGTCACGAACCAACTCCAGCTAACTTCAGAGAGCCCCGACTACCGATCTACACTGGAGAGACTGATCCAGTAAAGCATCTCCAAGCCTTCGAATCAGCCGTTGCTCTCAAAACTCTTTCAGATGCAACTAAGTGCAAGCTCCTTGTGACAACCTTTGATGGGCAAGTGAGGGACTGGTTCTATGGCCTGCGTCCTCATTCCATCACTTCCTTTGCTGATCTGCGAAGGGAGTTCTTGCTCAGATTCTCAACCTCAACTAAGAGAAAGGGCGGTCCAGAAGCCCTCTTTGAGTTCAAGCAACGAGAGAATGAGACTTGGTCTCAGTTCATTGATCAATTCCAACGAGAAATCTTGGACATCAAGATTGTAGGTCAAGAAATGTATCGAGTGGATCTTATCCACGGTCTTCGTGAAGGGCCGCTCAAGTTTGAAGCCAATGTCCGAGCACCGAGAACGTACCAAGAGTTGATTGCCTTATCCAACTCATACATCCGAGGCGAAAAGAGCAACCCAGGCTTCGTCTCCAAGCTTATATCAGAGAAAGATCCTTCTCACAAGCAGCCTCCGCGGTCTCCTCGCAATGATTTCCCAACTCACACAAGGAAGGGAAGAAGGTTTCAACGTCATCAATATCCCTTCCAAGACAATGATTGTACTCGAGACCCATTACTACCACCAACTCCATCTTCACAAACAACTACAGTTTACCATCAGCAAGACGATGATTTGCATGAGTCCAAACTAGATGAAGCCATGCAAGAAGTGAGCCAAATCATGAAAGATAAGGCTAACTACAAGAGGCCTTATCGACCAGCTGATCAAAGATCAAAAGACTCAGATCCATATTGTGAAATCCACAAAGAGCCAGGCCACCTGACTGAGAACTACCGAGCACTCCGCCAACTAGTGCAAAAGATGTTGCGGCAAGGTAAGATGCGTGACTTATTTCCCAAAGACGATCGCCCTGATCCAACAATCTCAAAGGGCAAAGAAGTTGTAGACATTCCTTGCAACTCAAGAGGGGTGAGCCTAGTCAAAGATCACCCTCTCCTCGTTGTTCGCAAAGCCATTGAAACCTTTGATGCCGATGACGAGGGTGCGCTTGGAAGACTATTCTAAGTCGGCAAAGGATTTCATAGTTCTTCAAATTTTTTCACAACCATGATGAGTTATCTCTACTCCTACCCTTTGAAACATTTTCATTTCAAAGCACTTCTAAGTGTTCATTCTTGCTTTTCAATAAAGTTTATCTCAAGGATCTCATATTGACACAGTTCCCTTCTTGTAATGCTTCCTCTTCTCTTTTCTCTTTGCCAAAGAGATCGCTATACCAATGAGATATCGCCGAGTCTCGCTATAGGCCGCCTCGGGATTGGATTGCGGCATAAGGCCACAATGACCACATATCGCGAGGAGTTTTCGCGTATGTGTAGTTGGGGCTATCCAACTATCATGCGGATGAATATGGGACTTCAGATCCTAGCCGGCATCTAACAAAGAGTGTGTGCTAGGGAGGCCCCATGTGTTAGGTTTGTTGTGTTTCGTTAAGGATACATTATAGTTACGGTGATCTTTGCTTGACAAGCAATGACGATCAAGCGTAGCCTTATCTCTTCGATCATCTCACAATTGTGATGGCCGAACACTCTCTGGTACTCTCGATCCGTGCCTTCGCGGGATCCCACAATTCCACTAATCTTTCCACAGACAAGCAATGCTTTAGGCCACTTAGCGCAACTAGTCTCATTGATCAGTGATAATTGCACCCGAGGCAAGAGAGCAGTGTATCTAGCAATCTTTCTCAGGATTTCCCGTGCTTTTCTCTTTTGTGTGCCCTTCTAAAGGATGCGCGGCCAGCCCGCTTTGAGTAGGACTATACTCGGGATGACCTTTCTCAGGCAAGCGATGCATAAGACCCACGGGTGATCTCCTGTGGTAACATCCAGTCTTTCTTAGTCATCTTCGAGTATAGACCTCTTTTTTGTCTTCTGCCTTCTTTCACATGTAAACAGGTTAATCCGACCTACCAAAAGGATTTCCAACATTCACTTTGTTTATGCTCATCTCATATGCATTGCTTGCTCAAAGCTCTATCAGATGATGACTTACAAGCTCCTCCATTACTCTTATCAAACGCTAATGGCATCAAACATTGATTAAGGAATCTAACTCTCTTCTTGATCATCAAGCCTTACTATTGAAATCTAGTCCAGATTGGTAGAATTCGTCAAGCTCTTTTTCTGTTAATGTGATCATATATATCCTAGTATATCAACAGTCAACACTCGACTTGTTGATCTGGACTTCATGCTGAAGACATATCTAATATAACAAGAAGATCACTACTCTGGTTTGATCTTCCTTCAATTATCAGCAGAGTGTATCGGGCATTTCCTCTGTTATATGGTCATATCGACCTTATCTTATCAACAGTTAGCCTTATCTCAGGTACTTGCAGCTTAGCTCATTATTTTATGTCTGCTTCTCATTCTTCTCTTTGCAGTGGTTAGCAGGCACCTGCAAGTCATATCCAGGTACTTGCAGCTTAGTCTTGATATACCATATCTGCTTCTAACTCTCATTTTGCAGAGAACAGCAGATGCTTGCAAGTTTTTTCACAGGTACTTGCAAGCTACTTTCACATGTTTTGTCTGCTCCTAAATCTTTTCTTGCAGAGATCAACAGACACTTGCAAGTTTTTTCACAGATACTTGCAAGCCATTTTCATGTTTTGTCTGCTCCTAACTCTTTTCTTGCAGAGATCAGCAGACCCTTGCAAGTTTCTTCACAGGTACTTGCAAGCCATTTTCATGTTTTACCTGCTCCTAACTCTTTTCTTGCAGAGAACAACAAACACTTGCAAGTCTCTTCACAGGTACTTGCAAGATACTTTTATATTCCAAATTTGCTCCTAACATCTCTTTTGCAGAAAGCAGCAAACGCTTGCAAGCCTCCATCAGGTACTTACAAGTTATTATGCTCCTATGTTTTCCTCTCACCTTCATTTTGCAGAACTCAGCAGAAGACACATCTTTCTCATTTTGCAAAGGCAAACCCAGGTACACACAAGGTGTATTTTGGGTACATTGGTCAAATGGACCTGATTTGAAGAAGCCTCACCCAACTCAATGATATACATCATAATGTATTTGATGTATGTTTGAGTTACTTGTGCAGGTTAGGTATTCACTGGACTGAAGCTAAAACTTTCTAAGTCCATGTGTCGACACCCAGAGGGAAAGTGTCGACACTTGAGAAGGCTTGTGTCGACACCCAGACAAGCAGTGTCGACACTTGGAGTCATTGTGTCAACACCTGGGATGAAGAGTCGACACCAGACAGAAAGTGTCGACACAAGGAGCTGTGTCGACACTCAGTGAAGAAGAATGCAGAGAAGCAGTGTCGACACTTAGCAGAAGTGTCGACACCTAGAAGAGCTGTGTCTACACCAGAAAGTGTCGACACTTGGAGTTGTGTCGACACTCAGCAAAATTCTGCAGAGACTAAGTACAAGTGTCGACACCTAGCACAATGTGTCGACACTTAACCAGAAGAGTCAACATATTAAGTATGTGTCGACACTCAGCACAATGTGTCGACACACAACCAAAAGAGTCAACACTTGAAGTATGTGTCGACACTCAACACAATGTGTCGACACATAACCAGAAGAGTCAACACTTGAAGAAAGTGTCGACACTCAGCACAATGTGTCGACACTCAGTTGAAGACTCAAAGAAAGTGTCGACACAAGGAGCTGTGTCGACACTTAGCAAAGAACAGAAATATCTACAAAAATATTCTAAGTGCAAGTGTCGACACTAAGGGAATGTGTCGACACTCAGCTGAAGAATCTATATTGAAGACTTGTGTCGACACTAAGAAGCAGTGTCGACACTTGACAGTTTCAACACATGAAGATGTGTCGACACAAAGGAGATGTGTCGACACTAAGAAGAATTTAACAAGTTACAGAAGATCAAGTACTTATGTCGACACTCAATTCCAAGTGTCGACACCTGAATAAGAATCTGTGTCGAGACATACAAGGAGTTGTGTCGACACCTTGTAGACTTGTGTCGACACTTACACAGCATGTGTCGACACTTGGTCTATAAGTGTCGACACTTAAGAACAGAAAGTCTCGACACTATCTGACAGTTAGAGAATTTCAAGAATTGACTGGATGACATGACAGCTGACGTTCCAGCCGGTCTACAGCACTTGTCAGAGATCTCAGAAGTCAGTTATGAACCGGACCAGCCGGTTACCATGAAGAAGGCCTATAAATAGGCACAGACTGTTTACAGAAAAGGTGGTTGAAGTTAAGATTGTTAAGAGTTAACAAAAAGAAGATTAAGTGCTGATTGAGTTCAGATTAATCTAAGAGATTTGTTCAAGTGGTTGCTGATCAAGTTATCCAAGTGATACAAATCAAGAAGATCTTGCTGTCCAACGACAGATGTAAGAAGTTGGAGAGAGAGAGCTCCAATAAAGAATTCAGTCTTTGGAACTAGGCTGAGAAGAAGGATTCAGAAGCATCTGGATCTTAAGAAGCAGAGGTCAAGGAACAACTGTAGATGATTCAGACTTATTCAGTTCTACTCAAGAAGCTTTGAAGGAAGCTAAGTCAGTTTGGATCTATCTGAGTTCTTCCAAGAACTCAGCAAGAATCTCTCAACTCCTCTCTTATTTTCTGAGTTGTTGAGTTATTTTGTTGTAATACTATTTTAACTTGTAGGATCCATTGGATCTGAGTGATTGTAAGCCTATATTTATAAAGGCTGAGGGTAGGGCTTGATAGCCTGAGTGTAGGAGTTAAAGAACTCTGAGTGTAGGCCTGGGTGGCTGAGTGTAGGCCTTTGTGGCTAAGTGTAGGCTTTGGAGAAAGCTGAGGTGTAAGGCTTTGGGCCTGAGGTAGGAACCAATTTGGGTTCTGAGACAGTGGAGAAGTTAGGCCGAATCTAGTACACTGCTAGATAGGCGAAGGGGGAAAGTGGATGTACCCATATCTTGGGAAACCACTATAAAACACTGTGTGCTGTGCTGTGTTTGTGCTGTGGATGATCTGTGTGTGTTTGATTATTGCTGATTGCTGTAATAAACTAGTTAGAAATCTGTGATATAAGTGTTTGGGTGCCAACAAAGTTAGAAAAGGATTAGGTCACCTATTCACCCCCCTCTAGGTGTTTAGGTACCATATCTTTCAAGTGGTATCAGTCGGAGGTTCCTCAAAACAAGGACTAACAGTCTAAGGAGATCCTGTTTGGCAGAAACAGTCTAAGGAAGAAAACAGCTTCAAGAAAATCAAGAACCATGGGTTCTTTTGAAAATCATAAAGAATTGGGTTCCATGAAATTACCTATTTGTAGAAAGGAAATTTTTGGGATCTGGAAAGAAAGGGTAAGGCTATTTATGGAGGCCTCAGACCCAAGAATCTACATCACAGTTAAGGAAGGGCCTTATGTGCCAATGAAGATCTCAGTATTGGATGCAAATCAGAGGACTCCAAAGGATTTCTCTGAGATGACCAAGGATGAAATTATCCTAGCCACTATGGACAAGAGGGCACAAAACATAATAGTGAGTGCCATTGATGATGCAACTTTTCAGAACTTAATTCACTGTAAAACAGCAAAAGAAATGTGGGATACCCTCATTGTCTATATGGAAGGTTCTGAAGAAGTTAGGCAAGATAGGAAGTCCTTGCTTAATCAAGAGTATGAGAGTTTAGGCAAGGCAAGGGAGATAGCATCACTGAATGCTACAAGAAGTTCTATAGAATAGTTAATGAACTCATGTCTTATGGAAGAGAGTTCAGCAACTATGAACTAAATGACAAATTCCTAAGGTCCCTAACCAAAGATTGGGACACCAAGATCTGTGCCATAAGAGAAATGACAAAGTTGGGAGAAATTCCTCCTCCTACACTATTTGGCAAGTTGTTGTCATATGAGATGCAGCTGACAGTGAGGAAAGAGGAGGAGAAATCAACAAGGACTGAGCACAAGGAAAGGACTGTTGCCTTCAAGACAGATGTTCCCAGAAAATGCAGAACTAAGTCATCAACTCCACCTCCAGAGGTAGTTGAATCTGAGTCAGAAGGGTCTGTCAGTACAAAGTCTACAAGCAGTGAAAGTGATGAAGACTTTGCTGCCTTCACTAGACACTTTCAGAAATTCCTGAAAAAGAAACAGTGGAGGTCCAGACCATCTACTTACAAGGGAAAAGAAGTCTTGTATCAGGAGAAAAAGCCTTATAAGAAGGACAGGAAGAAGACAAAGACAAGCAAGACAACTGGATCAAAGATTGTGTGCTACTGCTGCAATAGACAGGGTCATGTCATTGCTGATTGTCCTGAGAAAAGAAAAGAATCCAGTGACAGGAAAAAGACTCACTTCAAAGGGAAGAAAGAGAAGTCTTTTGTTGCCAAGAATGAGAAGACTCTTTCAGATATTTCTTCTTCAGACACTGATACTGATGCTGAAGCCTACATAGGGCTATTTGCTGAAGAAGAAGAAGAAGAATTTATGCAGATCTTGGAGTCAATTCATGAACAAGAAGACTGCCAGTGCCAAGGACTGATGGCATTGACTGAGAGTACCAAAATCCTGGAGCAGCCAGGACCTAGTCAGGTACAAAGTCCAACTCTAAGTTCAGTTTCTTGTTCTAGTTCAGAATCAGATTCATCTTCATCAAATGATGGAAGTGTTTCTGAGTCTGAAGATGATATTCATCAGCTCATAGATGAATATAAGGTGCTGTTACAGGCTTATAAGAAAAGCAAGTCCCTTGCCAAAAGTCAGACAAAGGAGATTGCTGATCTCAAGGCTGCTGCAACAGAATTTGAGAAGCAATTTGATCAAAAACTGAATGAGGTAGCTAGGCTGAAACACATTACAGTGATTCAGATGGGTACTATCACATTTAAGAATGATCAAATTAAGAAACTGGAGACAAATCTTCAGAAAGAGAGAGAACTGGTTGCAAAGTTTTCAAAGCCTAAATCAGTTCTACCTTTGATTGATGATTTTACTCATCACAAAGGTAAGGCTGGACTGGGTTTTGTTAAACCTGCTAGGACTGTTCAGGATCAGTCCAAGTCCAAGGGCAAGGCCCCAACATTCAATAAGTCAGCTGCAGTTAAGACAACAAAGTCTGTACCTAAGCAAAGGTACAACAAGTTTGAATTTTGGTGTTGTGGCAAGGTTGGCCACTTTGCCTTGGATTGTTGGCACAATGCCAGTGCCAAGTTGAGTAGCAAGTTACCTGGTGGAAAGCCAGTAGGTAGCTGTGTCATGTTGCAAACTAACAATCACCAAGGACCCAAGTTTACTTTGGGTTCTAAGGTTCATTAATTTGTTTTGCAGGTGAATCCAAGTGGCCATACCCCAACATGGTACTTGGATAGTGGATGTTCCAGACATATGACTGGAACAAGGGGACTACTGAAGGACTATATTCCAATCAAAAATGGTCCTAAAGTGACCTTTGGTGGTTCTAAAAAGGAATCATCAAAGGGTTTGGTAACATTTCTTCAAACCTTGTTACCATTACTCAAGTGGCTTATGTTAAAGGGTTGAAACACAACCTTATAAGCATAAGTCAGTTAAGTGATGTAGGGTATGACATCTCATTTGTTAAAAATGGTTGTCATATCAAGAGGTCAAGTGATCAAGAGATCATTTTGACAGGATATAGAAAGAGGAATGTCTACTGTCTAGACATCATGATTGAGAACAATGGTTCTCCTGTTTGTCTTGTAGCTGATGAGACAGTCTCTCATTGTGTCAAGTGGCACAAGAGGCTAGCTCATCTTAACTACAAGACTATTAGCAAACTCTTTAGCAAAGAGTTAGTGAGGAATGGTCCTCAAGTTAAGTGTGTTAAAGATGGCATTTGCTCAGCTTGTCAAAAGGGCAAGCAGACCAAATCCACCTTTAAAAGCATTGAGAACAAAGATGCTGTGAGGTGCTTATACCTCTTGCATATGGATCTCTTTGGTCCAATGCCAGTTCACAGCTTAGGTAGGAAGGTCTATACCTTTGTAGTTGTTGATGACTACTCAAGGTTTTCCTGGGTGTTCTTCTTAAGGCAGAAATCTGAAACACCTAGTGTCTTCTACAGCTTTGTCAAGCAAATTCAGAATGAACTAAATAGTACTGTGGTCAAAATTAGAAGTGACCATGGTACTGAGTTTCAATCTGAAAGCATGACAAAACTATGTGAAGACTTTGGGATATTTCAAGACTTCTCTTCACCTAGAACACCTCAGCAAAATGACATTGCTGAGAGGAAGAATAGAACCTTGATAGAGGCTGGTAGAACCCTACTTAGTGATACATCACTGCCTGAGTATTTCTGGGCTGAAGCAGTTAACACTGCATGCCATGTGATAAATAGGGCTACCATCACTAAAAGGCTAAACAAGACCCCCTATGAAGTTGTGAAAGGCAGGAAACCAAATCTATCCTATTTCAGGATCTTTGGTTGCAAATGCTTCATACTTAACAATGGGAAGTCTTACATAACTAAGTTTGCTGCCAAGTCCCAAGAGGGAATTTTTGTTGGGTACAACAACAATAGTAAGACTTATAGAGTATACAACTTGACTACACAAGTTGTAGAGGAGACTGTGCATGTAGTTTTTGATGAGACAAAACTTATTAACAATGAGTTGTCTAACAATGTATGCAGCCCCACAGGTCTGACAAAGAGATTGGACAAGCTTACTATAGAAGAAATGCTTACTGCAAGACAGCAAGTAGAAGGCAATAGCAGTTGTCCAGAGGGAGAACTACATGTACCAATAGCTGAAGAAATACAAGAAGTACAGCATGATGCAGATGCTGAAGAAGTTCAACCTGAAGTTAGGATGCCACCAGCCAACAGGCATCTAAGAGATCATCCAGTAGAGCTGATTATTGGAGATCCAAGACAAGGAGTTCAGACAAGGAGCAGAAATCAGAATGCTGCAGTATATTCTAGTTTTCTGTCTCAAATAGAACCTAAGAAATTTGAAGAAGCTATACAAGATCCACAGTGGACTGAAGCTATGCAAGAAGAGCTTAATCAGTTCAAAAGGTGCAAGGTTTGGGAGCTGGTTCCAAAGCCTAAAGACCACAATGTTATAGGAACTAAGTGGATCTACAGAAATAAGTTAGATGAACAAGGGATCATCATAAAGAATAAAGCAAGACTGGTTGCAAAAGGATATAAGCAAGAAGAAGGTATTGATTTTGATCAAACCTTTGCCCCAGTAGCCAGACTGGAGGCCATAAGGATGTTCTTGGCCTATGAAACCTATCAAGGATTCAAGGTATACCAAATGGATGTCAAGTCAGCATTCCTAAATGGTAATTTGAAAGAAGAAGTCTATGTGGAGCAGCCTTCAGGTTTTGTTGATCCAACTCAACCTCATTATGTCTATAGACTTAGGAAAGCATTGTATGGGTTAAAACAAGCTCCTAGAGCTTGGTATGAAACCCTATCTAGTTTCCTTATTGAGAACAAGTTCACAAGGGGGAAAATAGATAAGACTCTATTCCTTAGGGAATCTAGAGGCAAAGTCATACTTGTCCAAATATATGTAGATGACATTATATTTGGGTCTACTGAAAGTAGCCTTTGCAAAAAGTTTGCAAAGCTTATGCAAAGTCAATTTGAGATGAGTAGTATGGGAGAGCTAAAGTTTTTCTTGGGTCTCCAAGTTAAACAGACTGAAAGTGGCTTGTCCATATGTCAGTCCAAGTTCACCCTAGAACTCATAAGGAAATATGGTATAGATTCATCCAGTACCATGAAGACTCCTATGGGGTCAAGTATGTCTCTTAGCAAGGATGATGCAGGGAAACCTGTAGATGAAACCTTGTATAGAGGGATAGTTGGCTCCTTACTATACTTGACTGCAAGTAGGCCTGACATTATGTATGCTACATGTGTTTGTGCCAGGTATCAAGCCTGCCCTAAAGAGTCTCACTTGACTGCAGTCAAGAGAATTTTGAGATATCTAAAGGGCACTCCCTATCTAGGCCTCTGGTACCCTAGGAATGGAGATTTTAATCTAACAGGTTATACAGATGCAGACTTTGCAGGATGCAAAGAGGATAGAAAGAGCACAACTGGAACCTGTCAATTCCTAGGTGGAAGAATAATTTCATGGAGCAGCAAAAAGCAGACTAGTGTGGCTATCTCCACAGCTGAGTCAGAATATGTAGCTGCAGGAAGTTGCTGTGCTCAACTTCTATGGATTCAACATCAGCTAGTGGACTATGGATTTCAGGTAAGTAGAACTCCACTTTACTGTGATTCTACAAGTGCTATTTCAATAGCTAACAACCCTGTATCTCATAGTAGAATAAAACATATTGAGATTAAATATCACTCTCTTAGGGAGCATGTAGAAAGAAATGATATTGCACTTGAATATGTTAAAACTGATAATCAGATAGCTGACATGTTTACTAAGCCCTTAGAAGAAGCTAAGTTCAATAGATTCAAAACTGAACTAGGTATGATAAACTTAGACTAAGTTTACAGAATAGAAAATTGACTAAGTAAAAATGTGTCGACACATAGACAAGTCTATGTCGACACAGAATAAAAGTGTCGACACTTCAGGAAAAAAGTGTCGACACATCTAGGATGTAGGTGTCGACACTTCAGAATGTTAGTGTCGACACATGTCGAGTAGGTGTCGACACATCCAATGTGGTGTCGACACTTAAGTTTTACTCAGAATTTTCTAAGTAAAGTCTCGACGATTAGTCGAGTAGAGTGGTGTCGACACATAAACATGTGTCGACACATAAAATCTGTTGACTAAACTTGTGTCGACACATATGTGTCGAGACATTATAAGTAAGTGTCGACACTTATTGCCAGTGTCGACACATGTTAAGCTAGATATCCCGCCTGTTCATCTTCAAAATTAGACATGTATAAATAGGGTTCTGTCTTTGATTGTCGACACGCTTTCAAAGTTTCGAGACCAAAACTCTTGTGTCGACATTTCTCTTTTCTCAAGACTAAATCTCCAAACCCTAATGGCTCCCAAGCTCGAGGAGAATGTTAACGAAGGCTATGAGCTCGTGCGAGGTGCATTCGATGAAGCTGATCAAGAACTCAAGGCGGTAGTAACCCTAATTGCCGATTCTGGATTGGAATACTTGACTTCAGAACCAACGAAGATTTGGAAAAAGGAAGTTCTTGAATTCCTCCATGGAGCTGCTGTAGATGACTCTGGATTCAGGATCAAATCCAGAGTTCATGGGACTAAGGTCAAAGTTTCACCAAAGAATCTGAGAAAGGTACTCCAGCTACCTAAAGCACATGATGAAGAGGAAGTAACTGCTTCAAAGACCAGGGAAGCTCTTACTTGGTGTGGACTGATCCAAAGATGAAGGTAGGATCAGTCTTTAACAGGAAAGGCATGAATAATCAAGGAAATTCATGTCTGAAATAGTAGGAAAGGTTATTCTCAGCAAGACTGGAGGGCATGATAGGGTGTCTGCCTCCATGTTTGAAATTATGACTAGAATCATCTTCACCCTGAAAACAGATTGGTCTCAAGTGGTGTATGAGAAAATCAAGGAGAGCTTGAAGAAGCCCAACCTGGGTAGAATACTAAGTCTCTACCTTGCTGGTACAATACCAGAGGTGATGAGCAATGCAGCTGGAAGTAAGATCAATCACATGAGAAAGATGGATTCAAGGATATTCTCTAGATGGGAAAGGGTGTTGTCAAAGGACATGCCTACCCCTGAGAAGCCAGTTTCTGAGAAAGTTACTCCTCCCAGGAAGAAGAGAAAGACTGCTGCTGTGACACAAGAGTCCTCCAGCAGTTCTGATAGTGAAGAACAGGTTGTTTTCACACCTGATGACCATGAAGAAGTGGCTGTAGAGAAGACTCCTGCTCCTCAAGATGTAACAACCCCATCCGTTCATATGATATATTCTAGAAGGTCCGGCCGGGGCCCCACAGGATATAGCACAAAACAGTCGGTGAAGGTACAGGATGATACCAGAGCAGCGCATCGCACCTATCACAAGCATTCTAGCGGAAGCCTAAGCTACTTGAACTCCTCATGAATGTCCAAATATAAACGCCACATTTTATATATAGATAGGAATGTCTTACAACGTGTAAAAAGTATTGGCCTTATGGCCTTACAGGCTTTCATGCAGTGGCCTAAACAATTTGGCGCGCAGGCCGGCCACAAAAAGAAGAACACTCAAAAGAACATTAGCCTTCGAGGGCTAGCAGCAGCAGCAACACCAGCAGGAGCATCAACCTCTATGCGACCCGCTCGGCTCTCCAGCACCTGTGCAAGGACAATCCACCCAACGGTGGCAAACAAAAGGAACGGTCAGCGTTCAGCTGACCAAATTATAACGACCCTACCCCTCCTCTCGGGGCAGCGGTATTTTCCCTGCAGGCATATCATATCACAAGTATGGCAAGCTAGATCATCAAAGGTGCTTTCACGCACACAAGCCATCACAACCGTTCGCCGCCCGGCCCAACGGTCCGTGCACTCAGGGCACATTCTTGGTGTTCTGGCAACCTCTTGCCCACCACCGTATCAGGGTTATCACCCAACGGTAACACTCATGAGCATTTACTCCATGGCGTGCAGCCGGAGTTAGTCCTCGGACACCGGGATGGCCCGTAGCCCCCCTTTGTGTCATGGCGCGCAGGCCGAAGACTCTTGCTATGCGCTCCAACAGACCGCACTTTTGGTCTCACGTCGGACGGACATAGCGCAGGTCGGATCCTCCACCCCCCGTTGCTCAAATCGCCTTGCCTTCTCCGAGTACAGCGTACTCACGGCTATATCAAAGGCGCGGGTCGGTCTCACCAATCCTGTTCCTGGCATTCAAGCCTGGGTATGTCACTATACCCATTTCCTCACAGCAACAACGGGTCTTTCCTGGGCGCACCAGTACTTCCTGTGATTCTCTCCACAGGTGGACACCGCATAAGCACAAATGTCAGGGGTCTTTCCTGGGCACACCAGTACTTCCTGTGACTCGCTTCACAGGTGGACACCCTATGACATCAAGCATCACAAAAAGGGCCTTTCCTGGTCCTACCAGTACTTCCTGTGCCTCAACCACAGGTTGGACCCAAAACCACCACAAGGCTATTTTCCTGGACTACCACCCCAGTACTTCCTACTACTCCTTTTCGCAGGCATAACCCATAGACTCCTTACACTACACGTTTATCACGGAGTCTTCTCCGGTTCGTATGCAACATCACCAATCCAGACCAACCTGTCCAGATGGGCTTCACACAGCATGCCTATTCCGTACTCAATTCCGGATCTATATGCAATACCAAGGGGATTTCAAGCATCCACCCAAATGACTCCCAAAAGCAGCCACCTCTTGGTGGGGGAATCAAAAGATATGCCAAAATAGAAGCCTTCACATGGCTAGGAAGAAAAGTCGTTACCCTTGACGATCGCTTCGGTGCCATGGCTTGAAAGCTTGCTTGCAAGACTCGCAAGAGCGTTTCCTCCGCAACGCTGGCTTCGGATCTCTTGCCGGTAAACCGCAGCACCACCAACAGCAGCCCCCTTCCCTTCTTCCTCCTCCTTTCTCTCTCTCTCTTTCTCTCTCTCTTGAAGAAAGATGAAGGCCAATTCAAAGTGAGGATTCTTTTCTGAATTCGGCCCTTAAGGAAAAAGAAGAAGAGCTTTCAGCCCTTGGATCCAGACTGAAGAAATGGACGGCCACGATTCTGCCAAAAACACACATTTTGACCTGACACAGCCTCGAACACGGCCGTGTGCCTCAAGCGGTGGTCAACCGACTTATCCAAACCAGTGACACGCCCACGGGACACGCCCGTGTCATGGGCCGTGTCACCAACACGACCTTCAGACACGCCCGTGTCTGTGGCCGTGTACCTGGGTGAAAAAAAATCCCAAATCATCCCGAGACTTCACACGGCCTGTGACACGCCCGTGTCCCAGGCCGTGTGCCCAGACACGGCACAAAGACACGCCCTGTCGAATTCTCGGCGGGCTGAGTTCGTCGCCTGATTTGACACGCCCTGTGACACGCCCGTGTCACAGGCCGTGTTCAACACTCGACACGCACTTCTCGACACTCGACGATCGTCGAGTAAAAATCGTCGAGCATGCGACACGGCTTTGGACACGCCCGTGTCCTGGGCCGTGTGCCTCTCTCGACGAATCGTCGAGACCAAAAAAAATCGTCGAGACCAAAAAAAATCGTCGAGACAAAGCCCAATCGTCGACACAACCCGACACGCCCTGCGACACGCCCGTGTCGCAGGCCGTGTCACCTGACACGCCCTGGGACACGCCCGTGTCCCAGGCCGTGTCACCCAAATTTGCCTGTTTCAGAACTTTGGGCTGTTACAATCCTCCCCTCCTACAAAACAATTTCGTCCTCGAAATTCAGAGACAGGAAAGTAACAAAAAGACAGCAAGAAAAATGTAACAATATCTCAATGTTTATGTTACAACAGTCTCGCTACCAACTACAGAAACAACTCAGGGAACTCTTCTCGCATGGTCTGCTCGCGTTCCCACGTCAACTCTTCACGGCCGCAGTTGTCCCACCGGACTTTCACCATACCGACCGTCTTGTTCCGCAACTGTTTCTCGGCTCGATCTTCGATCCGAATGGGTCTAACTCTCGTTGTTAGCCCATACTCCACCGGCACACGATCATCCGCGATCACTTGAGCTGGATCTTTCACGGCTTTCCGCAGCACCGAGATGTGAAAGACATCATGTAACCCACCCAAGTCCGCCGACAGAGCTAGCCGATAAGCTGCTTCGCCAATTCGCTCAACCACTTCAAAGGGACCCAAATACCTTGGACTCAACTTTTTCAATCGTCGAATCCTGGAGACACCTTTGAATGGCTTGATCTTCAAGTAGACCCAATCGCCAACCGCAAATTCAACGTTCCGGTGCTTGGCGTTGTAGTACTTCGCTTGTCGATCTTGAGCAACTAGCAATCTCTCTCGAATAGTCCGAATGGTTGAGTTTGCTTCATCCACCTCATTTGGTTTAACAACCCGGGCTTCACCCGCTTCTACCCAAGCCAAGGGAGTACGACATTTCCTGCCATATAGGGCTTCATATGGTGCCATCCCAATACTTGCCTGGTAGCTGTTATTATATGCAAACTCGACCATATAGAGATGATCTTCCCATCTCTTTCCGAAGTCAAGGGCGCACATTCGGAGCATGTCCTCCATTGTTCTGTTGGTACGTTCAGTTTGGCCATCCGTTTGGGGATGAAAGGCCGTGCTGAAGGCCAATTTCGTGCCCAACAGTCGGTGAACTAGTCTCCAATCATTTGACGTGAATCGCCCATCTCGATCACTTACGATGCTTCGAGGAACACCGTGAAGACGCACAATTTGATCAACATATAACTTTGCCAAACTTTCAACCGAATCATCCCGCCTGTTTGGGAGAAAATGTGCTACTTTTGTTAGCCGGTCAACTATCACCCAAATGGAATCATTTCCTCGCTGCGATCTTGGCAATCCATGCACAAAATCCATGGAAATATCATCAAATTTCCATAATGGGATCGGCAGTGACTTCAAATAACCGCCCGGCTTTTGGCATTCCGCCTTCACCATCGCACATGTTTGACATTTGGCCACGTAAAGGGCAACATCTTTCTTAAGCCCTGGCCACCAAAAGAGCTTTTTCATATCGTTGAACATCTTTGTGCTCCCGGGGTGAATGGAATACTTCGTATAATGTGCTTCATACATCAGTTCTTCCCTCAGTTTCCCCACATTTGGGACGCACAATCGGCCTTCTTTTCGCAACAGACCGTCAATCCAGGTGAATTTGCCCTCTGGCCCTTCATTCCCATAGCGCAAGAGATCTTCATCCAACTCCGTTGCCCGTCGAACTCGGTCCGCAAGGTCACATTGCACCTCGGTCCAGTTCAAACACGCAATGGCAGTGGAATTTTTTGTCAACACAATAGATCTCCAATGCCTCCAACTCCTGGATCAGACGTTCATCATGCCTTTGTAACCAATTCGCTCTAGCCGGAACTCGCCGACTCAAGGCATCCGCGACAACATTCCCCTTCCCAGGTGTATAATGAATCTCGAAAGTGTAGTCCCCAAGGAACTCCAACCACCTTCGTTGTCGCATGTTCAACTCTTTCTGCTCCAACAGATACTTAAGGCTCTTATGATCAGTATAGATCTCCACCTTCACACCATAAAGGTAGTGTCGCCACAGCTTCAGTGCAAAAATCACCGCTGCTAATTCCAAATCATGGACGGGATAGTTCCGCTCGTGCACCTTCAGCTGGCGTGAGCCATAAGCAATCACCTTTCCGCTCTGCAGAAGAACGCAGCCTAAGCCGCTCCCTGAGGCATCACTATATATTACAAACCCATCGGTTTCACATGGCGAAGACAACACCGGCGCCGTGGTCAACCGAACCTTCAGCTCTTCAAAAGCTCGTGCGCACTCTGGCGTCCAAACGAACTTCTGATCTTTTCGCGTCAGTGTGGTTAGCGGCAAAGCGATCCGCGAGAAGTTTTCCACAAATCTTCTATAATAGCCCGCAAGTCCAAGGAAACTCCTAACTTCGGCCACGGAAGACAGTATTGGCCAATCTTGTATGGCTCTTATCTTCGCTGGATCCACTGCAATGCCCGCTCCACTCACCACATGGCCCAAAAATGCCACTGACGATAGCCAAAACTCGCACTTCGAGAACTTGGCATATAGCTGATTTTGCCTCAATGTATTCAACACTAACCGCAAATGAATCTCATGCTCCGCTTTGGATTTCGAGTATACCAGGATATCATCAATGAACACTATCACAAACAGATCCAGGTACTCACGAAAAATACGGTGCATCAAATCCATAAACACCGAGGGCGCATTACACAATCCAAAGGGCATGACTGTGAACTCATAGTGCCCATAACGCGTTCCAAATGCGGTTTTGGGAATGTCACCTTCCCGAATCCTTAACTGGTAATAACCAGACTTCAGGTCCAACTTTGAATAGACGGTCGAGCCCACTAGCTGATCAAATAATTCATCAATCCGAGGTATCGGATACTTATTCTTCTCAGTCAGCTTATTCAATTCACGGTAGTCTATACACAACCGTAACCCACCATCTTTCTTCTTTACAAAAAGCACAGGCGCGCTCCAAGGTGACATACTTGGGCGGATATAGCCTTGCTCTAACATTTCTTGTAGTTGAACCTTCAACTCAGCCATCTCTTTAGGCGCAACGCGATATGGCGAACGGGCCACTGGTTTCGCACCTGGCACCAACTCAATTGTGAAGTCAATCTCCCGCTGGGGTGGTAGCCCAGGGAGATCTGCGGGAAACATATCAGCAAATTCTGCCACAATCGGAACCTCGCACAAAGTGGCCTTAGGCTCAACAGCCTGAATTAGTGCAAAGTAACACTCCGCACCCTTCCGAACAGCTTTGACTACCTGGAGTGCAGACATCAACGTCCCGCCTACTCCTCGCATACCCGCGAACTTGGTCTCCTGTTCGGTATTCTGGCCCAACGTGATTTCTTTGGACTGGCAATCGATCATAGCATGCTGCTCCGCAAGCCAATCCATCCCAAAAATCACATCGAATTCCGAAATTGGCAAAACAAATGCGGTTAAACAAAAATCCCGACTTCCTACTTGAACCGCCACATCGCAAGCTTGATCCGCAAGCATCCAACAACCATTCGGCAACACCACTCTGACGCTATCTGCCTTTGCACGACTGGGTATCCCAAGCCGCGTAAGAAATTCACTAGACAGAAAAGAATGCGATGCACCTGTATCAAACAGTGCTCGCGCCAGCGTGTCCCGAATCATCACAAAGCCTATGACAAACATGTCACACACACAAACCACAAACGTAGGGTACTAAGCTAAGCATACAAACATTAGCATAAGCAAAACTAAACTCATACCGGTGACCACGTCACTCTGCTTGATGGCCTCCTGCAGGCCAAGATTGTAGACCCGGGGTTGCGCTTGCGAGGCAGAGGAATCCACCACCGCTTTTCCTTTCTCCGCATAAGATGCTCCCGCCTTCTTTTCACTCTTTGGCGGCATCCGGCAATCTCGCGCAATGTGCCCCATCCTACCACAATTGAAGCAGGTACGAGTTTCTGGCTTGGAGGTTGCCCCTGATGTTGCTCCCGTTGCAACTGATGAAGGAGCTTGTCCACTCGGCTTGGACCTCTTACCCCATCTCTTCTTATAAAACGATTTTCCAGATCGGGGCGCCTTCCACTCCGGTTGCGTCATCACCAACGCTCTCTTCCCTTGCACCCTCTTCATATCTTTTTCCAACGCGGTCGCAGTGTCAACCAACACTTGGAAACCCTGGTTCACCGAACTAGACACAAGGAACCTCAACTCGTCCCTCAGTCCTTCATAGAACCGATTAGTCTTCCTCTGCTCATCAGCAAAAATCGAACCCGCATACCGCCCCAAGCGAGTAAACTCATGCAGGTACGCGTCAACACTGCCATCACCTTGAGTCAACCGTTGGAATTCATTTTCCATGGCTATCCGTTGAGCCACAGGAAGGTGCTTCGCTAGGAAGAGCCGGGAGAATTCTTCCATCGACACTTGGGTTAACGGACGACCCGCCAAATGATGCAACTCCATCTCATCCTACCATAACCGAGCTTCTCCTTCAAGCAAGAAGGTGGCTAAGGTAACTTTCTGATGCTCCGCCGTGCCTATCGCCGTCATCACTCGCTTGACGCGCGATAACCAATCCTCAGCCTGCGTCGGGGTTCCCGCTCCCGAGAACGTAGGCGGATGGAAACTCATAAACCGCGTTAGCTGCTTCTCGGCCGCTCGAGGAACCACATCCACGACAGGTTCAGGCCTTGCCGCCACCTGTTCTGGCCCCACAGCCGCTTGCTCCTGCCTAAGTGGCTGACCTTGGATCATGGTAAACAAGGCCTCCGCAACTAAACGGACATGTTCCGCAGACGGTGGAGGTGTAGGCACCGCGGCTGGTGTCGTACTTTCATCAGAACGCTGGGGCTCAGACTGCCCAGCTCCACTCCGAGTCACCTAAAGGTGGACAAGACACACACATTAGCGGTCGTACCCAAGTAAACAACACAACATAGGAATACGCAGGTTCCTCAAACATACAAAATGCATTCCTATCATGGACATTCAGGAGTTCAATCGTAGACTTTGGTGTGCACAACCACGTGCTCGCCACCCCACAAAAGAAGGCGGCCACGACTTCGAGAGGGAAAGACCAAGACAACCGATACCAAAAATGTAACAACCCCATCCGTTCATATGATATATTCTAGAAGGTCCGGCCGGGGCCCCACAGGATATAGCACAAAACAGTCGGTGAAGGTACAGGATGATACCAGAGCAGCGCATCGCACCTATCACAAGCATTCTAGCGGAAGCCTAAGCTACTTGAACTCCTCATGAATGTCCAAATATAAACTCCACATTTTATATATAGATAGGAATGTCTTACAACGTGTAAAAAAGTATTGGCCTTATGGCCTTACAGGGCTTTCATGCAGTGGCCTAAACAATTTGGCGCGCAGGCCGGCCACAAAAAGAAAACACTCAAAAGAACATTAGCCTTCGAGGGCTAGCAGCAGCAGCAACACCAGCAGGAGCATCAACCTCTATGTGACCCGCTCGGCTCTCCAGCACCTGTGCAAGGACAATCCACCCAACGGTGGCAAACAAAAGCAACGGTCAGTGTTCAGCTGACCAAATTATAACGACCCTACCCCTCCTCTCGGGGCAGCGGTATTTTCCCTGCAGGCATATCATATCACAAGTATGGCAAGCTAGATCATCAAAGGTGCTTTCACGCACACAAGCCATCACAACCGTTCGCCGCCCGGCCCAACGGTCCGTGCACTCAGGGCACATTCTTGGTGTTCTGGCAACCTCTTGCCCACCACCGTATCAGGGTTATCACCCAACGGTAACACTCTTGAGCATTTACTCCATGGCGTGCAGCCGGAGTTAGTCCTCGGACACCGGGATGGCCCGTAGCCCCCCTTTGTGTCATGGCGCGCAGGCCGAAGACTCTTGCTATGCGCTCCAACAGACCGCACTTTTGGTCTCACGTCGGACGGACATAGCGCAGGTCGGATCCTCCACCCCCCGTTGCTCAAATCGCCTTGCCTTCTCCGAGTACAGCGTACTCACGGCTATATCAAAGGCGCGGGTCGGTCTCACCAATCCTGTTCCTAGCATTCAAGCCTGGGTATGTCACTATACCCATTTCCTCACAGCAACAACGGGTCTTTCCTGGGCGCACCAGTACTTCCTGTGATTCTCTCCACAGGTGGACACCGCATAAGCACAAATGTCAGGGGTCTTTCCTGGGCACACCAGTACTTCCTGTGACTCGCTTCACAGGTGGACACCCTATGACATCAAGCATCACAAAAAGGGCCTTTCCTGGTCCTACCAGTACTTCCTGTGCCTCAACCACAGGTTGGACCCAAAACCACCACAAGGCTATTTTCCTGGACTACCACCCCAGTACTTCCTGCTACTCCTTTTCGCAGGCATAACCCATAGACTCCTTACACTACACGTTTATCACGGAGTCTTCTCCGGTTCGTATGCAACATCACCAATCCAGACCAACCTGTCCAGATGGGCTTCACACAGCATGCCTATTCCGTACTCAATTCCGGATCTATATGCAATACCAAGGGGATTTCAAGCATCCACCCAAATGACTCCCAAAAGCAGCCACCTCTTGGTGGGGGAATCAAAAGATATGCCAAAACAGAAGCCTTCACATGGCTAGGAAGAAAAGTCGTTACCCTTGACGATCGCTTTGGTGCCATGGCTTGAAAGCTTGCTTGCAAGACTCGCAAGAGCGTTTCCTCCGCAACGCTGGCTTCGGATCTCTTGCCGGTAAACCGCAGCACCACCAACAGCAGCCCCCTTCCCTTCTTCCTCCTCCTTTCTCTCTCTCTTTCTCTCTCTCTTGAAGAAAGATGAAGGCCAATTCAAAGTGAGGATTCTTTCTGAATTCGGCCCTTAAGGAAAAAGAAGAAGAGCTTTCAGCCCTTGGATCCAGACTGAAGAAATGGACGGCCACGATTCTGCCAAAAACACACATTTTGACCTGACACGGCCTCGAACACGGCCGTGTGCCCGGCCGTGTGCCTCAAGCGGTGGTCAACCGACTTATCCAAACCAGTGACACGCCCACGGGACACGCCCGTGTCATGGGCCGTGTCACCAACACGCCTTCAGACACGCCCGTGTCTGTGGCCGTGTACCTGGGTGAAAAAAAATCCCAAATCATCCCGAGACTTCACACGGCCTGTGACACGCCCGTGTCCCAGGCCGTGTGCCCAGACACGGCACAAAGACACGCCCTGTCGAATTCTCGGCGGGCTGAGTTCGTCGCCTGATTTGACACGCCCTGTGACACGCCCGTGTCACAGGCCGTGTTCAACACTCGACACGCACTTCTCGACACTCGACGATCGTCGAGTAAAAATCGTCGAGCATGCGACACGGCCTTGGACACGCCCGTGTCCTGGGCCGTGTGCCTCTCTCAACGAATCGTCGAGACCAAAAAAAATCGTCGAGACCAAAAAAAATCGTCGAGACAAAGCCCAATCGTCGACACAACCCGACACGCCCTGCGACACGCCCGTGTCGCAGGCCGTGTCACCTGACACGCCCTGGGACACGCCCGTGTCCCAGGCCGTGTCACCCAAATTTGCCTGTTTCAGAACTTTGGGCTGTTACACAAGATGTAGCTGAGATCCAGGGGGAGCTGCCTCCAGCTAGCCCCATCCATAGGGATCACAGCCAGGGGGAGCTTCCAGTAGTAGAAGAACCATCTACTCTGGACAGTGAGCAAGCCACCACCATTATTCAAGAGGTACTCACTGACTTAAAAACTTCAGAATATCTTATTGAAGATGCTGATTTGTCTGATATTCCTCAGCAAACTCAGCTACCTAGCCAAGCTCCAGATGTTGGTCTTGAAGACAACATCTGCTGTTGTGCAAAATGTTCCAGATACTACTCAAGTAGTTGAAGAACCAAGTACTTCTCCTGCACAGTCACCTCCTGAATACACAATGGAAGACCTCTTTCTGAATTTAGATCAAGAGGATTTTGACATGGACAAGGTTGCTGCTGAAGATAAGAGTGCTGCTGCTGAGGGGGAGCACATATCAGTTCAGGATGAGCCTTTAAGGCCAGAGACTGAGAAGACACTAGATGTGCAAGCTGAAAAACAAGAGAGCCCTAAGAATAGAGTTGATATTGCAAGCACCTCTGCCTCTGAAGATGAGGAGAGTGCTAGGGCTAAAAAGAAGAAACTCTTTGTATTCAAGAGAAGAAGTCAGAGCTACAAGAAAGCTCTACAATCCATTGCCCCACAGCCTATAGTTCAGCAAGCTCCAACTGCTGACTATAGTGCTTTACTGATTGCACTACAGATCAAAATGGATGAACAAAGGAAAGCCATAGAGGCTTATGTTGATGCAGGGCACAGATCATTACAGTTTGATCTTGCTCAAGATATAAAATCTATAAGGTTTGAGATGAATCTCAACAAGAAAGAATTGACTGACTGCTTCCACAAGGGTGGGAATGCAGTAGTCTATTTGGCTACTCACCAGGAGAAGATCAAGACTCAAGTAGATGATATAGCATTGAAACAAGGCTATGTGCTGGAAAATCAATTAAGGATGAATGATAATTTGACTGCATCCCACAATGCTATAGTCACTGAATTAAAGAATAAGTCTGCTGAACCATCTACATCTGCTGCTGCTGCAAAGGCTGATTTTGATAAAATCTTTCAAGCTGAGATTACTGCTGTCAAAACTGCTATACAAGATTCCCAGAAAGCAATCTCTGAACAACTTACAAATCTTAGACCTTATTTTAAGGATGGAATCAGGTATTTGGATAGTCAGATTAGATTCCAAAAGGATGATGTAAGAGACCATGTGGCCCAAGAAGTCATAAAGGGGGAGAGAGTGTTAGTCAAGGCCAGTTCTGAGCATGCAAAATGGATTTCAAATTCAATCAGGGCTACACTTGGATATCCTCCCCTGTGTGATGACAATGAAGTTGCTGAATTTGGACTGAACCCTGCATATTTTGGAGGTGAGCCACAAGAAGTAGCTCAAGTCATTTATCCACCTCCAGATTTTGAAATGATTCATGCAGAAGTGCAGACAATGTACAGCCCAACTGAGGGCAAGTCTAATGTTGTTCTAGAAAAGGTTGTTCAACCTATTACTGCAGCTATGCAAGAGGCTTTGGACAAAGAAGAAGAGGCAAGGTTGTCAAAGAAGAGGTTTAGGGAACAAGCTGAACTAAAGCCAGACTTTGAACAATGGAGCCCTACCTCTATGAATATAATTCTAACTGCCTGGAAAGCTGCCAAAGACAACATGAATGACAGGAACAAGTGGTTCTCAGAAGCAGAATGGAGGAAGCATGAGATCAGGCAGGAAGCCATTGTCCAGTACAGAAGAAAGGCTAAGTTAGGAAAGCTACCTCCTACAGCTGTGGAGCCTAGCAAGTACTTTCCTAAGCCCTATCATTATTTTGAAAGGCAAAAAATCAAGGCTGAAGAACAAAAGAAGAAGGACTCAAAAGGCAAGAAGCCTGCTGATGCTGAGCCTACTGCTGCTGCTGTCAAAGCTAAAGTCCTAGCTGGCAAAGGAATTGTTATCAAAGAACCTGATCAGAAATAGATTAGGAATTAATTTGAAGATTGTTGTAATCCTTTGTATGAGAAACATTTTTTTGTAAATCATTAAAGATGCATTAGCAAAATGTTAGAACAATTTATAATTAATATAGTATAATTGTTCTGAAATGTGTCTATTCTTTGATTATTCTGGAATGGTTAATATGTATACATGTATGCATTATTACATGTTTAAGTTTACCCTGTTGAAATATACCTGCTTTACATCATTTTATAATTTTTAATTATGAGTGGTGTATATCATTGACTAAGGGTTATGACTTCTCCAAATAGGGGGAGATTGTTGGGTACATTGGTCAAATGTACCTGATTTGAAGAAGCCTCACCCAACTCAATGATATACATCATAATGTATTTGATGTATGTTTGAGTTACTTGTGCAGGTTAGGTATTCACTGGACTGAAGCTAAAACTTTCTAAGTCCATGTGTCGACACCCAGAGGGAAAGTGTCGACACTTGAGAAGGCTTGTGTCGACACCCAGACAACAAGCAGTGTCGACACTTGGAGTCATTGTGTCAACACCTGGGATGAAGAGTCGACACCAGACAGAAAGTGTCGACACAAGGAGCTGTGTCGACACTCAGTGAAGAAGAATGCAGAGAAGAAGTGTCGACACTTAGCAAAAGTGTCGACACCTAGAAGAGCTGTGTCTACACCAGAAAGTGTCGACACTTGGAGTTGTGTCGACACTCAGCAAAATTCTGCAGAGACTAAGTACAAGTGTCGACACCTAGCACAATGTGTCGACACTTAACCAGAAGAGTCAACATATTAAGTATGTGTCGACACTCAGCACAATGTGTCGACACACAACCAAAAGAGTCAACACTTGAAGTATGTGTCGACACTCAACACAATGTGTCGACACACAACCAGAAGAGTCAACACTTGAAGAAAGTGTCGACACTCAGCACAATGTGTCGACACTCAGTTGAAGACTCAAAGAAAGTGTCGACACAAGGAGCTGTGTCGACACTTAGCAAAGAACAGAAATATCTACAAAAATATTCTAAGTGCAAGTGTCGACACTAAGGGAATGTGTCGACACTCAGCTGAAGAATCTATATTGAAGACTTGTGTCGACACCAAGAAGCAGTGTCGACACTTGACAGTTTCAACACATGAAGATGTGTCGACACAAAGGAGATGTGTCGACACTAAGAAGAATTTAACAAGTTACAGAAGATCAAGTACTTGTGTCGACACTCAATTCCAAGTGTCGACACCTGAATAAGAATCTGTGTCGAGACATACAAGGAGTTGTGTCGACACCTTGTAGACTTGTGTCGACACTTACACAGCATGTGTCGACACTTGGTCTATAAGTGTCGACACTTAAGAACAGAAAGTCTCGACACTATCTGACAGTTAGAGAATTTCAAGAATTGACTGGATGACATGACAGCTGCCGTTCCAGCCGGTCTACAGCACTTGTCAGAGATCTCAGAAGTCAGTTATGAAGCGGACCAGCCGGTTACCATGAAGAAGGCCTATAAATAGGCACAGACTGTTTACAGAAAAGGTGGTTGAAGTTAAGATTGTTAAGAGTTAACAAAAAGAAGATTAAGTGCTGATTGAGTTCAGATTAATCTAAGAGATTTGTTCAAGTGGTTGCTGATCAAGTTATCCAAGTGATACAAATCAAGAAGATCTTGATGTCCAACGGCAGATCTAAGAAGTTGGAGAGAGAGAGCTCCAATAAAGAATTCAGTCTTTGGAACTAGGCTGAGAAGAAGGATTCAGAAGCATCTGGATCTTAAGAAGCAGAGGTCAAGGAACAACTGTAGATGATTCAGACTTATTCAGTTCTACTCAAGAAGCTTTGAAGGAAGCTAAGTCAGTTTGGATCTATCTGAGTTCTTCCAAGAACTCAGCAAGAATCTCTCAACTCCTCTCTTATTTTCTGAGTTGTTGAGTTATTTTGTTGTAATACTATTTTAACTTGTAGGATCCATTGGATCTGAGTGATTGTAAGCCTATATTTATAAAGGCTGAGGGTAGGGCTTGATAGCCTGAGTGTAGGAGTTAAAGAACTCTGAGTGTAGGCCTGGGTGGCTGAGTGTAGGCCTTTGTGGCTGAGTGTAGGCTTTGGAGAAAGCTGAGGTGTAAGGCTTTGGGCCTGAGGTAGGAACCAATTTGGGTTCTGAGACAGTGGAGAAGTTAGGCCGAATCTAGTACACTGCTAGATAGGCGAAGGGGGAAAGTGGATGTACCCATATCTTGGGGAACCACTATAAAACAATGTGTGCTGTGCTGTGTTTGTGCTGTGGATGATCTGTGTGTGTTTGATTATTGCTGATTGCTGTAATAAACTAGTTAGAAATCTGTGATATAATTGTTTGGGTGCCAACAAAGTTAGAAAAGGATTATGTCACCTATTCACCCCCCTCTAGGTGTTTAGGTACCAGATCTTTCAGTGTACCTCCTTTATATGCCTACACAAACTTTCCTCTTATAGGAAAAAGACAGGCAGCAGCAAACTCCTAAGGAGAGACATCAGGTTCTATCTCTCCTTGCCCCCTTCCTTTTCTTTGGGTGGATCATGATTTTCGTGGGTCTCCAACTTTTTCAAAGTCTCTTCTGAACTTAAAAAAGTGCGGGGATTATGTTAAGCCCGAAATCGGCGATCATTCCCAAGGCAGCCAGCTCGCTAGTTGCGGCCTCCCCCGGGTTCCTCCTGGAGGTTGTGACGCCTTAAGGTGGGCGGACAGAATTTTCTCTCCGCTCATGCCGCACGGCTTGGGCGGTCTCAGCGGTCTGATCGCCTAGGCCGCGCGCCCTCCCTTGGTCGGCAGGGGCCGCAGACTGCTCCTGCTGTCCGCCGCTGCATGTCGCGCCCTTTGTCAGCTTAATCGCACCTTGCCTCAACAGGAGCCCCCTTTGCCGGATTCAGATGCCTATCCGCCCAGGCCGCTCAGACCGCCAAACAAAGGTGGCGACCTGCCCCCAAGCCGCCAGCCAGTTACCTCAGCTTCCACCTCGTCAACATACGCGGCCTGCCTCGACAGTCCGGCAGGTCGCTCAGTCCTAGTCACCCAGCAGCGTGGGCAGCCACCTTCTTCAGTCTGCCTGCAGAGTGCGGACACTCCAGCTCTCCGGCTACTCGTAAAGACCAGCAGCCACATCCGGTTCCTCGCGAGCTGGGCGGACTCGAAGTGCAGTCAAGACTTCCAGTCCGCCTACGTTGGTGCACCCCAGCTCCAGCTCCTCAACAATAGGCCTCATCTTCAGCGGACTCAGCTCGTCAGCAGATGCGGACTCCGCGGACTTAGCGGGTTCACCATGTAGCCCGCCACTCCTTTGCCTCCAGCATCGCTCTCCTCAGCAGCAGGCGGACAACCTCCTCGGCCCGTAGTCTTGGCGCGGGCTCAATCAGTTGTGGCGGACTCCGCGGATTCTCCTCGCAGTCTGCCAGGCAGCAGAACCTTCTCAAGGCAGTCCCAGACCGCACAGACTCGTGCGAACTTGGCGGACTCAGTGGGCACTCCTCAGCTCGCACCCCTTAGTGCATGCTCAGTTCAGCAGCGGCGGACTCCACGGACTCTCCTCGCAGTCCGCCACTCAGTCTCCCAGTTCGCCATCAGCAGCACCAGCTCCAGAAGCAAGCCCCAGTCCGCACGGCCCGTTGCGGACTCGGCGGACTCCTTCCCCTTCTCGTTCAAGTTACCGTCTCACCGGGGGTAACGTCACCGCAAGCCGTTACCTCCTCGGGCCTATAAATAGACCCCCATGCCTCTCATTTAGGGGGGGGGGGACTCAATATCGCCAAGGTGCTCACGCTCGAAGTCAGCTCACAGCAAGCTCAAGCAGCCACCCCTTGCGGACTCCATTTTCTCAGTCCGCACCCTTCTCTCTGCCCTTAGTCGCGCGGCCTGCCGGCCTCAGTTCCCAGTCTGCGCGGTCTCCGTTTTTCCCTTAACCGCGCGGCCTACCGACCTGGCTCTTCAGTCCGCGCGGCCTCTTCTGGCACTCTTTCCTTTGCCGTCAGCTTCCTCTTTGTGCCCCTTTATTGCTTTCTTGTAAAGGTGTATTGCAAGCTGTAACTCTCAATATTAATCAAAGGAAAGACCGTCGCAAGAGTGGCATTTAAGCCGCGGCGGGCGAAGTCTGTTGTTGCCGCTGCTAGCGGCCCCTCTCTCTTCTCCTCAGCTCAGTTCCCTCGGCTCCAACCTGCAAGCACAACCGTCATAGTAACCATCTGCTCGACAGCTCCTGATCAACCTCCTCCGCTGCTCTCAGCAAACCTCTCCTCTATTCCCGCAACCATCGAACAAGCGCTTGCTCCACTCACGAGCACTCAGAAGCTTCCTCTTTCCCCACAACATTCATCCTCTTCCTCTCCTTGCCCGTGAGACCGAACACCCCCTCCGTGTTAACTAGGCGGTGTTGTTTTCGCGCATCAACATTCAGCGCCAGTTTTAGCTCTTCCGTTAGAGGGGTTAGACTTTTCAGTTTATACTGATGCTTCTGGAGTTGGCTTGGGTTGTGTCCTGAAGCAAGAGGATCGTGTTATCGCTTATAGGTCAATGCAGTTGAAGACCCATGATCTGGAGTTCGTTGCGGTGGTGTTTTCCTTGAAGCTTTGCCATCATTATCTCTATGGCGTGAAATGTCACTTTTTCACCGACCATCAGAGTTTGAAGTATATTTTCGTTCAGAAGGATCTCAATCTTTGTCAGAGGCATTGACTAGAATTCATAGCGGATTATGATTTGCAGCTCACGTATTTTCCTAGTAAAGCCAACTTAGTGGTAGATGCGTTGAGTCGACATGCTTCTGCTGCCTCTTGTGCGCCCATGTCAGGTATTCTTGCAGCCTTAATTGATGACCTCGATCGGATGGGGATATCCATCACACCCGAGGGTCATGAAGAGGTTTCGAGTCTGTTATGGGTAGAGCAGGTGAAAGATTTGCAGCCATCTGATCCCGCACTCCAGCGCATCCGCAAAAGGGCTGAACTTGGTACTCTCCCAGATTTCTACATCTCGGACGATGTTCTGCATTTCCGAGGTCGCTTATGTATTCCCGATGTTCCTGAATTACTTGATAGCATTTGTCGAGAAGCTCATGAATCCTGCACATCCGGCCATCTAGGAAATAATAAAATGTATCATGACTTGAAGCAGATCATGTGGTGGCCGGGTTTGAGGAATTATATTGCTCATTTCGTCTCTCGTAGTCTGATGTATCAGAAGGTGAAAGCTCAGCGTCAATGCCCTAGTGGCCTTTTGCAGCCTTTGCCTATCCCTGAATGGAAGTGGGAAGATATCTCTATGGACTTCATCACGGGTTTTCCCCGCACCTCAAGGAGGCATGACACGATTTGGGACATAGTGGATCGCATGACTAAAGTGGCTAACTTCATCCTGTATAAGGAAGGTCATCCTACCGAGAAGATGGCTCAGATTTATGTTTCAGAGATTGTTAGACTCCATGGGATTCCCCTGCAGATTGTATCTGATCACGACTCGAGATTCGTATCGCACTTCTGGAAGGGCTTTCACTAAGCTTTGGGCACCGAGCTCAACTTGAGTACCGCATATCATCCAACGACTGATGTCCAAACTGAAAGGGTTAATCAGATTCTTGAAGACATACTTCGGTGTTATATTCTGGACTACAAAGGAGCTTGGGATGAGCACCTACCCTTGGTTGAATTCGCCTACAATAATAGCTATCAGGGGAGCCTCAAGATGGCCCCCTTCGAAGCATGGTATGTGCGTCATTGTAGGACCCCGCTTTATTGGTCAGAAGTTGGTGAGAAAGTTGTTTTGGGGCCTGAGTTGCTTCAGGAAATGGAAGAGGCCACGAGAAATACTCGTCTTCAGCTTAGTCGTGCCATCGAAAGACAAAGTAAGTATGCAAATCAGCATCGCCGACCATTAGAATTTGTCATGGGTGATCAAGTATTCCTGAAGGTTTCCCCTTACCCTGGGGTGAAGCGGTTTGGACGCCATCATAAGCTTAGCCCGAGGTTCGCGGGACCGTTTGCTATTTCAGAGCGTGTCGAAGGATCTGCTTATCGTCTTGAGCTACCCGCATCTTTGGTCGGTGTTCACAATGTCTTCCATGTTAGCCAACTTCGGAAGTACATTCGTGATCCTACCCGCGTCATTGAAGAAGTTCCAGTGATTTCTGAAGCCAATCTTTCCTATCCGGTTGAGCCCACAAAGATCATCGAGTATCAAGAACGCTAGCTTCACAAGAGAACCATTCTTATGTTGAAGGTACTTTGGGTACATGGCAAGACTGAGGAGTACACTTGGGAACTCGAATCTGACATGCGCAACAAGTATCCGCAACTCTTCTCCTGATATTGGTAAGTATTTGCACTCGACTTCTTTGTTATTTCAGTATTTTTCATAGTTAGCTCTCATGCGTTAATTTGCAAATTTGTGCTTGGAGTGTTTGTCGTCCGAATCTTCAATGTTTTGGCCTCATTCAGAGAATCCTCGGGAAAGTTTCGAGATGAAACTTCCCAAGTATGGGAGAATGTAACATCCCCAATAATAATAATAATATAAAGAAAAAACCCTAACCGTCCCTCTTAAGACCGAGATTGAGCTAGCCCCCATGCTATTCCCGTCTCCCGCAAGATGCAGCCCCGTCTCCGCGAATACCACGACTCTCTGCTCCCGATCTCACCTCTGGCTGTCCCGATCCCCCTCCCCATGGCCGGAAACCGCCTCCTCTAGGGCCGGCACCTCTTCCTCTAGCTTCTGCCGCCCCGTCTTGCTCTCCCAGTCCTCCTAAGAGCCGGCAACCCCCTCCTTAAGGGCCGACAGTCCTTCCTCCTCCTGGAGTCGACCGCAGTAGCCCTTCCTCCTTTCCCTCCAAGTGAAGACAGCCTTCCGTCCCTCTCCCACTACGTTTTGGTCGGTGGTTTGCAAGTGGGTCTACTAGGGTTTTGCTCGGACCCTCCTTTCCTCGGATTTTTGAGTCCGATTTCGATCTCTTGGGGTAAGAAATTATTCTTTCTCCCTCTATTCAGAATTTATTTTATATGGTTGTTAATGTTCTCTTTACAACAATATTATTGGTGTCGATCAACTTGTGTTCGCCGTGCAATCGACTAACCCTTGCCGTATTTGTGTCTTTCCGATACCGTTCGTCCCTCTAGTTGGCGGTTCGTGAAGAAGCCCTCTCCGATTTAGGATTTTCGTCACCCAAGCGCCGCCGAGTCCCCGAACCTTCGTGGTAACCCCCTCTTCCCTTGCTCTCGGGGGAGGTAATTCTCTAAACAACCTCATATGTCCATCTTTGCAATTATTATAATGTCTGTGCAAGCGTAGAAAAATTTGTATGTCTTTTTGTTTGCGTTATCTTAAGCAGGTTGATCTGAGACTCCTAAGTTTTTGCTGGCTCCGTCTAGCCACCGCCATCCGTTCAGCTTCACCTGAAGGCAACTAGAGAAATTTCTCTCGCCTGCAACGTGAAATTCAATTTATAATTACTCTTATATTATGAAAAGTTTACTCTTATAGATCGTGGTTTTGTGTTTATGACATGTCTAGATGTGTTAGAAATCTCCAAGACATGAATCCTCAATTCAATAATTGTTATAGGAAAACACTGAAAGGAGGTGTCGATTTGATGTGACGCTTTGAATCGAGCTCTCGCCGGACTGGTAACGGAAACCAATGAATGGTCATTGCAAGCACCGCGCTGATAAGCCTTGCAATTAAACTCGTATTATAATCTTGTACATCAAATTGAAAATTTTTCTTTGTTTACCGCTTATGACATTACGTGATTGGAAACCAGGCAAACTCCGGAGTAGGCTAGAGTAAAGTTTAAGCATCAGCTATTGGTTGTTTTATTTCTTTGTTTCCACTGCTTAGCTATCAGGATATTAACTTGCTTACTATTTGATTTTCATGTTTTGAGGCATTTTCCTTTTATTTGGATTTTGCCTTATGGTTCGTGACAGCGTCGTCTGCTCCCTGAGCTGCTTTTCGTCTGGCTATCGCTTTGTTCGGAGGTTTACTCTTTTGTACCGGTTACATCAGGTTCTATGTATTGGTTTTTTCCCCGTCAGATCTATTATCATGTACTAGTTATTGTCAGTCATTTTCTTTTGTATCGTGGACGACTGCTAGGATTTTTTTGTTGATGTACAAGATCATTTTATTTATGACATGTTTACTATTGCGGTCTATTATCTTTAAATTTTTCCTCAACACTGTGTGTGACATTGATTTTATTATTAAAATGCATGCGCATTAATCTTTCTTTGAAGCTTCCGCATATACATATATAAACAACTCAAATTTTTTTGCCAAAATAACGACTTTAAATCTAATAACATATTTTCAGCTTCTGCCTAGCAAACATGGAAGTCACTTTTGCCGATGCCCGCGACATCACGACCCGCCGGTAGCGCACTCTGATGAATGTTATCCGACGGGTCGTGACATCGGCGGAAACCATTCTGACGGCGAGTAGCGAGTTCAAAGAAGCGAGCAAAGAAGAGGGTCCTAAAAAAAGCAACGCCATCTTACCCCCGTGCCCTCCTATTTATAGACAAAATCGAAGCAGGGAGAGGGGGTAGCGCGTTACCGTGACGGAAATCGGCATCGAGTATCCCATCAACTGTGCGCGAGTTTCGAGCACGAACGTCAAGAGCGACCTACATACTCGCAAAAGGGACAAAAAATCACCGACATCAAGAATGAGTCTGGCGGACTGCCTATCGATATTCGCCAACACATAGGAAACAGTATCGCCTATGCGCAAGAGAAGAACACGAGATAATCACAAAATAAATAACTCGATAGAGCGAGATTCTAAAATAAATGTTTGTACATAAAGTAAGAATAACAAAGCAATATTATTACAAAGCCAATGGGAAATTCACAGAATTGAAAGCAAGACAAATCTAAGGGCCGTGCAAGTTCCCCGGACGATCGCCCGGTTAAGCATGTCGCCCAGCCCAGCTTCGATCTCGCACCCGCAGCATGAGCTCATTCGCCTGATTCAGAATTTCCTCACAACGCAGGACGTCATCGTCCATCTTTGCTACTTGCCTCATCGACCTGATGCACATCTGAATTGTGAAGAGCTCATTGTGTATAAATCCCGACGATAACCACCAACCATGGTTTTAAACTTTTCAGATGTTGCTAGCAATTTATTAGCAATATTTTTATGAAACTTTTAAATATTTGATATGAGCTTACGCATCAAAGGAAATGCGTTCATGAGATGGTAGAGAGTAGAGGTCTAGTAGGCGGGGTATAGAGATCTTGTAAACAACCTCAAAAGGGAGATTTATTAGTGGAATGATTTTTAAAATTACTAAATGCAAATTCATGTTATGGAAGTATTATTGCTGAGCATATTATTCGAAACTCGAAATTCGCTCGAAAATCGTTCGAAAATTGAGCCGAATCAGAATCGGTTAAAATTGATTCGACTCAATTTGAGTCGATTCAATTTGACTCAAATCTGATTTCGAGTCGATTTTGAGCTAACCCTGAATTGCTCGAAATATGATTCGAATCAACTCGAATTAATTTAAAAAATTATGTATTTATTAATATATTTTTATTTTTAAGATTAAAATTAACAAAATTTGTACCTAAAAAGAATGAATGCTTTAAGTGTTTCATTTACTAAATTTATAGGTTGCCCAATTTAATTTTGAGCAAAATAGGAATAAAAAGAAAAATTGCTCAATTTCGAGCCTACTTGATTTGATTTTGAGCCGATCTGATTCGATTTTGAGCCGACTCGATTCGATTTCGAGCCGACTTGGAATCAAGTCATTTCGAGTCGAGCCAACTCGACTCGAAATCAATTTCGAGCCGAGTTTGAGTCGAAAATTTCGATTTCGAGGCAAGCCAAAATCGCTCAAACTCGACTTGATATCAGCCCTAGGAAGTTTAAGATCTCATTGTTTTGGATTCTCCCAAACTCCTATTAATGACTTCAGTATGTCCATCAGTTTGAGGATGATAAGCACTACTAAACTCGAGTTTGGTTGTCAATTGATCTCATAATGTTTTTCAAAAATATCTCATAAAATGTGTATCCCTGCTAGAGGTGATTGACTTAGGAGTGTTATGCAGCCTAACGATTTTTTTTAAAAAATATAGCGACCTGTACATCATTAAAGGTTTTCCACCCTCGATGGCCAACTGGGGAGTTCAGTGAAGAGATTGAAGACTGCAACCGATTAGTTACTTTGCCCAGCGGGGCTCAGCGAGCAAGAAAGAAACACAGAGAAGGGGTGCCACTAGCAACGACGAACACCAGATTGACCCACTACAGTGAATGCCTCTCTTGTGGTGGGTTCTTCTATTACTTCAAAAAGATTATAAGAGGGGTGCGAGTACCCAAAGGGAATGCACAAGTACAAGAGTGGCAAAGGAGAAGAAAACTGAGAAACTTAGTGCATGCACCTACAATAGGGTAGATTCTGTGCTAAGTCTGCTCTTCCGTTCGAGCACCCATAGTCCCTATTTATACTTGAGGGTAGACTGCTCAAACGGTTTATGAAGAGTCTGACATTTAATATCGTACTAAACATGGCATTAAATACGTTGCTGCCCGAGATACATGAAGAGTAGAGCAGTTGGGGATTGAGAGAAGAGACCACGCATGACCGTATGTGTTGATGTCGTTGATATGAACCCACACAGGCTCTGGTATAGTGGCCACCGCAAAGTCGTTGGCGGACTGCCGAATTATTCTCTGAGAGGTCGCGTGACCTCCTGTCGAATACGACTGCTCGAGCGCTACTGCCCGGAGAGTACTTGCGATCTCCTGGAGTAACCACATGACTTCTTTATTTTTGGCATTGTCTTATGTTGTCTCCTGTCGCAGGATTTGAGTTAACATAATCCCCGCACTTTTTTGAGCCTATGTGAACTCCAAAAAAGTATGTTGGTAACCATAAAGACTGCGACCCAAACTTCGTGCCACTTGAAGTCTATGAATAATGCAGATGATTCCACCCTTCCATCTGATGAAATAAAAAAACACTAAGTCAACTCACACTCTTAAAGAAAAGCTTTTCTTCTTTTCTTTATAACTTATCCTTTTTTTCTCTTACCTCTATATAACTGATGGTAGTGCTTTATATATAGCACTTTGATACAAGACAAATCACATCACTACTAACAACAGCTATTTATTACAGAGTGGAAGTCATCAATTTCCCTTTCTCTTCTACAATCTTCTTCTTCTTTTTTATTTCCACTTGATACTGCGGCTTAAATGCTTGTATTTCAGGATTATCTTCAGCTATAATCCCAACACTCCCCCTTAATCCTGAAATCATGGGGCCGATTTTGAGGGTTTGGCGCAACACATGAAATCGAGTTCGATGAAGTGCTTTGGTGAATAGATCTGCTAATTGGGTTGTAGTATGGCAGTATTTTAATTTTACTTCTTCTTCTTTCACCAAATTTCTGATATGGTGGTAGCGTATATCGATATGCTTAGATCGGCCATGAAATACTGGGTTTTTCGCCAGTTGAATGGCGGATTGGTTATCGATACATAACATCCATGGTTGCTTCTTCTCTTTTGGATCTTCAATTTCTCTGATTACATTCTGTAGCCAAATACCTTCACTGGCACAAGAACTAGCAGCAATGTATTCCGCTTCTGTCGTTGATAAGGCTACCGATTGTTGTTTCTTTGTGCTCCAAGACACAGGTTTGGAACCCAAAAGAAATACATATCCCGTAGTACTTTTCCGATCGTTGATATCTCCTGCCCAATCACTATCTACATATCCAGTTAAGCAAGTTTCTATTTCTTTTTCATATGTTATTCCATAGTTGTAAGTTCCGCTGATATATCTGAGGAGTCTTTTTGCAGCTAAAATATGCTCTTCACTAGGATTAGACATAAATCGTGAGATGAGACTTACAGTAAATTCGATATCTGGACGGGTCTTTGTAAGATATAGCAATGATCCAACCAATTCTCTATACCAATTTTCTTTACAAGATTTTTGTTGCTCTGTTTTACTCAATTTGTCACCAACATTGTATGGTGTAGCAGCAGAATTGCAGTTTGTCATTTGATATCTTTGCATAAGCTCCTTTGCAAATTTCTCCTGTGACATAAATATCTTTCCAGGTGTTTGCACAAATTGCATTCCTAGAAAATATTTCATATGACCAAGGTCTGTTATTTCAAAAGTAAGTTTAAGATCTTCTTTTATCTTTTCTATTGCTTTTGGATTTGTCCCGGTTATGAGAATATCATCTACATATATGCATAGAATGATAATACCTGATGAAGGTGGGTGAAGGATATACATTGAAGCTTCATAATTACTGCATGTAAAATTTTGAGAAAGTAAATAGTTTTCTATTTTGTGATGCCATGCCCTTGGAGCTTGTTTCAAGCCATACAAGGCTTTGTGAAGTTTATACACATGCTCTGGATATTGAGTGTTTTCAAATCCTTGGGGTTGATGTACATACACTGTTTCTTTTAGCTCTCCATTAAGAAAGGCTGACTTCACATCTAACTGATAGATGGGCATGAGCATTTGAGTTGCTAAAGCAAGAACTATGCGTATGGTTTCCATCCTGACAACTGGTGCATAGGTTTCTTCATAGTCTTGACCGGGAATTTGTGCAAATCCTCTAGCAACTAATCTTGCTTTATGCTTTGCTATAGTGCCATCTTCCTTCAATTTGGTTTTATAAAGCCATCTTAATCCTAATATATTCTGATTAGGAGGTTTGACTAATAAAGTCCACGTATTATTCTTCTCTATCATTCGTAACTCTTCTTTCATTGCATCTTTCCAAATTGGATTTTCTTGAGCATCCAAAAATTGGCTGGCTCTGAAGTAAGTAAGGCAAATTCAGATAATTGGTAAATATCTGACAATGACCTATACTTTGGGGTAGGAGATGATGAACCACTTGAGGTGTCATTAGTTGGCAGAACTTGTGCCTGAATAGGACTGGATGGCTGAGCTTCAACCTCTTCTAAGTTGAAATCTTCAGTAACCTCCTCATTTCTAGTGGTCTGATCCTTCTTCTCTATCCAATCCCACTTCTTTGTTTCATCAAAAATTACATCACGGGATAGGATGAGTTTATTAGTGTTAGGGTTGTACAGTCTATATGCTTTACTGTTTTCACTATATCCCATAAGAATACATTTCTCACCTCTTTCATCCAATTTATCTCTTAATTCTTTTGGAACTTGAGCATATGCAATACACCCAAACACTTTCAAATGTTTGACTTGAGGTTTCTTATGATACCAAACCTCATATGGTGTTTTCTGATGAAGTGCAGATGTCGGAGCTCTGATACCACTGATGAAATAAAAAAACACTAAGTCAACTCACACTCTTAAAGAAAAGCTTTTCTTCTTTTCTTTATAACTTATCCTTTTTTTCTCTACCTCTATATAAATGATGGTAGTGCTTTATATATAGCACTTTGATACAGGACAAATCACATCACTACTAACAGCAGCTATTTATTAAAGGAACCATAAAAGAGGAAGTTTATTTCTTTGGCTCTATCTTCTTTATCTCTATCTTTTCTCTGATGGGCTGCTGATAAGCCAGCGCAGTGGAAGTCATCAATTTCCCTTTCTCTTCTACAATCTTCTTCTTCTTTTTTATTTCCACTTGATACTGCGACTTAAATGCTTGTATTTCAGAATTATCTTCAGCTATAATCCCAACACCATCCACCCCTTCTTGAATCTTTGATTTGTGACCTACAACGCGTAGGAATGGCCAACTTAAATTATATTGTCTTGGCGAAGCTGAGGTTGGCGAAAACTGGCGAACCCTCCAAAATTCTGACATGATCTTCATTGTCGTGACCTCCTGCCGGGGGCTGGCCTGCTAATGCGTGCCCGCGGGGGTTATTGCGAAAAACTGTGACCAAGAGAGCTTGCCCTGTCAGGATGTGGACGAACACTGTGGGGGGATGCTTTGAAGTATGGAGTGGCTGCGGGAGCGCTTCGAGTCGAGATGGACCCGCTTAGGGGGCCAATTATCCACAATGTCGCTGGGGAGGAGATGGTGACGAAGGCGTCATCCTCTCTGCAGATGGCTGAAGGAAGACCTAGCATTGGGAATGCATCAGTGGCTAAAACGTCGACGGGCGTACCCACGTTCGGCATTTCCAAAGGAGTGATTGCTCACGAGATGTTTGAAAGAGTGCAGCAGAGTCATGAATAGGACGTCGCAGTAGAGGCCCAACTTTGGATATCATGGTTGGAAGAAGAGGCCTCCTGTATACCAGCAGATTTTGTCAAAAAACAAGAATGTGTACCTGAGAGCAAACCATCGTCGAAGCGTATGAAGCCTACATAGCCTTCTAGAGACCAAGGTAAGAACGGCAGGCAGCCATTGGGCCAAAAAAACTTTGTCCCGACGTCAGGCCTTGCCGAGGCCTTGGTTCAGATGGACAACTTTGTGAAGGACCCAGTGAGCGATCAGGTGGTGAACTTTTCTTGGGGGAGATATTGAATTTTTATGGGTATTACCCGCGCAGTTGTCATCAGACTTTGTCGTTACAATTATGTTCTATGTGACTTACCTGAGGATGCAGCAAATCATTGTTTCCCTGGAAGTGTTTCGCTTCTTATTCCATATGCGAACAATTGAACTTTGGCTTGGATAAGGTGCACATTCTGAACCTTCCGAGCAACGTCGCGGACCGGTCACACTTTACTTTCTTCAAGGGCGACTTGGGTAGGCTTAGCACCATTCCTAACCTCCGAGATGAGGAAATTTTCCTGTCTCCTGCTCTGTCCGCTGGGCGTTCGCGAATTGCACATTAGAGGAGTGCTTGGACACTTTGCAACTATGTCTGTCACGTAAAGGAGGTGCAAGATGTGTCTGTTGCGGAATATACGTATTTTGAAGTTATATTTAATTTTGGCAAAACCACCAAATCAGTCCCATAACTTTTGTCGCTTTATGAAATCAGTCCCACAATTCTTATTTGTTTGAAATAAATCCCTTTTCTTTACTTTATAGCTCATATCAGTCCCACATAACTATTCTGTTAAGTATTTGAGGGCAAAACAGTAAAAAACCATTAATTTTAAGAATAACCTAAACCTAAACTCCAGGCGCTGCCCCCATTTCTTCCCCTTTTCACGATTTATGCTGGTGGTGCTGCCCCCAAATCGCCATTTCTCCCTCCTGCCGGTGCTGCGCCCAGATCGCTATTTCTCCCTCCTGGTGGTGTTGCCCCAAGATCTCCATTTCTCCCTCCCGGTGGTGCTGCGCCCTCATCGCGATTTCTCCCTCCGGACGCTGCCCCCATTTAGCCGTTTCTCCCTCCCGGTGGTGCTGCGCCTAGTCGCCCAGGTAAATGCTACGTCAAATCCCTCTTCCTTCTCCACTTCTTCACTCGATTCACTACCTTCTCATTGCCTTCATTCGATCTCTTCTTCTCCGTCCTCTTTCTGTTAGGTCTAGGGTTCAGTCATCTTAAAGTGATCTGCAGTGTAAATTGCCCTAATCATAATCTTTTCAGTTTTCTTCAACTTTTACTGTCCGACTGTGAGAAGTTACGATTTTTTTGACATCATGAGATCCAGTGGGGCTGTCTGATGCCATGAGAACTCCAGCACATTTTAATCCATTTTATGTCTATATTATGATCTGCCAGAGGTATTTAGCATTTGGAGGTGTAAGTGATTTATGCTCCGTTTGGGGGGACTTATTTTCATCGGTCCAGCGGTTACGACCGCAAGAAAATAAGTCCCCTAAACGGAGCCTTAGCGTCCGTAGAAAATCCATGAAGCTAGATAGTCAAATCTTACTGTTAAAATTGCTGTATTAGTGAAATTTTAGTTGTTTAACTTATACATTTGTCTAAACAGGCGTGACCTGTATAGTGTTTGATTGCAAAAAAGCTATTAACTGCTTATTGAAATGTTATATTCAAATGCTATATTCTTAAAACATAGTCTCAATTTTGATATTTCTTCGATTTAACTATCAATTTTTTGATAATTTTTGATAGGACTTTGGTTGTTGATGATGGATTTAAATGAAGAAATTTTCAGAAATGATGATAATAATAGCGAAGATAGTGCTTTAGATATTCAATTTGAGAATGAGGAAGAATTATTTGATGAAGGTGATACTAATGTTGAAACTTTCAACGAGACATCAGTGGTTCTAAAAGAGAATAGTGATGAAGAATATGTAGGTGATTCTATTCAATCACTTAGTAGTGATGATGAAGGTGGTGTCGTTACTACAAAGCCTCGACAACCTATTTTTACTATGTTGAAGGATATGAAAGAAATGAAATGGGAGCCTGGTTTAATTTTTAAATCAAAAGATCATTTTAAGGATGTAGTGGCAACATACTCAATTCATATAGGTATAGGTTTAAAGTTGATGAAGAATGATAATAGGATGGTTCGGTATATTTGCAAGCCCGGATGTAAATGGCAAATATATGCAGCACCAATGAAGAATCAGGATACATGGGAAGTGAGAACCGTGAAAGATAAACACTCTTATAGTAGAGAGTTTAACAATAAACTTTTGACTGCAAAGTGGTTGGGTAAACGTATAGAATCAAAAGTTAGAGAGAACCCAAATGTTGAAATAAAACAAATTGTTGCAAAAGTAAAAGAAAAAATGGGTGGTAGGGATATCGAAAGACAAGGCATCAAGAGCAAAAGCTACAGCTAGTGCTTCCCTAGAAGGAAGTGTTGAAGAGCAATATAATTATATGAACCAATATTGTGCAGAACTGTTAAGATCAAATCAAGGAAGTTCAGTGTTTCTTAAATTTAGTTGGCCTCCAGAATTTTATAATGAATCCATAATATCCCGTTCAAGATCTATTATACCCCGATTTGAGAGGGTGTATGTTTGTCTTGCCGGATGTCGTGAGTCATTCAAAGTATGCAGACCTATTGTTGGGTTGGATGGATGTTTTTTGAAAGGGTATTATGGCGGACAACTACTGACGGCAATTGGGAGAGATCCTAATGATCAAATGTTACCGATAGCGTATGCAATTGTGGAGGCCGAGAATAAAGATTCCTGGAGTTGGTTTCTTGAAAATCTAAGTAGAGATATTTGATCTAGAGGAATCACATATATATCAGACCAGCAAATGGTATGTGATAATTCTATTTGTTAATTTTATTTGTTAATTTTATATGTTAATTTTATGTGTTAACTTTATGTGTATTTGTTAACATGTAGGGATTAGTGCAAACTTTCAAAGAATTATTGCCCGATTTTGATCATCGCTTTTGTGTTCGTCATTTGTATAATAATTTCAGAAAGAAGTTTCCTAGTAAGAACTTGAAGTGTTTGTTATGGAGAGCCTCGAATGCTACTTATGAAGAGGAATGGCGTAGAACAATGAGTGAGATTAAAGGTATATCACTCCAAGCATATGAGCACCTAATTGCAATAGATAAACATTTGTGGTGCAAACACTCATTTACTGACCTTCCTGCTGGTGATGTTGTTGTGAACAATATGTCGGATGCTTTCAATCGAGTTATATTAGATATGCGCGACAAACCTATATTGACAATGCTTGAGGACATTCGAGTATATTTGATGTGTAGGTGAGCTAACATTAGACAAAGAATTGAGAAACAAGTTAGTGAGGTTAACCCTAAGATTGCAAAAAAAAATTGACGAAGAGGCCAAACATAGTGGAATATGGATGCCAATATGGTCAAGTGACAAAATATTTGAAGTAGTTCATGTGCCAGTAAAATTTGTGATTTCATTAGATAATTACTTTTGTTCATGTGGTAAATGGAGAATAAGTGGACTACCTTGGCGTCATGCTATAAGTTGCATGAACTACTTAAAGCTAGATATAGCTAAATATGTGCCTGATTGCTTTAAAAAATCTACATATATATTATGCTATAGTCATAGCATATTGCCTACAAATGGACAAAATCTTTGGCCGACTACATCAACGACACAAATTCTACCACCGATTCGACGAAGAGCTCCAGGCAGACCAAAAATGAAAAGGATTATGGATGTCAACGAAGAGAAAAATTCCTCAAGGATGAGTAGAAAATATAATACTATTACATGTTCGAAATGTGGAGTCAAAGGACATAACAAAAGAAATTGCAAGCCAACTTAAGGAATATAATTTGGTATAATTATTCTTCCTATTATTTATTTCTCATAAACATTGCATAAAGTCTGATCTTAAATGTTTATTTTCAGGTAAGAGTTCAGGCAAGTTGGAGAGCCTGGAGTAGAAGCTGAATTTTGTTTTTGTACTGGTGTTTCATTTTAATGCAAGCTATGTAATTGTTCAGTAGTAATTCATAGTTACCGAACTACCTTATTGTCTTTCTTGTCTTAAGTTTTCTCAAGTAATTACACTGTTTACGATGTTTTTGGTTGCTTAAGGTCTTGAAAAGAAAAGTTTCCATCCTAGATTTTTCTCTTAGGTTTTTTTCATGAATGTCCAAGTTGTTTGATGCTGTATATATTCTAATTTTGAGCACGTCTATTGTTGTTATATTGGCCTTGGTTGTATCTAGCACTATCAAGAATTGAGTACAGAATTTCGATTAGGTCATTCATAAAATTTAGAGAAGTTTGATGTACATTTCTACACTGTTTTCTTCTCTGGGACAGATTTTCAAATAGGTTTATGAGACCATTCCTCATGAATTGTTGTTTGTGGAGTTTGATATGATAATTTCTTGATATTGAATTATTTGTACAAGCTGTTTTCAGTTTAGACCATCGAATACTGCTTCTTTATTATTTTGGAACTAAACTCTCAGTCTTGAAGTGAGTCTTATGTGGTGGTTTGTTAAAAGTCATAAGGTGAATGGAGTGGTATTGGGAGTTGTTTAGGGATGCTTTACAATTAATTTCATTTTTTACGGGCTAGTCAAAAGTGAAGGAAAGATTTCTGTAATCATTCATGTTACATTTATAATGTAGATAGTTTGTGCATATCTGATTGATTCAAGAAGTACCATATTCTATGATGTGAATCATACTTGCTACCTCATCTGCCTGAAAACTCACTTTAACAACTGAAAACTGCATACACGGCTAAAATAAAAACTTCAAAAAAAATTTACTCATAAAATTATAATTCCCATGAGATTCTAACACAAAACAACTTTTGTTTTATCATTAATCACTGGGTTTCAGCACTGAAGAGCTTAAAAAGGATGATACAATTACCAAAAAGGTAAACCATAAGAGAAGATGATACTATGCCATACTACAAAACAATCAGCATCGGCTCCACTAAGAAAATAAGATCTAAATGTACATACCCAAAGAAGCTCACTCAAAGAGAGTACTTAACGGCTTAATATAAGCATTTATGCATAATAAATGCATGGAAGCTAAACTGTTGATCTTACCACTACAAGTTAAACTGTTATGACAAAGAGGGGGATAATAACAGCAGCAAGAAAACAATCTATGCTTTTTTCCTACAACACATAATCCGCTCAAGAGCATGCCCACAGAATACAACACAATGAACAAGTTTCATTATGTTGCTTTCCATTAGTAATTTCCGTTCTAAATACAGTTATTTTAAAAATTAAAATCAAAAGAGTCTTTTGTTAAATTTTAAGTCTATGATCATGAATTAAGTTGCTTTCCATTAGTAATTTCCGTTAACTAGGACTGATTTCAGCATTTTGGTAAAGGTGGAGACTGATTTCTTACTTTTATGACTTGAGGGACTGATTTCATAAAGTGACAGAAGTTGAGGGATTGATTTGATGATTTTGCCTTTAATTTTTGTATGTACCTGGTCTTATCCTCGCACCTTGCCGTTGTTCAGATGGTGCCTGGCTCCAAACCGCACACTCCTCCTAGGGATATCAAGACTGCCACCGAGAAACGACGTGCCCAACGGAGGCAAAAAATTGTCATCAACACACCCGCCCATTCGCCCCAGAAGCGAATCTACATAATAAGGTGAATGTTCCACCGATCAGCCAAGGACTGGAGTCTGTTAAGCTTAGCACTGGACTTCCTTCCAGGAGGGAGTATTTCCGAGTTCTTCCTCACTTCCTGGAAGTTGCGGTGGTGACCTATGACTCGGCAGATCGCCAAAAGATAGAAACAATTCCTGTAGAAGATTTATATATCTTCAAGGGCCGCTGCGGCGAATCTGCGGGCACTCACCTACAATAGTGCGGCTTGGTGCCTCCTTGACGACGCGCTGGCGGTGAATGCTTGTCTGCGAGAAAAATCAAAGGTGTGTGTCAAATGCCCGTTTTACTTTTTTTTCTTACCTGCACAAAAATCATGTTCTCGTGAATTCTTGTTTGATGTAAGCAAAAAGAGCGGCGGATGACCCAATATTTCGCAGGGAGTTGGCCTGGCCTGGCATGCATTCGGCGGAGACCGCGATCCGCCTCTTGAAGGAGAATGATGCTTTGAAACTGGAGTATGCATACATGGATTATGCAACCCTCTTCGTGGGCCATACGGATGCAGTGGTATCTGTTGAAATTTGTGAAGTGTAAGTGGGTGAGGGGCAGGCCGAGCGGTCTGGGCGGACTGCTCTCTGCGGACAGGGTGTTGGCTGTCTTGGTGGCTTGGCTTTTGAGGAGCGGCCTATGCGGCCTGATATGCAGCTTGTTCGGTCTGTTGTGCGGCCTGGTTGGTCTATGACCTAGGGTGTTGGCCTTCTGGCGAAACGGACTGAGCGGGCTGCGGTTTGCGGGCTGAAGGCAGTGCTCTGTTCAGCGGCCTTGTGTGTTGCAAGCTTGTGTTAAACTGGCGGATTTGGTGCTCTATCCGCAGGAGGCTTGCGGACTGGCGTGTCCACGGTGTCCGCTGCGACGGACTGGCCTTAGAGTTTGGCTGTGGCCCTTGCCGAGCTCTGGTGGTACAACAGGTGTTAGCTGCTGTGGAGGTCCGCGCGAACTGGTGTCGGAGTCCGGCAGTTGGCCGGGCGAACTGTCCGCGGTGGCAGCTGTGCGAGGATTTCTTGCGGACTTTGCCTTAACTCTGGAGGAGTGTTGGCGGTCTGTTTTGGTTGATTGGCGGACTGAGCCTTGTCCGCCGAGCTCGCGCTAGGCCTTTGGTGATTTACTGGACTTGGTCACATTCTGTGACAAGTCCAGTGTGTCAAATGTATCCGCCAAGTCCGATGTTGACTGGGTGGACTGTTGCTAAACCCTGCCTTTGGTCGTGGACCTGTGGCGGATAGAGCCTTTGCTCTTGTGCTGTGCGGATTGCCTCTTGCATGTGAGGACTGTCACTGAAGGAGTTGTGGCTATCCATGTGTTGATGTGGGCGGACTGTGCGGACGGTATCGTGTCCGAAGTGCGGGCGGTGTGGTGAAAGACCGCCCAGTAGTGAACTTCAGTGCCTTTCTTCTGGCGATTTTCTTGGTAACCAGCTAAGTCTTTACGGACTCAGCAGACAGAGGTTTTGCTAGTGCGCGGGCTGGGGTGGTGATTCTATCCACTAGGGTGGTGACCACACTCCTCACCTCATCTATAAATAGAACCCCCTCCCCCCGGCACGTCTACAGTAATGGAGTGAACAGTAAGTTTGGCTTAGGCAAGTGTTACGGTCTGCGGTTTTCTATCCGCGCGGGTTGAGTAGTGCTGACAGTGTGCTGTGTGCAGGTCGCGCAGCTAGCTTCAAGGAGCCAAGAGTTGGGCATTGAAGTGTGCGGTCTCTGCGGTCTCAGCTGGTCGCTTCGGCGGCTTGTCAGTTTTCTGCTTCAACTTGTTCAAGTTCCAATAATTTGTCCGCCGGTCTCAGGCGTGTAGACGGTCTGTTCCTCTGTTCTTCAGCAGGCAGCGAATAACAGTGTGTCTGCTTGACCTCGCGGTCTCGGGGGACTCCGTGTGCTATTCGGCTTGTAGTAGTTGCAGCTCGGGCGGCTTGGGCGATCATGGCGGACTAGACGGTCATGGCGGTCTCCAGTGTTGTCCGCCCTGCTTGTTTTGTTCTTTCTATTTGTAGCTTGTGTACTAGCGAAATCATGTCTCGCTACGTATAGTTTGCCTTGTAAAGAAGTGTGAATGAATATAAGACCTGTTTGTGCTTCCATTTGTGGTTGGTGCTAAACTTGCTCCTTGGGCTTCCGCATGATCAAAGTATGAACTGGGTAGTTTTGAGAATATTAATTTGGCTTTATGCTACCTTGCTGACCGCTTTGAGAAATTTCAACATGGTATCAGAGGCAGGTTCAGTTGCTTGAGCGTTGTTCAACCAGTGTTGTTGCTCTGTGCTTGAGTGGTGATCAACCTGTGTTGGTGCTCTGTGCGTCTGGAAGTTTGCTTAACCAACGGTTGTTGCAATGGAAGTGAGCTACGCAAGAGGTCTTGGCATTGAACTCTTAACGCCGACTAACTTCAAAAAGTGGAAGTGAAAGAAATTGTACCTAATCACCTAGAGGGGGGGGGGGGTGAATAGGTGACTTAATCTTTTTAAAACCTTTTAGGCAGATTGAAGGTTATATCACAGATTTATAACTAATTCTACACAGCAGTCAATCAGTAATCACAACAATCAAACAATCACACAGTGAACACACAAATTTATAGTGGTTCCCCAAGGTTTGGGTACATCCACTTTCCCCCTTCGCCTATCTAGTAGTGTACTAGATTCAGCCAAACTCCTCCACTATCTCAGATCCTCAGATCTTACACTCAGAACCTCAACCAGGTTCCTACAACTCAGGCCCAAGGCCCTACAACTCAGCTTCTTCACAAAGCCTACACTCAGCTTCTACACAAAGCGTACACTCAGCCACAACAGGCCTACACTCAGAGAATTAGATCTCCTACACTCAGGCACTCAGGCCCTACACTCAGCCTTTATAATTACATGCTTACAACTCAGATCCCTAAGGATCCTACAAGAAATTAGAATACAAAGTTTATACCTACAACTCAGAGAAAAGAGAGATGAGTTGAAAGGTTCTTGATGAGTTCCTGGAAGAACTCTGCTGAGAACAATCTCACTTGGTTTTTCTTCAAAGCTTCTTGAATGTAGAACACAATAGGATTGATTCTCTGCAGCTGATCTTCAATCACTGCAACTTAAGATTCAGAACTAGGTCTGAACCCTTCTTCACAGCTTGGTTCCAACGGCTGTCTTCTTGGATGGAGCTCTCTCCCTCTCCAACTACTTAGATCTTCACTTGATTCTTCAATGAATATCTAGATCTTCTTCTGTGTTTCTCTTGTTGATTGATCATTCTCTTCTGTTGACAGAATAAGCCTATTTATAGGCCTTCTTTATGGTGACCGATTGATCCGGTTCCTAACAGCTTTCTAACAACTCTGACAGGTGCAGTAGACCGGCTAGAATGGCAGCTGTCAAGTCATTCAGTCAGTTCTTGAAATTTCTGTATCTGTCTAAAAGTGTCGAGACAGTCTGTCTTTAAGTGTTAACACTTATAGACCAAGTGTCGACACAAGTTGACTAAGTGTTGACACTAGCCTTCAAGGTGTCGACACAACTCCTTGTGTTGTAGAATTCACTTCTTGACACAGCTTCTTCATCATGTGTCGACACTAATAATGTGTATCGACACAAGTCCTTGTTCTTCAGTACTTTGTTGAATTCTTGTAAGTGTCGACACATCTTCATGTGTTGAACTTGTTCAGTGTCGACACTTCTTCTTGGTATCGACACATGCCTTCAGTGTTGATACTTGCTGAGTGTCGACACAGCTCCTTAGTGTCGACACAATCTTTTTGTATTGAGACTTTAGCTGAGTGTCGACACATCTCTTGTTGTGTCGACACTTGTACTTAGAATTTTGCTGAACTTTGCTAAGTGTCGACACAGTTCCTTGTGTCGATACATTCTTCATATGTTGAGTCTTCTGCTGAGTGTCGACACATTGTTTCTTGTGTCGACACTTTCTTCATGTGTTGAGTCTTCTGCTGAGTGTCGACACATGCCTTCTTGTGTCGACACTTTCTTCATGTGTGAGTATTCTGCTATGTGTCGACACATTCCTCATTATGTCGACACTTATACTTAGTCTTTGCTGACTTTTGCTGAGTGTCGACACAGCCTCCAAGTGTCGACACTTTTTGATGTAGACACAAATCCTCTGGGTGTCGACACTGCTTCTAAGTGTCGACACTACTTCACTGTACTTTTCTTCATTGAGTGTCGACACAGCTCCTTGTGTCGACACTTTCTGTCTGGTGGAATCCTGACTTACTCTGCATCAACCTGGTGTCGACACAATTACTCCAAGTGTCGACACTGCTTGTCTGGGTGTCGACACAAGTCTTCTTAAGTGTCGACACTTTCCTCTAGGTGTCGACACATGGACTTAGAATCTTTTCTGCTTTCCCTACTAATACTTAACTTGCACAAGGCAACTCAAAAATACATCAAATACATTTTGATGTATATCATTGAGTAGGGTGAGGCTTCTTCAAATCAGGTACATTTAAACCAATGTACCCAACAATTTCCCCTATTTGGAGAAGTCATAACCCTTAGTCAATGATATACACCATACATAACAAAATCACAGTATGATGTAAACAGAACTATACAATCAGGGAAAACATAAACATGTATTAAAAAAACATGTATACATAGATATCATCTCAGAACAATTATGAAATAGATTTAACACAGCACATTATTCTAACAACTTTGTCATATTCATTTTACAAAAGTTTACAAAGTGTTTAAAATCAAAAGATTACAATTGTAAACTGAAGAAAATTCTATTCTATTTTTGCTCAGCATCCTTGATCACTAAGCCCTTTCCTGACTGTATCTTGGCTTGTACAGGGGCTTCAGCATCTTCAGTATCAACAAACTTTTTCCCTTTCAGCTCCTTCTTCTTTAGCTCCTCAGCTTTAATCTTTTGCCTCTCAAAGTAATAATATGGCTTGAGAAAGTACTTGCTAGGCTCCTAGGCAGTAGGAGGTAGCTTTCCCATCTTTGCCTTCCTTCTATATTGCACTATGGATTCTTGCCTTTTTCATGCTTTCTCCATTCTAGTTCAGAATACCATGTGTTTCTGTCTTGAATATTATCTTTGGCAGCTTTCCATGCAGTTAAGATAATGTTTCTTGAAGTGGGGCTCCACTGTTCAAAATTTGGTCTTTGTTCAGCTTGCTCTCTGAACCTCTTCTTAGAAAACATAGTCTCTTGTTCCTTGAGCAGCAAAGCTTCTTGTTCTTTCAATATGGCCTCAGATACTGGCTGAACCACCTTTTCTATTATAACATTGTGCTTTCCCTCAGGTGGGCTATACATAGTCTGAATATCAGCTTGTATCATATCAAAGTCTGGTGGAGGATAGATTACTTGAGCTACTTCAGGTTGCTCACCTCCAATATAGGCATGATTAATTTCAGACTCTGCCACATTATCATCATCACATAAAGGAGGATAACCAAGAGTAGCTCTGATAGAATTAGAAATCCACTTAGCATGATCAGAGCTGGCTTTGACTAACACCCTCTCCCCCTTTATGACTTCTCTTTCCATGTGATCTCTTAGATCATCCTTCTGAAATCTGATTTGAGCATCCAAATAGTTGACTCAATCTTTAAAGAAAGGTTTCAACTTTTGGAGCTTTTCTGAGATCAGCTTCTGAGAATCTTGAATAGCAGATGTAACATCAGTTAAACTCTTTTGCAATGCTTTATCAAACTCTGCCTTAGCAGTAGCATTAGAAGTAGTCAGTCCAGCAACTATGTTCTTCATCTCTGTGACAATGGCATTGTGTGAAACTGTTAAGTTTTCATTCATTCTGATCTGGTTCTCAAGAACATACCCTTGCTTCAGTGCAATGTCATCTACTTGAGCTTTTATTTTCTCCTGATGTGTAGCTAAGTATACCACTACATTCCCTCCTTTGTGGAAGCAGTCAGTCATTTCCTTTTTATTTAGATTCATTTCAAATCTTATAGACTTAATGTCCTGGGCCAGATCAAACTGTAGAGATTTTTTCCCTTCATCCACATATTTTTCAAGAGCTTTCCTTTGCTCATCAAGCTTTATTTGCATAGCAACCATCATGGAGCTGAAATCTACAGATGGTGCTGGCTGCAATGTAGGCCGGGGTACTATAGTTTGTAGAGCTTTCTTATAAGTCTGGCTCCTCCTCTTGAAGACTTGGAATTTCCTTTTCTTAGCTCTGGCTGCCTCCTCATCTTCAGATGCTGATGTACTTGCAATTTCTACCCTCTCCCTAGGTAGCTCCTCAACAGCTTTTGGCTTCTCAGGCTCTTGCCTTGCAGATACTTCAACAATTACTACCTGCTCCCCGTCAACTTGAGCATTCTCCCCCTCAGCAGCAGCACTTTCCTTCTCAAAGTCTGTCTGATCCAGATTAAGGAAGAGATCTTCCCTTGTAAATTCTTGTTGAGGTTGTGCAGGAGAAACTCTTGACTCATCAATTACTTGAGTGTGTTCCACTGGATCTGCAATAGATTTGTCCTCCATGACAACATCTTGGGGTCAGCTATCAATCTGAGTTTGCTGATTAACATTATTTAAGGAATCAGACAAAACATTATCCTCTATAGGGAAAACTAAGTTATCGATTTCAGTGAGTACCTCAAGAATGATATGGGTAGCTTGTTCACTTTCTAGTGGAGTTGGTTCTTCCACTACTAGAAGCTCCCCCTGGAGAGAATCTTGGTGTATGGGGCTAGCTTGAGGTAGCTCCCCCTGCCTCTCTGCATCATCTGGTTGAGCTGGAGACTTCCCAGCATCTCCAGTGTCTTCTTCATCAGGAGTGAAGACAACATGCTCCTCAAAGCTGCTAGATGAATCCTGAGCCACTGGGGCTGCCTTTTTCTTCTTCTTTTGGGGAGTTATTTTCTCTGGTGTTGGCAATTCCTTGGAGAAGACCCTATCCCATCTGGAGAAGATGCTCATGTCCATTTTCCTCATATGATTGATCTTTGATCCAGCAGCTTGACTCATTACTTCCGGTATACTACCAACCAAGTAAAGACTGAGTATCCTACCCAAATTGGGTTTCTTCAGACTCTCTTTAATCTTATCAAAGACTATTACAGACCAATCAGTTTTCAGTGTAAAGATAATCCTTGTCATAAGATTGAACATATGGGCTGATGCCCTGTCATGCCCTCCAGGCTTACTCAAGATCACTTTGCCAACAATTTCTGAGAGAAATTTGCCTTGGCTGTTCATGCCTTTCCTATTGAATACTGATCCAATTTTCATCTTTGCATCCAGTCCACACCATGTTAATGCTTCTCTGGTCTTAGAAGCATTAACTTCATCCTCTTCTTTTGTCTTTGGTAGGTTTAGGACCTTTCTTAAACTCTTTGGTGAGACCTTCACCTTTTCTCCATGTACCCTTGACTTGATCTTGAATCCAGAGTCGTCTAGGGTTGCTCCACTTAGAAATTCCAATACTTCTTTCTTCCAAATCTTTGTGGGCTCGGAAACAAGAAAATCTAACCCTGAGTTTGCAACTAGGGTTATCACATCCTTGATTTCTTGGTCTGCATCATCAAATGCATGCCGCACCAGTTCATATCCTTCGTTCACGTTCGCTTCGAGCTTTGGCGCCATTAGGGTTTGAAGAATTTGAATGGAGAGAAGAGAGGTGTCGACACACAAGTTTGGTCTCGAAACTTTGGTGAGCGTGTCGACAGACAATGGAGAAATCCTATTTATACCTTTCTAGGATTGAAGATGAAAGGGCGCGTCAGCTAACTTAAATTGTGTCGACACTGTTGAAAAGTGTCGACACAGACTTATAATGTCTCGACACACTGTGTCGACACAAGTATAGTCGATAGAATATATGTGTCGACACTTGTTTATGTGTCGACACCACTTAACTCGACACTTAGTCGAGACTTTACTTAGATAATTCTGAGTAAATTCTAAGTGTCGACACCACCTTGGTTGTGTCGACACTGACCCTGTATGTGTCAACACTAATTTTCTGAAGTGTCGACACCAACTTCCTAGATGTGTCGACACCTTTTCTCTGAAGTGTCGACACCAATTTTCTGTCTCGAGACAGACAACTCTGTGTGTCGACTCTATTTTACTTAGCCATATTTGTAAACTTATTCTAAGTTTATCATACCTAATTCAATTTTGAACCTATTGAATTTGGTTTCTTCTAGGGGCTTACTATACATGTCAGCTAGTTGATTATCTGTATTAAACATATTCAAGTGAAATATCTTCTTTTTCTACATGTTCCCTTAGAAAATGATATTTTATTTCAATGTGTTTAGTTCTACTATGGGAAACAAGATTATTTGAAATTGATATAGCACTTGTAGAATCACAAAACAGTGTGTTTCTACTTACTTGAATACCATAATCCTCAAGCTGATGTTGTATCCATAGAAGTTGAGCACAATAAACTTCCTGCAGCCACATATTCTGATTCTACTGTGGAGATAGCCACACTTGTTTGCTTCTTGCTACTCCAAGATATCAGTCTTCCACTAGGAATTGACAGGTTCTAGTTGTACTTTTTCTGTCTTCTTTGCAGCCTGCAAAATCTGCATCTGAATAACCTGTAGTTCAAAGTCTCCATTCCTAGGGTACCAAAGGCCTAGATAAGGAGTGCCCTTTAGATATCTCAGAATCCTTTTGACTGCTGTCAAATGAGACTCTTTAGGGCATGCTTGATACCTAGCACAGACACATTTAGCATACATGATATCTGGTCTACTTGCAGTCAAATAACAATAGGGATCCAACTATCCCTCTATACAAAGTCTCATCTACAGGTTTCCCTGCATCATCTTTGCTAAGAGACATACTTGACCCATAGGAGTTTCATGGTACTGGAAGATTCCATACCATATTTCCTTATCAATTCTAGGGTGAACTTAGACTGGCATATGGATAAACCATTCTCAGTCTGTCTAACTTGGAGACCCAAGAAGAACTTAAGTTCCCCCATACTGCTCATCTCAAATTGTCCTTGCATAAGTTTGCAAACTTTGCAAAGAACACTTAGTAGACCCAAATATTATGTCATCTACATATATTTGGACTAGTATGATCTTGCCTCTGGATTACCTAAGGAATAGAGTCTTGTCTATTTTCCCCCTTGTGAATTTATTCTAATGAGGAAACTAGACAGGGTTTCATACCAAGCTCTAGGGGCTTGTTTTAACCTATACAAAGCCTTCTAAGTCTATAGACATAATTAGGTTGAGTTGAATCAACAAAACCTGATGGCTGTTCCACATATACCTCTTCTTTCAGATTACCATTCAAAAAGGCTGACTTAACATCCATTTGATATACCTTAAAACCTTGATAGGTTGCATAGGCCAGGAAACATTCTTATGGCTTCCAGTCTGGCTACTGGAGCAAAGGTTTGATCAAAGTCAATACCTTCTTCCTGCCTATATCCTTAGCAACCAGTCTTGCTTTATTCTTGATAATGACACCATGTTCATCCATCTTGTTACTAAAGATCCACTTGGTTCCAATTATGTTGTGGTCTTTTGGTTTAGGAACAAGCTCCCAGACTTTGCATCTCTTGAACTGGTTTAGCTCTTCTTGCATTGCCTCAATCCAATGAGGGTCTAGGATGGCTTCTTCAAAATTCTTTGGCTCTACTTGGGATAGAAAACTGGAATAGAGTACTGCATTCAGATTTTTGCTCCTTGTTTGTACCCCTTGTCTTAGATCACCAATGATTTGATCTGCTGGATGATCTCTTAGATGTCTATTAGCTAGAGGCATCCTGACTTCAGGTTGAACTCCTTCAGCTTCATCAACTTGCTACACTCCTTGGTATTCTTCTGCATTAGGTACATGTAGTACTCCCCTGGACAACAACACTATCATCTACATGCTGACTTGTTGTAGGTTCTTCTTCAATAGTGAGCTTGTCCATCTTCTTAGTTATACCGAGGAGCTGCAAATACTTCTAGACAACTCATGGTTAATAAGTCTAGCTTCATCAAATACTACATGTACAGACTCTTCTACAACTTGAGTAGACAAGTTGTAGACTCTATATGCCTTACTATTGTTGCTGTACCCAACAAAATCCCCTCTTGGGACTTGACAACAAACTTAGTCAAGTAAGACTTACCATTGTTAAGTATAAAGCACTTACAACCAAAGATCCTAAAATAGGATAGGTTGGTTTTCTGCCTTTCACAATCTCATAGGGGGTCTTGTTATGACTTTTAGTAATGGTAGCCCTATTAATTACATGGCATGCAGTATTCACTGCCTCAGCCCAGAAATATTCTGGGAGAGATGTATCACTTAAAAGGGTTCTACCAGCCTCAATCAAGGTTCTATTTTTCCCTCTCAGCAATGCCATTTTGCTGAGGTGTTCTTGGTGAAGAAAACTCCTGAAATATCCCAAATTCTTCACATAGTTTTGTCATACTATCAGACTGGAATTCAGTACCATGGTCAAATTCTTCCTATTTTGACCACAGTACTGTCTAGTTTATTCTGAATTTATTTGACAAAGCTATAGAAGATACTAGGTGTTTCAGATTTCTGTCTAAGGAAGAACACCCAGGAAAACCTTGAGTAGTCATCTACAACCACAAAGGTATAGACCTTCCTACCTAGGCTGTGAACTGGCATAGGACTAAAGAGATCCATATGCAAGAGGTATAAACACCTCACAACATCTTTGTTTTCAATGCTATTAAAGCTGGATCTAGTCTGCTTGCCCTTTTGACAAGCTGAACATATCCCATCTTTAATACACTTAACTTGAGTACCATTCCTCACTAACTCTTTGCTATAGAGTTGGCCAATTGTCTTGTAGTTAAGATGGGCTAGCCTCTTGTGCCATTTGACACAATGAGAGACTTTCTCATCAGCTACAAGACACACTGGAGAACCATTGGTCTCACACATAATGTCTAGGCAATAGACATTTCTTTTTCTATACCTGTCAAAATGATCTCTTGATCATTTGACCTCCTGATATGACAACCATCCTTAACAAATGAGATGTCATATCCTAAATCACTCAATTGACTTATACTAATAAGGTTATGTTTCAAACCTTCAACATAAGCCACTTGAGTAATAGTAATATGGGAGCTAGAAATGTTACCAAAACCCTTGATGATTCCTTTTTCAGAACCACCAAAGGTGACTTTAGGACCATCTTTGATTGGTGTGAAGTCCTTTAGCAATCCCCTAGTTCCAGTCATGTGTCTGGAACATCCACTGTCCAAGTACCATATTGGGGCATGGCCACTTGGACTCACCTGCAAAACAGATTAGTTGACCTTAGAACCCAAAGAATTCTTGGGTCCTTGGTGCTGGTTAGTTTGCCTCTTAACAAAGCTACCTGCAGATCTTCCAACAGGCAGTTTGCTACTCACTTTGGCACTAGAATTATGCCAACAGTCTATGACATAGTGACCTACCTTTCCACATCACAAGCACTCAAACCTATTGTACCTTTGCTTAGGTACATCCCTAGCTGTTTTATCTAGACCTGGCTTGTTGAGAGCTGGGGCTTTGCCCTTAAACTTGGACTGAACAGACCTAGCAGGTTTAGTAAACCCTAATCCAGTTTTACCTTTATGATGAACAAATTCATCAATTAAGGGTATAACAGACTTAGGTTTAGAAAACCTAGCAACAATGTCTCTCTCCTTCTGAAGACTAATCTCCAGACTCTTGATTTGATCATTCTTGAATGTTATAGTCCCCATCTGAATAACAGTTATGTTCTTCAGTCTGGCTATTTCATTCAACTTTTGATCAATCAGTTTATCAAAATCAGTTGCAGCCATTTTGAGACTTGCAATCTCCTTAGCCTGACTCTTGGCCAAGGATTTGCTTTTCTTATATGCTTGCAACAGAACTTTATATTCATCAATCAATTGATGAACATCCCTTCAGATTCAGATCCACTGGCATCACTTGATGCAGATGTAACTGAATCTGAACTAGTACTAGAAATTGAACTTAAAGAACAATTTTGTACCTTACTGGGTCCAGGCTGCTCCTGGATTTTGTCACCTTCAGTTAAGGCCATCAGTCCTTGGCACTGAGTGTCCTCTTGCTCATATATAGAGTTCATTATCTGGATGAACTCTTCTTCCTCTTCTTCAGCAAACAGTCCTATGTATGCTTCAGCTTCTGACTCAGTTTCTGATGAAGATATGTCTGACAGGCTTTTATCCTTCTTGGCAACAAAGGAGCTTTCCTTCTTGCCCTTGAATTGGGTATTCTTCTTATCATTAGACTCTTTTCTTTTCTCTGGACAGTCTACAATAACATGTCCTTGTCTGTTACAGCAATAGCATACAATTTTGATAGAGTTGCTTTGCTTGACTGGGCTTTCTCCTGTCTTTCTTTGATGACTTTTTGTTCTGATAATAGTCATCTTTCCCCTGTGAAGTAGATGGCTTTGTCCTCCACTGTTTCTTCTTTAAGAACTTCTGAAAGTGTCTTGTGAAAGCTGCAAAGTCCTCATCACTTTCACTGCTCTCAGAATTTCTACTTGCTGATTCATCTGACTCAGTCTCTATCACTTTTGGAGGTGGAGATGGGGACTTACTTTTGTATTTCTTGGTGGCTTCTGTTTTGAATGCCACTGCTATTTCTTTGTGCTCACTTCTTGTAGTCTTCTTCTACTCCTTCCTTACCATCAACTGCATTTCATAGGACAGCAGTTTTCCAAATAAAGTTAGAGGGGGAATATCTGCTAACTTGGCCATTTCCCTAATGTCACAGATCTTGGTGTCCCAATCCTTTGTTAGGGACCTCAAGAACTTATCATTTAGCTCATAATTACTGAAATCTCTTCCATAGGACATTAGCTCATTCACAATCCTATAGAATTTCTTATAGCATTCTGTTATGCTATCAGTCCTACCTTGCCTGAAACTTTCATATTCTTGGTTTAGCAAAGACTTTCTGTCTTGCCTCACTGCTTCAGAACCCTCCATATACACTATCAAGGTATCCCACATCTCCTTAGATGTCTTACAGTGTATTAAATTCTAAAAGGTATCATCATCTATGACACTCACAATGATATTCTGAGCCCTCTTGTCCATTGTGGCTAGAATTATCTCATCTTTTGTCATTTCAGAGAAGTCCTTAGGTGTTCTCTGATTTGCATCCAGGACTGAAACCTTCATAGGAACATATGACCCTTCTTTAACAGTGATATATATTCTAGGGTCTGAGGCTTTCATAGATAGTATCACCCTTTCCTTCCAGATGCCAAAAATTTCTTTTCTGCAAATGGGTAGCTTCATGGATCCAAGTTCCTTATGATTCTCTGTTGAACCCATGTTTCTTGATTTTCTTGATTTCACTTAATCTGCCAACAGGATCTACTCAGACAGTTATGTCCCTTTTGAGTAACCTGGCTTTGATACCACTTGAAAGAAATTGTACCTAATCACCTAGAGGGAGGGGGGTGAATAGGTGACTTAATCTTTTTAAAACCTTTTAGGCAGATTGTAGGTTATATCACATATTTATAACTAATTCTACACAGCAATCAAACAATCACACAGTGAACACACAAATTTATAGTGGTTCCCCAAGGTTTGGGTACATCCACTTTCCCCCTTCGCCTATCTAGTAGTGTACTAGATTCAGCCAAACTCCTCCAATATCTCAGATCCTCAGATCTTACACTCAAAACCTCAACCAGGTTCCTACAGCTCAGGCCCAAGGCCCTACAACTCAGCTTCTTCACAAAGCCTACACTCAGCTTCTACACAAAGCCTACACTCTGCCACAACAGGCCTACACTCAGAGAATTAGATCTCCTACACTCAGGCACTCAGACCCTACACTCAGCCTTTATAATTACAGGCTTACAACTCAGATCCCTAAGGATGCTACAAGAAATTAGAATACAAAGTTTATACCTACAACTCAGAGAAAAGAGAGATGAGTTGAAAGGTTCTTGATGAGTTCTTGGAAGAACTCTGCTGAGAACAATCTCACTTGGCTTTTCTTCAAAGCTTCTTGAATGTAGAACACAATGGGATTGATTCTCTGCAGCTGATCTTCAATCACTGCAACTTAAGATTCAGAACTAGGTCTGAACCCTTTTTCACAGCTTGGTTCCAACGGCTGTCTTCTTGGATGGAGCTCTCTCTCTCCAACTACTTAGATCTTCACTTGATTCTTCAATGAATAGCTAGATCTTCTTCTGTGTTTCTCTTGTTGATTGATCATTCTCTTCTGTTGACAGAATAAGCCTATTTATAGGCCTTCTTTATGGTGACCGGCTGATCCGGTTCCTAATAGCTTTCTGACAACTCTGACAGGTGCAGTAGACCGGCTGGAATGGCAGCTGTCAAGTCATCCAGTCAGTTCTTGAAATTTCTGTATCTGTCTGAAAGTGTCGAGACAGTCTGTCTTTAATTGTCGACACTTATAGACCAAGTGTCGACACAAGTTGACTAAGTGTCGACACTAGCCTTCAAGGTGTCGACACAACTCCTTGTGTTGTAGAATTCACTTCTTGACACAGATTCTTCATCATGTGTCGACACTGATAATGTGTGTCGACACAAGTCCTTGTTCTTCAGTACTTTGTTGAATTCTTGTAAGTGTCGACACAACTCCTTTGTGTCGACACATCTTCATGTGTTGAACTTATTCAGTGTCGACACTTCTTCTTGGTGTCGACACATGCCTTCAGTGTTGATACTTGCTGAGTGTCGACACAGCTCCTTAGTGTCGACACAATCTTCTTGTGTTGAGACTTTAGCTGAGTGTCGACACATCTCCTGTTGTGTCGACACTTGTACTTAGAATTTTGCTGAACTTTGCTAAGTGTCGACACAGCTCCTTGTGTCGACACATTCTTCATATGTTGAGTCTTCTGCTGAGTGTCGACACATTCTTTCTTGTGTCGACACTTTCTTCATGTGTTGAGTCTTCTGCTGAGTGTCGACACATGCCTTCTTGTGTCGACACTTTCTTCATGTGTTGAGTCTTCTGCTATGTGTCGACACATTCCTCATTATGTCGACACTTATACTTAGTCTCTGCTGACTTTTGCTGAGTGTCGACACAGCCTCCAAGTGTCGACACTTTTTGATGTAGACACAAATCCTCTGGGTGTCGACACTGCTTCTAAGTGTCGACACTACTTTAGAAGCAGGAGGCTATGGGAGGTCGTCGACACTACTTCTAAGTGTCGACACTACTTTTAGTGGCAAATCAAAAATACATCAAATACATTTTGATGTATATCATTGAGTAGGGTGAGACTTCTTCAAATCAGGTACATTTAAACCAATGTACCCAACAGGAAGTCGTGCATGAAGAGTTACCTTCTTGGTGAGGAGCTATGGGAGGTCATCGGTGGTGACGACAGACAGGAAGTGACTGCTGCATTTGGTACTGCTGAGCAGGTGAGGCTCTGGAGAAAAACAAATGCAAATACGGAGTTTGTTCTCAAGAGAGCTGTTTCGCCGGAGTTGTTTGATCACATCATTGGATGTGAATCAACTGCTGATATTTGGACAATCATTGATGGGTTGTTCAATAGGAAGAATGTAGCAAGACTACAATTCTTAGAGAATTAGTTGGCTAGGACAATTCAAGGAGACCTGACTATCTCTAAATACTTCTTGAAGATGAAGAGTCTGTGTTCAGAGATATCAATGATTGATCCTGATGAGCCTATCTCTAAGGCCAAGTTGAAAAGGCACATAATCCGCGGCTTGCGGAAGGAGTATGCTGCTTTTGTGACATCAGTTCAAGATTGGGCTACTCAACTATCTTTGCTGAAGCTTGAGAATCTGCTTGTTTCACAGGAAAGCTTGGCAAGGCAGATGACTGGAGTCACTATCTTTGAGGAGAGTAGTGAAGCACTCTTCACGGGCAAGAAGAAGAAGGGATGGGAAGGGAAGAAGAAGAAGACCGCTGTTGAAAATGAGCCTTCAACTTCTCATCGGTCAGAGAGGAGCACTGCTCCTAAGAAGGATTGAAAGAAAAATCTGAAGTGCTACATGTGTCATCAGAGGTGAAAGTGCAAGTTAGATCTGATATACTCTAGAGGGGGGGGGGGGGGGGGGTGAATAGAGTATGGTCCTTGCTAAAAATGTTTTACAGCTCTTGGTGTATTCCTAAGTGAACAGGGAAGCAAATCACATAAAGTAAACACAACAACTAACTAAACGCAGAGCAATCACAGAACAATCAGAAACCACAGCCAGAAAACAAAAGAAAATAAGCAACCAGATGACACAAGGAGCTATAGTGGTTCCCCAACCAAACTGGGTACATCCACTCTTCTACCACCCTAGGTAGGAATCCACTACAAGATGAGTTGATCAAGTGTCCTGGGCACCAATGAGCTTTTGATAAGATACTCAAAAACCAAACCAAATTTTTTTGATCAGGTGTCTTGCCACCACTGAGTTTTGACAAGGTCTCAGAAACCAGCACAAACTTTTGAAGGGAGTTTGATAAACCCTTTACAACAGAGAGAGTGAGAGAGATGATCTTCTCTGTCAATAATCAGAGAGAAGGTAATGGATATTGTCAAAGATCCCCCTGAGTTCTTGAGTTGTTCAGGAAGTGAAGCTTTGCAGTAGGGTGATAGGCCTTCAGAAGATTTGATCTCCAGCAAAAGATGATTCCAGCAGCAGCTGAAATGTGTGGTGTCTGGAGTCTTGAATGATAATGGCTTTTGAACACTGGAATCAAGAGGGATCTGAAAATTTCAGAATATTGATCTCCTTTTGTGATATGTGTTCTTGTATGAATTCTAAGACTGAGAATATCTGCAACTCTTTCTCTTTTTATTGTTCTTGTTGTAATAGTTGTTGTTGATGATGATGATGATGTCCAGCAGGAATTAAAACCATTGGTTTTTTATTCCTTAGATCTGAATAGAATATTTCTCTGTCCAAGATAGCCGTTAGCCTGTCATAAATGACTTCCTTAACTGCATTTTGTCTTCTGGAGGAAAGTCCAATAAAACATTCCTTTGAAAATCCCTTGAAACTTGCTCCAGATTAATTGAAAATGGCTATAAGATCCTTGACATAAATGCTGAGAATAATTCCATAACTGTCTGAATTTGAATCTGAAAAAACGTCGATCTCTCCAAAAAAACGTCGACTTGAGCTCAACTATCGTTGAACTGAGCTCAGAGACTGGACTTAGACTGAAGCAGAAAGCGTCGATCTGAGCTCAACTATCGTCGAACTGAGCTCAGAGATAGGGAAACAAACTAGAGACAGGAACGTCGATCTGAGCTCGAAGATCGTCGAATGGAGTTCGACGACTCGTTGAAGTTCAGCTCAGAGATCGTCGAATGGAGTTCGACGATTCGTCGAAGTGAGCTCAGAGATCGTCGAATGGAGTTCGACGATTCGTCGTCCTGAGCTCGACGAAATGACTTAGTCTGCAGAACTGAAATATCTGGTCTTGAGGGCAGCTTTCAAACCTAAATACTAACCCTTAGACTCAATTCTAATTGACCTTTAGATCTATACAAGGAGGTCAAACCAGATTTCCTAAAGGGACATAGTGATCCTTGCCCAAATCAGTAATATGGTGTTCCAACAATCTCCCCCTATTTGGGTTAGGATTACTATTTACAGATATTGGAAAAAATAAAAACATACAAAGCAGAAATGTAACAAACAAAACATTGCAGAAACATAAACATTATCACAGATAGTTCAGAAAACAAAATTTACTGTCATCTTACAGAATCATTCCTTTTCCTTGCTCTTTATGAGAACTATTTCTCTATTGGGGTTGAGAGCTTCTTTCTTGGATCTTCTGTCATCAGATGCACCTAGAGAAGTTTGATGTTTTGGCCTGGGCACTACAGCTTCTGGATGCAGCTTCATATAACTTTCTTAATCAAAGAATTTGTTGGAGGAGTATCTCTCAAGTTCTTTCTTTCTTTGATCTGATAGAGTAGTGATACTGGATGTTTCTTTTTCCTTGTTCTCTAGCCTTCTTGATTTGGTCTAGTGCAACCAATTCTTTCATTCTTGTTGTCCATGAGGTGTGATTATTTTCTGGGTCTTCAAATGGAATAGGAGGCTCATATCTGTTTAAAGAATTATCAGGAGGAGCTCTGGAAGAGAGTAGATCTTTAAGCTTATAAGGGAAGGGACCAGAAGTATTGTTAGAGGGACCTTGTGTAAGACCCCCCCCCTTTTTTTCTTTTTCGACACCGGGGTCTTAGGCCCAGAACCGCCATTTTGCGGTGACTCCTTCACGCCCTGAAGGGTCATCACCACAAAGCGCCGATTCTGCCGGCCGATATCGATCACAGAAAAGTAGCACTATGAAGTAAATGCAAATTGCAGTCCACAGAGAATCACAAGTCATAATAAATATAACTCCACGAAGGGAGTGTCCACAGAATAAAACATCAGAGTAGTAAAAACGGGCTTATGCCCGGTACATCATAGCCTCACTACAAAATCACTCATGCGGAAGCAAAAAAACTACTCAAGGTCGAGACTCACGGTCCCGGCTGTATGAACTCCGGAGCTAGACTGCCCCACCTCCAAGCGCACCGGTCTCTGGGGCTGCTCCTCCATGCTGGTCTCCACGATCCCCTAAATGATGCAGTTCGAAAACCGTTAGTCTAAAAGAGTAAGTCCTATCATCCCCCGCCCCTTCCCCCACGGCTCCTAGGCACCGAGAGGAGAGGAAGAAAGGGGAGGACTTGAAGGTGGAGAATATCAAAAAGCAGATGGCAGCGGACCTATACTAGCAATTCTATAACATGTATGGACAATAAGCTGAAATATGAAAAGTAACCTTCCCTTATGTGAGAACACATAAGCCAAGGGGTCTTCTGCAAGGCTCCCATCGTATAAAAAGTCCCATACCAATTTATACGTTGGGGTGTCGGTTATCAAGCAGCAGTAAATATAAATATCAAAATTAACCTTAATTTATAAACCTGCCCACACAAGCTTATAGACCAAGGGGTCGTTTTGCAGGTCCTAAAGTATAAGCATCCCATTCCACTTATACTTTAGGTGTCAGAGTTAAAATAATCGATTATGCTATGACATGCAAGTGGGTATGATGGATCATGCAAGTGCAACGCACACACCCGACTCTGTGCACATAGACCTTTAGTTCCCCCTTTCTGGAGCCGTAACCTCCCAGGATACCTCCGTAGTGGCAGACGGAAGCGGTGGGTTGGGCCTCGCCCACCTATAAACCAGTAAAGCACTACCGGTCAGACCTATCGTACGCCTCAACGCTTGGTGCACGAAGCGGACTCCTGCGTACTCTTGCCGGCTGGCGCACCGGACTTCTGATGGCGAAGTGCTAACCACACTTGCCGAGTCAACGAATTGGCGTCGGTGCATCGACCCTCCAATACCGAAGAGCCACCACCTTAATTTCCTTTCCTTTTATGCACATGCAAATTTAGCGTAATCAAACACGAGCCGAAGCTCCCCGGACAAACACATCCGTCTCAAACAATCGAGCCGAAGCTCCCCGGACCCAAAGTCCGTCTTTTAACCATCCGAGCCGAAGCTCCAAGCTATCTACCAGTGCTATCAGTGTTTGTGAAAGGTGCAACCCTAATTACTAAGTTAATCTTTTCAGCTTTTAAACGGTTTACGTTAACCCAGGACTGCCCCGGTATTCCCTGTGAAGGGCTCTCAAGGGTCACTAGGAACTGTGTTGGGATTACGCCCAGCGTTCCCTTTCGCAAGGTACTTATTTTGTTATTGGTTGATTCCCTTACCCATTACTTTCTCATGTTCCGATAAGCTAATCCTAGGGTGATTTGACTCCAACTCTCCTAGGGTAGGACAATCTTTCGTCGCACCCGAACGCCTATAAACCCTAGACAAAACCATACCCTACTCACTCATCTTCCATAGATGCATCTCATTCCACTTATCCTTCCAGCAAACCATCAAGACTCATCATACGTGCCCTAATTCACATCCAAATGAAATCCTGCAGTTTTGCTATATGCAGACCACTTAAGCTACATGACCCATAAAAAAGGAAGTACATGAAATACTCATCCAGTACCCTTATGATAATTATTAGAGGGCTAAAATGACATTTGAGGCATAAATCCAGAAATCCATAATTTTCCTAATTTGTCTGATAATTAATTTATTTATTCTAGTGTCCAAAAGGCCCAAGTTTGAACATAAAGTACCATTTTCAGACAAGATAATAATCCACTAAATTTATGATAATTACAAAATACATAATCAACTCTAAATCCTAAGTCTTCCAATTTTTCAGCAAGGTTTAGGCCTTTAACGTTAATTTCATATTTATCTCATAATAAGTCTTTTTAAAAGATTTTACAGCAAAAATATCTCCAAAAATCTAGAGAAAATTCAGGGACGGTTATGATGGCATATAAGCACTCTAGATAAAGTTTCATAATTTATCCTTTAATAAAAAGGCTATACTTAATTTTCTCATGGAATTTCAAGTTTAAGGGTTAATGAACAAAGTATACTAATTATCCATCAAAAATTTCCAAATAAATTCCCATATGATAATAATGAACTAAAACACTATGTATCAAGTTTCATAATTGTTCAACAAGTATTGAGCTCTTGTAAGATTTATCTAATATGTAACCAAAGTAATGCATTTGTGAAGGAGATGCCCTAATTTTGTATCCAAAAATTCTATCAAAATTCATGCATGATTAGTGTAGTCTAAAACTACCTCTGCCAATGTTTCATGCCCTTTCACTGGGCAGTGAGACCACAATAGCCAAATTATTAATTAGGGCAATTCTATTGGTTACAAATGACGTGCTACCAATATTGATCAAAACTCCCCAAGTAAATTACCAGTGGCTCAACATGTCCTTATTCCCTCACTACCCAAATTTGGTTAAGTTTCAAGATGTTTAGCTAACCTAAACCTACACTACAAGTTTTAGGTCCTAAGCTAGGGTTAGGGTTTTGGGGACCCTACCATTTTCACAATTAGCTAATATTTTTAACAGAGGGTTTTATATATCCTAGGAACCTCCTTGCAAAATTTGGTGTTCATCCAAGGTGTCTAGGACTCATGCCCTTCACAAGGCCAAAAGGTCCCTCCTTAGGGTTTGACCTAGGAACTTAGGGCAAATCTATTCCTCACTACCCCATATTCCATGGGGAGGTGATAAGTGCCAAAACAAGTCAGTGGCCCAAATTTCAGCCTCTGTTGAGGTGATTTGGTCACTCAAAATTAAAAGTGCACTTTTGACCAAAGTACCCTTATTAAGGTAAAGTTAGGGTTGGGTCAATACCTACTCAAAACACATCCAAATTAGGTGAAACTTTATACAGATACATTACATGAGCCCAGGGACCACTCACCAAAATTTGGGAGGGTTTGGAGGTGTTTAGGACACCTAGTTAATTTATTTAATAATTATTAAATTTTTATAAAAACTATAGAAATAGTTCCTCCAAAAATTCCCATTTTTGGACAGGCCCTAGGTATAGCTAGGATAGACTCCCTGTCAAAATTTCAACTGATTTGGGCTAGGGATGAAGTGTGGGCACTCAATTTAATGACTGCCTAGCCCTAAGGGTATGTCCCACCAAAATGGGTGCCCTGGTCAGACCATGCACCCAAATGGGTTCAAACAAATTTTAAAATACACTAGACTCAGAGGGCTACAACTTTCCTGTTTAATGTTTTTCCACCAGAAGACCCTAAGTATTTTTAAAAATTAAAACCCTTTAATGTATAATGTGTGACAGAATGAAATATTCCAGAAATAATTTCCTAAAGTTTAATCCTGATGCAGCACGAATCTTGGCGCAGGGATCAACGGCATCCGGTCGTCTTCTTCGTTGAGCCGACGGCTGCGATTCGTCCCGCCTGGAGAGATTTCGAAACACCACTGCCGGCGACCCGGCCACCTCCCCGGCCGGCCACCGGCACCACCACCTCCGTTGAGGTGGTGGCCATCCCCAGGCGGCGGCTTGGCCGCCGGAAACCCCTTTTCCGGCGATCCCGAGAGGTGAGTTTTTTTCAGAAAAATCCATGAAAACCGAATTGGATCGGGCTCAATTGAGCCCGAACCTTGGTCCTATCGATTGCTATGATCTAATCATGAGTTAAGGAGAGGGGGGGGAGGACCTTCCTGGCGGCCTGGATGCGAGAGGAGCAGCAGGATGCCATTGACGACGACGGCGGCGCTCGGCTTCTGCAACAGCACAGTGGGATGGCTCGTCTCCTCCAGGTAAACGCTCTAAAATGATCCCTTGGCCCCCTGATGGTGTTTAAATGGCAAATGGGGAAGAGGGGAGGCTGGTTCTTCAATGGCCATTAACACCATTAAAGGTGTGGCTCGGGTAGAGTGGAGGGGGGCTGAACTCATCCCTTGGTGGCCGGGAAACGGCTGGAATCAACTCCTCTCCCCTAGAGGAGTTGATTGCAGCCATAAATGGTGGCTGTTAGCCTCCCTTGGCCGGCCTCCACTTCCCCTTCCTCTTCCTCAATTTCTCTCTCCTCCATTATCATGGAGGGGAGCTCCTTTCTCTCTCCTAGTCACCTCTGGTTGACTAGTCAACCTCACAAGCTAAATGCAGCCCACTTGATTATGATGGTCATGGGGATGGGGTTAGCCTAAGGGAGAAGTGGCTTGGGCTTGGGTTAGCCCTTTTTGGGCTAGGTTTGACTTGACATAAATGAGGGTTGACCTGGTCAATTTGACCATCTAGGTTGACCCCATTGGGTTTTTAGTGGCCCATTGGACTCCCTTAAGGTCTAGGGTTACTTGAATAGGGTTGGTTGGGCCTCTTGGTGGTCTCATGTCCCTTGGCAAGGGCACATTGACCATCTAGGGCTAGAGTTGACTTGGGTCAACATGACCAATTGGGTTGACCCCTATGGGTCCTGGGTGACCCGTTGGCTTCCCCTAGGGTCTAGGTAGGGTTATGTAGGGTTACCCTGCCCTCTGGAGGTCACATACCCTTAGCAAGGGTACTTTGACCAGATTAGGAGGTTGAGTTGACCTGGGTCAACCTGGCCTCTAGGGCTGGCCCCAATGTGCCCTTAGTGACCCATTGACCTCTCTTTAGGGTTAGGAGGGCTTAGGTGGGGTCCTCTAGGCTAGGAGTAGGTCAATTGACCCTAAGTAGGCTAGTTTGACCTATTTAGGGCTAGGGTTGACCTTGGTCAACTGAGCCTCTTGGGTTGACCCTAATGGGTCCTTTTGGCTCTAATGGGCCTCCCAAGGTATTAGGGGTGTTGTGGTAGGGTCTTGGGGTTAAGGTGTAGCCCATGGTCATCCTAAACCATTGTTTAGAGTTCTACTATTTGCAGACCATGATGATTTTTCACATTTTGTCCCCTATCTCTTGGCCCATTTCTGGCTTCCTAGGGTTTGTCATGACCTAGTCATGGACAAAACCACTCCTAGGGGTCTAGTTGGAAATGAGATGTTACAAATCCCAATAAACAAAACAAAGATTTCGTCCCCGAAATCAAGGTTGGGCCTACGGGACTTACTACCGAAGAAAAGAGCCTTGTAACATCCCATCATGACGCCTTGTTTGTTAATTAGGTTTTACGGGAAAGCTTAGATCTATGACCATTTCGCCCAATTGGCAAACCAAGATCCCAATAAACAAGGATAAGCCCCCAATATACAAAAGATAAGCCTCCATCTGCCTAGAGCAGCCCTTAGAAATTTAAAGCAGGAAAATAAATAATCATCTTGAGGGGTCTGAGAGATATACCTGACTGAATAGCTCGGGGTATATTTGTCGCATCAGGTCCTGCGGCTCCCAGGTATGCTCCTCCTGGCCGTGGTTCCTCCACAGGACCTTGACTAGTGGGACCTTCTTACGTCGCAAGACCCGTACTCCTCGGTCATCGATCCTAACCGGCTCCAAACGAACTGACCGGTCTGAAGCTACCGGCCCTTCAGTTGTCAAAATCTGCTGCTCCGGGCGTAGCAGAGCCCTCCTCAGCGAAGAAATATGGAAGACGTCGTGCAGCGCTTCCAGCTCTAGTGGTAACTCCAGCCGGTAGGCTAGGGTCCGATCCGCTCCAGGATCCTGTAAGGGCCCATGTACCTAGGGCTGAGCTTCTTCCTCCGACCACGCACCCGTGAGACTCCATGCATGGGCCGGATCTTCAGAAACACCCGGTCTCCCACCTGGAACTCCACCTGCCGATGCAGGGCGTCATAGTACTTAGCCTGTCTGCTCTGCGCCTCTAGCATCCTGTCTCTGATCAGCCTCACCTGTGCCTCGGTGTCTTCAACAAACTCTGATCCCAACACCTTCGGATCTTCGTTCTGAACCCAAGAAAGCGGGGTCCGGCATCTCCTCCCGTACAAGGCTTCGTAAGGCGCCATCCTGATGCTGGACTGGTGGCTGTTGTTATAGGAGAACTCGACCATGGGTAAGAGTTTCTCCCACGGTTCCCCGCGGTCCAAGATGCATAGCCTCAAAAGGTCCTCCAGCGTCCGGTTGGTGCGTTCTGTCTGCCCATCTGTCTGGGGATGAAATGCAGTGCTGAAGGTCAATCGCGTGCCTAAGTAAGCTTGAACTGATCGCCACTCCGTGGATGTAAACCGCCCATCACGATCTGACACTATCGTCATGAGCACGCCATGATAACGAATGAACTGCTCCACAAACTTCCGCACCAGTACTCCTACTGAATCGTCCTTCCTGATCGGTATAAATCGAGCCACCTTGGTCAACCGATCAACGATTACCCAGATCGAGTCATTCCCTGTCCAAGACCGGGGAAGCCCATGTATGAAGTCCATGGCTATGTCATCAAACTTCCACTCCGGCACCGGGAGTGGCTGTAATAATCCTGCGGGGTTCCTGCACTCCGCCTTCACTAGCTGACATGCCTCACAATGGGTCACGAAGTAAGAGACATCCTTCTTCATGCCCGACCAGAACATAGTCTTCTTCAAATCAGCCGTCATCTTTGTGATCCCCGGGTGCACAGAGTACCGGCTGCAGTGTGCCTCCGTCATAATATCCTCCCGGATCTGGCCTCCCTCCGGTATATATACCCGTCCTCTGAAGCACACCAGGTCGTCCCTCAGTGTGTAATCCCCTGCAGTGCCTGCCTCCAGGGCTTGGAAGATGGGCTCCAAGTTGGCATCCTGCCTCTGTCCTTCTCTGACTCGGTCTCTGATGTCATCGGTAACACCTATCGCGGCCAAGTACTCCTCATAGAGCTCAGGATCGTCAGACGACACCAGAGTAATGTGTATCTCCTCTAGTCTCTGCAGCAGCTCCATAGACATCAACTGAGGCTCTGCTCCTGCTGTGGCGGCTCTCCTGCTCAGTGCATCTGCTACCACGTTCGCCTTCCCCGGGTGGTAGTGCATCTCATACTGATAGTCAGATAGAAACTCCACCCACCGCCTCTGTCTGATGTTCAGTTCCTTCTGCGTGTCCACGTACTTAAGGTTCTTATGATCGGAGTATATATCACAGTGGACTCCATAAAGATAGTGCCGCCATATCTTCAGTGCGAATACAACTGCTCCCATCTCCAGGTCGTGCACTGGGTAGTTCTTCTCATGGGTCTTCAGCTGGCGGGAGGCATAAGCTATGACGTGTCCGTTCTGCATCAGCACCGCTCCCATCCCCTGATATGATGCGTCGGTATACACCTGGAATCCTTCCTTCCCAGATGGAAGGGCCAGAATAGGGGCTGAGATGAGTCGGTCCTTCAGCTCCTGGAAGGCTGCCTCACACTATGGCGTCCACATAAAGGGCACATCCTTCTTCGTCAAGGATGTGAGTGGAAGGGAATTCCGAGAAAACCACTCCACGAATTTCCGGTAATAACCGGCAAGCCCCAGGAAACTCCGCACATCCGTGGCCGTCTTCAGCGGCGGCCAGTCCCTGACTGCCTGAATCTTTGCCGGGTCCACCGCCAGCCCGGCTCCGCTGATAATGTGGCCTAAGAAAGCCACCTTCTTCAACCAGAACTGACACTTGCTGAACTTCGCATAAAGGCGATGCTCCCGCAGTCTCTCCAAGGTCAGTGCCAGATGTCGTGTGTGCTCCTCCTCCGTCTTAGAATAGATAAGGATGTCGTCTATGAATACTATGACGAACACATCCAAATAAGCCTCAAAGACCCAGTTCATGAGGCTCATAAACGCTGACGGAGAATTTGTGAGCCCGAAGGGAATCACAGTGAACTCATACAATCCATATCTGCTACTAAAGGCCGTCTTCGGAATATCCTCCTCCTGGATCCGCAGCTGGTAGTAGCCTGACCTCAAGTCCAGCTTCAAGAAATAATGGGCTCCCTCCAGCTGATCGAACAACTCGTCTATCCTGGGGAGCGGATAGGTATTTCGGACGGTCAGCCTGTTTAGTGCTCGATAGTCAATGCACAGGCGAAGAGTGCCATCCTTCTTCTTCACGAATAGGACCGGAGCTCCCCATGATGAGGAGCTCGGCCTAACAAATCCTGCTTCCACCAGCTCCTGCAACTGTGTCCGAAACTCCGCCAACTCCTTCGGGGCCATTCGATAAGGGGCCTTTGATACCGGCTTAGCCCCTGGTACCAACTGAATATGGAAGTCCTTCTCCCTATGCGGAGGCAGTCCTGGCAGCTTATCCGGAAAAATATCGGCGTAGTCACGAACCACCGGAATTCTAGCAATCAGGTCCTTCTCCTCAGTCATCTCGAATAATACCTGATATACCTCGTCTCCTTGCATGTGAGCCTTAACGGCCTGAATAGATGAAAGCAGGCGGCGGGAAACCGGTGTAGTACCTTCGAATGTCGCATAAGTATCGCCGTGGCTCAGCACGACCCTCCTCGCCGGGCAGTCAATCTGGGCATGGTTCCAGACAAGCCATGTCATGCCCAAGACAAGGTCGAAGTCCGGCATTCTCAGGATCGTCGCCGGGGCCTCGAGTGTCAACCTGTCTATGGTAACCTCCAGGAGGCACTTCTCTGTGGACTGGATCTCCATCCCATTGGGGAGACGCACCCTCCTGGGTAATCCCGTATAATATCGAATCTGATCCAGGTCCTTGACGAAATCCTCCGACACAAAGTTGTGCGATGCCCCCGTGTCGAACAGGGTATGGGCAGGCTTGCCACACACCATCACAATTCCTAAATCAGTTTAAAAAGAAGACTTTGGTGTAAGGTTTTCTAACCTAGGTTGTGTAGTAGTTCTATCAATACTTAATATGAGCAGGGAATAAATCCAAAACTAAAATTACTCTCATACCTACAATAACCCTGTCCGGGTTCCGGGGCTGTGCTAAGTCCAAAGCGTAAATCTGCTCCCCATTCTGCCTGCGGTCGCCTCCCTGGTAACCACGTCCTCGGACGCATCCTCGGCCTCCGAAATGCTGGGCCGGTGGGCCACCCCGTGGTGCTGGAGGTGGTGCCCCCTCATAGGGCAGTCTCTCCGTAGATGTCCCACCTGGTGACAATGGAAGCACTCCGGCGGGGGATACGCCATACCCCGGGGTCTCGGCATCTCCTGGATCCGGAGAGGTTGAGGGGCCAAAACCACCTTCTCTCTCGGCTCCTGCCTCACCTCCTGACGAGGCTGCTCCTCTGTCCTCCTCCCATCTGGTATGGTGCCTCGCCGCTGATCATTTCGGGCCCTGATCCTCCTCTTGCCGCTTCCGGCTCCGAGTGGCGTGCCAATCGGCCTCAATCCTCTTCGCCATCTCCAAAATCTGGGAGATAGGCCCGTCAGAGACAAAAAGCAAGGCCTCCCTCAACTAATCTTTTAGGCCCTTATAAAACCTCTTGACGTAGCCTGCTTCGTCCAGCTGGTAAGAGCCCGCATATCGGGCCAAATGATCGAACTCTCGGTGGTACTCCACCACCGTCCTGGTGCCCTGCCTCAGCTGCAAGAACCGCTCCTCCAACTCATCCCTGGCCGACTGCGGAACAAAGTGCTCCAGCAGCGTGGCCCTGAATTCCTTCCAAGTGATTTCTGCAATCTCCCTATCAGCATACGCCGTGTCCAACAGCGTCTTCCACCACCTCTTAGCATGAGACTCCAAGCAAGATACCACCAGGGCCACCCTCTCCTCCCAAGGGCATCGTATCCCAGTCAACATCTCGTACATAACATCCAGCCACTCCTCTGTTCGTACTGCCGACTCTGTCCCCAAGTATGATGGGGGAGAGAGTCCTCAGAAGGTGCTCATCCAGTTGGCCCCTGGGTTTGGCTGCTGGGCTGGAGCCTGCTGAGCCCGGAAGGCCTCACGGATAGCTGTAAGGGTCTGCCCCATGTCTGACTGGAGGAAAGGTGTGGGGACCATGGGAGGTGGTGCAATATCTGGGGTCTGTTGAGCTCCACCTTGTGGGGTGGGCTGAGCTGGGGGCTGCAAAACGAGCTACATTAGTAGGTAATCGACTCAATGCCTAATGAAAGTGGACAATTTACATGTGATTCCCCCCATATGGGCACACCACTGCTTCCGCTGCTTAGTTTGCCCCCAAACTAAACCCGCGCGAGGGTGACCCAGGGTTGTGGACGGCTACTTTTCGATCGAGGTTCCTCTGATACCACTTGTAAGACACCCCCCCTTTTTTTTCTTTTTCGACACCGGGGTCTTAGGCCCAGAACCGCCGTTTTGCGGTGACTCCTTCACGCCCTGAAGGGTCATCACCACAAAGCGCCGATTCTGCCGGCCGATATCGATCACAGAAAAGTAGCACTATGAAGTAAATGCAAATTGCAGTCCACAGAGAATCACAAGTCATAATAAATATAACTCCACGAAGGGAGTGTCCACAGAATAAAACATCAGAGTAGCAAAAACGGGCTTATGCCCGGTACATCATAGCCTCACTACAAAATCACTCATGTGGAAGCAGAAAAACTACTCAAGGTCGAGACTCACGGTCCCGGCTGTATGAACTCCGGAGCTAGACTGCCCCACCTCCAAGCGCACCGGTCTCTGGGGCTGCTCCTCCATGCTGGTCTCCACGATCCCCTAAATGATGCGGTTCGAAAACCGTTAGTCTAAAAGACTAAGTCCTATCATCCCCCGCCCCTTCCCCCACGGCTCCTAGGCACCGAGCGGAGAGGAAGAAAGGGGAGGACTTGAAGGTGGAGAATATCAAAAAGCAGATGGCAGCGGACCTATACTAGCAATTCTATAACATGTATGGACAATAAGCTGAAATATGAAAAGTAACCTTCACTTATGTGAGAACACATAAGCCAAGGGGTCTTCTGCAAGGCTCCCATCGTATAAAAAGTCCCATACCAATTTATACGTTGGGGTGTCGGTTATCAAGCAGCAGTAAATATAAATATCAAAATTAACCTTAATTTATAAACTTGCCCACACAAGCTTATAAACCAAGGGGTCGTTTTGCAGGTCCTAAAGTATAAGGGTCCCATTCCACTTATACTTTAGGTGTCAGGGTTAAAATAATCGATTATGCTATGACATGCAAGTGGGTATGATGGATCATGCAAGTGCAACGCACACACCCGACTCTGTGCACACAGACCTTTAGTTCCCCCTTTCTGGAGCCGTAACCTCCCAGGATACCTCCGTAGTGGCAGACGGAAGCGGTGGGTTGGGCCTCGCCCACCTCTAAACCAGTAAAGCACTACCGGTCAGACCTATCGTACGCCTCAACGCTTGGTGCACGAAGCGGACTCCTGCGTACTCTTGCCGGCTGGCGCACCAGACTTCTGATGGCGAAGTGCTAACCACACTTGCCGAGTCAACGAATTGGCGTCGGTGCATCGACCCTCCAATACCGAAGACCCACCACCTTAATTTCCTTTCCTTTTATGCACATGCAAATTTAGCGTAATCAAACCCGAGCCGAAGCTCCCCGGACAAACACATCCGTCTCAAACAATCGAGCCGAAGCTCCCCGGACCCAAAGTCCGTCTTTTAACCATCCGAGCCGAAGCTCCAAGCTATCTACCAGTGCTATCAGTGTTTGTGAAAGGTGCAACCCTAATTACTAAGTTAATCTTTTCAGCTTTTAAACGGTTTACGTTAACCCAGGACTGCCCCCGGTATTCCCTGTGAAGGGCTCTCAAGGGGCACTAGGAACTGTGTTGGGATTATGCCCAGCGTTCCCTTTCACAAGGTACTTATTTTGTTATTGCTTGATTCCCTTACCCATTACTTTCTCATGTTCCGATAAGCTAATCCTAGGGTGATTTGACTCCAACTCTCCTAGGGTAGGACGGTCTTTCGTCGCACCCGAACGCCTATGAACCCTAGACAAAACCACACCCTACTCACTCATCTTCCATAGATGCAGCCCATTCCACTTATCCTTCCAGCAAACCATCAAGACCCATCATACGTGCCCTAATTCACATCCAAATGAAATCCTGCAGTTTTGCTATATGCAGACCACTTAAGCTTCATGACCCGTAAAAAGGGAAGTACATGAAATACTCATCCAGTACCCTTATGATAATTATTAGAGGGCTAAAATGACATTTGAGGCATAAATCCAGAAATCCATAATTTTCCTAATTTGTCTGATAATTAATTTATTTATTCTAGTGTCCAAAAGGCCCAAGTTTGAACATAAAGTACCATTTTCAGACAAGATAATAATCCACTAAATTTATGATAATTACAAAATACATAATCAACTCTAAATCCTAAGTCTTCCAATTTTTCAGCAAGGTTTAGGCCTTTAACGTTAATTTCATATTTATCTCATAATAAGTCTTTTTAAAAGATTTTACAGCAAAAATACCTCCAAAAATCCAGAGAAAATTCAGGGATGGTTATGATGGCATATAAGCACTCTAGATAAAGTTTCATAATTTATCCTTTAATAAAAAGGCTATACTTAATTTTCTCATGGAATTTCAAGTTTAAGGGTTAATGAACAAAGTATACTAATTATCCATCAAAAATTTCCAAATAAATTCCCATATGATAATAATGAACTAAAAACACTATGTATCAAGTTTCATAATTGTTCAACAAGTATTGAGCTCTTGTAAGATTTATCTAATATGTAACCAAAGTAATGCATTTGTGAAGGAGATGCCCTAATTTTGTATCCAAAAATTCTATCAAAATTCATGCATGATTAGTGTAGTCTAAAACTACCTCTGCCAATGTTTCATGCCCTTTCACTGGGCAGTGAGACCACAATAGCCAAATTATTAATTAGGGCAATTCTATTGGTTACAAATGACGTGCTACCAATATTGATCAAAACTCCCCAAGTAAATTACCAGTGGCTCAACATGTCCTTATTCCCTCACTACCCAAATTTGGTTAAGTTTCAAGATGTTTAGCTAACCTAAACCTACACTACAAGTTTTAGGTCCTAAGCTAGGGTTAGGGTTTTGGGGACCCTACCATTTTCACAATTAGCTAATTTTTTTAACAGAGGGTTTTATATATCCTAGGAACCTGCTTGCAAAATTTGGTGTTCATCCAAGGTGTCTAGGACTCATGCCCTTCACAAAGCCAAAAGGTCCCTCATAAGGGTTTGACCTAGGAACGTAGGGCAAATCTATTCCTTACTACCCCATTTTCCATGGGGAGGTGATAAGTGCCAAAACAAGTCAGTGGCCCAAATTTCAGCCTCTGTTGAGGTGATTTGGTCACTCAAAATTAAAAGTGCACTTTTGACCAAAGTACCCTTATTAAGGTAAAGTTAGGGTTGGGTCAATACCTACTCAAAACACATCCAAATTAGGTGAAGCGTTATACAGATATATTACATGAGCACAGGGACCACTCACCAAAATTTGGGATGGTTTGGAGATGTTTAGGACACCTAGTTAATTTATTTAATAATTATTAAATTTTTATAAAAACTATAGAAATATTTCCTCCAAAAATTCCCATTTTTGGACAGGCCCTAGGTATAGCTAGGATAGACTCCATGTCAAAATTTCAACTGATTTGGGCTAGGGATGAAGTGTGGGCACTCAATTTAATGACTGCCTAGCCCTAAGGGTATGTCCCACCAAAATGGGTGCCCTGGTCAGACCATGCACCCAAATGGGTTCAAACAAATTTTACAATACACTAGACTCAGAGGGCTACAACTTTCCTGTTTAATGTTTTTCCACCAGAAGACCCTAAGTATTTTTAAAAATTAAAACCCTTTAATGTATAATGTGTGACAGAATGAAATATTCCAGAAATAATTTCCTAAAGTTTAATCCTGATGCAGCACGAATCTTGGCGCAGGGATCAACGACATCCGGTCGTCTTCTTCGTTGAGCCGACGGCTGCGATTCGTCCCGCCTGGAGCGATTTCCAAACGCCACTGCCGGCGACCCGGCCACCTCCCCGGCCGGCCACCGGCACCACCACCTCCGTTGAGGTGGTGGCCATCCCCAGGCGGCGGCTTGGCCGCCGGAAACCCCTTTTCCGGCGATCCCGAGAGGTGAGTTTTTTTCAGAAAAATCCATGAAAACCGAATTGGATCGGGCTCAATTGAGCCCGAACCTTGGTCCTATCGATTGCTATGATCTAATCATGAGTTAAGGAGAGGGGGAGGACCTTCCTGGCGGCCTGGATGCGAGAGGAGCGGCGGGATGCCATTGACGACGGCGGCGGCGCTCGGCTTCTACAACAGCACAGTGGGATGGCTCGTCTCCTCCAGGTAGACGCTCTACAATGATCCCCTTGGCCCCCTGATGGTGTTTAAATGGCAAATGGGGAAGAGGGGAGGCTGGTTCTTCAATGGCCATTAACACCATTAAAGGTGTGGCTCGGGTAGAGTGGAGGGGGGCTGAACCCATCCCTTGGTGGCCGGGAAACGGCTGGAATCAACTCCTCTCCCCTAGAGGAGTTGATTGCAGCCATAAATGGTGGCTGTTAGCCTCCCTTGGCCGGCCTTCCACTTCCCCTTCCTCTTCCTCAATTTCTCTCTCCTCCATTATCATAGAGGGGAGCTCCTTTCTCTCTCATAGTCACCTCTGGTTGACTAGTCAACCTCACAAGCTAAATGCAGCCCACTTGATTATGATGGTCATGGGGATGGGGTTAGCCTAAGGGAGAAGTGGCTTGGGCTTGGGTTAGCCCTTTTTGGGCTAGGTTTGACTTGACCTAAATGAGGGTTGACCTGGTCAATTTGACCATCTGGGTTGACCCCATTGGGTTTTTAGTGGCCCATTAGACTCCCTTAAGGTCTAGGGTTACTTGAATAGGGTTGGTTGGGCCTCTTGGTGGTCTCATGTCCCTTGGCAAGGGCACTTTGACCATCTAGGGCTAGAGTTGACTTGGGTCAACATGACCAATTGGGTTGACCCCTATGGGTCCTGGGTGACCCATTGGCTTCCTCTAGGGTCTAGGTAGGGTTATGTAGGGTTACCCTGCCCTCTGGAGGTCACATACCCTTAGCAAGGGTACTTTGACCAGATTAGGAGGTTGAGTTGACCTGGGTCAACCTGGCCTCTAGGGCTGGCCCTAATGTGCCCTTAGTGACCCATTGACCTCTCTTTAGGGTTAGGAGGGCTTAGGTGGGGTCCTCTAGGCTAGGAGTAGGTCAATTGACCCTAAGTAGGCTAGTTTGACCTATTTAGGGCTAGGGTTGACCTTGGTCAACTGAGCCTCTTGGGTTGACCCTAATGGGTCCTTTTGGCTCTAATGGGCCTCCCAAGGTATTAGGGGTGTTGTGGTAGGGTCTTGGGGTTAAGGTGTAGCCCATGGTCATCCTAAACCATTGTTTAGAGTTCTACTATTTGCAGACCATGATGATTTTCCACATTTTGTCCCCTATCTCTTGGCCCATTTCTGGCTTCCTAGGGTTTGTCATGACCTAGTCATGGACAAAACCACTCCTAGGGGTCTAGTTGGAAATGAGATGTTACACCTTGTCCTTCCCTTTGATAAGGATGTTGCCTGGAATACACTCTGAGTCCTCTTTGATTTCCTCTTTACTGTCCTCTTCTAGACTGGTAACCTCTAGATTGATTTCCTCTGTACTGGGATCTTCCTTGAGGTTGATATGAACTTTGGCTTCTGGCAGTAGATTGGAAGGCAGAACTACCACCTGCACCTGCATCAGGTGAAGGAGGAGGAGGAGGAGGAGGATTGAAATAGGATGATCCTTTGTCATATTTTCTTTTCTTCTTCATAGATTTCAGTTGATTCCTGGAGTACTACATCCATGGTTCTGTAATAGAGCAATCATGCAGTATATAATATGGAATATCATTTGTATCTTTCACTTTCTCTGGGAGAACTCTCTTCATGGCTTTGATTCTGGCTTTCCTTTTCCTTGCAATTGTTACAGAGAAATCATCAGAGTCAGTCCTAAACTAATCAATGTCTGAGCTTTGAGGATTATCATACACTGCATCAATCCTTTTGAGATATTCTTTCTGTTGTTGAGACTGAGCAGAAGAGACAGCAGAAACAGCAACAAGAGCAATAACAACAGTAGGAATTGGAGTGGAAGCAGCACTGGCAGAAGGAGCTATGACAGCAGCAGTAATAGAAGCAGTAGAAATAGATGAAACTGGGAAAACAACTTCAGAAACAGAAACATCAAGCTCAGAGGTAACTGAAGTAACAGATTCAGAGATAAAAACAACAGGCTCAAAATCAAATGCCTCTGTCATATGCACATCCTCAGACACTGAAACAGCAGTAACAGAACTTGCTGAAACATCAACAACAGCAGTAGGAGCAACAGAAACAGAAGGAGCACTGTCAACAACATTGAAGGAATTTATATAAGAACTTATTAAGCTGGGGTCACAACTAGAAATAGACACAATGGCCTTAGTAAAATCTTCAGTATGCTGGGCTGGAAGGCAGTTGAAGTATACATGATCAAAAACTGACAACAGTGACCTGAGGTCCACTGTAATGACTACAACTGGAGCTACTGGAGCTTGGACTGAAGGTACTGCAGCAGGCAATCTCTCAGCTTCATAAGGCATCTCCCCCTGCCTAGATTCAGTGGTGACTGGATCAAGGCACCCAGAAGAAGGGATTGCCTGAGGAGGAAGAAAAGAGGATAGCCTGGCAGACGGCTCCTGAACTGTTTTTAGAAGTAGAGCCAAAGAGGTCTCCAACAGTAGTGATAGCCTTGGAGCTATCAGCTCATATAGCCTGTCTGCAAGAGTTGGAATGTCTACTTGATCAAGAGGGACTTGAGTAGAGGTAGGGATGGAAGTTGGAGCAGCAGAAGAGGTTGTTGGAGAACCTGTGGAAGGTGGAAGAGAGGGTTGAGATATTGGAATTGTGGAGATGGAAGATGATGGAATGGAAATGGATGGTGTGAATGATGGTTGAGCAATGATGTCCTGAAGGGGTTGTTGACAAGAAGTGGATGAAGATGGTGGCTCAGGAGGGGATGAAGGAGAATCATCCATATAGGAATCATCTATAAGAGTGAAAGATGGAATATGAGATGATGAGTCAATGTCCAGGTGTGGGTAATGATGTAGTGGATGGAAGAATTCTTCAGTTAATGATGGAGTTGGAGAAGGGATTGAAGTTGGAGATGTGATGGAAATGGGGGATGAAATTGTGATGGTGACTGTTGTAGATGAAACAAGAGGTGGAGGAGGAGGAGATAAAGCAGATAAGTCTTCTGCAGGGGCAGAAACCTGAGGGGAAGAGACTGAATGAAAGATATGGTACCTAAACACCTAGAGGGGGGGGGGGGGGTGAATAGGTGACCTAATCCTTTTCTAACTTTACTGGCAGCAAACAGTTTACTATCACAGATTTATAACTTTTGCACAGCAATCACAAAGTATTCACAGCATAGACAGCACAATCACAGCACAACACATTGGTTTATAGTGGTTCCCAAAGATATGAGTACATCCACTTTCCCCCTTCTCCTATCTAGCAGTGTACTAGATTCGGCCTAACTCCTCCACTGTCTCAGAACCCAAATTGGTTCCTACACCTCAGGCCCAAAGCCTTACAACTCAGCTTTTTCCCAAAGCCTACACTCAGCCAATCAAGGCCTACACTCAGCCAACCAAGGCCTACACTCAGCCAACCAAGGCCTACACTCAGCCAACAAGGCCCACACTCAGAGATCTCAATCTCCTACACTCAGGCTCACAGCCCTACCCTCAGCCTTTATAATTATAGGCTTACAATTCTCTCAGATCCAAAGGATCCTACAAGTTAAAATGTATTACAAATAATAACTCTACAACTCAGAAATAAGAGGGGAGTTGAGAGTTTCTTGATGAGTTCTTGGAAGAACTCAGCTGGATTCACTCTGACTTAGCTTTCTTCAAAGCTTCTTGAGTAGAACTGAATAAGACTGAATCCTCCTGTAGTAGTTCCTTGACCTCTGCTACTTAAGATCCAGAATTGAATCTGAATCCTTCTTCTCAGCCTAGTTCCAGAGGCTGATTTCTTGGAAGGAGCCCTCTCTCTCCAACTTCTTAGATCTGCACTTGGACTGCAAGATCTTCTTGTGTTGATACTCTGGGTATCACTTTAATAAATTGTTCTTCAACTTGATTCACAATCTGAATTACTGAACAACCTTAACTTCTATTTCTGTAAACTGTATGTGCCTATTTATAGGCCTTCTTCATGGTAACCGGCTGGTCCGGTTCATAACTGACTTCTGACATCTCTGACAGTTGTTGTAGACCGGCTGGAACGGCAGCTATCAAGTCATCCAGTCATTTCTTGAAAATCTCTAACTGTCTGTAAGTGTCGAGACTTTCTGTCTTTAAGTGTCGACACTTATAGTCCAAGTGTCGACACATGTTGTGTAAGTGTCGACACAAGTCTACAAGGTGTCGACACAACTCCTTGTATGTCTCGACACAGATTCTTTTGCATGTGTCGACACTAAAATTGAGTGTCGACACAAGTACTTGTTCTTCTAGCTTTTGCTGAATTCTTCTAAGTGTCGACACATCTCCTTTGTGTCGACACATCTTCTTGTGTTGAATCCATCAAGTGTCGACACTGCTTCTTGGTGTCGACACATAGTCTCCAATGTCGATACATGCTGAGTGTCGACACAGCTCCTTGTGTCGACACACCTTCTTCTTGTTGAGTCTTCAGCTGAGTGTCGACACATTCCCTTAGTGTCGACACTTGTACTTAGAATAATTCTGTTGATCTTTCTGATCTTTGCTAAGTGTCGACACAGCTCCTTGTGTCGACACTTTCTTCAAGTGTAGAGTCTTTAGCTGAGTGTCGACACATTGTGCTGGGTGTCGACACTTACTTCATGTGTTGACCCTTCTGGTTGTGTGTCGACACATTGTGCTGGGTGTCGACACATACTTCAAGTGCTGACTCTTCCTGTTGAGTGTCGACACATTGTTCTGAGTGTCGACACTTTAACTTAGTCTCTGCAGACTTTTGCTGAGTGTCGACACAACTCCAAGTGTCGACACTTTCTGGTGTAGACACAGCTTCACTGGGTGTCGACACAGCTCCTTGTGTCGACACATTCTGTCTGCACTCTTCTTCACTGAGTGTCGACATAGCTCCAAGTGTCGACACTTTCTGTCTGCACTCTTCTTCACTGAGTGTCGACACAGCTCCAAGTGTCGACACTTTCTGTCTGGTGTCGACTCTGCATCCCAGGTGTCGACACAATGACTTCAAGTGTCGACACTGCTTGTCTGGGTGTCGACACAAGCTTTCTCAAGTGTCGACACTTTCCCTCTGGGTGTCGACACATGGACTTAGAAACTTTTTGCTTCAGTCCAGTGATTTCTTAACCTTCATAAGTAAACTCAACATACATCAAATACATTTTGATGTATATCATTGAGTTGGGTGAGGCTTCTTCAAATCAAGTACATTTGACCAATGTACCCAACAATCTCCCCCTATTTGGAGAAGTCATAACCCCTAGTCAATGATATACGCCATTCATAATTAAAAATTACAAAATGATATAAAGCAGATTATTTAAAGCAGGGTAAACATAAACATGTAATAATTCACACATGTATACACATTCAACATTTCAGAACAAACAAGAAATAGACACATTCACAAAACAATCATGAAATATATTTATCATATATTGTTCTAACATTTTTCTAATACATCTTCAATGGTTTACAAAAATGTTTTACATTCAAAAGATTACAACAATCTTCAAGTCAATTCTTAATCTATTTCTGGTCTGGTTCTTTAATAACTATGCCTTTGCCAGGTTGGACTTGAGCTTTGACAGGGGCTTCAGCAGTGTCAGCAACAGCAGGCTTCTTGCCTTTTAGATCTTTCTTTTTGAGTTCTTCTGCCTTGATCTTCTGCCTCTCAAAATAATGATATGGCTTGGGGAAGTACTTGCTAGGCTCCACTGCAGTAGGAGGTAGCTTTCCCATCTTAGCCTTCCTTCTGAATTGAACTATTGCTTCCTGCCTGATCTCATGTTTTCTCCATTCAGCTTCAGAGAACCATTTGTTCCTATCAAGTGTATTGTCCTTGGCAGCTTTCCAGGCAGTTAAAATTATATTCCTAGAGGTAGGGCTCCACTGTTCAAAATCTGGCTTTTGTTCTGCTTGTTCTCTAAACCTCTTTTTAGACAACCTTGTCTCTTCCTCTTTCTGTAGAGCCTCTTGCATGGCTTCAGTAATAGGTTGAACAACCTTTTCAATATGAACATGGTCCTTGCCCTCAGGTGGGCTATACATATGATGAATATCAGCTTGCACCATGTCAAAATCTGGTGGAGGAAATATCACTTGAGCTACCTCTGGTTGCTCTCCTCCAAGATATGCAGGTTGAATCCCAGATTCTGCAACATTATCATCATCACAGAGTGGAGGATAGCCCAGTGTAGCTCTGATGGAATTAGATATCCATTTGACATGGTCAGAGCTAGCTTTGACTAATACTCTCTCCCCCTTTATGACTTCTCGAGCCATATGGTCTCTGACATCATCCTTTTGAAATCTTATTTGACTGTCCAAATATCTGATTCCCTCTTTAAAGAATGGTTTGAGCTTTTGCAGTTGATCAGATATAGCTTTCTGAGAGGCTTGGATGGCAGTCTTGACAGCAGAAATTTCTTGTTGAAAGGCTTTGTCAAATTCTGTTTTAGCAGCAGCAGTAGATGTTGAAGGTTCATCAGCCTTGTTCTTCAACTCAGTGATTATAGCATTATGTGAATCAGTCAGATTGTCATTCATTCTTATCTGATTTTCCAGTACATATCCTTGTTTTAATGCTATATCATCTACCTGTGCCTTGATCTTCTCTTGGTGTGTTGCCAGATACACCACTGCATTTCCACCCTTGTGGAAGCATTCGGTCATTTCCTTCTTGTTAAGGTTCATTTCAAACCTTATTGACTTTATATCTTGGGCAAGATCAAACTGCAAAGTCTTGTGCCCTTCATCTACATAAGCCTCTATAGCTTGTCTTTGTTCATCTAGCTTGATCTGCATTGCAATCATTAAGGCACTATAATCAACAGATGGAGCTTGTTGAACTATAGGCTGTGGGGCTATAGATTGCAGAGCTTTCTTGTAACTCTGACTTCTCCTTTTAAAAACATATAGTTTCTTCTTCTTTGCCATAGCACTCTCCTCATCTTCAGAGGCAGAAGTGCTGGCTATCTCAACCCTATCCTTAAGGCTTTGAGGCTTCTCTTTCTGCACTTCAGATGCCTTTTCAGTTTCTGGCCTAATAGGCTCTTCCAGATCTTGTACTTGCTCCCCCTCAGCAGCAGCAGTATCTCTTTCAGCAGCTTCTTTGTTCATGTCAAAATCAACTTGATCTAGATTGAGAAATAGATCTTCCATGGTGAACTCTTGAGGTGATTGAGCTGGAGACATTCTTTGTTCTTCAACTACTAGAACAGCAGATGTGTCTTTGATAACAACATCTGGTTCTTGACTATGCAGCTGAGTTTGCTGAGGAACATCAGACAAATCAGCATCTTCTATAAGATATTCTAAAGTATTTAAGTTAGTGAGTACCTCTTGGATGATGATGGTGGCTTGCTCACTGTCCAGTGTAGATGGTTCTTCTACAACTGGAGGCTCCCCCTGGCTTTAATCCCTGTGAGTGGGGCTAGCCTGTGGTAGCTCCCCCTGGATCTCAGCAATATCTTGAGCAGCAGGGGTCTTCTCTGCAGCCACTTCCTCTTGGTCATCAGGAGTGAAAACAACATGTTCTTCACTCCCTGAACTGCTGGAGGACTCTTGTTCAACTGGAGCAGTTTTTTTCTTTTTCTTTGGAGGAGAATCTTTCTTAGTAACTGTCTTCTCTGGTGTTAATATCTCCTTTGACAACACCCTATCCCATCTGAAAAAGATCCTTTGATCCATTTTCCTCATATGATTGATCTTGCTGCCTGCAGCAGTATTCATTACCTCTGGTATGGTACCATCTAGGTAGAGACTAATGATCCTGCCCAGATTGGGCTTCTTCAAGGTCTCCTTAATCTTGTCAAATACTATGATTGACCAATCAGTTTTTAGATTAAAGATAATTCTTGTCATTATTCCAAACATATTGGCAGACACTCTGTCATGCCCTCCTGGCTTACTGAGTAAGACTTTTCCCACAATCTCAGACAGGAATTTTCCTTGAGTATTCATGCCTTTCCTGTTAAAGACAGAACCTATCTTCATCTTAGGATCAAGACCACACCAGGTTAAAGCTTCCCTGGTCTTTGAAGCAGTAACCTCTTCTTCATCTTGAATTTTGGGTAGCTGGAGCACCTTCCTCAGATTCTTTGGTGAAACCTTGACTTTAGTCCCATAAACTCTGGATTTGATTCTGAATCCAGATTCATCGACTGCAGCTCCATTAAAAAATTCAAGCACTTCCTTCTTCCAAATCTTTGTAGGTTCAGACAAGATAAATTCTAGTCCAGAATCGGCGACTAGGGTTACTACAGCCTGAATTTCTGCATCGGCATCGTCGAACGCGCCGCGCACAAGCTCATAACCCTCGTTAACGTTCTCCTCAAGCTTAGGAGCCATTAGGGTTTGGAGAATTTGTCTTTAGAAAAGAGAGGTGTCGACACTGTAGTTTTGGTCTCGAAACTTTGGAAGCATGTCGATAAACAAAGACAGAACCCTATTTATACCTGTCTAATTTTGAAGATGAACAGGTGGGACAACTATCTTAAGATGTGTCGACACTGGCAATAAGTGTCGACACAGACTTATAATTTCTCGATACACATGTGTCGACACAAGTTTAGTCAACAGATTTTATGTGTCGACACATGGTTATGTGTCGACACAACATAACTCGACACATTGTCGAAGTGTCGACACCATATTGGATGTGTCGACACCTACTTATCATGTGTCGACACTAACATTCTGAAGTGTCGACACCAACATCCTGGATGTGTCGACACCTTTTTCCTGAAGTGTCGACACCACTATTCTGTGTCGACATAGACTTGTCTATGTGTCGACACCTTTTTACTTAGCCAATTTTAATACTGTAAACTTATTCTAAGTTTATCATTCCTAGTTCAATTTTGAATCTATTGAACTTAGCTTCTTCTAGGGGCTTAGTAAACATATCAGCTATCTGATTATCTGTATTAACATATTCAAGTAAAATATCTTCTCTTTCTACATGCTCCCTAAGAAAATGATATTTAATTTCAATATGTTTAGTTCTACTATGAGACACAGGGTTATTAGCTATTGAAATAGCACTTGTAGAATCACAGAAAAGTGGTGTTCTACTTACCTGAAATCCATAGTCCTCTAACTGATGTTGAATCCACAGAAGTTGAGCACAGCAACTTCCTGCAGCCACATACTCTGACTCAGCTGTGGAGATAGCCACACTGGTTTGCTTCTTGCTACTCCATGAAATTAGTCTCCCACCTAGGAATTGACAGGTTCCAGTAGTGCTCTTTCTATCCTCTTTGCATCCTGCAAAGTCTGCATCTGAATAACCTGTTAGATCAAAATCTCCATTCCTAGGGTACCAGAGGCCTAGATAGGGAGTGCCCTTTTGATATCTCAATATTCTTTTGACTGCTGTCAAATGAGACTCTTTAGGGCAGGCTTGATACCTGGCACAAACACATGTAGCATACATGATGTCAGGTCTACTAGCAGTCAAGTATAATAGGGAGCCAACTATCCTTCTATACAAGGTTTCATCTACAGGTTTCCCTGCATCATCCTTGCTAAGAGACATACTTGACCCCATAGGAGTCTTCATGGTGCTGGATGAATCCATACCATACTTCCTTATGAGTTCTAGGGTGAACTTGGACTGACATATGGATAAACCATTTTCAGTCTGTTTAACTTGGAGACCCAAGAAAAACTTCAGCTCTCCCATACTACTCATCTCAAACTGACCTTGCATAAGTTTTGCAAACTTTTTGCAAAGGCTGCTTTCAGTAGACCCAAATATAATGTCATCTACATATATTTGGACTAGTATAACTTTGCCTCTAGATTCCCTAAGGAATAGAGTCTTATCTATTTTCCCCCTTGAGAACTTGTTCTCAATGAGGAAACTAGATAGGGTTTCATACCAAGCCCTAGGGGCTTGCTTTAACCCATATAAAGCTTTCCTAAGTCTATAGACATGATGAGGTAGAGTTGGTTCAACAAAACCTGAAGGCTTCTCCACATAGACTTTTTCTTTCAAATTACCATTTAGGAATGCTGACTTAACATCCATTTGGTATACCTTGAATCCTTGATAGGTTGCATAGGCCAAGAACATTCTTATGGCTTCCAGTCTGGCTACTGGAGCAAAGGTTTGATCAAAACCAATACCTTCTTCTTGCCTATATCCTTTAGCAACCAGTCTAGCCTTATTCTTAATGATGACCCCTTGTTCATCCATCTTGTTCCTGTAGATCCACTTAGTTCCTATTATATTGTGGTCTTTTGATTTGGGAACCAATTCCCAGACCTTGCACCTCTTGAACTGATTAAGCTCTTCTTGCATTGCTTCAGTCCATTGTGGATCTTGTATTGCTTCTTCAAACTTTTTTAGGTTCAACTTGTGACAGAAAACTGGAATAGATTGCTGCATTCATGTTTCTACTCCTGGTTTGTACTCCTTGTCTTGGATCTCCAATAATCAACTCTATTGGATGATCTCTTAGATGCCTGTTGGCTGGAGGCAATCTTACTTCTGGTTGAACCACTTCAGCATCTGCATCATGCTGTACTCCTTGTATTTCTTCAACAATTGGCACATGTAGTTCTCCCCCTGGACAACAGCTATTGTCTTCTACTTGCTGTCTTGCAGCAGGCACCTCTTCTAAAGTAAGCTTGTTCATTGTCTTTGTCAGACCTGTGGGGCTGCATACACTACTAGACAACTCATTGTTAATAAGTTTTGTCTCATCAAAAACTACATGCACTGATTCTTCTATAACTTGTATAGTCAAGTTGTAGACTCTATAAGCCTTACTGTTGTTGCTGTACCCAACAAAAATTCCCTCTTGGGACTTGGCAGCAAACTTAGTTAAGTAAGTCTTCCCATTGTTAAGTATGAAGCATTTGCAACCAAAGATCCTAAAATAGGATAGGTTTGGTTTCTTGCCTTTCACAACTTCATAGGGGGTCTTGTTAAGCCTTTTAGTGATGGTAGCCCTATTTATAACATGGCATGCAGTGTTAATTGCTTCAGCCCAGAAATATTCTGGCAGTGATGTATCACTTAGTAGGGTCCTACCAGCCTCTATCAAGGTTCTATTCTTCCTCTCAGCAATGCCATTTTGCTGAGGTGTTCTAGGTGAAGAGAATTCTTGAAATATCCCAAAGTCTTTACACAGTTTTGTCATGCTATCAGACTGAAATTCAGTACCATGATCACTTCTAATTTTGACCACTATACTATTTAGTTCATTCTGAATTTGCTTGACAAAGCTATAGAAGACACTAGGTGTTTCAGATTTCTGTCTTAAGAAGAACACCCAGGAAAACCTTGAGTAGTCATCTACAACTACAAAGGTATAGACCTTCCTACCTAAGCTGTGAACTGGCATTGGACCAAAGAGATCCATATGCAAAAGGTATAAACACCTCACAGCATCTTTGTTTTCAATGCTTCTAAAGGTGGATTTAGTCTGCTTGCCCTTTTGACAAGCTGAGCAAATACCATCTTTAACACACTTAACTTGAGGACCATTCCTCACCAACTCTTTGCTAAATAGTTTGCTAATAGTCTTGTAGTTAAGATGGGCAAGCCTCTTGTGCCATTTGACACAATGAGAGACTGTCTCATCAGCTACAAGACAAACTGGAGAACCATTGTTCTCAACCATAATGTCTAGCCAGTAGACATTCCTCTTCCTATAACCAGTCAAAATGATCTCTTGATCACTTGACCTCTTGATATGACAACCATTTTTAACAAATGAGATGTCATACCCTACATCACTTAATTGACTTATACTTATTAGGTTGTGTTTCAACCCTTTAACATAAGCCACTTGAGTAATGGTAACTAAGTTTGTAGAAATGTTACCAAATCCTTTGATGATTCCTTTTTCAGAACCACCAAAGGTTACTTTTGGACCATCTTTTACTGGAATATAGTCCTTTAGTAATCTTCTTGTTCCAGTCATATGTCTGGAACATCCACTGTCCAAGTACCATGTAGGGGTATGGCCACTTGGACTCACCTGCAAAACAGATTAATGAACCTTAGAACCCAAAGAATTCTTGGGTCCTTGGTACTTGTTAGTCTGTAACTTGACAAAACTACCTACTGGCTTTCCACCAGGTAGCTTGCTACTCCCCTTGGCACTGACATTGTGCCAACAGTCCACTGCAAAGTGGCCAACCTTGCCACAGCACCAACATTCAAACTTGTTGTACCTTTGCTTAGGTACAGCCTTTGCTGTCTTATCTACAGCAGACTTGTTGAATGCTGGGGCTTTGCCCTTGGACTTGGACTTGGACTGCTCAGTCCTTGCAGGTCTAATAAAGCCCAGTCCAGCCTTGCCTTTATGATGAACAAAATCATCAATTAAAGGTAACACTGACTTAGGTTTAGAAAACCTAGCAACTAAGTCCTTCTCCTTCTGAAGATTGATCTCCAGACTCTTAATTTGATCATTCTTAAATGATATAGTACCCATCTGAATCACTGTTATGTGTTTCAGCCTAGCTATCTCATTCAACTTTTGATCAAACTGCTTCTCAAAATCTGTTGCACCAGCTTTAAGATCAGCAATTTCCTTTGCCTGACTTTTGGCTAGGGATTTGCTTTTCTTGTAAGCTTGCAACAACACCTTATATTCATCTATAAGCTGATGAATATCATCCTCAGACTCAGATACATTCACATCACTTGATGAAGAAGAATCTGAATCTGAACTAGAACAAGAAACTGAACTTGAACATGAACCTTGTACCTGACTGGGTCCTGGCTGCTCCAGGATTTTGACACTCTCTGTCAAAGCCATTAGCCCTTGGCATTGACTATCTACTTGTTCATAAATAGACTCCATGATCTGCATGAATTCATCCTCTTCTTCTTCAGCAAACAGCCCTATGTAGGCTTCAGCCTCAGGCTCAGTTTCTGAAGAGGAGATATCTGATAGAGTCTTCTCTTTCTTTGCTACAAAAGACTTCTCTTTCTTTCCTTTGAAGTGAGTATGTTTCCTGTCACCAGATTCCTTTCTCTTCTCTGGACAATCTGCAATAACATGGCCCTGTCTATTGCAGTAATAGCACACAATCTTTGATCCAGTTGCCTTACTTGACTTTGTCCTCTTCCTGTCTTTCTTTGAAGGCTTTTTCTCCTGATAAAAGACTTCCTTTCCCTTTTAAGAAGAAGGTCTTGACCTCCACTGTTTCTTCTTCAAGAATTTCTGAAAGTGTCTAGTGAAGGCAGCAAAGTCTTCATCACTTTCACTGCTCTCATGCTTTGTGCTGACTGACCCATCAGACTCTGAATCGACTACCTCTGGAGGTGGAGTTGATGACTTATTCCTGCACTTTTTGGGAACTTCTGTCTTGAAAGCAACTGATCTTTCCTTGTGTTCAGTCCTTGTTGATTTCTCCTCCTCTTTCCTCACTGTCAACTGCATCTCATATGACAATAACTTGCCAAACAGTGTAGGAGGAGGAATTTCCCCCAACTTAGCCATTTCTCTAATGACACAGATCTTTGTGTCCCAATCTTTGGTTAGGGACCTTAGGAACTTATCATTTAGTTCATAGTTACTGAACTCTCTTCCATAAGACATGAGTTCATTAACTATTCTATAGAACTTCTTGTAGCACTCAGTTATGCTATCACGTTTACCTTGTCTAAAGCTCTCATACTCCTGATTTAGCAAGGATTTTCTATCTTACCTAACTTCTTCAGATCCTTCCATATACACTATAAGAGTGTCCCATATCTCTTTAGCTATCTTGCAGTGTATAAGATTCTGAAAAGTTGCATCATCAATGGCACTCACTATTATGTTCTGTGCCCTCTTGTCCATTGTGGCTAGGACAATCTCATCCTTTGTCATCTCAGAGAAATCCTTTGGAGTTCTCTGATTTGCATCCAATACTGAAATCTTCATTGGCACATAAGGCCCTTCCATTACTGTGATGTAGATTCTAGGGTCTGAGGCCTCCATAAACAGCCTTACCCTTTCCTTCCAGATCCCAAAAATTTCCTTTCTGCATATTGGTAATTTCATGGAACCCAACTCCTTGTGATTCTCAGAGGAACCCATGTTTCTTGATTTTCTTGATTTTCTTGAAACTGTGTAATGCCTTACACTGAATCTGCCAAACAGGATCTCCTAAGACTATTAGTACTTTTTGAGGAACCTCCCTCTGATACCACTTGAAAGATATGGTACCTAAACACCTAGGGGGGGGGGGTGAATAGGTGACCTAATCCTTTTCTAACTTTACTGGCAGCAAACAGTTTACTATCACAGATTTATAACTTTTGCACATCAATCACAAAGTATTCACAGCATACACAGCACAATCACAGCACAACATAGTGGTTTATAGTGGTTCCCCAAGATATGGGTACATCCACTTTCCCCCCTTCGCCTATCTAGCAGTGTACTAGATTCGGCCTAACTCCTCCACTGTCTCAGAACCCAAATTGGTTCCTACACCTCAGGCCCAAAGCCTTACAACTCAGCTTTTTCCCAAAGCCTACACTCAGCCAATCAAGGCCTACACTCAGCCAACCAAGGCCTACACTCAGCCAACCAAGGCCTACACTCAGCCAACAAGGCCTACACTCAGAGATCTCAATCTCCTACACTCAGGCTCACAGCCCTACCCTCAGCCTTTATAATTATAGGCTTACAATTCTCTCAGATCCAAAGGATCCTACAAGTTAAAATGTATTACAAATAATAACTCTACAACTCAGAAATAAGATGGGAGTTGAGAGTTTCTTGATGAGTTCTTGGAAGAACTCAGCTGGATTCACTCTGACTTAGCTTTCTTCAAAGCTTCTTGAGTAGAACTGAATAAGACTGAATCCTCCTGCAGTAGTTCCTTGACCTCTGCTACTTAAGATCCAGAATTGAATCTGAATCCTTCTTCTCAGCCTAGTTCCAAAGGCTGATTTCTTGGAAGGAGCCCTCTCTCTCCAACTTCTTAGATCTGCACTTGGACTGCAAGATCTTCTTGTGTTGATACTCTGGGTATCACTTTAATAAATTGTTCTTCAACTTGATTCACAATCTGAATTACTGAACAACCTTAACTTCTATTTCTGTAAACTGTATATGCCTATTTATAGGCCTTCTTCATGGTAACCGGCTGGTCCGGTTCATAACTGACTTCTGACATCTCTGACAGTTGCTGTAGACCGGCTGGAACCGCAGCTGTCAAGTCATCCAGTCATTTCTTGAAAATCTCTAACTGTCTGTAAGTGTCGAGACTTTCTGTCTTTAAGTGTCGACACTTATAGTCCAAGTGTCGACACATGTTGTGTAAGTGTCGACACAAGTCTACAAGATGTCGACACAACTCCTTGTATGTCTCGACACAGATTCTTTTGCATGTGTCGACACTAAAATTGAGTGTCGACACAAGTACTTGTTCTTCTAGCTTTTGTTGAATTCTTCTAAGTGTCGACACATCTCCTTTGTGTCGACACATCGTCTTGTGTTGAATCCGTCAAGTGTCGACACTGCTTCTTGGTGTCGACACATAGTCTCCAATGTCGATACATGCTGAGTGTCGACACAGCTCCTTGTGTCGACACACCTTCTTCTTGTTGAGTCTTCAGCTGAGTGTCGACACATTCCCTTAGTGTCGACACTTGTACTTAGAATAATTCTGTTGATCTTTCTGATCTTTGCTAAGTGTCGACACAGCTCCTTGTGTCGACACTTTCTTCAAGTATAGAGTCTTTAGCTGAGTGTCGACACATTGTGCTGGGTGTCGACACTTACTTCATGTGTTGACTCTTCTAGTTGTGTGTCGACACATTGTGCTGGGTGTCGACACATACTTCAAGTGCTGACTCTTCCTGTTGAGTGTCGACACATTGTTCTGAGTGTCGACACTTTAACTTAGTCTCTGCAGACTTTTGCTGAGTGTCGACACAGCTCCAAGTGTCGACACTTTTTGGTGTATACACAGCTTCACTGGGTGTCGACACAGCTCCTTGTGTCGACACATTCTGTCTGCACTCTTCTTCACTGAGTGTCGACACAGCTCCAAGTGTCGACACTTTCTGTCTGCACTCTTCTTCACTGAGTGTCGACACAGCTCCAAGTGTCGACACTTTCTGTCTGGTGTCGACTCTGCATCCCAGGTGTCGACACAATGACTTCAAGTGTCGACACTACTTGTCTGGGTGTCGACACAAGCTTTCTCAAGTGTCGACACTTTCCCTCTGGGTGTCGACACATGGACTTAGAAACTTTTTGCTTCAGTCCAGTGATTTCTTAACCTGCACAAGTAAACTCAACATACATCAAATACATTTTGATGTATATCATTGAGTTAGGTGAGGCTTCTTCAAATCAGGTACATTTGACCAATGTACCCAACACTGAAGCAGTCCTTGTGACTGAAGAAGAGATTGCAGAGGGCCTGCTGGGCTTTACATTCTGCCTATTCAATTTCCCAAATAGGGCACAGGTAAGCCTCTTGGAGGCATTGATGTGCATCCCACTGGAAACAAGCAGTGCATGGCATCTATTATGGAGAAACAACCCTAAAATCCTTCCAAAGTTAACAAAGTTCTTGTTGATTTTCTTCTTGATTAAATCAAAAAAGACTGCTCCCCAGTTCAGTTGTTTCTTGTCCACCAGGGCACCCATCAAACAGAGCTGATACCTAGATATGGTATCATGAGCTGAGTGTTTGGCCAACAACACTTTTCCAACAACATCAACAAGAAATCTGTACTCAACAGATAGATTTTTCTTAAGCAATTTACTAGGGTTAGCTTCTGAATGTCCCATCCTTTCAAGCATATTTGAAAATTCCTCTCCAGAAACCTCAACAGAATCTTCTCCAGAATTCAATTAAAAAACCTCTGTCAAAGCAGCAGGTGTTAGAGATACCTGAGTTCCTGAGATGGTCCCAACCACTGTGTTCTTATCAGGATTGTGGGCAGTATACACCCATTCCTTTATCTCATCTGCAACCAATTTGATCTTTGTAGTCATTATGGTAACTAGCTGTTGGTCTTTGAAAAGTTCCAGAATGTCCTTGAAGATTCGATCGCTGTTATTAAAAGAATCCATGTTGATATCAAAGCCTGCGTCAAACTTCATTGTGGCCAAGATTGCGACTGAAACTGTCATTGATTCCTGCAAAAATGAACAAACAAACGACCAAGTGTAGAAACGTTTGGAGGGAAAGGGAAAATTTGCAGAGAGTATGAAAGACCAAAGGGAGAATGACAGCCGTAAAATGAGTTTTATATTAGGGTTCGACGCAGAAAAGGAAAGATCGTTGAAGTCTGTTCGACGATCTGGGCTTCTAAAGGAAACTGAAAGGTCATCAACATCGTCGATCTCCGTTCGACGATATTGGAGAGCATCGAGCTCCGTTCGACGATCGCTGACCTGAAGAAAGATAGTTTAGCACTATCTAAGAAGCGCTGAACTCAGGTCGATGATTTCAGACATCGTCGATCTCCGTTCGACGATCTTGGGGGAAATCGTCGAGCGCAGTTCAGAGACCAGAAACATACTCTAGACACTAGAAAAAAACAAAAAGTTTGCCTAGTCTTGGTCAATTTTAGAGTTTTAAAATCTTGGAGCTTATTTTAGACTTCCTCCATCTAACATTCCTAACTGATTCAGGAAGAATGTATGTTTCTTTTCATCCAAGGGTTTGGTGAAAATATCTCCCCTTTGCAAATCAGTTGGGATATACAGAAGTTCAATTTTATTTTTCTAAACATTATCCCTTAGAAAGTGATGTCTAATTTCTATGTATTTTGTTCTACTATGGAGGACTGGATTTTGTGCTATAGAAATAACACTGGTATTATCACAAAATATTTTAGACTTTTTTAAGTTATAGCTATAGTCTAGGAGCTGATTTTGAATCCACAAGATTTGTGAACAACAACTACCTGCAGCCATATATTCAGCTTCAGCAGTTGAAGTTGACACAGATGTTTGTTTCTTGCAAAACCAGGAGACAAGTCTGTCACCAAGAAACTGACAAGTTCCACTGGTGCTTTTCCTATCTATTCTGCATCCAGCATAATCAGCATCTAAAAATCTAGTTAAGTCAAATGCTGAATCTTTTGGATACCAGAGACCTAGATTTGGACAACTTTTTACATGCCTAAGAATCCTTTTTACTAAGATTAAGTGTGACTCTCTAGGGCTCACTTGGAATCTAGCACATATGTATGTAGCAAACATTATGTCAGGTCTACTAGCTGTAAGGTACAATAAAGAGCCAATCATTGCTCTATATGTTGTCTGATCAACAGGTTTCCCATGTTCTTCAGCATCTAATACAACATTAGTAGGCATAGGTGTTTTCATACATGATGCTTCAGACATACCAAATTTCTTAACCAATTCTTTTGCATACTTGGTTTGAGAAATAAATATGCCTTCAGCATGTTGTTTGATTTGCAATCCTAGAAAGAAGGATAACTCACCCATGCTACTCATTTCAAATTTAGAATGCATTAGGTTGGAAAACCTTCTGCACAAATTTGAATTAGTAGAGCCAAATATAATATCATCTACATAGATTTGTACTAGTAGGGTATGAGACTTATGGGTTCTAATAAAAAGAGTTTGGTCTACTCTACCCCTTATAAACTCATTTTTCAGAAGAAAGCATGCTAGGGTCTCATACCATGCTCTAGGAGCTTGATTTAGACCATATAATGCTTTGTGTAATTTGAAAACATAATCAGGATGAGTTGAAGAGATAAAACCCGGGGGTTGTCTGACATAGACTTCTTCTTTGATATCTCCATTGAGAAAAGCACTCTTTACATCCATCTGGTATACTTTGAATCCTTTGTGTGCTGCATATGCTAAGAAGATTCTTATTTCCTCTAACCTTGCAACTGGTGCAAAGGTCTGGTCATAGTCTATCCTGAAAGTCCACCTAGTGTCAACTATGTGCACCTATGGGGGGGGGGGGAATAGGTGACGTGTGGTTCTTTTGCGGAATTTACGGATGTACCTGCACAATAAAAATAACAAGCACAACACACAAAATACACAGCAAATTTATAGTGGTTCCCCGACTTGGGTACATCCACTTTCCCCCTTCGACCTATCTCCCCAACAAGGGACGACTCGGTCACTTCTCCAACGGGATTGAAATCCAATCCCTTCACTAACGGAAGGAGCCCTTCCACACGTGAGAGTCAACACTCCCACAAAACGGGTTGCACCCAACCCTTACAATACGGAACAAACGTTCCTTTACAATAAAATTAAATATAGAATGTATGCGTGATACAAACTTCTTTTGGAGACTATGGTATTCCTCTTGTTCGACGACGTGTTCTTGAAGTCGATGAAGAGTCTACAACCTTGGTCTCCCTTGGAGAGGATCTCCCGGAACCGGCGGCGGCAATCCGAGCGGCGGCTTGGTTCGGAGTCGGCGGCAACGAAGGTCCGCTGCTGCAGTGCTTTGAGATCCAAACTTCTTTGCGAAGCAAACTAGGTCTACCAACGGTCACTCTAGGATCGGTCGTCTCGATCGATTCGGACGGGGGAGTTTTTCCCGGTCAACAAATCGAGAAACAAGAGATCTCTGGATAGACACGTGAGACGCAAGCTTTGCTAAGCTTCTGTCGCCGGAGATCGGGAAGATGAACGATCAGCGGCGGCGACGTACTTGCCCGAGCGCGACGGCGGTGGAGGAGAGAAATCGCGATATTAGAGTTTCCGCTTGCTCGGCTTCTTTCTGTGTCTTTCTTCCGTTCAAAATACCCGAGTATAAATACTGTAGCTACCTCCAATAAGACCGTTTGTGGGACCCACAAAAGGAATCCCCAAATCCCGGTCCAGAAATTTAACAGCGGCAGAATCCGGTTCAGGAATTTCCAGAAAAACGCCAAGTCAAAATCGGTGAGAATCGAAAGTGATTCTCGCCGAGTCGCCGAGAATCAAAGGTGATTCTCGGCGATTTGGCGAGAATCAAAGATGATTCTCGTCGAATTTGCCTTGGTTGCACGCACTGCTTTAAGCCAGGTCGAGATGGCGAGAATCAACCAGTGATTCTCGCCGAATCGGCGAGAATCACTAAGTGATTCTCGTCGATTCTTACTTAGACTCAGAGGTGCTTGCTTAGAAGTTGCTGGAACGTGTTCGGCGAGAATCAACTGCTGATTCTCGACGAATCGGCGAGAATCCCAAGTGATTCTCGCCGAATCGGCGAGAATCACTTGGTGATTCTCGTCGATTCTAACTTAGACGAATTTTCGTCTTTCCACCTATGAGATGCTCCTTGACCCATCCTTGCTCCTTGTCTGCTCCTGCATATTTACAGCCCTGTGCTTGAAAATAAGTGCACTCCAATAGAGAGAGTACACGTAGGCCAACACACTGATCTGCTCAACGAGGGATTACGTCGTGCAGACCCGTGTATATTGACCTACTGCACCCTGACATTGGTGTGCACTTAGCGTGGAAAAACTGCAAGCACAACTAGAAGGATTTTATCAAATACATAGTCTATTGACCTTAGCTTGTCCAGGGGCTTCTTCAAATCAGGTGCATTGTAGATACAATACCCAACAATCTCTCCCTATTTGAAGAAGCCTAAACCCTACAAGCTAAGGTGAATAGAGCAGATGAGAATGAAAACCATAAACTGAAAAGAGAGTTGAGTGAGTTATCCATTACCAATATCAATTTCTTGGGAGCGAGCGTGGAGCCACCTTAGCCTTAGCCGAGAGGGTAATCTCCCCCTTTTCGGCTTCTACAAATCGGGGTCTGTAGCGTGTGACCCTTTGCTCCCCCTCAGTTCTTGCACGGGCCTGGAGCCTCTGTAGTCTTCATTCGTCATAATTGAGCATCCCCAATTCAGTCTTGAAAATATTGAACTTGGCCTCGTCTAGGGGCTTTGTGAATATATCAACAATCTGCTTGTCCGTGGGGACATAACAGAGAGAGATATCCTTGTTCTCCACGTGCTCCCGAATGAAGTGGTAGCGTACTTCAATATGCTTCGTTCTGCTATGCGACACCGGATTGTTGGCAATGGCAATTGCACTGGAGGAGTCGCAGTACATGGGTACTTCCTTGAACTGAAGGTCGTAGTCGGCTAACTGGTTTCTGATCCATAGAAGTTGTGCGCAACAGCTTCCTGCAGAGATATACTCTGACTCTGTTGTGGAGGTTGCAACACAATTTTGTTTCTTGCTGTTCCATGAGATAAGCCTCCTGCCGAGGAATTGACACGTCCCGGAGGTGCTTTTTCTGTCATCCCTGCTCCCTGCAAAATCAGCATCTGAAAAGCCTATTAGCTCGACGTCATTGTTTCTCGGGTACCACAAGCCAAGATTAGGAGTACCTTTAAGGTATCTCAGAATTCGCTTTGCGGCGACATAGTGAGATTCCTTAGTGTTCACCTGATATCGGGCACAGACACATGTGGAGAACATAATATCCGGTCGACTGGCAGTAAGGTAGAGCAGGGATCCAATGATGCTTCTGTATTTGGTTTCATCGAAAGGTTTACCTTTCTCATCCTTATCCAGAGACATGGTGGATCCCATTGGAGTCCTCATAGAGGTTGCACTCTCCATACCGAATTTCTTAAGGAGTTCATTTGTGAACTTCGTCTGAGAGATGAAGATTCCATCCTCAGACTGTTTCACCTGAAGTCCTAAGAAATACTTGAGCTCTCCCATACTGCTCATTTCAAACTTTCCTTGCATAAGTTTAGAAAACTTTTTGCAAAGATTGTTATCCGTTGAGCCGAATATTATGTCATCGACATAGATTTGCACCAGCAAAATCTTGCCTTTGACTTCCCTGAGAAACAATGTTTTATCTATTTTACCTCTGGAGAACTTGTTCTCAAGAAGAAAACTAGATAAAGTCTCATACCAAGCTCGTGGAGCTTATTTCAACCCATATAAGGCCTTATTAAGAAAATAAACATGATTGGGATAAGTAGGATCGACAAAACCTGGGGGTTGAGCGACGTATACTTCCTCTTTCAGGTCTCCGTTCAGGAATGCCGATTTCACATCCATTTGATAGACTGTGAATCCTTTGTGTGAAGCATACGCCAGGAACAACCTGATTGCCTCGAGCCTTGCTACTGGTGCGAAGGTCTGGTCGAAGTCAATCCCTTCCTCCTGTCTGTAACCTTGAGCCACCAGCCTGGCCTTGTTCTTTACGATGACACCATGTTCATCCAGCTTGTTTCTGAAGATCCACTTTGTGCCAATCACATTCTGTTTGTTTGGTCTGGGAACCAGAGTCCAAACCTTGCACCGCTCGAATTGATGTAGTTCCTCTTGCATGGCCAGAATCCATGCCGCATCCTTGTTCGCCTCGTCGAACTTCTTTGGCTCAACCTGTGACAGGAAGCTAAGATGCAATACCTCGTTAATCGTACCTCTTCGAGTTCTGACCCCGACACGAGGATCCCCGATAATCTGATCTCTAGGATGATCCCTCATGTGCCGGAGCTCTAGTAGTCGGGCGTCAGGAGCTTCAACTACTTCTTGGGCTTCTCTTTCCTCTAAGAGATTTGTTCTATCTTGATCTTCAACACTTTCAGATGACGTGGAGGTGGAGACTTTGACGTACTTAGGAGCGTCAACTTTAGCGGTCTCATCCAGACTCAGCTGTTCCAGTCGTGCACCTGCATCTTCAAGAATACTACTGGAAGAGTTGCTGTTAAGCAAACTTCCTTCATCAAATACAACATTTATTGATTCTTCTACCACTAGGGTTTTCTTATTGAAGACCCTATATGCCCGACTGTGGGCACTATAGCCCATGAATATGCCTTCGAAGCATTTTTCACCGAACTTAGTGCGCGGGTACTTCCCATTATTCAGTACATAGCATCGGCAACCAAAAATCCTTAAGTAGGACATGGTTGGTTTCCTGCCTTTCGGTAGCTCGTAGGGCGTCTTACGATGATGCTTGTTGATCAATGCTCGGTTTTGTACATGACATGCCGTATTGACACCCTCTGCCCAGAAGTATTTCGGGAGAGAAGCATCTTTCAACATTGTCGTGCAGGCTTCAATGAGAGTTCTATTTCTTCTCTCCGCAACTCCATTTTGCTGAGGAGTGCGCGGGGAGGAAAACTCATGAAAGATACCTTGTTCTTCACAAAATTCTGTCATTGCACCAGATTCGAATTCTGTTCCATGGTCACTGCTGATTTTGACCACGGAGCAGTTAAATTCGTTCTGAACCTGCTTGACAAAATTAGTGAAGATGTCAAACGTATCTGACTTTCGTTTCAAAAAGAACACCCATGTAAACCGAGAATGATCATCAACTATCACTAGCGTATATGACTTGCCTCCCAAGCTATGAACTTGCATTGGACCAAACAAGTCCATATGCAAAAGGTAAAGACATCGGGAAGAGTCTTTGTCAGCGATGCTTTTAAAGGTAGCCCGAGTCTGTTTGCCCATCTGGCATGCAGGACATGGGCTATCTTTGATGCACTTGATACTGGGAGCATCCCTTACCAAGTCCTTAGAAAATAGCATACTAATTGTCTTGAAATTAATATGTGCCAATCTCTTGTGCCATTGTTCACAAAGAGATGCACTGCCTATTGCCACAAGGCATACGGGGGTAGATGAATCTAAACTGAGAAAATCTAAACAAAAGATATTTCTGCTCCTAATGCCTGATAATACCGTTTCAGAAGAGGTACGTGAAATTATCAGACATTTATCCTTGCAGAACTTAACGTCATAACCTTTATCACATAACTGACTTACACTGATCAGGTTATGGTTTAACCCTTCAACATAAGCCACGTCGGTGATAGAGATTATACCGTTGGAAATCATACCATAACCTCTGGTGACTCCTCGATCTGACCCTCCAAAGATGACGTTGGGTCCATTCTTGACTGGATTGTAATCACGCAGCAGGCTTCTTGTCCCGGTCATATGCCGGGAGCATCCACTGTCCAAATACCAGATCGGCGTTTTGGTGGCCTTTGGACATTCCTGCAAAACAAAATTAATTTGCCTTAGGAACCCAATCGAACTTGGGTCCTAGATTCCTGGTTAGCACACTCCCCCTCGGTTGGTTAACCCTACGAGTGGTCGGTCTCGCATTGCTAACACGGGGAGTCTCGTAGTTCCTTGGATTAAACCAACAATCCACGGCAAAGTGACCGACTTTGCCACAGCACCAACAGTCAAATCTGTTGTACCTCTTCCTAGGCTCCTGCCTTACCCTGGGAACGGTGGGTACTGCTGGGGCCTTGGATCTGGAGGTGGAGGCCTCATGGTGACAACAGTCGCATGACTTTGTCACCTTCTGTATAACAGGCTTGGCTTTTGGTGCCTGCTTTCCATTATGGCCGCTAGAGAACGGACCATAATTTCCTATGTGGATTTCCTCATAAGGTGCCTTGAAGGCACTCTCACCGAAGTTCCGGGGAAAGTTCCAATCGTCATACCGGCTCTTTGGCTTTGCAACCGAGGGCCGGAAATGATGCCCAAAAGTTGACTCAAAGTCGTGTTGGTTGCAAGGAAAGCCAGGCTTTCTGAACGCAACAGGACTAAGAGGAGCCTTACCCTTTTCATCAGCAGAGGCCTTCTTGGCGGCCTTATTTTTCCTCTGGTTCTTGTTTCTCCTAGATGAAGAACCAGGTACCCCTATATACCCCAAGCCAGCTCCTTTGGCCTGAGCAGAGAAGCTATCAACGACTGGAAGAACTGTTTTTGGCATGGAGAAGCTCTTGACGATCTTCCTTTCTGCCGCAAGCAGTTCTTCCAACTTGTCGACTTCCTCCTGCTTTAGATCAAGGAGCTTCAAAGACTCTGAATGCTTGGAAGTCAGGTCAAGGTGTTCCTATCGGAGAGAAATCAAACTAGTGACCTCTTCCCTTAGGGATACACATTCACCCTTAAGGAATTTTACTTCCTTCTTCTCAGCCTTCAGTCTCTTTCGGCACTCATCGAAAGTGTTGAGCAGAAGCTCATACTTCTCGAGGAGCTCAGCTTCACGGGCTGAAGGGCCATTCTCAGGTTCATCATCCTGAGACTCAGGATCAGAGTCGGAGTCGGAGAGAGGGGTGTGAGCTTTTACCTTCCCAGTAAATGGGGCGCATTCTCCTTCTGAGTCCGAGTGACCCACCAGCCCGAAGTAGGCTTCCTCATCATCACTGGAGTCTGAGGAATCAGACTCACTTAGTGTCTTTGGTCTTCTTGCGATGTAGCTCCGCTCCTTCTTCTTATCTCTGGAGGATTTGAGCTCCTCTCCTTTCCCTTTTTCTCTTTTGCTTTGATGGCAGTCGGCCACGACGTGACCTGGCTTATTGCATCCAAAGCAAATAATATCAGAAGAACGATGTTTGTTAGGTTTAGATGCATACATGTCAGAAGAATAATTTTTCTTCTGATGCCTGGAGGAGGAGCTGTCTTTCTTTCTTTGATTCCTCATCTTGAGGAACTTCTTGAACTCTCGGGTGATGAGGGAGAAATCCTCCTCCGACAGTTCTGAGCCGGAGGAGCATGGTTCAGAGTCCTCCTCCTCTTCCTTACTCCTCGCACGGTATGACATCGCACCCTTGCCCTTTCTGGAGTAATTGGCTTTTAAGGCCACAGTCTTTTCTTTTGCAGCAGCCTTCTCTGCTTCTTCCTCTGCCTTCCTGGTGTTCAGCTGAAGTTCATAGGACATCAGCTTCCCAAACAGGATTTGTGGATCAGTTTCTGCTAGTCTGCCAAATTCTCTGATGTTGCAGATCTTTGTGTCCCATTCCTTAGTAAGGGACCTAAGGAATTTGTCATTGAGTTCACCATTGGTGAACACTCTTCCGTAGCTCTTGAGGGCGTTGACAATCTTCAGGAAGTTCTCGTATGTGACTCCGATCTCTTCCTTAGGCCCTTGCCTGAAGGCCTCATATTTTTGGTTCAGGAGGGATCTCCGATCATCCCTCACTTCATCCGTGCCCTCCATTAGGATGATCAGGCACTGCCAGATCTCCTGAGCTGTCCTGCAGTTGCTGAAGTTTTGCATCATAGAATCATCAACTGCGCTCACCAGAATGTTTCGTGCCTTCTTGTCCAGTCCCACCAGCACCATCTCGTCTTTGTCCATTTCAGAAAGTGTCTTCGGCACCTTCTTGGTGGGATCGATGGTGGAGGCCTTAGTGGGGATATAAGGTCCCTCCTCCACAATCATGAAGAGTCGAGGATCGACTGCTTCCATGTAAAACCTGATTCTTTCCTTCCAGATCGGAAAGTTGAGTCTGTTGCACACTGGGATCTTGCCGGAGTACTTGAGCCCGTCCATAGTAGATATCTGTCTTCTTCTTTTGACACTAGGGGCAGGATTCAACTCAAGGTGTTAACCTTATTGATGAGAAACCTCGCTTTGATACCACTTGAAAGTCCACCTAGTGTCAACTATGTGCACCTATGGGGGGGGGGGGGGGGAATAGGTGACGTGTGGTTCTTTTGCGGAATTTACGGATGTACCTGCACAATAAAAACAACAAGCACAGCACATAAAATACACAGCAAATTTATAGTGGTTCCCCGACTTGGGTACATCCACTTTCCCCCTTCGACCTATCTCCCCAACAAGGGACGACTCGGTCACTTCTCCAACGGGATTGAAATCCAATCCCTTCACTAACGGAAGGAGCCCTTCCACACGTGAGATCCAACACTCCCACAAAACGGGTTGCACCCAACCCTTACAATACGGAACAAACGTTCCTTTACAACAAAATTAAATATAGAATGTATGCGTGATACAAACTTCTTTTGGAGACTACGGTGTTCCTCTTGTTCGACGACGTGTTCTTGAAGTCGATGAAGAGTCTACAACCTTGGTCTCCCTTGGAGAGGATCTCCCGGAACCGGCGGCGGCAATCCGAGTGGCGGCTTGGTTCGGAGTCGGCGGCAACGAAGGTCCGCTGCTGCAGTGCTTTGAGATCCAAACTTCTTTGCGAAGCAAACTAGGTCTACCAACGGTCACTCTAGGATCGGTCGTCTCGATCGATTCGGACGGGGGAGTTTTTCCCGGTCAACAAATCGAGAGACAAGAGATCTCTGGATAGACACGTGAGATGCAAGCTTTGCTAAGCTTCTGTCGCCGGAGATCGGGAAGATGAACGATCAGCGGCGGCGACGTACTTGCCCGAGCGCGACGGCAGCGGAGGAGAGAAATCGCGATATTAGGGTTTCCGCTTGCTCGGCTTCTTTCTGTGTCTTTCTTCCGTTCAAAATACCCGAGTATAAATACTGTAGCTACCTCCAATAAGACCGTTTGTGGGATCCACAAAAGGAATCCCCAAATCCCGGTCCAGAAATTTAACAGCGGCAGAATCCGGTTCAGGAATTTCCAGAAAAACGCCAAGTCAAAATCGGTGAGAATCGAAAGTGATTCTCGCCGAGTCGCCGAGAATCAAAGGTGATTCTCGGCGATTCGGCGAGAATCAAAGATGATTCTCGTCGAATTTGCCTTGGTTGCACGCACTGCTTTAAGCCAGGTCGAGACGGCGAGAATCAACCAGTGATTCTCGTCGATTCAACGAGAATCACTAAGTGATTCTCGTCGATTCTTACTTAGACTCAGAGGTGCTTGCTTAGAAGTTGCTGGAACGTGTTCGGCGAGAATCAACCGCTGATTCTCGACGAATCGGCGAGAATCCCAAGTGATTCTCGCCGAATCGGCGAGAATCACTTGGTGATTCTCGTCGATTCTAACTTAGACGAATTTTCGTCTTTCCACCTATGAGATGCTCCTTGACCCATCCTTGCTCCTTGTCTGCTCCTGCATATTTACAGCCCTATGCTTGAAAATAAATGCACTCCAATAGAGAGAGTACATGTAGGCCAACACACTGATCTGCTCAACGAGGGATTACGTCGTGCAGACCCGTGTATATTGACCTACTGCACCCTGACATTGGTGTGCACCTAGCGTGGAAAAACTGCAAGCACAACTAGAAGGATTTTATCAAATACATAGTCTATTGACCTTAGCTTGTCCAGGGGCTTCTTCAAATCAGGTGCATTGTGGATACAATACCCAACATATCCCTTTTTCTTGAGAGTACCTTTGAGCAACTAGCCTTGCCTTGTTCCTTACAATGACTCCTTGATCATCCAATTTATTTCTGAACACTCACTTTATTCCAACAATGGAGTGATCTTTTGGCCTTGGTACTAGTTCCCAAACTTTGTTCCTTTCAAATTGATGCAACTCCTTTTGCATTGCAATGATCCAGTGTGGATCTTGCTCTGCATCTTGAATGGATTGAGGTTCAATTTTAGAAAGAAAGCAAGTGTGCATCAGGTTTTGGTTGACCTGATTTCTTCTTTGCACACCAGCTGAGATGTCTCCAATCACTTGGGAGAATTGATGGTCTCTTGATGTTACTAAATCAACAAGAGATGTTGATTGTTCACCAACCTGTGTTGTTATTTCCTCTGTTGGTATAATAACTGGCTCTTCAAGAAGTTTCTCTTCAAGATGTTGAATGTCTTCTTCATCTTCACTACTTTCATCTTTTTGAATAATTTGTAACCTGTCCAAGTCTTCTGCAAGAGAGTGTACCTGCAAAGGTTCTATGGTAGAAGTATTCTTCTCCTTGAAAGACATGTTAGACTCATCAAAAGATATATAAACAGATTCTTCAATTTTGAGAGTAGATTTATTATATATCCTATAAGCTTTACTGATCATGGAGTATTCCAAAAACACTCCTTCATCAGCTTTAGCTTGAAATTTTGCTAAGTATTTCTTGTCATTATTATGAATGTAACAAATACAACCAAAAATTTTAAAGTAATCTACTTTAGGTTTCTTCCCTTTGAGTAATTCATAGGGAGTCTTGTCCTTCAGTTTATGTATCAAACTTCTATTCAACATATAGTTGGAGGTGTTCACTGCCTCTGCCCAAAAGGATAGAGGAAGGTGAGCATCTGACAACAATGTAGTAGCAGATTCAATAAGGGTTCTATTTTTCCTTTCAGCTACTCCATTTTGTTGAGGAGTTCTAGGAGCTGAGAAAGTGTGCCTGATCCCTTCACTTTGACAGAACTCTTGCATAAGAAGAGAATTAAACTCTATCCCATGATCACTTCTGATCAGGGCAATGTGAGTGTTGAACTCAGTCTGTATGCATTTGAGAAACTCTGTCAAACACTTAAAGTTATCAGACTTCTTCCTCAGAAAGAACACCCATGTGAATCTAGAGAAGTCATCTACAACTACTAAGGTATAAGATTTTCCTCCTAAGCTTTGTACTGTAATGGGTCCAAAGAGATCCATGTGTAACAGATACAAAATCCTAGGTGAATCACTCTTATTAAGTGACTTGAAACTATTTTTGGTTTGCTTGCCTAATTGACAAGCCCTGCAAAGTCCTTCCTTCTTGTAGGGGCCAGAAGGTAGTCCTCTAACAAGGTTGTCCTTGGATAGCCTAGCAATGGTTCTAAGGTTTACATGTCCTAATCTCTTATGTCATAATTCATTAGGTCTACAAATAGAGTTGAACAAGCATATGTCTACTTTAGTTGAAAGAAAGTCTACTAAATAGATGTTACCTTTCCTTTTACCTGTCAACACAGTTGTGTTGTCCTCTGATTTGATCTTGCATAAGGATTTGCTGAAAGTCACTTGGTAGCCTTCATCATACAGTTGACTGATGATGATTAAGTTGTGCTTCAGTCCTTCCACAAAGGCTACCTTCTTGAATGTGACTGTGCCAATCTGGACTGCACCATATCCTTTTGTTAGTCCAAAGTTTGAATCACCAAATATTACTTTGGATCTAAGCTTGGCTTTGAAGGATGTGAAATTGTCCTTGTTTACTGTCATGTGCTTTGAGCACCCACTATCCAGATATCATTGCTAGTTTGATGTTGGATAGGTCTTCACCTGCACATAAAATAATTTACTTGTTTTTGACCTAGTTTACCTTGGGCCTAGGTTGATAACCTTTGAATTCAGAAATAAAAGACATCCCTGGTTGACTCTTATAGCCTTCAGGATGATATCTCCTTGTAGGTATTATCCATTCAGTATAAGGGTTATATATTTGGGTTGAAGGACCCCTGGGTTTGAAATTTGATTTACCTTTGAAAAAGTTTTCAAAACTCTGATCTCTGCTCGACGATCGCTGAGCTGAGTTCGACGATCTTTGGTCAGATCGTCCAGCTCCGTTCGAAGATCGACTGTGATAGAGTTCAGGGTTTAGAGATCGTCGACCTGAGTTCGATGATTTAGCATGAGATCGTTGATCTTCATTCGACGATCGTCTAGCTCCGTTCGACGATTTCTGTTGAACTCTTGTTTTCTTAGGTAAGTCAGAATTCTTCCTAGCTACCTCTACAACTCCCTTACCTTTATGAGAGATAAACTTGATTAGGGTTGTTAATACTATAGGTTGGCTAGATGAGACACCCAAGCCCAGTGTACTATTGAATCTTGAGTTCACTGTGCTTGTGATGTCCATTAGTTTGATACTTCTCCCATTGAGGGATTCTTCAAACTTCTTGGCCTCTGATAGTTCACTTTTCAGTGAGTCTATCTGCTCCCTACAACATTCCAACTCCTCAGAGAGTTTGAGGTTTTCTGATTTTAAAGTACTGTGTTCAGATAACTGATTTCTGAGAGAAATGATTTCCTTCTCAGATTTTAATAAATCCAAACATAGTGCTTTAAACTCACACTTGAAGTGCTCAGAATTAAAATCAAAAGAACTTATTACCTGGTCCTCTTCAGATTGAGTCTCTGATTCTGACTTTTCTGCATCAGAACTTTGTTGTGAGGCATTGATAGCCATCATGCAGAACCCTTTTTCATCAGCATCATCTTCATCATTACTTGAGCTAGATGAAGCTTCAGATTCTTCTTCTGTCTCACTCCAAGTTTCAGCAACAAACCCCTTCCTTGTATGTTTGTTCTTGCTGGAGGAGGGTTTGCCATTGCTGCTCTTCTTGAAGTTCTTTTCTTTTCTCCTTTGTTTCCTGTCCTTCTTGTCCTTATTTTTATTTTCTGGACAGTCAGGCATAATGTGGCCTAGTTTCCTGCATCCAAAACAAATAATCTCTTTGTTATTGTTGAAATTTGTGAAGTGGAAGTGGGTGACGGGACAGGCCGCCCAGCCTGTGGCGGACAGCTGTGGCAGACTGGGCGGACTGGGCGGACTGCGGTTTGCGGCCTGGTGAAAAGTCTGGTGGAAGCCGGCTGTGTTGAGCGGGTTGTTGCATGGAGTCCGCGGTTTGGTGCGGCCTGGTATCTGCGGATAGAAAGGCTTGCGGACTGGTGCTTTGCTCAAGTGGCCGCGGGTGCAAGCGTGTGCTGACAGGCGGGTTGGTTCGAGTTTGCGGGTAGCTTGCGGACTGGCGTGTCCGCGGTTTGGGCTGTTGCGGACTGAGCCTAGAGCTTGGCTGAGGCCTTGTCAAGTTCTGGTGTTACAGCAGGTCTTGCTGTGGAGACCGGTTGGCGGACTGGTGTTTGGAGTCCGGGAGGGAGCTACTGCGTTGGACAAGTGCGAGGTGCTCGCGGACTGGTGGCGGTCTGTGCTAGGGTGTTTGGCGGATGAGAACTTGTGTCCGCCATGCTCGCTTTGTTCCTTGATGGTTTTGGGCTTGGTCACACCTTGTGCCAAGTTCATGGTGTCCGCCGTATCCGCCGAGTCCGCTGTGACCGGGCGGTCTGTTGCTAGTTGCCTTTGGTCGTGGACTTGTGGCGGATTGAGGTGTGGGTCTTGCGGACTGCCTCGGGTTAGTGCGGACAGCCATTGAAGGGGGTTGCTGTCCTGCAGTGGTTGGTGCTTTGCGGGCTGATGCCTTGTCCGCTTAGCATAGGCGGACTGGAGCGGGTTCGTCAATGGTTGCCTTGCTCCTGGTGGTTTTCCTTGGTGACCGGCTAAGTCCTCGCGGACTGAGCGGACAGTTGTTTGTATTCGCGCGGACTGGGGCGGTGTCGCTATCTCTTGGGCGGTGACCACACTCCTCACCTGGCCTATAAATAGGACCCCCTGGCACATCTACAGTAACCGAAGTAACGTGAGTGAACAGTAATTTGGGTTGAGCGAAGTGCTGCGGTCTGTGTTTGTCAGTCCGCGCGGATTGTTTCAGGCTGACGGTTTGCTGTGTGTAGGTCGTGCGGATAACTTCAAGTAGCCAGGAGTTTGGCTGTGACTTCGGTCAGTGCTTGGAAGTGTGCGGTCTCTGCGGACTCAGCAGGAGGTCGCTCTGCGACTTGTCAGTTCTGTTTCAACTTTGCCAGCTTCAATAACCTGTTCGCCGGCTTCAGGCGGGTAGGAGTGTTCCTCATTTCGGGTTCAGCAGGAGGCGAATAACGGTGTGTCCGCGCGGCTTAGCGGCTTCGGCGGACTCCGTGGTATTCGGCGGATTGCAGTGTAGTTCGGGCGGCTTAGGCGACCTCGGCGACCTCGGCGGTCTCGGCGGACTCCGGTTCTGTCCGCCCGGCTTGTTTTTTGGTTCTTTCTGTTTACAGCTGTAATACTAGCGAAATCATGTCTCGCTATGTATGCCTCGGATTGTAAAAAAGTGAATGCATAAAAAGACCTTCTTGTGCTTCTATTGTTTTGTTGGGTGAAACCTCTAGTCCTTGGGTTTTCCGCAGGTTCAGCGTGCGAACTGGGTAGTTCCGAAGATATTAATTTGGTGTTTGGGCTATCTTGCTGACCACGTTGAGAAAATTTAACATGGCATCAGAGGGAGGTTGCTGTGGTTTCGGAGGTTCAGTTGCGTGAGCGGAAGTCAGCCAGTGTTGTGACTCAGTGATTGAGTGGTGATCAACCTGTGTTGTTGCTCGGAGATGCTGAAGGGTACCAACAGGTGTTTGCAATGGAAGGAAGTCTTGCAAGAGGTCTTGGAATTGAACTCTTAACGCCGACTAACTTTAAGAAGTGGAAGTCGTGCATGAAGAGTTATCTTCTTGGAGAGGAGCTGTGAGATGTCGTCGGTGGAGACGACAGACAGGAAGTAACTGCTGCTTTCGGTACTGCTGAGCAGGTGAGGCTCTGGAGAAGAACGAATGATAAGGCGGAGTTCATTCTGAAGAGAGCCGTGTCTCCGGAACTGTTTGATCACATCATTGGATGTGAGTCGGCTGCTGATATCTGGACAACCATTGATGAGTTGTTCAATAGGAAGAATGTGGCGCGGCTGCAGTTCCTGGAGAATGAGTTGGCCAGGGCAACTCAGGGAGACCTTTCCATCTCCAAATACTTCTTAAAGATGAAGAGCTTGTGTGCTGAGCTGTCGGCAGTGGATCCTGATGAGCCTATCTCTGAGGCAAAGATGAAAAGACACATTATCCGCGGCTTGCGGAAGGAGTATGTGACCTTTGTTACATCTGTTCAAGGGTGGGCTACTCAGCCGTCGCTGCTAGAGCTGGAGAATCTGCTTGCCTCGCAGGAGAGCTTAGCAAGGCAGATGGCTGGAGTGAACCTGAATCAGGAAGGCAGCGAAGCACTCTTCTCAGGCAAGAAGAAGGGATGGGAAGGGAAGAAGAAGAAGAAGGTGCAGACCGCTGTTGAGAAGGAGACTTCGACTTCATATCCGCCGGAGAGGAGCAATGCTCCTAAGGACTGGAAGAAGAATCTGAAGTGCTACCGGTGTCATCAGCGAGGGCACTTCAAGCGGGACTGCAAGGTCAAACTGCAGCCTGGGCATGCTGCGGGAAAGGAGGAAGCTTGCTCGCGAAGTGAAGAAGCAGAATGGGGAGGAGCTTTCATGACGGGCACTTGTGTCCGGGCCTTATCTGCTGAGGACTTCAACAGCGAGTGGATCGTCGACTCCGGGTGTGGTCATCACCTCACCGGAGACAAATCGATGTTCACCTCCATGCAGGCTTACTCAGGTAATGAAGTTATTATCACTGCTGATAATACTGTTTATGCAGTAGAGAAGGAGGGGGTCGTGTCTTTGGGTAGTGATCAGGGGCCACTCACGTTAAGGAGTGTGTATCACGTGCCGGGCATGAAGAAGAACCTCTTCTCGATGACCAACGCGGTGGACGCTGGGTATCACGTTCTGTTTGGGCCAACAGACGTGAGGTTCCTTCGCAACGTATCAGCGGTGAAGGCTGATGTTGCTCATGTTGGGAGGAGGGTGAAGAACTTGTTTGTTCTGTCCACCAGTGCTTATGTTGATAGGATGAGAGCCAATGATAGTGCGGCTATCTGGCATGAGAGGCTGGGGCATGTTGGCATGGACAAGCTGAAGGCAATGACTAGTAGAAGTCTGGTGAGGGGGTTGCCGATGTTGTCCTCCTTTGGTGATGGGCATGTTTGTGCGGGCTGTCAATATGGTAAGGCACATCGCCTTCCATTTGGTAAATCACGAACAAGGAGCAAGAAACCATTGGAGTGTATTCATGGTGACCTGATGGGACCGACGGTTACTGCCAGCCTTGGTGGAAGCAAATACATGCTTGTCTTGGTTGATGACTACTCAAAATATACTTGGGTGTACTTCTTAAAGGAGAAGTCGGAAGCCTTTCATTTATTCGTGGAGTTCAAGGAGTTGGTAGAAGGCCGGCTTGGCTTGCAGATTAAGAAGTTTAGAACTGATAACGGGGGTGAATTTGTTTCCTCCGAGTTTTCTAACTTCTGCAGGAAGCACGGGATCCAACGGGAGCTTACTTGTTCTCACACTCCACAACAAAATGGGATAGCGGAGCGGAAGATCCATCATCTAACGGAGACCTGCAAATGCTGGCTTCACGCGAAAGATATCCCAAGGTCCTTTTGGGCGGAGGGAATGTCTTGTGCTGCTTATGTTATCAACCGGATGCCACTCAGCCCTATCAACATGAAGACTCCTGTTGAGCTGTTGCTGAAGGAGAAGCCGAGTGTTGGACACCTTAGGGTGTTCGGTTCAACTTGCTACGTGCATGTCCCGGATGCTTCACGGACAAAGCTGGATGCGAAGGCAAGGAAACTTGTCTTTGTTGGCTACGATGAGCGGAAGAAGGGATGGAAATGCATGGACCCTGTGACGAAGAAGTTCGTGGTGTCAAGAGACGTTGTCTTTGACGAGCTGGCGTCATATGGAGGTGGCTCGGTGGAGCTAACCGGAAGTAGCAAGGTTGATGAAGCACCGGTGGTGGCTGCTGAAGGCTTGGAAGAGGAGCTTGTTGTTTCACCAGCAGCTCCTATTGCTTCGAACTCCGAGGCTGAGCCTTCTGGCTCAGGAAGCAGGGGGAGCACTGCTCAATGCTTGCCCCAGGTAGGAGTGGAGCCTGAAGAAGCAACGGAAGTCGTGAGCAAGGAGCCGTGTCTTCGGAGATCGAAGAGGGTGGTTAAGCCACCGGCTCGGTACTGTGATGGGAATGCAGTGAGCTTTGTCTCCTGCTTCTTTGCAGGTCCTCTGGATGAGCGAGAGCCTGCAAACTTCAACGAGGCCACTGGAGTGAAGGAGTGGGAAGGTGCCATGAAGGAAGAGATTGATGCTCTGAAGAAGAATGAAACCTGGGACCTTGTGCCTAAGGTTGATGGTATTACTCCGGTTACTTGCAAGTGGGTGTATAAGTTGAAGAAGAAGGCTGATGGGAGCATTGATCGGTTCAAGGCTCGCCTGGTCGCTAGAGGATTCTCACAGTAGTATGGAGAAGACTATGAGGAGACATTCAGTCCAGTTGCGAAGATGATATCTGTAAGAGTGGTGATCGCCTTGGCTGCTAACAAGGGATGGAGGTTGTGGCAACTCGATGTGAAGAATGCTTTTCTTTACGGAGAGATTGACAAGGACATCTTCATGGATCAGCGGCTTGGTTTTGTCTCTGAAAAGCATCCGGACTATGTCTGCAAACTCAGGAAGGCTCTCTACGGGTTGAAGCAAGCTCCTAGAGCGTGGTATGGGAAGATTGCAGAGTACCTGCAATTCTGTGGATACTTTGCTTCTAACTCGGATTCTAGCTTGTTCGTCAAGAAGAAGGGAGAGCTAAGAGTCTTGGTCCTACTGTATGTGGATGACATGATCATCACAGGGAATTCGGAGGAGGAAGTAGCAAGGCTCAGGGCTGAGCTTGCTATACGCTTCGAGATGAAGGACTTGGGAGAGTTGCATCACTTTCTCGGTCTGGAAGTGGAGAGGAAGAAGTGCGGGATTCTCATTAGCCAGAAGGGATATGTTGATCGTATTGTAAAGCGGTTTGGCATGGGCGAAGGGAAGAAGTGCTCTACTCCACTGGAACCTGGGCTGAAGCTTCGACGAGATGAGGGAAGGGTTCTTCATGATCCCTTGGTGTTCAGGGCTCTTATTGGGAGCTTGATTTATCTGACGATTACAAGGCCGGATATAGCTTATGCTGTTGGCCGAGTAAGTCGGTATATGGTTGAACCAAGGCAATCTCATCTAGTGGCGGCAAAGGGGATTCTGAAGTATGTCAAGGTGACTTCTGAGATGGGACTCTTCTATGGAAGGGATGCGGAGTTTGCGTTGCTCGGGTACACGGATGCTGACTATGGCGGTGATTCGGATGATCGGAGGTCTACTTCAGGTTATGTGTTCACTTGCGGTTCAGCTAGCATCTCGTGGTGTAGCAAGAAGCAGGACTCGGTGTCGGTGTCAACCACGGAGGCGGAGTATAAGGCTTCGGCCTTGGCTGCTCGGGAAGCCGTTTGGTTGAGGAGGCTCATAGAGGATGTCCATGAAGAAGTGCAAGGGCCTACTTTACTCCGGGGTGACAATGAGAGTGCTCTCAAACTGGTTAACAATCCAGTGTGTCACGCCAGGACCAAGCATATAGAGATTGATCACCATTTCATCAGGGAGAAGGTGTTGGAAGGATCTCTGCTGGTCGGGCATGTTCGGAGTGAAGATAATCTTGCTGACATCTTCACGAAGCCGCTGTCGAAGGGGCCCTTTGAACGCTTGCGCAGCTTGCTGGGCTTGGTCACCACTTCTCACTTCAAGGGGGAGTGTTGAAATTTGTGAAGTGGAAGTGGGTGACGGGACAGGCCGCGCGGCCTATGGCGGACAGCTGCGGCAGACTGGGCGGACTGGGCGGACTGCGGTTTGCGGCCTGGTGAAAAGTCTGGTGGAAGCCGGCTGTGTTGAGCGGGTTATTGCATGGAGTCCGCGGTTTGGTGCGGCCTGGTATCTGCGGATAGAAAGGCTTGCGGACTGGTGCTTTGCTCAAGTGGCCGCGGGTGCAAGCGTGTGCTGACAGGCGGGTTGGTTCGAGTTCACGGGTAGCTTGCGGACTGGCGTGTCCGCGGTTTGGGCTGTTGCGGACTGAGCCTAGAGCTTGGCTGAGGCCTTGTCAAGTTCTGGTGTTACAGCAGGTCTTGCTGTGGAGACCGGTTGGCGGACTGGTGTTTGGAGTCCGGGAGGGAGCTACTGCGTTGGACAAGTGCGAGGTGCTCGCGGACTGGTGGCAGTCTGTGCTAGGGTGTTTGGCGGACGAGAACTTGTGTCCGCCATGCTCGCTTTGTTACTTGATGGTTTTGGGCTTGGTCACACCTTGTGCCAAGTTCATGGTGTCCGCCGTATCCGCCGAGTCCGCTGTGACCGGGCGGTCTGTTGCTAGCTGACTTTGGTCGTGGACTTGTGGCGGATTGAGGTGTGGGTTTTGCGGACTGCCTCGGGTTGGTGCGGACAGCCATTGAAGGGGGTTGCTGTCCTGCAGTGGTTGGTGCTTTGCGGGCTGATGCCTTGTCCGCTTAGCATAGGCGGACTGGAGCGGGTTCGTCAATGGTTGTCTTGCTCCTGGCGGTTTTCCTTGGTGACCGGCTAAGTCCTCGCGGACTGAGCGGACGGTTGTTTGTATTCGCGCGGACTGGGGCGGTGTCGCTATCTCTTGGGCGGTGACCACACTCCTCACCTGGCCTATAAATAGGACCCCCCTGGCACATCTACAGTAACCGAAGTAACGTGAGTGAACAGTAATTTGGGTTGAGCGAAGTGCTGCGGTCTGTGTTTGTCAGTCCGCGCGGATTGTTTCAGGCTGACGGTTTGCTGTGTGCAGGTCGCGCGGATAACTTCAAGGAGCCAGCAGTTTGGCTGTGACTTCGGTCAGTGCTTGGAAGTGTGCGGTCTCTGCGGACTCAGCAGGAGGTCGCTCTGCGACTTGTCAGTTCTGTTTCAACTTTGCCAGCTTCAATAACCTGTCCGCCGGCTTCAGGCGGGTAGGAGTGTTCCTCATTTCGGGTTCAGCAGGAGGCGAATAACGGTGTGTCCGCGCGGCTTAGCGGCTTTAGCGGACTCTGTGGTATTCGGCGGATTGCAGTGTAGTTCGGGCGGCTTAGGCGACCTCGGCAACCTCGGCGGTCTCGGCGGACTCCGGTTCTGTCCGCCCGGCTTGTTTTTTGGTTCTTTCTGTTTACAGCTGTAATACTAGCGAAATCATGTCTCGCTATGTATGCCTCGGATTGTAAAAAAGTGAATGCATAAAAAGACCTTCTTGTGCTTCCATTGTTTTGTTGGGTGAAACCTCTAGTCCTTGGGTTTTCCGCAGGTTCAGCGTGTGAACTGGGTAGTTCCGAAGATATTAATTTGGTGTTTGGGCTATCTTGCTGACCACGTTGAGAAAATTTAACAGTTATTTGATTTGTCATACCTTATCTTGTTATGCTCTATGTGTGATCTTTTCCTGAAATCCTTCCTGGCCATTTTGTAAAACCTTTTGGCCAGTAGGCTTAGCAACTCTTCATTGCCTATGACCTTGTCTTCAGGCTAATCTTCAATGGCTTTAAAAGCTATTGATTTTTCTTTTCTTGTAGCTGGTGAGACAGCCTTCTGCTCTTCTTCTCTGTTCTTGATGAGCAGCTCATAAGACTTGAGCTTGCCCAAGAGAGTTTTAGTTGTGATCTCATTTAGGCTTCTGGCATCCTTGATTGGCCAGATCCTTGAGTCCCAAGTGCTTGGGAGGCACATTAGGATTTTATCATTGAGCTTAGTCAATGAGATCTCTTTGACTAAAGTTTTCAGCTCATTGACTATGAGACTGAGTCTATTATATATATCTGCTACTGACTCAGCTTCTCCTTTCTTGAAATTCTCATATTGGGTTATGAGGTGAGATCTTCTATCTTTTATCTTATCAACAGATCCTGAGACTATCTCAGATAGCATGTCCCAGATGTCTTTTGCTGAGTTGCACTCAACTACCTTTTGGAATATTTCATCAGACATAGTCTGGGCTAGAATGTTCATAGTCTTAGCATTTGCAACTTTCCATTTCTTGATTTCTGCTTCTGCTCCTGAAGGAGGTGGAACAACACTTGTACTTGTATTTTCTGGAGGTCTTGGACACATTTTCAAAATAGAATTGAAAATGTCTTCATCAGTAGAGTTCATGTACAATCTAATCCTTGCCTTCCAAAGTGCAAACTTAGATATATTGCACATTGGAGGTCTGGTGCTAGCATAATCTTTGTTTTGGGCCATGTTCTGTGAAGAAATAATTCTAATAACAAACTTAAAACAAGCAGATCTAACTAGGTGGATCTTTGGGTTCATGTGTTAGCCTGTGCAACCACTGAGGTGTGGTATTTTAACCAATCTCGCTTTAATACCAATTGAAAGTGCAGGTTAGATCTGATATACTCTAGAGGGGGGGGGGGGGGTGAATAGAGTATGATGCTTGCAAAAAACTTTTTACAACTCTTGGTATATTCCTAAGTGAACAGGGAAGCAAATCACATAAAGTAAACACAACAACTAACTAAACACAGAGCAATCACAGAACAATCAGAAACCACAACCAGAAAACAAAAGAAAATAAGCAACCAGATGACACAAGGAGCTATAGTGGTTCCCCAACCAAACTGGGTACATCCACTCTTCTACCACCCTAGGTAGGAATCCACTACAGGATGAGTTGATCAAGTGTCCTGGGCACCGATGAGCTTTTGATAAGGTACTCAAATACCAAACCAGATTTTTTGGTCAGGTGTCTTGCCGCCACTGAGTTTTGACAAGGTCTCAGAAACCAGCACAAACTTTTGAAGGGAGTTTGATAAACCCTTTATAGCAGAGAGAGAGAGAGAGAGAGAGAGAGAGATGATCTTCTCTGTCAACAATCAGAGAGAAGATATTGGATGTTGTCAAAGCTCCCCCTGTGTTCTTGAGTTATTCAGGAAGTGAAGCTTTGCAGTAGGGTGATACACCTTCAGAAGATTTGATCTCCAGCAAAAGATGATTCCAACAGCATTTGAAATGTGCGGTGTCTGGAGTCTTGAATGATAATGGCCTTTGAATATTGGAATCAAGAGGGATCTGAAAATTTCAGAATATTGATCTCCTTTTGTGATGTGTGTTCTTGTATGAATTCTAAGACTGAGAATATCTGCAACTTTTTCTCTTTTTATTGTTCTTGTTGTAATAGTTGTTGTTGATCATGTTGATGATGTCCAGCAGGAATTAAAACCATTGATTTTTTATTCCTTAGATCTGAATAGAATATTTCACTGTCCAAGATAGCCGTTAGCCTGTCATAAATGACTTCCTTAACTGCATTTTGTCTTCTGGAGGAAAGTCCAATAAAACATTCCTTTGAAAATCCCTTGAAACTTGCTCCAGATTAATTGAAAACAGCTATAAGATCCTTGACATAAATGCTGAGTATAATTCCATAACTGACTGAATTTGAATATGAAAAAACGTCGATCTCTCCAGAAAAACGTCGACCTGAGCTCAACTATCGTTGAAATGAGCTCAGAGACTGTACTTAGACTGAAGCAGAAAGCGTCGATCTGAGCTCAACTATCGTCGAACTGAGCTCAGAGATAGGGAAACAAACTAGAGACAGGAACGTCGATGTGAGCTCGAAGATCGTCGAATGGAGTTCGACGACTCGTTGAAGTTCAGCTCAGAGATCGTCGAATGGAGTTCGACGATTCGTCGAAGTAAGCTCAGAGATCGTCGAATGGAGTTCGATGATTCGTCATCCTGAGCTCGACGAAATGACTTATTCTCCAGAACTGAAATATCTGGTCTTGAGGGCAGCTTTCAAACCTAAATACTAACCCTTAGACTCAATTCTAATTGACCTTTAGATCTATACAAGGAGGTCAAACCAGATTTCTTAAAGGGACATAGTGATCCTTGCCCAAATCAGTAATAGGGTGTTCCAACAAGCGGGGATACTTTAAGCATGACTGTAAGGTCAAACTGCAACCTGGGGATGTTACTGGCAAGGAGGAAGCTTGCTCTAAGAGTGAGGAAGCTGAATGGGGCGGAGATTTCATGACGGGCACTTGTGTCCGTGCCTTGTCCGCTGTCGACTTCAATGATGATTGGATCGTGGACTCTGGGTGTGGTCATCACCTCACCGGAGACAAGTCGAAGTTCTCTTCTCTGCAAGCTTACTCAGGTAATGAAGCTATTATAACTGCTGATAATACGTTTTATGCAGTAGAGAAAGAGGGTGTTGTGTCTTTGGGTAGTGATAAGGGGCCACTCATGTTAATAAGTGTGTATCACTTACCGGGCATGAAGAAGAACTTCTTCTCTGTGACCAATGCGGTCGACGCGGGTTATCACGTTCTGTTTGGGCCAACAGAAGTGAAGTTCCTTCGCAACGTATCAACGACTAAGACTGATATTGCTCATGTTAGGAGGAGAGTGAAGAACTTGTTTGTTCTTGCGACTAACTCATATGTTGATCGGATAAGAACAAACGATAGCGTTACTATTTGCCATGAAAGGCTGGGGCATGTAGGAATGGATAAGCTGAAGGCTATGGTTAACAGAAGCCTTGTAAGAGGCTTGCCTAAGCTATCTTCATTTGGCGACGGTCACGTTTGCGCGGGATGTCAGTACGGCAAGGCTCATCACCTTCCGTTTGATAAATCACAAACGAGAAGCAAGAGACTATTGGAGTGCATCCATAGAGACTTGATGGGACCAACCGTCACTGCAAGCCTTGGTGGGAGCAGATACATGCTTGTGCAGATTGATGACTACTCAAGATACACTTGAGTATATTTATTGAAGGAGAAGTCTGAAGCTTTCCAGTTGTTTGTTGAGTTCAAGGAGTTGGTGGAGAGCCGGCTTGGCTTGCAGATCAAGAAGCTTAGAACAGATAACGGTGATGAGTTTATCTCCTCCGAGTTTTCTAACGTCTGTAGGAAGCACGGGATCCAACGAGAGCTCACTTGTGCTCACACTCCACAACAAAATGGAGTAGCGGAGCGGAAGATCCGTCATCTAACGGAAACTTGCAAATGCTGGCTTCATGCAAAAGATATTCCAAGGTCCTTTTGGGCGGAGGGGATGTCTTGTGCTTCTTACGTCATCAATCGGATGCCGCTTAGCCCGATCAACATGAAGACTCCTTTTGAGCTGTTGCTGAAGGAGAAGCCTAGTGTGGAACACCTCCGGGTGTTCGGATCAACTTGCTACGTGCATGTCACAGATGCTTCAAGGACCAAGCTTGATGCAAAGGCAAGGAAGCTTGTCTTTGTTGGCTACGATGAGCGGAAGAAGGGATGGAAATGCATGGACCCTGCGACAAGGAAGTTTGTTGTATCAAGAGATGTAGTCTTTGATGAACTGATGTCGTATGGAGGAGGCTCAGTTGAGCTAACCAGAAGCAAGGTTGATGAAGAGCAGAAGGTGACTGCTGAAGGCCTGGAAGATGAGCTTGATGTTTCACCAGCAGCTCCTGTTGCTTCAAATTCTAGTGTTGAGGCTTCTGGCTCAGGAAGTAGGGGGAGCATTGCTCATAGCTTGCCTGAAGGTGGTGCTGAGTTTGAAGGAGCAACAGAGGTAGTAAGCAAAGAGCAGACCCTTCGGAGATCGAAGAGGGTTATTAAGCCACCTGCTCGGTACTGTGATGAGAATGCAGTGAGTTTTGTCTCCTACTTCTTTGCAGGTCCTCTGGATGAGCGAGAGCCTGCAAACTTCAATGAGGCCACTGGAGTCAAGTAGTGGGATGATTCCATGAAGGAAGAGATTGCTGCTCTCAAGAAGAATAAAACCTGGGACCTTGTGCCCAAGGTTGATTACATTACTCCAGTGACTTGTAAGTGGGTATATAAGTTGAAGAAGAAGGCTGATGGGAGCATTGATAGGTTCAAAGCTCGACTGGTTGCTCGAGGATTCTCACAGTAGTATGGAGAAGACTATGAGGAGACTTTTAGTCTGGTTGCAAAGATGACTTCAGTTAGAGTGGTGATCGCCTTGGCTGCTAGCAAGGGATGTAAAATGTGGCAGCTTGATGTGAAGAATGCTTTTATTTACGGAGAGATTGACAAGAACATCTTCATGGATCTGCCACTTGGATTTGTTTCTGAAGATCATCCAAACTATGTCTGCAAGCTCAGGAAGGCTCTCTATGGGTTGAAGCAAGCTCCCAAAGCTTGGTATGGGAAGATAGCAGAGTATTTGCAATTCTGTGGTTATCTTGCTTCCAACTTGAATTCTAGCTTGTTTGTCAAGAAGAAGGGGCGGCTTCAAGTCTTGGTCCTGCTGTATGTGGATGACATGATTGTCACAGGGAATTTGGAGGAGGAAGTAGCAAGGCTCAGTGCTGAGCTTGCTATACGCTTCGAGATGAAAGACTTGGGAGAGCTTCATCACTTTCTTGGTCTTGAAGTGGAGAGGAAGGAGTGTGGGATTCTCATTTTTCAGAAGGGATATGCAAATTGCATTGTAAGTCGATTCGGCATGGGCGAAGGGAAGAGTTGCTCTACTCCACTGGAATATGGGCTAAACCTTCGATGAGATGAAGGAAGGATTCTTCCTGATCCCTTGGTGTTCAGGGCTCTTATAGGGAGTTTGATCTACCTGACGATTACTAGGACATGCATTGCTTATGTTGTTGGCCGAGTAAGTCGGTTTATGGCTGAACCAAGGAAATCTCATATGGTAGTGGCAAATCACATCTTTAAGTATGTCAAGTCAACTTATGATATGAGACTCCTCTATAGTAGGGATGTGGACTTTGCTTTGCTTGGATACACGGATGCTGACTATGGTGGTGACTCGGATGATCAGAGATCAACTTCGGGTTATGTTTTCACTTGTGGTTCAGCTGGTATTTCATGGTGTAGCAAGAAGCAAGATTCTGTGTCTGTGTCTACTATGGAAGCTAAGTATAAGGCTTTGGCCTTGGCTACTCGGGAAGCTATCTGGTTGCGGAGGCTTGTAGAGGATGTTCATGAAGACGTGTAAGGGCCTACTTTACTCTGGGGTGACAATGAGAGTGCTCTAAAACTGGTAAACAATCCAGTGTGTCACACAACGACCAAACATATTGAGATCGTGCACCACTTCATAAGGGAGAGGGTGTTGGAGGGATCTCTTCTGGTCGGGCATGTTCGGAGTGAAGATAATCTTGTTGACATCTTCACGAAGCCACTGTCGAAGGGGCCTTTTCAGCGGTTACGTGGCTTGATGGGCTTAATCACCACTTCTCACTTCAAGGGGGAGTGTTGAAATTTGTGAAGTGGAAGTGGGTGAGGGGTAGGCCGGGCAGTCTGGGCGACCTTTACTGACTAAGTCCGCGGCCTAGGCGGACTACTGTCTGCGGACAGGGTGTTGGCTGTCTTGGTGGCTTGGCTTTTGAGGAGCGGCCTATGCAGCCTGATATGCGGCTTGTTCGGTCTGTTGTGCGGCCTGGTTGTTCTATGACATATGGTGTCGGGCTTCTGGTGAAACGGACTGAGCGGGCTGCGGTTTGCGGGCTGAAGGCAGTGCTCTGTTCAGCGGCCTTGTGTGTTGCAAGCTTGTGTTAAACTAGCGGATTGGGTGCTCTATCCGCAGGAGGCTTGCGGACTGGCGTGTCCGCGGCGTCCGCTGCGGAGGACTGGCCTTGGAGTTTGGCTGTGGCCCTTGCCGAGCTCTGGTGGTACAACAGGTGTTAGCTGCTGTGGAGGTCTGCACGAACTGGTGTCGGAGTCCGACAGTTGGCCGGGCGAACTGTCTGCGGTGGCAGCTGTGCGAGGATTTCCTGTGGACTTTGCCTTAACTTTGGAGGACTGTTGGCGGTCTGTTTTGGTTGATTGGAGGACTGAGCATTGTCTGCCGAGCTCGCGCTAGGCCTTTGGTGATTTACTGGACTTTGTCACATTCTATGGCAAGTCCAGTGTGTCCACTGTATCTGCCAAGTCTGATGTTGACCGGGTGGACTGTTGCTAAACCCTGCCTTTGGTCGTGGACTTGTGGCGGATAGAGGTTTTGCTCTTGTGTTGTGCGGACTGCCTCTTGCATGTGCGGACTGTCACTGAAGGAGTTGTGGTTGTCCATGTGTTGATGTGGGCGGACTATGCGGACGGTATCGTGTCCGCATAGTGTGGGCGGTCTGGTGCAAGACCGCCCAGTAGTGAACTTCGGCGTCTTTCTTATGGTGGTTTTCTTGGTAATCGGCTAAGTCTTTGCGTACTCAGCGGACAGAGGTTTTGCTAGTGCGCGAGCTGGGGTGGTGATTCTATCCACTAGGGTGGTGACCACACTCCTCACCTCGCCTATAAATAAAACCCTCCGGCACGTCTACAGTAACGGAGTGAACAGTAAATTGGGCTTGGGCAAGTATTGCGGTCTGCGATTTTCTGTCTGTGCTGGTTGAGTAGTGCTGACGGTGTGCTGTGTGCAGGTCGCGCGGCTAGCTTCAAGGAGCCAGGAGTTGGGCATTGAAGTGTGCAGTCTCCGCGGTCTCAGCTGGTCTCTTCGGCAGCTTGTTAGTATTCTGCTTCAGCTTGTTCAAGTTCCAATAACTTGTCCGCCGGTCTCAGGCGGGTAGGCAGTATGTTCCTCTGTTCTTCAGCAGGCAGCGAATAACGGTGTGTCCGCTTGACCTCGCGGTCTCGGCGGACTCCGTGTGCTATTCGGCTTGTAGCAGTTGCAGCTCGAGCGGCTTGGGCGATCTTGGCAGACTAGGCGGTCTCCAGTGCTGTCCGCCCGACTTGTTTTGTTCTTTCAGTTTGTAGCTTGTGTACTAGCGAAATCATGTCTCGCTATGTATACCTCGCCTTGTAAAGAAGTGTGAATGAATATAAGACCTGTTTGTGCTTCCATTTGTGGTTGGTGTTAAACTTGCTACTTGGGCTTCCGCATGATCAAAGTGTGAACTGCGTAGTTCTGAGAATATTAATTTGGCTTTAGGCTACCTTGCTGACCGCTTTGAGAAATTTTAACAGTATTGAGTTCAGAGACGGACTCTGCCGAAAACTAACCGCAAATCGTGCGTGCGCTTCAGTTTGGAAATCTCCAGCCGTGCGACCAAGTATCTTCATCTTTTCTTTCAATTTTTTTTAGCTCTTATAAAAGACATAAGGATCAGATTTGTGAATACATGATAAACTTACTTGTTGCCCTTTTCATGCCACTTTCCAAGCTTATATGCCTTTGTAGCGGAATGTCTGCTAGATAAAAGAGGAAATTGATTGTGCACGAATGAAAAGTCATGTGACTACTTATAGAGTTGGACGTTGCACGTGAATTGTACCCGAGCGTCCGCCAAACTGTCGGGACATGATATGAGAACCAGACATGTGACCTTGCTTATGATATCCTATTGAGGTGATACGAGAGTACAAGGTGATGCGCTCTAGGCGCTCTCCTATTAAGAATGCTAGGAGAAAGCCAGGCGACCCCTCTACGGGTGTTCGCCTATTTAGAATAATAAGAGAAGACCAGGCGATCTCACTACGAACATCCGCCTATTTAGAGTAATAAAAGAAGACCATGTGATCTTACTGCGAGTGTCCACCTATTTAGAATAATAAGAGATGACCAAGCGACTTCACTGCGAGTGTCTGTCTATTTGGGATAATAAGAAAAGACCAGGTGACCTCACTCTGAGTGTTCGCCTATTTAGATGTCGAGGCCATGTGTGAATGGATGTTCGAGTGTGTGCCAAATGATCATGGTGAAGCGCCAAGAATTTCAAAGAGAGCACTTTGGCGAATAAACCCTGGTGCAGTGTTGTGAATTATCTAGCGAGCACTTGTCGAACAGGGCCTGGAGGAGTGCTACGAATTATCAAGCGGGCACTCGCCGAATAGGCCCTGGCAGAGTGCTGTGAATTATCTTGCAGGCACTCGCCGAATAGGCCTTAGCAGAGTGCTGCAAATTATCGAGCAGGCACTCACTGAATAATAACCATATGAATTGAGAGAAGAAGTTGTGATGCGCCCTCAAAATTCCCCTAGGGGAAATGCCAGGATGTCCACTACACACTCTTAGGGGTTTGTTGTTAGAGGTTAAGGGCACTAGTTGAGCATGGGGTATCCGCAAGGTTCTCGACTGCAAGCAGCGTTAAAGAACGCTAAAAGGGTATAAAGTACCAGTTGCTCGAATCTTGTCCTCGTAAAGGAACCACTAACTGTAACAACACCTCAATGGATATGTGGTTGACTATCACGTCCGGACCAGACACATATACTTGTTGTGAGTATCTCTGGGAAGACAATCATAGTGGTCTTAAGGTGGGGGAAGTAGCTCATACTGGCAGGAGGGTTGGAAGCTCGATGATCTCCGCCCAAGATGTCCCGATATGCCATGAGGGGTTCAAGCGGGCTTCAATAACCGCACATGAGTGTTAATCCTGGATCTTGCCGGTCTATCTGGGGGTTGGGTATGAGTCGTAAGTACTTGAATCGTATACTAGCCTTGAAAAACCTATCTCTACCAGGGAGAGAGTGTTAAAAGTTTTAAGGCAGATAATCATAAAAAGAGTTTCAAGTGATGACATCAAGAAAAGAAACATAACAAAAATACAAAGTCATAAGTCTTCTTTGTCTGCTTTTGTCTAGTAGTGGGAAGATGGGTCGACCTCACCGCCGCCCCCGACTCGAGGTGGGTGGTACTCATCGACTGGGTTTATAGATCAGATATAGCATTCATGTGAAGTCTTGGGGTCACTCCGGAGCCTGAATTATTTCTCTCCCAGCGGGAACTTGAGCACCTGATGATAAGTGGGCGTGATGGCCTGGAATTCATTCAAGAGTGGTCTCCCAAAGATTGCACTGTAGCTGTTGGGCACATCAATTAATAAGGACTCTTACTTGACTATCCCACATAAGATGACGGCGAGGCTTATGCTTCCTTCTACTTCTTTCTTTTCTCCAGTGAAGCCATAAAGTGGTCCATCTCAGGCTTTCAGTGGCTCGTTTGTCTTCATTATCTCATATGTTGGTTTGAAGAGGACGTTGATGGAGCTACCTGTGTCGATAAGGATGTGAGTCGTGACATAATCTCACATGACTTTCTTGATGTCCACCGCGCCCTGAAAAGGGTTGTTGACCTAAGGAAGATCCTCATCTCTGAATGTTGCCGCTCCTTGGAGAGGTAGAGCCAATGATATCGAGGAGACCTCCCTCCCCTGTAAACACTTTAGACTCCTATGTTGAACCCGAAAACTATGGTTCAATGAGGAGTTCAGATCGGAGTTGAAAATGTTGAACCCGAAAACCACTGTTCAACAAGGAGTTCGGACTGGAGCTAAAAATGTTTAACCCGGAAATCACAGTTCAATGAGGAGTTTGGATCGGAGCTGTAGCTTGCATGTACTTCTCCCAAACAAGCACATTGGGCTGAGTATTTAGAGTTCGGAGACCTTCTCACCAGAACCTCAAACAGACCCCTGAGACGCAGCGAGGAGATCCTACCACACACCCGGAGCATCTTAGATCATTTACCCTCCCAATCCAATGCTGGACCGGGCACCTTTGGAGGGCTTTGAGAGCTCCTGACTACCCACCCAAAACCATGATGAATAGTGAGTTGAAGCTCTTGCCTATCAAAGCTAGCCAAAGGAGAGATAAGCGAAGATGAGTTCCTCTCCAAAGGTTCCCTTGGGGTCTATTTATTGTTTTTCGGGAAAGGTCTGCGGATAGTGAAATCCCTCCTTCTGATCTTACAAGATGCAGCACAGATTGGTCTGCCAACAGTGAAACTCCGTTGTTTGGAACGGCTAATGACAACCCAAAATAGGATGTCACGGGAATGTGGAACACACCCCGTAGCAATGGGCAGCGGCCTACTCGCACGGGTGGCTAGTGCCCGGTGAAGCCGACACTCGCCACTCATATATTAAGCAGGGGCGAGTGAAAACTCATTGTCTCCACTCTCCTATTACTGCCTGCCTGGGTAGAGAGTGCCCGATGGAGCTAGACACACATCTCTTGCCTCCGGCCGGCGGAGCTCACTCAATAAATATGAGGTTACACACAATCCCTGCTCTTTTTGAGTCTTGACTCAGGCTCAGAAACATCATCCAACCCCACTGTTATTTGGTGAATGGAGGCTTAGGGAATCTCTCAATGGGTCCCGCTAAAGCTTATTTATACAAAAGGGGGAAGCCTAACCATAAGAGTTCTCCCACGACCCCCCCCCCCCACACACTTCCTGTCTGTTCTCCGACGCCATGCCAATCTCGAAAGCAGCTCTTGCCCGTCTTGCTGCCAATAAAGAAAAGAACAAGCCGGCCACGACCAAACCAATGGCTATCACCACTGAACATTCGTCTCGAACCCTGGAGAGACAAGTGGAGGATCGAGTGGTCAAGAAGTCGAGGCCCGGTCCAGCTGGATGGGAGGTGGGCTCGCTTAACGCCCTACAACCCAGCTCCATCCTTGGCCTCAGGTTCCCCGCTCAGCTACCGATTCTGAAAGAGCTTGCCTCATATTTATTGTGCTCTTACTGAATCTCTAACGAACTTGTGTTGTACCCTTCTGTATACAGCCACTCTCATCGAGGAAGTCACGAAGGACATCGCACATAGAAATCGGGAGGTCTCAGCTAGTCGGGATTAATCGGGTACTCACGCACTGATCCCGGGTCTGTGAATTCATTCTTTCTTGCCTTTGACTCACATTTTTGGCCAAGTGAGCATCAGATAGTGCCTTGTCATACAATATGCTCTTTCGTCGACGTCACCTCAACCCCATCCTCTGAAAGATCCCCCACTCGTGATCTCAGTCGCGAGCTTGCTAACATTGCGGTATCACCGATGAGTAGGGGTGTAGGAACTCCAACATCAAGTACCCATTCTCTCCGCAACCCAAGTCTCCCGCGAGTGGATTCGGGAAAATCCCTGCTGCTGCCCCTCAATGACCCCTTTGGCGGCCAACCGAGCTTTCCCTCATGTAATCCTAGGAAGGAGGGTGAAACCTCCCATGGTTAGTCTTCGGAACTCTCTTACTACTCTAGTCGTGTTAACTTGCGCTAATAACTTGCTTGCCTTTGACAGATGCGACCGATGTCTCTATTGGCGGCGAGCCAAATGACACCATGACATACTATACGCCTCCCTCTCCCAACATGATTCGGTGTTTCGTTGGTGAGCCGGCGTCTGTCGCTGAGCTAACGGAGCAGGTAGCAAGCATTCTGCGGAAGCACGAGCTCATGTTGCGCGAGATTCAGAAGGAGAGGGCACATCCTGTGAATGATGGTTTTCCCCACCTGCTCGCCCTTCAGCAACGAGTAGAGGATTTGGTGAACGAATGCTCTACGTTTACCGGTGCGATACAGACACTCCTTGGAGGGAACACCGCATCATTGGAGGAATACTTAAGTAGAATAGAAAATGCAACCGCACCCTCCAACATGAAGTCGACATTGTTCACAAGGAGATTGTACAACCCCGTATTCGCCCCTGCATAGTTTTAAGCTTTTGAGAGATTTTGCACTCTCGTTGGCCAATTTTGGCTCTGGCTTGGAAACATACTAGTAGGGGGAGGAAAAGTCTACCTCCCCCTAGTGTCCCTCTTTTGGGGGGCGGGTGCAACAAGTTGGCTAACACCCGCCCCGTCCCGATAGGTGCCTGGCGGCCTGGTGGTGCGAGACCGGCCGGGGGCCAGGGTCTCGCCCCCGCCTCCTTCTGCTTGGCGGCCTGGTGGGGCGAGACCGGCCGGGGGCCAGGGTCTCGCCCCTGCCTCCTTCTGCTTGGCGGCCTGGTGGGGCGAGACCGGCCGGGGGCCAGGGTCTCGCCCCCGCCTCCTTCTGCTTGGCGGCCTAGTGGGGCGAGACCGGCCGGGGGCCAGGGTCTCGCCCCCGCCTCCTTCTGCTTGGCGGCCTGGTGGGGAGAGACCGGCGGGGGCCAGGGTCTCGCCCCCGCCTCCTTCTGCTTGGCGGCCTGGTGGGGCGAGACCGGCCGGGGGCCAGGGTCTCGCCCCTGCCTCCTTCTGCTTGGCGGCCTGGTGGGGCGAGACCGGCCGGGGGCCAGGGTCTCGCCCCCGCCTCCTTCTGCTTGGCGGCATGGTGGGGCGAGACCGGCCGGGGGCTAGGGTCTCGCCCCCGCCTCCTTCTGCTTGGCGGCCTGGTGGGGCGAGACCGGCCGGGGGCCAGGGTCTCGCCCCCGCCTCCTTCTACTTGGCGGCCTGGTGGGGCGAGACCGGCCGGGGGCCATGGTCTCGCCCCCGCCTCCTTCTGCTTGGCGACCTGGTGGGGCGAGACCGGCCGGGGGCCAGGGTCTCGCCCCCGCCTCCTTCTTCTTGGCGGCCTGGTGGGGCGAGACCGGCCGAGGGCCAGGGTCTCGCCCCCGCCTCCTTCTGCTTGGCGGCCTGGTGGGGCGATACCGGCCGGGGGCCAGGGTCTCGTCCCGGCCTCCTTCTGCTTGGCGGCCTGGTGGGGCGAGACCGGCCGGGGGCCAGGGTCTCGCCCCGCCTCCTTCTGCTTGGCGGCCTGGTGGGGCGAGACCGGCCGGGGGCCAGGGTCTCGCCCTTGCCCCCCCTATTTTTACCGTTCTGCCCCCCGGCGTGGTTGTTTTCTATTGGCCCAAGGTTTTTTGGGCGTAAGGGTATTTCGGTCTTTTTACCCCCAGGACTTGGAAAAACTATAAATAGACCCCCTTGGGTGCCTTGGAGAGGGACTTCTTTTTAGCTTCCTCCTCCCTTAGCTTCTTCTTGGTAGAGTGGAGAGAGCTCTTCAAGGCACCCTAGCTCAAGCATTGGCTAGGGAGGGGAAGTGCTCAGGTAGCCTTCCGGGTGTGAGGTGGGACCTCCGCGCTAGAGCCGAGGGTCTGTTCATAGTCTCCTAAGTCTCCGGTCCGTGACGTTCTCTCGAGTGTAGTAGGTGTGAGGTCACCCCTTTCCAGGGACCCCGAACTCCACAGAGGTCAATTTTGGCTTCAACACTTTTGGTGCGGTGAGCGTGGAGAGTCACCAGCACATAAGATCTCGAGAGGGTGTCATGACGAGAGGTCAAGGAGGTAGTGATGATCTCGGCAAGATCCCCAGCCCAGGGCCCTTTTTTGGGAGGCAAGAGTTCATGGCCTCCATCCAAGACATCATGGAGATGTTGCGAAGCATTGCTCCTTAGGGTGGTAGCTCCACCCCGATCCCCCAGGAGCTGGCTCCCCCCTTCTCGGTGAGACAGCTTCAAGGGATCTCGGCGAGACAGCTTCTAGTGATCTCGGCAAGATAGCTTCCAGGGATCTCGGCAAGACAGCTTCCAGGGATCTCGGCAAGGCTGCCCCAAGGTGGTTAGGCGAGAGTGCCCTAGGGAGGAAGGCACCCAGGCAACTCCCATCTCCAGCACATCAAGTTTTGGCAGTTGGCCAAGGGTGAAAAAGACGAAGGAGGAATCGCTCAGGGGGAAGGAACCGAGGCCCCAAGGAATAGGGAGTGAGTGGAGAGATCTCGCCCCACCAAAAGAGTTCCATATGTATTTTCCTTGTAATGAGTATCCCCTGCCAGGTTAGGTCCGGGTAGGTTGTATGTAATGTCTTTTTTCTTTACCAAGTCCCTTTGCTCCGAGACGGTTCCGCTGTCAGGCTCCCACTAGCTGGCAGGGCAGGTTGACCTCTCGTGGAGATCAGGTACCCTTTGATCTGAGATGGTTTCGCTGCCAGGCTCCCACTAGCTGGCAGGGCAGGTTGACCTCTCGTGGAGGTCAGGTACCCTTTGCTCTGAGATGGTTCCGATGCCAGGCTCCCACTAGCTGGCAGGGCAGGTTGACCTCTCGTGGAGGTCAGGTACCCTTTGCTCCGAGACGGTTCCACTGCCAGGATCCCACTAGCTGGCAGGGCAAGTTGACCTCTCGTGGAGGTCAGGTACCCTTTGCTCCGAGATGGTTCCGCTGTCAGGCTCCCAATAGCTGGCAGGGCAGGTTGACCTCTTGTGGAGGTCAGGTACCCTTTGCTCCGAGATGGTTCCGCTGCCAGGCTCCCACTAGCTGACAGGGCAGGTTGACCTCTCGTGGAGGTCAGGTACCCTTTGCTCCGAGACGGTTCCGCTGCCAGGATCCCACTAGCTAGCAGGGCAGGTTGACCTCTTGTGGAGGTCAGGTACCCTTTGCTCCGAGATGGTTCCGCTGTCAGGCTCCCACTAGCTGGCAGGGCAGGTTGACCTCTCGTGGAGGTCAGGTACCCTTAGCTCCGAGATGGTTCCGCTGTCAGGCTCCCACTAGCTGGCAGGGCAGGTTGACCTCTCGTGGAGGTCAGGTACCCTTAGCTCCGAGATGATTCCGCTGTCAAGCTCCCATCTAGCAGGCAGGGCAGGTTGACTTCTCGTGGAGGTCAGGTACCCTTAGCTCCGAGATGGTTCCGCTGTCAGTCTCCCACTAGCTGGAAGGGAAGGTTGACCTCTCGTGGAGGTCAGGTATCCTTTGCTCCGAGATGGTTCCGCTGCCAGGATCCCACTACCTGGCAGGGCAGGTTGACCTCTCGTGGAGGTCAGGTACCCTTTGCTCCGAGATTGTTCCGCTGCCAGGCTCCCATCTAGCTGGCAGGGCAGGTTGACCTCTCATGGAGGTCAGGTACCCTTAGCTCCGAGATGGTTCCGCTATCAGGCTCCCACTAGTTGGCAGGGCAGGTTGACCTCTCGTGGAGGTCAGGTACCGTTAGCTCCGAGATAGTTCCGCTGTCAGGCTCCCACTAGCTGGCAGGGCAGGTTGACCTCTCGTGGAGGTCAGGTACCCTTTGCTCCGAGATGGTTCCGCTGTCAGGCTCTCACCTAGCTGGCGGGGCAGGTTGATCTCTCGTGGAAGCCAAGTCCTTTGCTCCGAGATGGATTCCGCTGTCAGGCTCTCACCTAACTGACAGGGCAGGTTGATCTCTCGTGGAAGCCAAGCCCTTAGCTCCGAGATGGATTCCGCTATCAGGCTCTCACCTAGCTGGCAGAGCAGGTTGATCTCTCGTGGAAGCCAAGTCCTTTGCTCCGAGATGGATTCCGATGTCAGGCTCTCACCTAGCTAGCAGGGCAGGTTGATCTCTCGTGGAAGCCAAGCCCTTAGCTCCGACATGGATTCTGCTGTCAGGCTCTCACCTAGCTGGCAGGGCAGGTTGATCTCTCGTGGAAGCCAAGTCCTTTGCTTCGAGATGGATTCCACTGGCAGGCTCTCACCTAGCTGGCAGGGTAGGTTGATCTCTTGTGGAAGCCAAGTCCTTTGCTCCGAGATGGATTCCGCTGCCAGGCTCTCACCTAGCTGGCAGGGCAGGTTGATCTCTCGTGGAAGCCAAGTCCTTTGCTCCGAGATGGATTCCGCTACCAGGCTCTCACCTAGCTGGCAGGGCAGGTTGATCTCTCGTGGAAGCCAAGCCCTTAGCTCCGAGATGGATTCCGCTGTCAGGCTCTCACCTAGCTGGCAGGGCAGGTTGATCTCTCGTGGAAGCCAAGTCCTTTGCTCCGATGACGATTCCGCCGCCAGGCTCCCACTAGATGGTTGGGTCGAATGTGCCTCAGTGAGATCAAGTCCCACCCCGAGAGGATCTCCTCAGCCATGCTCCCACTAGCTGGTTGGGTCGAATGTGCCTCGGGGAGATCAAGCCCCACCCCCGAGAGGATCTCCTCAGCCAGGCTCCCACTAGCTGGTTGGGTCGAATGTGCCTCGGGGAGATCAAGTCCCACCCCTGAGAGTTTCTCCTCAACCAGGCTCCCACTAGCTGGTTGGGTCGAATGTGCCTCGGGGAGATCAAGTCCCACCCCCGAGAGGATCTCCTCAGCCAGGCTCCCACTAGCTGGTTGGGTCGAATGTGCCTCGGGGAGATCAAGCCCCACCCCCGAGAGGATCTCCTCAGCCAGGCTCCCACTAGCTGGTTGGGTTGAATATGCCTCGGGGAGATCAAGTACCACCCCGAGAAGATCTCCTCAGCCAGGCTCCCACTAGCTGGTTGGGTCGAATGTGCCTCGGGGAGATCAAGTCCCACCCCGAGATGATCTCCTCAACCAGGCTCCCACTAGCTGGTTGGGTCGAATGTGCCTCGGGGGGAGTAAAAGTCCCTTTGCTCCAATGAGTGAGTAAAGGTCCCTTAGCGAATACGTTGGGTTGGACATTTCTTTCCGAGCTAGTGCCAACCTCGAAAAGAGCGGGGATTGTGTACAACCCCGTATTCGCCCCTGTATAGTTTTAAGCTTTTGAGAGATTTTGCACTCTCGTTGGCCAATTTTGGCTCTGCCTTGGAAACATACTAGTAGGGGGAGGAAAAGTCTACCTCCCCCCAGTGTCCCTCTTTTGGGGGGCGGGTGCGACAAGTTGGCTAGCACCTACCCCGTCCCGATAGGTGCCTGGCGGCCTGGTGGGGCGAGACCGGCCGGGGGCCAGGGTCTCGCCCCGCCTCCTTCTGCTTGGCGGCCTGGTGGGGCAAGACCGGCCGGGGGCTAGGGTCTCGCCCCTGCCTCCTTCTGCTTGGAGGCCTGGTGGGGCAAGACTGGCCGGGGGCCAGGGTCTCGCCCCCGCCTCCTTCTGCTTGGCGGCCTGGTGGGGCGAGACCGGCCGGGGGCCAGGGTCTCGCCCCCGCCTCCTTCTGCTTGGCGGCCTGGTGGGGCGAGACCGGCCGGGGGCCAGGGTCTCTCCCCCGCCTCCTTCTGCTTGGCGGCCTGGTGGGGCGAGACCGGCCGGGGGCCAGGGTCTCGCCCCGCCTCCTTCTTCTTGGCGGCCTGGTGGGGCGAGACCGGCCGGGGGCCAGGGTCTCGCCCCCGCCTCCTTCTGCTTGGCGGCATGGTGGGGCGAGACAGGCCGGGGGCCAGGGTCTCGCCCGCGCCTCCTTCTGCTTGGCGGCCTGGTGGGGCGAGACCGGCCGGGGGCCAGGGTCTCGCCCCCGCCTCCTTCTGCTTGGCGGCCTGGTGGGGTGAGACCGGCCGGGGGCCAGGGTCTCGCCCCCGCCTCCTTCTGCTTGGCGGCCTGATGGGGCAAGACCGGCCGGGGGCCAGGGTCTCGCCCCCGCCTCCTTCTGCTTGGCGGCCTGGTGGGGTGAGACCGGCCGGGGGCCAGGGTCTCGCCCTTGCCCCCCTGTTTTTACCGTTCTGCCCCCCCGGCGTGGTTGTTTTCTATTGGCCCAAGGTTTTTTGGGTGTAAGGGTATTTCAGTCTTTTTACCCCCAGGACTTGGAAAAACTATAAATAGACCCCCTTGGGTGCCTTGGAGAGGGACTTCGTTTTAGCTTCCTCCTCCCTTAGCTTCTTCTTGGTAGAGTGGAGAGAGCTCTTCAAGGCACCCTAGCTCAAGCATTAGCTAGGGAGGGGAAGTGCTCAGGTAGCCTTCCGGGTGTGAGGTGGGACCTCTGCGCTAGAGCCGAGGGTCTGTTCATAGTCTCCTAAGTCTCCGGTCCGTGACGTTCTCTCGAGTGTAGTAGGTGTGAGGTCACCGCTTTCCAGGGACCCCGAACTCCACAGAGGTCAATTTTGGCTTCAACAGAGATCATTCAAAGGGGAGGCCCGCATATGACCACGCGAGGATGTGGCTCATGGAAGTGGGTCCCACATTAGCTAGGCAGGGTTAACCCTGATCACATTTATTCTTTCGTTTGCGAGACCTTAAGACAGTATTTATTATTTCTTGCGCATAATCGCGCTTCTCACAGTGGTTTAATCGATGTCTAGCTTGTTGTGAATGTATGATTTATGATGTATAATAAAATCACTTCGCTAGGGAAGTTTTGCTCGTCCCTGGTAACGAGCGAGTCGAACCAATGTTTGACTCGGTGAGGCGCGCGAGTACGAGGGCGGTGAGTGGGTTCACGCCAATTGGCCGAACCCTCTCTCCACTTGATATTTTATAAATACCTCCCTTGCGCCCGACTCTCACCCACTTCATTAGCTGCTCTCCCCTACTCATCATGCAACGACCTTCCACTCGCAACTTTGACTCGCCTGTTGGGTGGTTACGGTGATGGCTCGGAGGGAAGGCAGAACTGTGCGACCCACTTCATGGACTACATCTTCTCGGACGGGCAGGTATTAGAGGATGAGATGCTAGAGATAATCACCAAGTTCATGCCAACGGGGTTCATGGCCTGTGATCCCACTAAAGACGTGCCCCTCGATACCATAAAGGAGGACGATATCGCCTTTCCTCTCGCCCATTTTGAGAGATGGGGCTTCGCATCCCACTGTGGCATGTGGTGAAATATTTTGTAAAGTATTTTGGGGTGGTATGTGCGCAGGTCATCCCCAACACAATTGCCATGCTAGTGGCTTTCACGTGCTTCCTGCGCGAGGAGAGGATAGATTTCAACTTGACGGTTTTCTGTAAGTTGTTCATTTAACGAGTCACCAATGATGGGGTGGCCTTCCTCACAGGCTCACAAATTAAAGTCTATGAGACCATCAATAAGGCACATCACTGGACGGACCACTTCATCTTCATGAAGGGTGCGCACGGGAACGTTCCCTATGCGCCAGTCTAGATGGGCGAGTCTGTCTGCCGAGCTCCCCACATAGACGGCGAGGATGCTGGTTGCATAAGTTCTTCCTTGGGAAGAACTTTGAGGTTGCCTTCCTGCGGCGCAACCTCGACTCGCTGCTCCCAGTTCTTCCTAGTGAAGGTATGCAAATTTTTTTCATCTCACACTTTTCATTCGCCCCTAGCGGTGTTTAATTTGCGTCTAAACCTTCTTTTAACTTTGCCTACAGACGCTCGCCAAATTCCCCAGAACCTGTCCTATGTGGGGAAGGGAATGGTGGATCCCGTCCTCGCGCTCGCCAAGTTTGCAGCAGTGGCATGCGCCAACGACCTGGGATCGTCCACGACAAGCAGTAGCCGGAAGAAGAGGATTGTTGCTGATCTGGGGTTCTCATCAGGTGGGCCCTCAAAGCAATATAAGTCGATGGTCTCCAAGAAGGTGGCCCCGACTAGTGAGCCGACCTCCTCCCCTCCCCCCATCGGGGAGAGAGCTGGAGAGCGATGTGTTGGGGACACATGACTTGCACCCAAATTTTGTGATGGGGCAGAAGCCCCTAGATGGCGTTGGGCGGGCGTTGCTCGCCTGGGAGGAGGGGTCACACAGGGTGTCCCTATTCGTGCTCCTACCCTCCTGGATGGAGCAACGACACGCTGGCGAGGATGCATATGCCCTGTCCTTCGAGCTATATGGCCGCCAGGACACCGCTGAATACAACAATTTGACAATGAAGGAGCTCGCATTTGAGATCTCGTTGGCTTAACCGCGCACCACCGAGATCGCGCACATGGTCACGCGGTGCGACAGCAGCTTCACTAAGAAGTTCCACGATGCTGAATCCAAGAAGGAGCTCGCCGAGGACAAGGTTATGGACCTCGAGACGCGCCTCGAGCTCTCTCAGCGCCTTCTCGTCAGGCACTCTAGTGGTTTGGTAGGTTATTCCTGAACTTCTCTTTTTTTCCTTTTCCCATTATCTTGCCTTTCTCTCTGTATCCTTACTCCCACCTCTTTCATTGCAGAATGTCGAGACCACTGACCGCATATGGTCGCGTGTCTGTGAGATGGAGCTAGCGGACACAAGGAAAATCTCACTGAGGCCCTCGTCGAGATGACTATTGAGAATCCCGGCAAGTCCACCTCCAGCAGATGCAAGCTTCTTCATTTCACCCTGCGGGAGGTGGAGAGCACCTGCAAGCTCCTGATTATGCAGACAACAGATTCAACACTGAATATGTTGCGGAACCTTGATGCCTTGTGGGATGACTGGATGAAGCTGATTGCGGAGGATCTCATCTCAGACTTCTTTGTGTTGAAATTTATGAAGTGGAAGTGGTTGACGGATCAGGCCGGGCGGTCTGGGCGGACAGCATTGGCGGACTAGGCGGACTGGGCGGACTGTGTTGTGCGGCCTGGTGGAAGCCGGCTATCTTCTGAGCGGGTTGTTTGCATGGAGTTCACGGACTGTGCGGCCTGGTATCTGCGGATAGAGAGGCTTTGCGGACTGGTGCATTGCTCAGTGGCCATGGTGCAAGCTTGTGCTGATAGGCGGTTTGACTCGTGTCCGCTGGAAGCTTGCGGATTGATGTGTCCGCGATGTGGGCTGTTGCGGACTGGGCTTAGAGTTTGGCTGAGGCCTTGTCGAGCTCTGGTGGTACCGCAGGTGCTTTGATATGGAGATCGTTTGGCGGCCTGGTTTTGGAGTCCGGGAGTTAGCTGCTGCGATGGGGCAGGAGTGCGAGGAGCCTGCAGACTGCTGGCGGTCTGTGCTTCAGTGTTTGGCAGAGGGGGGTTTGCGTCCGCCATGCTCGCATTGGCCTTTGATGGTTTTGGACTTGGTCACACTCTGTGCCAAGACCATGGTGTCCGCGGTATCTGCCAAGTCCGCTGTGACCGGACGGACTGTTGCTGTCTGCCTTTGGTCGTGGACTTGTGGCAGATTGAGGTGTGAGTCTTGCGGACTGCCTCGGGTTGGTGCGGACTGCCATTGAAGGGGGTTTGCTGTCCTGCAGTGTTTGGAGCCTTGCGGGCTGATGCTTTGTCCGAATAGCTTGGGCAGACTGGAGAGGGTTCGCCAATGTTTGCCTTGCTCCTGACAGTTTTCCTTGGTATCCGACTAAGTCCTTGCGGACTCGGCGGATAGTGGTTTGCAATCGCGTGGGCTGGGGTGGTATCTCTATCTCTAGGGCGGTGACCACACTCCTCACCTCGCCTATAAATAGGACCCCCCTGGTAGGTCTACAGTAACTTGAGAAACTTGAATGAACAGTAAGTTGGGTTGGGCAAGGAGCTGCGGTCTCGTTTGTCAGTCCGCACGGATTGATTCAGTGCTGACGTTTGCTGTGTGCAGGTCGCGCGGTTTGCTTCAAGGAGCCAGGAGTTTGGCTGTGACTTCGGTCAAGTACTTGGAAGTGTGCGGTCTCTGCGGACTCAGTAGGAGGTCGCTCTGCGGCTTGTCAGTTCTGTTTCATCTTTGCCAGCTTCAAAAACCTGTCCTTCGGCTTCAGGCGGGTAGGGGGTGTTCCTCAGTTCAGCTTCAGCGGGAGACGAATAACGGTGTGTCAGCGCGGCCTCGCGGCTTCGGCGGACTGCGTGGCTATTCAGCGGATTGCAGCTAAGTGCGGGCGATCTCAGCGGACTCGGCGACCTCGCTGTCTCGGCGGACTCCGGTGCTGTCTGCCCGACTTGTTTTTTGTTGCATGTCTGTTTACAGCTGTTATACTAGCGAAATCATGTCTCACTATGTATGCCTCGTGGTGTTAAGAAGTGAATGAATAAAAGACCTGCTTGTGCTTCCATTATTTGTTGGGTATAACCCTTGTTCCTTGGTTTTCGCTGGTTCAACGTGAGAACTGGGTAGTTCCGAAGATATTAAATTGGCGTTTGGGCTATCTTGCTGACCACGTTGAGAAAATTTAACATGGTATCAGAGCGAGGTTCAGTTGCGTGAGCGGAAGTCAACCAGCGTTGTTACTCAGTGATTGAGTGGTGATCAACCTGTGTTGTTGCTCGGAGCTTCTGAAAGGGTGCCAACAGGTGTTGCAATGGAAGGGAGTTTTGCAAGAGGTCTGGACATTGAACTATTAACGCCGACTAACTTCAAGAAGCGGAAGTCGTGCATGAAAAGTTATCTTCTTGGTGAAGAGCTGTGGGAAGTCGTCGGTGGTGATGACAGACAGGAAGTGACTGCTGCGTTCGGTACTGCTGAGCATGTTAGGCTCTGGAGAAGAACAAATGCTAAGGCAGAGTTCATTCTGAAGAGAGCCATGTCTCCGGAATTGTTTGATCACATCGTTGGGTGTGAGTCGGCTGCTGATATTTGGACAACCATTGATAAGTTGTTCAATAGGAAGAATGTGGCGCGGCTTCAGTTCTTGGAGAATGAGTTGGCCAGGGCAACTCAGGGAGACCTTTTCATCTACAAGTACTTCTTAAAGATGAAGAGCTTGTGTGCTGAGCTGTTAGCACTGAATCTTGATGAGCCTATCTCTGAGGCAAAGATGAAAAGGCACATTATCCGCGGCTTGCGGAAGGAGTATGTGGCATTTGTTACATCTGTTCAAGGGTGGGCTACTCAGCCATCTTTGCTGGAGCTGGAGAATCTGCTTGCCTCGCAGGAGAGCTTAACAAGGCAGATGGCTGGAGTGAACCTGAATCAGGAAGGCAGCAAATCTTTCTTCTCAGGCAAAAAGAAAGGATGGGAAAGGAAGAAGAAGAAGAAGGTGCAGGCCGCTGGTGAGAAGGAGACTTCAACTTCATATCAGCCGGAGAGGAGCAATGCTCCTAAGGACTGGAAGAAGAACATGAAGTGCTACCGGTGTCATCAGCGAGGGCACTTCAAGCGGGACTGCAAGGTCAAACTGTAGCCTGGGCATGCTGCGGGAAAGGAGGAAGCTTGCTCGAGAAGTGAAGAAGCAGAATGGGGCGGAGCTTTTATGACGGGCACTTGTGTCCGGGCCTTGTCTGCTGAGGACTTCAACGGCGAGTGGTTCGTGGACTCCAGGTATGGTCATCACCTCACCGGAGACAAGTCAAAGTTCAACTCCATGCAGGCGTACTCAGGTAATGAAGCTATTATCACTGCTGATAATACTGTTTATGCAGTAGAGAAAGAGGGGGTCGTGTCTTTGGGTAGTGATCAGGGGCCACTCACGTTAAGGAGTGTGTATCACGTGTCGGGCATGAAGAAGAACCTCTTCTCGGTGACCAATGCGGTAGACATCAGGTATCACGTTCTGTTTGGGCCAACATACGTGAGGTTCCTTCGCAATGTATCAGCGGTGAAGGCTGATGTTGCTCATGTTGGGAGGAGGGTGAAGAACTTGTTTGTTCTTTCCACCAGTGCTTATGTTGATAGAATGAGGGCCAATGATAGTGCTGCTATCTGGCATGAGAGGCTGGGGCATGTTGGCATGGACAAGCTGAAGGCGATGGCTAGTAGAAGTCTGGTGAGGGGGTTGTCGAAGTTGTCCTCCTTTAGTGATGGGCATGTTTGTGCGAGCTGTTAATACGGTAAGGCACATCGCCTTCCGTTTGATAAATCACAAACAAGGAGCAAGAAACCATTGGAGTGTATTCATGGCGACCTGATGGGACCGACGGTTACTGCCAGCCTTGGTGGAAGCAGATACATACTTGTCTTGGTTGATGACTACTCAAGGTATACTTGGGTGTACTTCTTAAAGGAGAAGTCGGAAGCCTTCCATTTGTTCGTGGAGTTCAAGGAGTTGGTAGAAGGCCGGCTTGGCTTGCAGATTAGGAAGTTTAGAACTGATAACGGGGGTGAGTTTGTCTCCTCTGAGTTTTCTATCTTCTGCAGGAATCACGGGATCCAACATGAGCTTACTTGTGCTCACACTCCACAACAAAATGGGGTAGCGGAGCGGAAGATCAGTCATCTGACGGAGACCTGCAAATGCTGGCTTCATACGAAGGATATCCCAAGGTCCTTTTGGGCGGAGGGAATGTCTTGTGCTACTTATGTTATCAACCGGATGCCACTCAGCCCTATCAACATGAAGACTCCTATTGAGCTGTTGCTGAAGGAGAAGCCGAGTGTTGGACACCTTAGGGTGTTCGGTTCAACTTCCTATGTGCATGTCCCGGATGCTTCACAGACAAAGCTGGATGCGAAGGCAAGGAAACTTGTCTTTGTTGGCTACGATGAGCGGAAGAAGGGATGGAAATGCATGAACCCTGTGACGAAGAAGTTCGTGGTATCAAGAGACGTTGTCTTTGACGAGCTGACATCATATGGAGGTGTCTCGGTGGAGCTAACCAGAAGTAGCAAGATTGATGAAGCACCGGTGGTGGCTGCTGAAGGCTTGGAAGAGGAGCATGCTGTTTCACCAGCAGCTCCTGTTGCTTCTAACTCCAAGGCTGAGCCTTCTGGCTCAGGAAGCAGGGGGAGCACTACTCAATGCTTGCCCCAAGTAGGAGTGGAGCCTGAAGAAGCAACGGAAGCCGTGAGCAAGGAGCCGATTCTTCGGAGATCGAAGAGGGTGGTCAAGCCACCGGCTCGGTACTGTGATGGGAATGCAGTGAGTTTTGTCTCCTGCTTCTTTACAGGTCCTCTGGATGAGCGAGAGCCTGCAAACTTCAACGAGGCCACTGGAGTGAAGGAGTGGGAAGGTGCCATGAAAGAAGAGATTGATGCTCTGAAGAAGAATGAAACCTGGGACCTTGTGCCCAAGGTTGATGACATTACTCCGGTTACTTGCAAGTGGGTGTATAAGTTGAAAAAGAAGGCTGATGGGAGCATTGATCGGTTTAAGGCTCGCCTGGTCGCTAGAGGATTCTCACAACAGTATGGGGAAGACTATGAGGAGACATTCAGTCCAGTTGCGAAGATGACTTCAGTAAGAGTGGTGATCGCCTTGGCTGCTAACAAGGGATGAAGGTTGTGGCAACTCGATGTGAAGAATGCCTTTCTTTACTGAGAGATTGACAAGGACATCTTCATGGATCAGCCGCTTGGTTTTGTCTCTGAAAAGCATCCGGATTATGTCTGCAAACTCAGGAAGGCTCTCTATGGGTTGAAGCAAGCTCCTAGAGCGTGGTATGAGAAGATTGTAGAGTACTTGCAATTCTGTGGATATCTTGCTTCTAACTTGGATTCAAGCTTGTTTGTCAAGAAGAAGGGAGAGCTACGAGTCTTGGTCCTGCTGTATGTGGATGACATGATCATCACAGGGAATTCAGAGGGGGAAGTAGCAAGACTCAAGGCTGAGCTTGCTATACGCTTCGAGATGAAAGACTTGGGAGAGTTGCATCACTTTCTCGGTCTGGAAGTGGAGAGGAAGGAGTGCGGATTCTCATTAGCCAGAAAGGGTATGCTGATCGCATTGTGAAGCGGTTCGGCATGGGCGAAGGGAAGAAGTGCTCTACTCCACTAGAACCTGGGCTGAAGCTTCGAGGAGATGAGGGAAGGGTTCTTCATGATCCCTTGGTGTTCAGGGCTCTTGTTGGGAGCTTGATTTATCTGACGATTACAAGGCCGGATATAGCTTATGCTGTTGTCCGAGTAAGTCGGTATATGGCTGAACTAAGGCAATCTCATCTAGTGGCGGCAAACGGAATTCTGAAGTATGTCAAGGTGATTTCTGACATGGGACTCCTCTATGGATGGGACTCGGAGTTTGCGTTGCTCGGGTACACGGATGCTGACTATGGCAGTGATTCAGATGATCAGAGGTCTACTTCAGGTTATGTGTTCACTTGCGGTTCGGCTAGCATCTCGTGGTGTAGCAAGAAGCAGTACTCGGTGTCGGTTTCAACCACGGAGGCGGAGTATAAGGCTTCGGCCTTGGCTGCTCGGGAAGCCGTTTGGTTGAGGAGGCTTATAGAGGATGTTCATGAAGAAGTGCAAGAGCCTACTTTACTCCGGGGTGACAATGAGAGTGCTCTCAAACTGGTTAACAATCCAGTGTGTCACGCCAGGACCAAACATATAGAGATTGATCATCATTTCATCAGGGAGAAGGTGTTGGAAGGATCTCTGCTGGTCGGGCATGTTCGGAGTGAAGATAATCTTGCTGACATCTTCATGAAGCCACTATCGAAGGGGCCTTTTGAACGCTTGCGCAGCTTGCTGGGCTTGGTCACCACTTCCCACTTCAAGGGGGAGTGTTGAAATTTGTGAAGTGGAAGTGGTTGACGGATCAGGCCGGGCGGCCTGGGCGGACAGCATTGGCGGACTAGGCGGACTGGGCGGACTGTGTTGTGCGGCCTGGTGGAAGCCGGCTGTCTTCTGAGCGGGTTGTTTGCATGGAGTTCGCGGACTGTGCGGCCTGGTATCTGCGGATAGAGAGGCTTGCGGACTGGTGCATTGCTCAGTGGCCGTGGTGCAAGCTTGTGCTGATATGCGGGTTGGCTCGTGTCCGCGGGAAGCTTGCGGATTGATGTGTCCGCGGTGTGGGCTGTTGCGGACTGGGCTTAGAGCTTGGCTGAGGCCTTGTCGAGCTCTAGTGATACAACAGGTGCTTTGCTGTGGAGATTGTTTGGCGGCCTGGTTTTGGAGTCCGGGAGTTAGCTGCTGCGATGGGGCAGGAGTGCGAGGAGCCTGCGGACTGCTGGCGGTCTGTGCTTCGGTGTTTGGCGGACGGGGGTTTGTGTCCGCCATGCTCGCATTGGCCTTTGATGATTTTGGACTTGGTCACACTCTGTGCCAAGACCATGGTGTCCGCGGTATCCGCCAAGTCCGCTGTGACCGGGCGGACTGTTGCTGTCTGTCTTTGGTAGTGGACTTGTGGCAGATTGAGGTGTGAGTCTTGCAGACTGCCTCGGGTTGGTGCGGACTGCCATTGAAGGGGGTTTGCTGTCCTGCAGTGGTTGGAGCCTTGCGGGCTGATGCCTTGTCCGCATAGCTTGGGCGGACTGGAGAGGGTTCGCCAATGTTTGCCTTGCTCCTGGCGGTTTTCCTTGGTATCCGGCTAAGTCCTTGCGGACTCGGCGGACAGTGGTTTGCAATCGCGCGGGCTGGGGTGGTGTCTCTATCTCTAGGGCGGTGACCACACTCCTCACCTCGCCTATAAATAGGACCCCCCTGGCAGGTCTACAGTAACCTGAGAAACTTGAGTGAACAGTAAGTTGGGTTGGGCAAGGAGCTGCGGTCTCGTTTGTCAGTCCGCGCGGATAGATTCAGTGCTGACGTTTGCTGTGTGCAGGTCGCGCGGTTTGCTTCAAGGAGCCAGAAGTTTGGCTGTGATTTTGGTCAAGTACTTGGAAGTGTGCGGTCTCTGCGGACTCAGCAGGAGGTCGCCCTGCGGCTTGTCAGTTCTGTTTCATCTCTGCCAGCTTCAATAACCTGTCCGCCGGCTTCAGGCGGGTAGGGGGTGTTCCTCAGTTCAGCTTCAGCAGGAGACGAATAACGGTGTGTCCGCGCGGCCTCGCGGCTTCGGCGGACTCCGTGGCTATTCGGCGGATTGCAGCTAAGTGCGGGCGATCTCAGCGGACTCGGCGACCTCGGCGACCTCGCGGTCTCGGCGGACTCCGGTGCTGTCCGCCCGGCTTGTTTTTTGTTGTTTGTCTGTTTACAGCTGTTATACTAGCGAAATCATGTCTCGCTATGTATGCCTCGTGGTGTAAAGAAGTGAATGAATAAAAGACCTGCTTGTGCTTCCATTGTTTGTTGGGTATAACCCTTGTTCCTTGGTTTTCCGCTGGTTCAACGTGAGAACTGGGTAGTTCCGAAGATATTAAATTGACGTTTGGGCTATCTTGCTGACCACGTTGAGAAAATTTAACACTTTGCACCAGCGGCGAGCCCACCTTCCTCAGGATGCGGATACTCGCCTTCGGAGGATGATGACACGGAGGGCCCGCCCCTGGATTCACCAGCGTGCTGCGAGCTCTGAATTTTTTGTTATTTTTTGTGATGTAATGGCTATTTTGCCGAGAATATTTTTCTGATACAATAATCTTTCTGTTCGTTGCTCGCCTTTTTATGTTCTATTTAGTATTTATATATTTAGATTTCTTTTTCATCTTAGCTTGCAACAGAGCACTCCGCCTTCTGGCCAGCGGACTCGCCGTGACGATCGGCATGCCCCATCTCGGCTCGCGAAAACCGAACTCAGTGATCCTAGTGTGCATGTGAGCACCCTTTACATAGTGGACGTGAGATCCTTGTCATCATCCTCTTGTAGATCGAGGTGAGACTGGAGTACGAGGAATTCATTCGTGTATTCGTCTATTGATAATTTATCTTAGCGTAGGTTGTGTAACATATGATAGAGGATCTGCAAATAATTAGGTAGAACATACCTTTTTCGTAGTTGTGTTTTAAATTATGCACATGTGGTGATGGAGAGCATGCCTAAATTAAATTTAGAGTGCTCAACTGTCCTCACCAAACTAGGGCAGACCCTTTCAGTCAAGGGTGACGTACTTAACCTGTCTAGCCCAGGACAACTGCTTAAAAGCCATAAAATGATCTATCCTATCACATCATTTTAAACAACACTCGGATTCTAATCATTTTTCAAAATCGTCGAGATCTAACTTGGCTTCTAAAAATCCTATCGGAGTGGATCCCTTACGTTTTTGTGCTCCTATTCAAAATGTTGTGGATTAGAGTTTTCGAACTCTGGATTCCTAAGATTAGGATATGCTAAATTTGGTGTGGATTATTTGCTAAATGTTAGGTGACCTCTAATGTGTTAACACTCGCGTGTAATCCATTTATTACTTGTTCCACATCTCGCATGTTCACGTTAACACTCATACTCCACATTTCAACTGTTTTAATCAAAATTTAAATTTATGCGTTCAAATCGGTAACACTATCTTTGAAATGACCCACACAAATTTCTATTTAAAATAATTGTTTTTAGCTCTCACAAATTTTCAAAGTTCAAAAAAAGATTATATGAATTTAAATATTTTTTCCCATTTTTAAAAAAAGAGAATATTTTATGCTTTAAAACATTTTTCTAAAATTTTAAAAGAGCTTTTATTTTAGATTTGAGACAACCCGAATGGGAATAAATCTTTATTTTGTTATCTTAAATTGCAAATTAAACAAGAGAATATATTTTTTTTAAGAAATTAAATTAAGTTTGACTGATTTTTAAAAAGAAATATTAGAAAGTTTTCAAAACAAAATTGTAAACTACTTTAATTGGGTATAAGGCATCCACACAGTTTTCTCTCATCATGATCATCGAGTGGGGTTATGCGTGTCTGGAGATAGAGCACTCCAAAAGGATATTCAGGAGGTATAAGGCATCTGTTACTTGGAGCTTATCCGCAGAAAGACGCTTTGGTAATAGCTATTTTCCTGTTGATTTTTGGCATAGCTGTGTTTTATAGACTTGGGCACTTAAAGTCCTCCGCTTGAAACTGGATCCTAAGATCTCAGTTCAAGGAGGCTCAAGTAAGTTTCGTTAATAATTACTTCAAAAAAATCTTTCATAAAATTGGGTCCAAAAAACAGACGAAAAATTTGAATTTTTATATAAAACAAAAAATGAACTTCTCATATGGTATACAAGGATATCTTCAGGAGTAGAATCTCTTCAATGTCATCGTTGCTCAAAGTATTTGTTAATATCTTGACTGTCGATATTCTGCAGTTGATATCGTTCGTTCTTGAGGACTTCCTTAACTATGAAAGGTCCAAACCAATTTGGATTGAGCTTTCCAACTGACTGCATTCTTCCGGCCACATCCACTTTCTTCAAAACCATATCCCCGACTACAAACTGCTTGATTCTTACATTTTTATCAAAATACCTCGACATTCTTCTCTTAACCTCTTCTATCCTGGTGACAGCTAAGTCTTGAAGTTCTTCGATCAAATCCCAGCTGCAATGCATAATTTCTTCGTTTTCCTCCATCCACTTTTCATTTTCCTGTTTTGACAGCAGAACTTTTAGACTCATCACACTGAATTCTACAGGAATTGCTACTTCCAAGCCATGGGATAGTTGGAACGGCGTTTCTCCCATTGCAGTTGTGGGTGTTGTTCTTAATGCCCATAATATTGAAGGTAATTATTCGGCCCAATCTCGCTGAACATTCTTCACTTTTTTCTTTAATAAGTTGAGGATCGATTTGTTTGATGCTTCAACCCATCCATTGCAATGTGGATGCATCCGAGGTGAATCTAAGGTCAACCCCAAGTTACTGACAAAAATTGTCTAGCTCCTCACTGGAAAATTGAGGATCATTATCGGTAATTATAGCCATTAGGATTCCAAATCTACAAATTTTCTCTCCCCAAATAATTTTCTTGACAATCTGGGTGGTTGTCTTTACGAGAGGCTTTGTCTTGATCTTGCTAAAATAGTCGATCATCATACAAATGTAGCGTCGCTGCCCGCTTGACATTGGGAAAGGCCCTAGGAGATCCATTCCCCAAATCACAAAAGGCCATGGGGTGGATATTGGATGTAGTTGTTGAGCATGATGATGTTATAATGAAGCAAACTTTTGACAATGGACTCACCTCTTTGCATATTGCTCCTCATCTTCCCACATTTTGGCCAAAAGTACTCTTGTCTCATGATTTTATTTTTGAGCGTTCTTCCTCTTGAATGACTCTAACATTCTCTAGAATGAACCTCTTGAGTACTCTTGGTACTTCTTTCTCTTAAACACATCTTGTTAATGGTAGTAGAGAAGTCTTTTGGTACAAGACCCCCCAAATGAGGAAGTAATGTGAGGCCTTTAGTTGGAAACTCCTCCTGTCAACTACCAAGGGGTGAAAGCTCCCGACTGAGATGTAATAGATGAACGGATCCATCCACAAAGGTCGATGATTGATCTCCATTATCTCTTCTTCTTGTATTGCGGGATAGAAGAGTTCTGTGAAAGCTTCTCTTGGTAGAGGTCCATGTTTCGCTATATCATCAACCTCCGAATTTTATTGTTATAGAATATAGTGAATGTTGAATGTCTTGAAAACTCCAATCTCCTTATTTGCAATCTCCAAGTACTTCTTGAGTATTGAATCCTTATCCTCGAGCATATCAATGATCTGGGAAGACATAACCAAAAAATCGGTGTGTATCACAACATTTTCTACCCCCATCTCTTTCCCAAATCTTAATCCAACAATTAATGCTTTATATTCTGCTTGATTGTTGATTATATCAAAATGGAGTTTAACTACTTTCTCAATCACTATGCCATTCGGATTGACCAAGATTACTCTAGCCCCATAAGTGTTTTTCCCTGAAGAACCGTCCGCATATAATTTCCAAGCTATTGGCATTTAGATATTATTTTCTTAATCGCCTCCCTCTACAAATTTGGTCATGAAGTCTGCCAAAACCTGAGATTTGATGGTTGTCCGGGGTACATATGAAACATTGAACTCTCCAAATTCAATATCCCATTTTGCCATCCATTCGGGCTGCTTCGACTTTTGTACGACATTCTTCAAAAGGTTATCGGTTACAACTTGAATTGGATGAGCCTAGAAATAGTGGTGAAGTCTCTGTGCTTATATTATCTGGGTGAAGGCCAACTTTTCGAGAATCTGATGCCTTCTTTCTACATCCCTCAATACTCACCTGGCATAATGAATCGAGAATTCTTTCTTTCCTTCTTCTCGGACAAGCACAAAACTTACTGCTTCAGGCCCCGATCCTAAATAGATGAGGTTTTCTTCCTCTTAGAGCTTTGGAGGAGGAGCGTTGATGTCAACAGCTTTTTAAGTTCTTTGGAGGCTTGATCACATTCTTCGATCCACTCAAATTATGAATTTGCTCAAAGTGCATTGAAGAAGGATGAACACCAGACCTGTTGGAGTATGCATTCCATACTCTTTGGTTTGAGAATTACAAATCTCAAATGTATTTGATCATAGTATATTTTTGGTGTGTGGATATCACAGGAAAAATACTCTGGTAAATTTGGTTTAATTAAGGGTTGCAAATTTTCGAAGAAGAAGATATCGCTGGTGATAGATTACTATCGTCAGGAAATAGTGTAATGACGTCAACAATGACCCACAAGACATGGACACGATACGCATTATTCTGAGATATCACCAGGCAATATCGATATCGTGACCTGATAGACCCACGTCCATACACGATCTCCATCTTCCCAGAGCAGTTATCGCAGAGTGGGACACGTGGCAGCTGGAGGATATATCGCAGGAGATAACAACCTATCGTTGGGCGATAGCGAGAAAATGATAAATAGGTTGGATTTCAGGAATTTTTTGTTATACAGCTCCTAGAATTTTCATTATGGTGCATTCCCAGCCAGATAACTCTAGAAACTAGAAAAACTCCTAAGTTCCTAAGGAAGTTCAAGAGCGAAGAAGAGACTGTTCGTGTATTTCAATTCAGGCAATCTTCGCATGGATTCATCATCTTCTTCAGCGCTCAAGTCTGGAGGGAGTTTAATTTCATTCTACATTTTGTATTCTTTTCATTACTTTTTGTAAACTATAGAGAATTCGTCGTCTTGTGAGTGACAACTAGGCCCTTGTGCGGTTTATGGTAAAATCATCATCTTGTGTGCAGTGAATAGGTCATGGAGTGATCTAGGGGGAGGGTAGAGGTTGTATCTAAGGAGAGATGAGTTATAATCAGCCGATCCTTGGGAGAAGGATTGGTGAAATTACAAAAGAAGATTTTCATCTATAGCCTCAATTTCAAGCTCTATTGAAATCATTGTTCATGTTTTTTATCATTTGCGAAATAAAAATTTCAATTTGATTTTCCAAAAATTTCTAAGTACTTGTTTCATATTTCTGATTGTGAGAATTTCTACTTAAGTCTCATTATTATTTTATTGAGTTAAAAATTTGTTTATAAATATTATATGCCCATATTCACCCCACGCCCACCCCCTCTAAGGGTGCCTCAAAATCAAACACTTGGTATCAGAGTAAGCTACTCCAAAATGGTATTATCATCGGGAGTAATGACGCATAATGATCACACATTTTCTGAGGGGCAAGGAATTAGTCGACCTCTCTTATTCACTGACACTTATTATAACTATTGGAAAACTCGAATGTGTTGCTTTGTAATTGCGTTAGATACTGATGTTTGGGGAATGATTGAATAATACTACACTCCACCTACAATGGTAGTTGGAAGTGTTACTATGGAAAAACTAAAAGATAAATGAAATTACTTAGACAAGCTAAGGTTTAAAAATAATGCTGAGGTCATGAACGCTTTATTTTGTGCATTAGATATAATTGAGTTTAATATTATTGAATAAGATTTGCTTACGATATTTGGAATTTACTTGAAGTCACTCATGAAGGTACTTCACATGTGAAGGATTCAAAATTATTTCAAATGGAGTCAGAATTTGAAAAATTCAAGATGGAAGTTGATGAAGATGTTGATTCTATGTACACAAGATTTACAAAGATCATCAATGATTCCACAGTACTTGGCAAGAATTTCTTAAATTATGATTTAGTAAAAAAAAGATTCTTAGATTGCTTCCCCCGAAGTTCAATCTCTCCATCTCGGAGTCACATGATCTAAAGTCTCTTAAAATTGAGAGTCTCATCAGAAATCTCAAAACTCCTGAGGTGGAGTTAAAGATTCAACAATAAGAGTCCAACTTATAGACGAAGAAGAAGGTGTTAGCATTGAAATTGAAAAAGGAAGAGGAGAGTGAAACTGATGAGGATGATGAAGAGGATGGTGAAAGTCTATTTGTGAAGAAGTTTAAAAGATTTATGAGAAATCCGGAGATGAGAAATTCGTTTAAGAAGTACTTTAATAAGAAGACGTCGAGTTTTAAGAAAGGAAAAGGAAGGGTAAATAATGAAGATGTTGAGGATTGTCCATCACCAGAATGCTATTACTGTAGAAAATTGGACATATTCAAAGCAAGTGCCCAAAATGTCTGAAAGAGGATAAGAAAAAAGCACAAAAAGGACAAGATGAAGGTACTAAAGGCAGAGACTTTGGATGATTTCTCATCTCTCATCTGAGGATTCAAGGGATCAAATTCTGACAATGTTGAGGAGGCCAACATGTGCTTAATAGGAAAGAGCACTACACTATCTGATGATGAATGCAGTGTCCAAAGTGACACTGAGGTAACTCCTCCTACTTATGATGAATTATATTCTGAATTTTTACAAACCTATAAATTTTTTGATAAGAGTTTAAAGGATATTGTCTTATTGAAATCTGAAAATAAAGTTTTAATGAAAGAAAATAAAAAATTATCAACTGAATTAAAAGTGCTAGGGAAGGAGAAGATGACTTGTCAAGAGTGCGATCATTCTTTGGTAAGGACTCAAGATTTAGAAGAAGTTTTTGCTAAGTCCCAATATAATATTGAATTTCTTACTAAGGAAAAAGGTGACTTGGAAAGATCTCTCAAATTTTCTTGTTCTCAAGTAGAAGAAGGCAAGAATGTTTTTGCAAACTGGTGTGTCATGCTAGTTACTGAAAACACCGCTTTGAAAGCTCTAATCCATGACCTGAATATGGCAATTAAAAAATTCAGAATTGGCCAAAAAATATGTGTGTTGGGAATTGTGCCCTACAATGTTCCTCAGGATTTGAAGTTGCATCACCATTCATGCTAAGGGGCATAATATATTTGATGTGTACTTTAGTTCATGCATGCAGGTAGTCCATGATTGGACATGTAAAGAAAAATGAGTTGGGCAGTAAACTCAAATTTCGTCGAACTCAACTTAAGAGTTCATCGAAATCAGCTTGCTGATTGTCGAGCTCAACTCAGCATATGCTTAAGAATTCAGGATACAAAATTCATCAAACTTAGCTCGAAATTCATCGAGCTTAGATTACAGTTTGTCGAGCTCAGCCCAAAGCTTGTCAAGTTAAAGCCAAAAAATCTGTCTAAGGCATAAGAGCTGAGTCCGCTGAGAAGAAGGTATTGAGACCGCTTAGACAGCTGAGACAGCTAGGAAGATAGCGTTGAGACAGCTAAAGAAAACTGAGAAGATGTCGTTGAGACAGCTGAGAAGATGGCGTTGAGATAGCTGAGACAGCTGATAAGATGGCATTGAGACAGTTGAGACAACTGAGAAGATGTCATTGAGATAGTTGAGACAACAAAGAAAAAGTTAGCTGAAAACTTTCTAAGTCTAGAAGCGTTGAGTGAAGCAAGTTCACTCAACGCTTCTAAATAAAACAGGAAACACTGAGATAGTCAAGTGGTAAACAGCTGAGAACAAAATTAGCTGAAATTTTTCTAAGTCTAGAAGCATTGAGTGAAGCAAGTTCATTCAACGCTTATAATAAAGGGGAAAGCGCTGAAACAAAGAATTGTCTCAGCTGATAAATGAAAATCCGTGGAGACTACTGAGACAAATCCGCTGAGACAGATAAAGTGCAAAAAATGCTGAGACAACAGATAAGAGAAAAGCGTTGAGACAAAGGCTTGTCTCAGCTAATAATGGAAAACCGCTGAGACCGCTGAGACAAAAACTGCTGAGACAAAGCCAGGAAATTTTCTAAAGTCCAGAAGCACTGAGAACCAATGCTGATGGCGTTGAGTGTCTCAACATCACTCAACGCTTGATATGATTTAGGAAAATTTTCTAAGTCCAGATATTGATGACCACTGCTGACGTCATCAAAGTCAAAACTGCAGGAAGCCGTTGCGGGAAAGCTACTACAGCGCTGAAAGATGTTTTGTCCCTTTCTGATGAAGTTGGCGCTCACCAATCTTTGGTGGGCCCACATACTATAATGTCATTAATTCAAATCAACGCATATAAAAGGGGAAATAGTAGCATTAGGGTTAACAAATCCAAGAAATAGATAGAGGCGGCTGGACATTTACTTCCGATCAAGCTTGAAAGCTGAAGTCCAGCCAAGATAGCCTAAAGGCAAGAAAGGATAGCTGAAGCTCTTCAAGTTCAGCAAGGGTGTTCTTTACAGAATAGTTTAGCTGATTTATCTCTCAGTAAAGTGGAAGCTGCTCACAAGTTCAGCAAGGATAGTTATAGAAGAAGGCTGATTCCTTCTACAGCAGGTGAGCTGGACTGAAATATGCCCAGTCCAGCAAAGTTGACCCAGAGTAATTACTCTGAGTTAGTTATTTTATTTTATTCAACTCTTTATTCATTTCCTGTAGGATTCAGGTTTCCTGAATCTGAGTGTAGGTCACTTTGTGCCTGAGCTGTAGGTGACAAATTTATCACTGAGGTAGGTGCCTGGAGGGGCACTGAGGTAGGATCCAAGTGAGGATCTGAGTTATAGGGCTAAAGTTCCTAAGGTAGGAGAGTGCTGCTCTCTAAGTGTAGGGCTTTTGTGCCTGATGTAGGTTACAAGCTTGTCACTGAGCTGTATGTTCCTGGAGGGGCACTGAGGTAGGTGCCTGGAGGGGTACTGAGCTGTAGGAGTGTTGCAGCACTCTGAGAGTAGGGTCTTGTGCCTGAAGTTGTAGGGCTGAAAAGCTTGAGTTGTATGCCTTAGAGATATGGCTGAGGTAGGTGGCTTGCGGGTCACTGAGTGTAGGAGCACTACAGAGCTCTGAGGTAGGATCCTTTGGGATTTGAGGTAGGGCTGTCCTCCCAGCCTGAGTGTATGGCTTAACAGCCTGAGTTAGGTAGTCTGCTGACCACTGAGTGTAGGCCCTTATGGCTGAGAAGTGAGTCTTGGAGGAGATTTGAAGATCCTGCGGGATCTGAGGTGTAGGCTCTTAGGAGTAGTTTGAAGAAATTGTGTCGAGTCCAACAAATAAGCTTGGATAGATGGAGAGGGAAAGTGGATGTACCCAATTGGGGAACCACTATAAATTCTTGTGTTTGCTGTGTGTGCTTGTTTGTCTTTGTAATTGCAGGATTTAAGGACAAACTCTAGATAGAACAAGTTGAAAATAGCAAAAGTTTTAGTAAAAGCTCAAATACATATTCACCCCCCCTCTAGGTGATTAGCTAACCTAAAGTTAAATAACTTTCAAGTGGTATCAGAGGGGGGTTACTCAAAAAGGATTTAACAATCTGAGTATACCTCCAAGGTTACCTAAAAGGGTTACACTTGTGGATTCAAAAGAGAACCACAAGGAATGGAGCTTTAAGTCTGCAACAAGGAGAACCTTAAGACTTGGAAAGAAAGAGTCAAGCAAATCATGAAAGCCTCTGATCTTACGGTGCTTGCAACAGCTCAAGAAGGACCCTTCATCCCCATGAAGGTCTCAACTTCATATGTATGCATCCTGACTCCAAAGAGTTATGCAGAGATGTCTGAAGAAGAAATCAACCTCGCATCTCTGGATAAGAGGGCACAACACATCATGGTGAGTACTATGGATGACTCAACACTCATGAGAGTTGTCCACTGCAAGTCAGCCAAAGAGATGTGGGATTCTCTCACCGACTATATGGAAGGGACAGGGAAAGTCAATCTTTCTGACAGTGGCTCAGAGTCTGAAGATGAGAAGAAGAAGAAAAAGACCTTTTGACCAAGAAGGAGAGAAGCTGGATAGATTCTTCATCCTCAGGTTCTGAAGATAAAGAGGAAGAAGCCTACTTAGGGCTGCTATCAGTTGTTGTAGATCTAGAAGAAGTGGAATATCCTACTGCCAGGATAGGAACCAGGGCCTCTGTGTCACTCTCAGACAGTGACAATGAGGAGGATGAAGAAATCTATGGATGCCATGGGTTGATGGCAATGCCTGCAGAAGAGAGAAGTCAGGAAGAATCAGAATCAATCAAGGTACAATCTCTCTCAAATTCTTCATCTTTCTCTGACTTTGAATCCAGTCCCGATACTGGTACATCTTCATCCTGTGATGAAGACTGCTATGAATTTGTGACTGATGTCAATCAATTGATTGACAAGTTTAGACTACTCTTAATTGCACTAAAGGAGAGCAGATTACTTTCCAAGAGGCAAGCCAAGGAATTAGAGGTCCTAAGGCCTTATAAAACTCTCTATAACAATAAATCTATTAAGTTTTATAAGAAAAGTCATGAGATGTCTGAGCTCAAGAAAAATCATGAGTGTCAGACCATGCTTCTAGAAGAAAAAAAGAAGCTAATCAGATATCTGGAAAAAAAGTGCTCAGAGAGGTTGGGGATTGTGATTAACCCTTCTCAGTCACATGGCCAGTTGCCAAAAGCTGCAACTTGCCAAGTCCCTGAAAAGCTGGGTATTGACCACATCAATCACCACTTCAAATCTAATTGCCCTAATAAGAGGACAGTGTTTCAGAAGGCAAATACACCTTCTAAAACTGTCAAGTTTGCACCACTCCTGAAAGATCAATCAAATGTGTGCTCCACCAGTGGGTTGAAGGCACATGATCCAAGAAAGAGTGACATTATCCACTTTAGCCACAAAGTTCAGGAGGAGATCTTTAGATTTGAATCCAAGTATCCTTTATCTAAGTAAATGAGAATGTCCACTAGATGGTAGTCTCCAAAAATACATCAGGCCCATTTTGGACCAGCTGTATTTAGTTCATCAGCACCTTCACTTAGGAAGAAGGGGGCATCATCATGCAATTCTCATCCAACAAAGCCTGGTGTTGCTCACATCTCTCATGGATAGCAGTTCTGTGCTGTCATAAAGAGAAGATACAACATTCACAAATGTTGGTGTTGTGAAAAAGTGTGTCACTTTGTCATTGATTGTTGGCATAACCTGAATGTGACTAGTGGACAGAAAGGTGCTCAGCCCAGGCAGAGAGTTAGGCAGATATTTTATGATGCTAACAAGAACCTAGGCCCCAATTATCATTGGGTGCCTAAGGGAAAATGAACTCTGTTTTGCATGTTAGTCCAAGTACCTGTCCACTTAAGACTTAGTATTTGGACAATGGATGTTCCAGGAAAATGACTGGGACATGATAGTTGCTCTTGGTATATGCTCCAGAAAAAGCAACATGTTAAGGTTAAGGATGTCAAGTAAGTAATTCTCAAAAGCTAGAGGAAGCAAGCTTTATGGTATGTCTCTCTCTTATATATATAGATTAAGTTAACCATTTGTTAAGTTAAGTTAGTTGTGCTCAAGATGAATCCAATCTTGCACATCAAATAGAAAGACAGTTATTCAATTATTCATACTGTTATTTGTTTTGGCATTACTCAAAAATTTCAAATAACTCATTAAGCAAGCTTTAGAGCAGAACAATGCCCAAATTTGGTGCCAATAGAACTGGCCCCGATTTTAAACCAATCAGTAAGGGACATAATGAAATCTCTAAGTGTCATGTATCATAACAGGAATGATTGAGTAAGCCGTAAAGTCTAATACACTTAATTTAATAGTCAAATGAAATATTTAATTAAATTAATTAAATCTTTTCACTACATATATAAAGACGACAAGAAACAAAAAGCCAGCCGTAACCCTAGCCGTTGAGACCGAAACCGTCTCAGCATCTTGCCACTCTATTTCAATGTCGCCAAATATCGTCAAGGAGCTTCAGGATGGATACGAAATAGTGAGGGATGGATTCAATCATGCCTCTCCTGAGATTAAAGTCATGTTAAGGATGATTGAGGTCGCTGGCTTAGAATACACTCTTTCCGAGCCCTCCACCATTCTTAGAAATGAGGTTGTGGAATTCTTCTCAAATGTTAAGATGTCCCCATCTCAAAACTCTCTCAGGTCTAAGATTGAAGACATCAAAATCAAGGTAAACCCTAAGAGGTTAGGAAAGACACTTCATATCCCCTCTGTAAACCCTAGCGAGGAAGAAGAGCTCGCCGACACGGATAGAGACAGTGCTCACTTATGGTGTGGATACACTGAGGCCAAATCTGGGTCTCTAAATAGGAAATTCTTCAATCAAAGAGGAAAATTGCTAACAGACATTGTAGGGAAAGCCCTCATCTACAAACCTGTATCACATGACACCATCTCCAGTTTCATGTTTGCAGTTATGACCAGAATTATACTAAATATAAAGACCTCATGGACCTCTCTCATCTATCAGAGAATAGTAAACTCCATATCCTCTCCAAATATGTGTGGAATCATTTCCTTGTACCTAGTGAACACCTATCCTGACTCTTTCACACAGGGACAGAGGGTGAAGATTCACTACCTGAAAAGAATGGACACAAAAACTTTGGATAAATTCTCTAGAGTCCTACCTATGAGCCAACCTACAGTAATAAAGAATCCTCCAAGGGTGCAAGGAAGAAACCCACTGAGGAAGAAAGAACTTCCAGCCCTGAACCAGTACTTGGTTCATTCTCTCCAGCTGATGCTAGTCTGTAGGTTGACCTATCCCTCAGTCAATCCTCTGCCAACATTCAACTTCAGGATGCTGCTGTGCATATTGATAAAATCTATGCCAGCTCTAGGTTAGAATAAATCTCTAAGAATGCTGCTAAAGAAGGTAATGTTGAAAAGGATGGGGCAGACATGAATATTACTGATGAAGCTGCAGCAGTTGATGATATGCCTGCTGCAGAAGATAACTGGGAGACTCTTGAAACATTAGACACTTATCTTGATAAGTCCAACCCAGAGAAAAATGCTCAGTTTGAGGGGGAGCATGATCCGATGGAGTTGACAGACTTGGATCAAGTTGTCAATAAGATAGTTGAGCCTGCACCTACTACAGGTAAAACTCATTCCCTCTTAATTAATAGTGTTAAAAGAGTTTTAGCTAAGGAAATGTTTTCTTCCATATGTGTTGTAGTTGAGGGGGATACTTCTCAGATCCCTGCTCAGGATGTTATACCTCCTCCTATGGACCATATTTCATCTACTCTCATCTCCAATGAGGATTTTTTTAAACCAAATTAAAGTACTCTTGGATAATCAAATCACAACCCTCAAGGAGTATGTTGATCAATCTATTACCAATCTGAGGGATGAAATGTCTGCCAAAGTAAATGAAACTAAGGAAGAAATATCTCACTTAAACAAACAGGGTACCGCCTAGTTTGATAAGGCTGGAACTGCTGGAATCAAGCTGACCACCGTCATGGAATCTTTGGGCACAAGCCAAAAACTCACTACAACTGACATAGGATATGTAAAGAATTATATGAGTACAACTGATGAAGTGATCAAGGGTGCAACACACCATGTCAATCAGCACATCACCAAGGTCACTGTCCACTCCATGGAGCAGGCAATTAGCTTGAGAAATGAGCTGCTTACTGACAATGAGAGAATCCTCCTATCTTTATCCAACAAAAATGAAGCCAACACCTCATTAATGCGAAGGATAATATCTGAAGAAGGCAGAAAGGGGAGAGCAGTCATGCTAAGGAAGCAGAACTCATTGAAGATCAAACCTTCAATGTAATTCAAGGCACCAGGGTGGCACTACACCTGCCCCTCCTGGATAGAAAGAGGCCAGAGGACCTAGACTTCTCTACATAAGCCAAAATTGCACAGGATGCACAACTTGCTGCCAGAAGAAAGACGGAAGGAAATCAAATGGCTGAAGAGTTCGTGGCCAAGAGGAGAGCTGAGAACAGAGATGACCTAGACTATGAACAACTAAGTGAGGCCTCTGAATCAATCATTATCAACACCTGAGTAAGCCATGGACAAATCTTGAAGAACATTGCTAGTGTATATCCATATAAGGAATGAATAAAGCATCTGGAGAGAAATTCCATAAGGAAAAGAATATTCAAGGAGAATCTGGTAAGGAAGAGCAACCCCAAGAAGATACCTTCCAAATATATTCCAAAGTCATTCCTTTACTTCAAGAGACAGAGGAACAAAGCTGAAAACTTAAAAAATACTGCTGGAACCAAGGATGCTGGTGAAAGTTATACAAAGAATAACTGATAGAAGATTGCAAGACCAAAGCATATTCAAAATTATTGTTTAATGTATGTCTTGTAATGAATTTCAACAATGTAAAAGTTTCAAATCTTTATCAATGAAATCAACATGTGTTGACCCTGACTGTAATGATATGATAAATGTATATATGTATCATATAAATATATTATTCTTTAATTAATATGTTGTTATCTCAAGTTTGATGTGTTGATTGGCTAAGTTAATGATTATGTTCATCTTGATCATAGTATTTACTTTGTAAATGATTACTAAAGTTCTTGTTGTTAATCATACCTTCACAATTATCAATGATTGTTAATTCACCTGTACCATTAATTTATCAATCATAGTGTTAAGCCATCTCATCTAGGGGGAGTTACACTGTACTGGGATGGCTAGTTGTCATGATAATGTATCATTAGACCTATCATGATATTTTTTTCTGTGTTGATGCACATTAGCATGGATGTGTGTTCTGCCTTCTTAAAATAGGGAGAGATTGTTGGGAACTGTGCCCTACAATGTTCCTCAGGATTTGAAGTTGCATCACCATTCATGCTAATAGGTATAATGTATTTGATGTGTGCTTTAGTTTATGCATGTAGTCCATGATTGGACATGTAAAGAAAAATGAGTTGGGCAGTAAACTCAAATTTCATCGAACTCAGCTCAGAGTTCGTCGAAATCAGCTTACTGATCGTCGAGCACAACTCAGCATATGCTTAAGAATTTAAGATACAAAATTCGTCGAACTTAGCTCGAGTTCGTCGAGCTTAGGTTACAGTTCGCCAAGCTCAACCCAAAGCTTGTCAAGTTAAAGCCAAAAAAATCTATCTTAAGGCATAAGCGCTGAGTTCACTGAGAAAAAGGCGTTGAGACCACTGAGACAGCTGAGAAGATAACATTGAGATAGCTGAAGACAACTGAGAAGATGGCGTTGAGACAGCTGAGAAGATAGCGTTGAGATAGCTGAGAAGATGGCTTTGAGATAGCTGAGACAGCAGAGAAAAAGTTAGCTGAAAACTTTCTAAGTCCAGAAGCATTGAGTGAAGCAAGTTTACTCAACGCTTCTAAATAAAGCAGGAAGCACTGAGACAGTCAAGAGGTAAACAACTGAGAACAAAATTAGCTGAAATTTTTCTAAGTCCAGAAGCGTTGAGTGAAGCAGTTTCATTCAACGCTTCTAATAAATAGGAAAGCGCTGAAACAAAGAATTGTCTCAGCTAATAAATTAAAAACCGCTGAGACCACTGAGACAAATCTGCTGAGACAGATAAATTGCAAAAACCGATGGGACAGAAGATAAGAGAAAAGCGCTAAGATAAAGGCTAGTCTCAGCTAATAATGGAAAACTGCTGAGACCGCTAAAACCGCTGAGACAAAACTGCTGAGACAAAGCCAGGAAATTTTCTAAGTCCAGAAGCACTGAGAACCAAGGCTGATGGCGTTGAGTGTCTCAACATCACTAAACACTTGATGGGATTCTGGAAAATTTTCTAAGTCCAGATGTTGATGACCACTGATGATGTCATCAAAGTCAAAACTGTAGGAAGCCGTTACGGGAAAGCTGCTACAGTGCCGAAAGATGTTTTGTCCCTTTTTGATTTAGTTGGCGCTCACCAGTGGGCCCACATACTATGATGTCGTTGATTCAAATCAACACATATAAAAGGGGAAACAATAAAGCATTACGGTTAACGAATCCAAGAAACAGAAAGAGAAACAGATAGAGGCGGCTGAACATTTACTTCCGATCAAGCTTGAAAGCTAAAGTCCAGCCAAGATATCATGAAGGCAAGAAAGGATAGTTGAAGCTCTTCAAGTTCAGCAAGGGTGTTCTCTACAAAATAGTTTAGCTGATTCATCTCTCAGCAAAGTGGAAGTTATTCATCAGTGCATTAGTAATAAGTGATAGTTGTAGAAGAAGGCTGATTCCTTCTACATCAGGTGAGCTGGACTGAAATATGCTCAGTCCAGCAAAGTTGACTCAGAGTAATTACTCTGAATCAGTTATTTTATTTTCTCCAACTCTTTATTCATTTCCTGTAGGATTCAGGTTTCCTGAATCTGAGTGTATGACACTTGTGCCTCAGCTATAGATGACAAATTTGTCACTGAGGTAGCTGCCTGGAGGGGCACTGAGGTAGGATCCAAGTGAGGATCTGAGCTGTCGGGCTTAAGTGCCTGAGGTAGGAGAGTAGTGCTCTCTGAGTGTAGGGCCTTTGTGCTTGAGGTAGGTGACAAGCTTGTCACTAAGCTGTAGGTGCCTGACGGGGCACCGAGGTAGGTACCTGGAGGGGTACTGAGTTGTAGGAGTGTTGCAGTACTCTGAGAGTAGGTCCTTGTGACTGAAGTTGTTGGGCCGAAAATCTTGATCTGTAGGCCTTAGAGATAAGGCTGAGGTAGGTGGCTTGCGGGTCACTGAGTGTAGGAGCACTGCAGAGCTCTGAGGTATGATCCTTTGGGATCTGAGGTAGGGCTATCCTCCCAGCCTGAGTGTAGGGCTTAACAGCCTGAGGTAGGTGGTTTGCTGACCTTTGGGTGTAGGCTCTTGTGGTTGAGAAGTGAGTCTTGGAGGAGACTTGAAGATCCCGCGGGATCTGAGGTGTAACTCTTAGGAGCAGTTTGGAGAAGTTGTGTCGAGTCCAACAAATAAGCTTAGATAGGTGGAGAAGGAAAGTGGATGTGCCCAATTGGGAAACCACTATAAATTCTTTTGTTTGCTGTGTGTGCTTGTTTGTCTTTATGATTGCAGGATTTAAGGACAAGCTCTAGGCATAATAAGTTGAAAACAACAAAAGTTTTAGTAAAAGCTCAAATACCTATTCTTCCCCCCTCTCTAGGTGATTAGCTAACCTAAAGTTAAATAACTTTCAAATTTGAAATGATTTTAGCCAACCAATGTCATGGATCTGCTAAGTATGGGTTGGGTTAAGTTGTTGGAAGTTATTGCCCGATGATAGATGTTATCGTTGGCGATAACGAGAATTCCATAAATATGAACTTTAAAAATAAAATTTTTAATACATTTTCGAGCAAGAGTCCACGACAAATTTTGAAAAAGGCTTTGTACAACCCCATATTCGCTGAGCCAGACCAGGAGGCACAATGGTCACAGTTGGGCTAGCCGAAGGAGTTCCCGCCCTAAAGAAGATCTCGCCCGAAGAAGGCGGGAACGACCGCGCCAGATCGTCGATCTAAGGTCGACGGGCGTAACCAGATCGTCGAACGGAGAACAGCAGGCCAAGATCGTCGAGCGCGGCCAGCGCGGGAATGCTTGCGCTTGCGCCAGGCTCTACCCTCAAAGGGCTCTCGCCTGTAAGCAGGCGAGAGCGTTTGCGCCAGGATCTGGACAGGAGGTCCTCGGCTCTGCTCTCGTCGAGGGGGGGGGGGGCAGGGCCTTGGGTAGAATGTCCTAATTGCCCTCAGGAGAAATTACTTCAGTACCCTCAGAATGATAGCGGGATTCGGCTATTGGCAGACCAACTAGGGGCTTTTCAGTAATTTCAGGTCAGCAAGATGTTATAAATAGACCCATAAGGGCTCCTTAGAAAGCAAGGGCTATCATTATCTCCCAAATTCCAGTGCTTTCTGAGGAGCTCCCAGCCCAGCTTTGGCTTTGGAGGGGAAGCTCTCAGAGATCTTCCGGGTGTGAGGTGGGACCTCCCTGCTGAGGCTTTTGGGTCAGTCTTAGGTCCTTTGAATCCAGTCGAGGGTTGAGACTTGAGAGAAGTAGGTTTTGGCTGCAGCCCCTTTTTTCTTCGAACTCTAGTCGAGGTCATATTTGGCTTCAACAGTTCTGGTGCGGTGAGCGTGGACGGCAGCTGATACAAGAAACCCTTGAGTTTTGTCCCATGGCTGGAGGTGAAGGTGAAGAGTCAGGTTCTGGAGGCTCCCCCACCCAGGGAGAGGAAGCGACGAAGAGGATTCTGGATGAGTTCAGGCGAGAGGTTCTGCAGACGATCAGTTTGGCCGTTCTCGGCGAGAGGCGAGTGGGCCACCCCTCAGGTCCCAATAGAAGAGGTCCCGCTCTTGGGCGAGAACACCCCAGGGCAGCGCCCGGGAAAGGAGGTCCCGGGGGAGGCTGGAGAGAGAGATGTGGCGGCGCGGGAACTTTTCCCTGGCCAGAGCCAGCGCCCGGGCAAGGAGGCGCTAGCGGATCTGGGCGAAAAGGAAGCGACAGTGCGGGAGCTCTTCCCGGGGCACGGTCTCGTGGATCGGGCCAGTCAGCCGAGGCCGCGGGACGTGCCCTCTCGCCAGGCAGGAGGCGAGAGCCCATTTAGCGAGCTCATCATCTCGGCTCCGGTACCCGAGGGGTTCCGGGGGCCCGACATGTCCCACTACTCGGGGAAGGACGACCCGATACAATACGTACAGTGGTTTGAGGACGTTGTGTCAATAAGGCAGATGACGGATGCCTTCAAGTGCCGGCTATCTGCCATCACGTTGAAGGAGAAGGCTCGGGACTGGTTCCACCAGTTGCCAGCAAGGTCAATCTACTGTTTTGAAGATCTACGTAGAAGCTTCCTATTGAGGTTCTCAACCTCGAAGAAGCGGAAGAAGGAAGCGGAGTGTCTGTTTGCGGTGAGGCAGAAGCCGGATGAGACGCTGGGTCACTATGTCGACCGATTTCAGGAGGAGATCCTTCTGGTCCAGGAGGTTCCAGGGTACGCGCTGATGCTGGCCTTCACCTTGGGGCTGAGACCGGGATTCTTTAGCATGGAGTTGAAGAGGGTGCCTCCCCTCTCCTTTGAGGAGCTCATGGAGAGGGCGGCAAAGGAGATCGACTTCGAGAGAGCAAACCCAGCATTCGTCAGGAAGTTGGCCAGGCTGGCAGAGGATGACGTGAAGGAACCAGCAGTAGGAAGACAGAAGGAGCCGAGGGAACAGAGGGAGAAAAAAGAAGAAAGGAGAAGGGAAGAGCCCCGAAGGTTTGGGCAGCAGCAGGGATGGGGGGGCCGGGAGCCGAACAACCGTTTAGGTTGGAGGCCCCAGGAGGTTCGCCCCTAGGGCCCAGGAGAAGGCTACCAGGGGAGAGATAACCTGCGGGAACCCCGGAAGGTTCGACTGACCGGCGTGGAGGCAGGAGCCGAGGGGTCGTCCCACACCACCGTAGGAGGCCATGGAAGTGGGAAGAGGGAGAGGAGCTGGGAGATGGAGCTCGAGGAGGAGGTAGAAGAGGGAGAGGAGAGGGAAGAAGGGGCGGGGAGGCGTTGCTCTTTTGTGACTTCCACCAGGAGGAAGGTCACGCAACGACCACCTGCCCGGAGTTCTTAGAGTTAAGAGAAGCAAGAGGAGTAGGGAGGCAGGATCCACCGATAAGGATAGTAGAGGTGCAGCAGGGCGAGGTGGAAGATAGGTGCGAAGATCGGGTAGATATAGGGACCCGGGGAGGAATCGGGGTGATTCACGGAGGAGTGGGGATTGAGGCAACCCGCAAGGGGAGCCTGCAAACCATGTACCGAAGGGGAGTGGCCTCTACCTCCCAGGTGCCCCCACCAGAAGAAAAGATCACTTTCTCATCAGCAGACATGCCAGACTATGAGGATCCATTTTGTGACGCCCTGGTGATCCAGACGGCGGTGGAAAATTATACAGTCTCGAGGATACTGGTAGATAACGGGAGCTCGGTGAATGTCATCTTCAAGAAGGCCTTTGATGAGATGAGGGTTGAAGGGAAGAGGGTCTTGGCGTCGGATGGACCTCTGTTCGGGTTCTCCGGAGAGAGGAAATAGGTAGAAGGAGGAGTAGGGCTACACGTAAGGTTGGGGGGCGTGTCACGGAACTGTAGGTTCGTGATCGTGGACGCCCCGAGCAGCTATAATGCCATCTTTGGGCGCCCCCTCATCAGCGCCTTTCGCTGCGTCCCCTCCTAGTTCCATCAATGCCTCAAGTTCAACAATGGGGGGTGCAGGTCAGGGTAAGAGGGGACCCGAAGGTGGCAAGACAATGTTACGTTACAGCAGTCAACACCATTTCATGGATGGCAGAGGCGGAAGAGTTGGAGATAGAGATGGCGGCCCTAGAGGAGGTTGTAGAGGAAGAGGAGATGGTCCTAGAGGAGGCAAGAGAGATAGCCAGGGAGGAAGTCGGAGAAGAGGAGACTGAAAAGTTGCAAGGGGATGTGCAGGTGGTCCGGGGAGACAAGGGGCAGGAGAGCCCGGAAGGGGCGATGGAAGTAGGAGAGCAAGCGGCAGGAGGAGTTGAGGGAGAGGCCCCGAGGGGCATAGGAGTCGAGAAGCAGCGGGAGGGGCTGGAAGAAGCAATGGAGATCGAGGAGGAGGGAGTGAGAGGAGAGCTGGAGCTGGAGGAAGAGGCAAGGGCCAGTTGGGAGCAGTCGCGGCTAGAGCCGGCCGAAGAAGTGGTGGAGATGGAGGTCTTCACCAGCGCAGGGAAAGTACAAAGGGTGCGGGTTAGCGGGGGCCTGAGTCCAGAGGACCGGGAGCAAGTGCGGGCTTGCATTCAAGGCAACGTCGACATCTTCGCCTGGAGCGCGGCGGACATGCCGGGCATCGACGCTGATGTGGCTTGCCATCGCCTGAACTTGGACCCCCGCACTAGCCCCATACGCCAGAAGATGAGGACCATCATAACAAAGCTGGAGGAGCCAATACGCGAGGAGGTCAAGAAGCTCCTGGAGGCGGGCTTCATCTCAGAGATCCAGTATCCAGGCTGGATCTCTAATGTGGTAATGGTAAAGAAGGGAGGAGGAAAATGGAGAATGTGTATTGACTTTTCTTTGTTAAATAAATCATGCCCTAAGGATTGCTACCCCCTGCCTCGAATCGACGCGCTGGTTGATTCAGCCGTCGGTTTTTCTGTCATGAGCTTTTTTGATGCTTTTTCAGGTTATCACCAGATCCGGATGCACCCTCCTGATACTAAGGATGTTTCCTTCATCACGAGGGAGGGATGATTCAGTTACAAAATGATGCCCTTTGGGTTAAAGAATGCAGGGGCCACCTATCAGCGCATGATGGATCGAGTCTTCTAGGACCAGAGGGGGAGGAACTTGGAGGTCTACGTCGACGACCTAATTATCAAAAGCAAGTGCATGGTTTCGCACCTGCAAGATCTGGAGGAAACATTCTCCACCTTAAGAAGATTCAAGATGAGGCTGAACCCCTTGAAGTGTGTCTTCGGGGCCAGCCGCGGGAAGTTCCTCGGGCATCTTCTGACTCCGGCGGGGGTAGAGCCCAACCCGGACAAGGTAAAGGCCATCCTGGATTTGGAGTCACCTCGCTACGCTAAGGAGGTCCAGCGCCTGACAGGCAAGCTAGCTGGGCTAAGCAGGTTCCTCTCCAGGGCAGGAGACAAGTGTTCTTCATTCTTTAAGGTGCTGCGAGGGAATCAAAGGTTTGAATGGACAACCGAGTGCGAAGAGGCCTTCCAAGGGCTAAAAAGACAACTCTCTCAGGCTCCTCTCCTTTAGAGCCCAAAGGAGGGAGAGGACCTGACCTTATACCTCGGGGTAGGAGCAGAGGCGGTGAGCTCCGTCCTAGTAAGGGAAGAAGGAAAGAAGCAGCTGCCCATCTACTACGTCAGCCGGGTATTGAGGAAGGAAGAGCTTCGCTACCCCATCCTGGAAAAGCTCGCTTACGCCTTGGTCATCTCAGCAAGGAAACTCCGGCCGTATTTTCAAGCGCATTCGATTAGGGTGGTGACCGACCACCCCCTTCGCAAGATCTTCGAAGGAGTGGAGCACTCGGGGAGACTGGTTAAGTGGTCCATTGAGCTAAGCGAGTTCGACATCTCCTTTGTCCCAAGGCCCTCCATCAAGGCACAGGCAGTGGCGGACTTCCTAGCAGACTACATCGTTGAGGTCGAGGGGGGAGAGCAGCAACCTCGAGAAGCATGGAATTTGATGGTGGATGGGGCCTCGGGAAGGCACTCCCTCGGCGCAGGGGTGGTATTGACAAGTCCTCAGGGGGTAACCATAGAGCAAGCGGTCATTTTACATTTCCCCGTGACCAACAATCAAGCGGAATATGAGGCCGTGATCGCCGGCCTCCACCTGGCAAAGGAGCTGGAGATTCGGGATGTGGAAGTTTCCACTGATTCAAAGGTAGTGGCATCGCAGATCCGGGGAGAGTTTGAAGCTCGGGAGCCTACCCTCATCAGATACCTCTCCAAGGTAAGGGCGATCATCGGAGGATTTCGGTCATTCTCAATTCAACACGTCCCTAGGGAAGAAAGCGTAGCCGCTGATCGATTAGCCAAGTTCGGACCTCGGGGAGGCGGGGCCTTGACAGAGCTATTTCGACCGGCTATCGAGGAAGGAGAGTTGATGGTGGTAGATCGGCAAACCTCGTGGGTGGATCCATTTGTGACCTTCCTAACCACCGGCGAACTTCCAGAGGGGACCAAGGTCGGGAGAAACTTCAAGCGCAAAGCGACTCACTACCTAATGATGGAGGGGGGCCTGCATCGTAAGATGTTGTCAGAGCTCCTAGCTAGATGTGTGACCGAAGAAGAGATCCCGAAGATATTGAGGGAGGTGCACTTGGGCGAGTGCGGCAGTCACTCTGGAGGAAGGACGCAGGAGGCAAGGGTGGTCAGGCAGGGGTACTTCTGGCCCACCCTAAGGAAGGATGCCATGGAGTTTGCAAGGAGGTGTCAAAAATGTCAACTCTACGCCCCCCTTCAGCTCTTGGCGGCTCAGAGGCTCCGAAGTATCACAACACCGTGGTCATTCGCTATCTGGGGAATGGACTTAGTTGGGCCCTTTCCTTCGGCTAGTGGGCAGAGGGGATTCCTCTTGGTCATGGTCGATTATTTCTTGAAGTGGCTAGAGGTTAAAGCCTTGGCCAAGGTCACCTCGCAGGTCATAAGGAACTTCGTTTGGGGGGAAATTATTTGTAGACATGGGTTGCCCCAAGCAATAGTGACCGATAACGGCCCCCAGTTTGCCAGCGAGGAGTTCATCAGCTTCTGCGTCCAACTAGGGATAGATCTCCGGTTTGCCTCCGTCCATCACCCTCGGAGTAACGGCCAGGTGGAAGCAGCAAACAAAATCATTGTAAACCTACTGAAGAAAAAGGTGGAGAACTTAAAGGGGAATTGGGTGGAGCAGCTCCCCTCGGTCCTGTGGGCCTTGCGAACGACCCCAAACACGGCCACCGGAGAGACCCCCTTCAAGCTCTCTCATGGGTGTGAGGCCGTCCTACCAGTGGAATTCGAGGTCCGGTCCCCGCGAGTCACAGCCGCGGGCGAAGGAGACGAGGCTTGGAGGGTGGAGAATGAGGAGGGGCAACGCCTCTCGTTAGATATGGTGGAGGAACTGTGAGACGTGGCGGCTATCAGACAAGAAGAGATCAAGCGATGGATGGCCAAGCATTTTGATAAGCATGTCAGGGTCAAGCAGTTTACTAAGGGGGATCTGGTGCTGAGAAAGGTTGACGCGGCAGGAAGGTCGACTCCAGTGGGTAAGCTCCACCTGAACTGGGAAGGCCCATACATTGTGAAGGAAGTCCTCGGAATAGGAGGATACTACCTCCAGGACATGGAGGGGAGGGCCCTAAACCACACTTGGAGTGGTGATGACCTAAAGCGCTTCTACCCCTGAGGGGGAAGGATGTAACCATGTATTTCAAAAATAAATTTATTATACTGCATCGAGTGACTTTTTCTTAACTGTTGCCAAATGTTTCATAATATAACGTAATCATTTGTTTAGTAACACCCCGAGCTCGGCTCGGCCCCAGGTAGACCCGCTGTACAGGCTCTCATCTAGCTGGCAGGTCCGAAGGCTCGCCTGTGGGTGATAGGTTTTGTTGGTTTAAGATCTTCATCGGCACCCCGAGCTCGGCTCGGCCCCAGGTAGACCCGCTGCACAGGCTCTCATCTAGCTGGCAGGTCCTAAGGCTCGCCTGTGGGGGATAGGTTTGGTTGGTTTGAGATCTTCATCGGCACCACGAGCTCGGCTCGGCCCCAGGTAGACCCGCTGCGCAGGCTCTCATCTAGCTGGCAGGTCCGAAGGCTCGCCTGTGGGGGATAGGTTTGGTGGGTTTGAGATCTTCATCGGCACCCCGAGCTCGGCTCGCCCTTGGTAGAACCGCTGCGCAGGCTCTCATCTAGCTGGCAGGACCTAAGGCTTGCCTGTGGGGGATAGGTTTGGTTGGTTTGAGATCTTCATCAGCACCCCGAGCTCGGCTCGGCCCCAGGTAGACCCGCTGCGCAGGCTCTCATCTAGCTGACAGGTCCGAAGGCTCGCCTGTGGGGGATAGGTTTGGTTGGTTTGAGATCTTCATCGGCACCCCGAGCTCGGCTCGGCCCCAGGTAGACCCGCTGCGCAGGCTCTCATCTAGCTGGCAGGTCCGAAGGCTCGCCTGTGGGGGATAGGTTTGGTTGGTTTGAGATCTTCATCGGCACCTCGAGCTCGGCTGGGTCCCAGGTAGACCTGCTGCGCAGGCTCTCATCTAGCTGGCAGGTCCGAAGGCTCGCCTGTAGGGGATAGGTTTGGTTGGTTTGAGATCTTCATCGGCACCTCGAGCTCGGCTCAGCCCCAGGTAGACCCGCTGCGCAGGCTCTCATCTAGCTGGCAGGTCCGAAGGCTCGCCTGTGGGGGATAGGTTTGGTTGGTTTGAGATCTTCATCGGCACCCCGAGCTCGGCTCGGCCCCAGGTAGACCCGCTGCCCAGGCTCTCCTCTAGCTGGCAGGTTCGAAGGCTCGCCCGTGTGGGATAGGTTTGGTGGGTTGGAGATCTTCATCGGCACCCCGAGCTCGGCTCGGCCCCAGGTAGACCCGCTGCGCAGGCTATCATCTAGCTAGCAGGTCCGAAGGCTCGCCTGTGGGGGATAGGTTTGGTTGTTTTGAGATCTTCATCGGCACCCCGAGCTCGGCTCGGCCCCAGGTAGACCCGCTGCGCAGGCTCTCATCTAGCTGGCAGGTCCGAAGGCTCGCCTGTGTGGGATAGGTTTGGTGGGTTTGAGATCTTCATCGGCACCCCGAGCTCGGCTCGGCCCCAGGTAGACCCGCTGCGTAGGCTCTCATCTAGCTGGCAGGTCCGAAGGCTCGCCTGTGGGGGATAGGTTTGGTTGGTTTGAAATCTTCATGGGCACCGCGAGCTCGGCTCGGCCCCAGGTGGACACGCTGCCTGGCTCCTACTAGCTGGCAGGTCCATAGGCTCCCCTGTGGGGGATAGGTTAGGATAGGTTAGGGTAGGTTAGGTTAGGATTGTGGAAACGTCATCGGCACCCCGAGCTCGGCTCGGCCCCAGGTGGACCCGCTGCCCAGGCTCTCATCTAGCTGGCAGGTCCGAAGGTTCGCCTGGGGGGATAGGTTTGGTTTGGTTGGCTTGGTTTGGACAAGGCAGGAAGTGCATCGGGAATACAAAATGGAAGAGATAGGAAAGGTCTCGGCAGGGATAGATCTCGACAGGGAAGTCCCCGTAAAAGAGGTCTCGCAGGGGGGGGGGGGGGGGCTCTCTCCAAGAGGGCTCCTCTTAATGTTCTCGAACAAACAGGCAGAATCGTTATGAGACGGGCCTGAAGGGACTCGCGCAGGCTAAAAGGCACGGTCCCGTCCTAAGGGTTCGTGAGCCACGCTTCCTGCTGGCAGTTTGCAGCGGGTTCTTGTTGATCCATCGCTAAGGAAGGCTATCCTAGGAAGGCCAAGGGCCTCGGCGGAAGCACGCGCAGGAAACATACGACCACGACAATTACATCGAGCACATTCACAATAATAGGACGAGATATTTACAAGAAAAACGTTTGCATTAAATATATTATATATAAGTAGCAAATTGGTAGCGTCTCGCGCTTTACATGGAGGTGAAAAGAAAAGCGAGAAGGGGGCCCTCAAGGAGACAAATTGTACCCCTCATAACTCCCGCTGGAGCTTTCGCCAGAGCTCTCCCCGGAGGTCTCGCCACCCCCAGCAGGGGATTTCGGGACATCCGTGGGTGGGGTATCAGGGGCGCCCAGGGGCGCCCAGGGGCTTTGGAATATGCTCGAAAAGCCATGGAACGAGCTGTTGAGCAGTGATGACTTTGCCCCTCCCATCCCAGTAGTTGACATCTCGCAGCGTCTCCAGCGTCAACCTTACTGTAGCTTGCGTGTTCCCCTGGAGAAGCTTGTCGATATCATAAACCGAGTAATACCGGCTCTTCAGTTTCTCGTCCAGCAGGGGGGGGGGGGGGAGGGGGGATGCACTCGCCTCGAGACGCGCAATCTGCTCCCGCAGGAGAATGTTGTCGTATCGGGCTTGGGATAGCTCCTCGCGAAGCGTGGCTTGGGCGGAATCCTGAGCAACAAAAGGTTAGCATAAAAGAGAAGAGATAAAGTAGCGAGAGCAAGCACTGTGAAAGATCTCGCTTACCCCTTTCGCTTGGCGCGAGGATAGCAGCTGCTGGGCCTCGGCCAGCTCCTTGGCCAGAGTGGCCGCCTGAGCTACCACATCGTCCCTAGCCTTGAACATGTCCTGAAAATTACGGTCTATTGTGATGCTCCGGCGAGCACACATGTGCGCAAGCTCCAGCCCACGCATCAGGACGCGAGTGGAGTCGTAGGCCAGCAGCCGGGTCGACATCCTGTCATAGACGCTAGCATCCTCCCGACTGTAGAGGCAGTAGCCTAAGGCGAAAGCCTCGCTGGTGACCTCGTCTCGCTCTGCCCAGCTTGGCAAGAGGGACGAGATCGAGACCTTGTTGGCGTCAGGATCCCATTGCAGCAGTGGCTTGTTTTTCGCATCCAGGCACCTCATGCCGAGACCAAAATTGCGATGGCCCCGCGACACCTCTTCAGACAGGGGCTAGCCGGAGGTCCCGGCGGCGGCACCCTCGCTCTCTGCGGCACCAGGGGCCTGAGGGTTCTCGGCAGGGGTCTCAGGGCCACCCCTCGTGGCCGCAATCTTGCTAACGGCCTGCAAGACATCCTCAAAGGAGCGACCTGCAGGGAGAGGTTGGAGGGCGGCACCACGACGGCCTTGCCCTTCTCGGTGTCGGTTGTCTTGGGTCTCTTGATTAGTTGAGGAGCGGGTGCACCGGGCTTTTGCTTCACGGCACCACCTGAAGGAGGAGGGGCCGACTCTTTCCGGCAGGCTTGCGCAGCGGCCTTCGTGAGAGCCAGCAGGTCTTTAGGAGGTTGACTCCTTCCGGCACGAGCCTCGTCAAAAGGCTGACGTAAGGGGATCTCGCGCTTTCCTGCGAAAACAATGACACTAAGTTCCAACCTTGGAAAAGACAAGGAAAAGAAAGATAAAAGCGAGACTCTACCTTCTCTCGGAAGTACAGGGGGGAGAGAATCGACGTCTCGCCGAAGGTAGATGACGTCGAATTCCTTGGTTCCAAAGAACTCAAGGAGGGCGCTCTCGCGCGAGCCAAAAGAGGGGGGCTTGTAGGCGGCATCCTCGTATTGGATAGGGGCGAGAGGTACGTTCCCGAAGTCGCTGGAAACGTAAATGAACCTCTCGCCCCAGTGATGGTGCTTGTTGGCGAGACCGATTGTCTTGAGCAGTTGCCCTGAGAAAAATACCACACCTTCTTTCGCGCGGAAAGTAAACAATTTGCGGAAGATCGGCAAGCTAAACTCGATCCTCTCGGACCGCATATAACATATGAATGCCACGAGAATCGCAACTGAATTTGGGTTCAGCTGTGCGGGGACCACCCCGTAATACCGGAGGGCCTGCCGCATCTCGGGCCACAGCGGGAGGCGGAAGCCCACCTCGAAGTGCTCGATGGGGATGGCGAGCTCCCCCTCCCCTACGGTGTTTACCTTGTCGTGATTGCCCGGGTTCCGCGCGGTAAAGCTGGCGGGAACGTGTTGAGTTTCGATTAAGTTGAACTCATCCACGGTGAGGGTGCAGGAAGGGAAAAGATGCTTCTGAAAAGCTTCCGCGCAGTTGGATCGTCCCTCACCTCCGCCCGACATCGCGATGAAGGGTTTGAAGGCGAAAGCTTCAAGAAGAAGGCGAGAGCGAGAATGGCACGGGAGCGGAAGGAGGATGCGGAGTCAGGCGAGAGCTTTGGAGGAACCGCGAAAGCAACAGAAGAGGAGAGAGACTGGAATCGGAGAAATGAATGTGGTAGGTGAGCATCCCTATTTATAGAAAATAGTGATAATGATGGCTGTTTTCAGAAAGTCGGCGGGGGTACAGCCGGCGCGTCCTCGGTCAGCGACGCTTCGTTTTTCCCGCCCGACTTTGACAGTGACCGATTGACTAAGTGACTAGCGAAAACGTGGCGAGATGACATGCGAAAGGCAAGATCGGCGGAAGCAAGGTAGCTCCCGCCAACCCAGAGCCCGAGAAAATAACATACATACGCAGACAATAATAGAGAGTGATAAATACCGAGTTATTACTCTCGTTGAGCGAAAATCGGATAAAAAATAAATGATAAGCGCAGAGTTATTAGTTACAGTTCTAAGCAAGTAAATAAAGGTACATCTGAGAAGGGAAGGCCTGGGGAAGAGGAGGGGAGGTCTCGCGCTTCAGTAAGGCTCCCAGCGCCATTTCCCTTGCTCCCACCGCCATTTTCCTCGGTCCCGCAGCTTGGTCCGGGGTGGCGCCTGCGGGTTGAAGTAGGACGACAGAACGCTGCATCCCAGGTCAACCCAGCGGGACAGATCCCGGATTTGCTCGATGCACCTCTCGGGTGAGGATCCGGTGGTAGCTCCCCCCGGTCGGTCCATCTCGCCGATAAGGTAATCCCGCTCCAGGGTCTCTAACCTCTTCTCCACTGACTGGCGGAACTCTTTTGCCGTAAGGTCGCGGACCCGTTCTCGCCGGATGAGCTTCGACAGGACGGCGGCGACCTTCTTCCCCCGTCTTTTCGCGCTCCCGGCACCGGTCAGGATCCCCTCCATCTCATTAGACGAAGGGAAGGGAGAGCTCTCGCCATCTTCTCCCTCTCTTTCTTCTTCTTCTTCTTCTTCTTCCTCTACCCCAGCTCCAAGCCGCAAGCCCATGTCCCCTGTCAAAAGAGTCCCTATTTTAGCGAGAGCTAAAGGATAGCTGTGATAAAGTTTCCATATACCTTCAGCATGACGAGGCCCCCCGGTTGACGGCAGGCGAGAAGGCCCAGCCCCCCCTCAGCTCCAAAGAGCAGGTGGATTGGCTTTCCATTTCCGGGGGGGGGGGGGGTAAACTTTGCGAATGGTGATCCCGGCTTGGTCGGGAGCGGGGGAGCGGGCCTCCTCTCCCGCAGGATTGCTGGCGTCTAACAAAGGCACGGAGGACTCGACACTATTTCCTCCCGCCGGTAGGGAGGAATCGACCGCGTGGGCAGGCTGATTTGCAGCTCTCGCCCCGCTCTCGCGGGTGACGAGATCTGGCGGTGCGGAAACTGGCGCTGCGAGAAATCAGTTCAGCATTTAAAAATTTAAGTCAAGGGCGAGAGGGGAACCGTTACCAGCAGTGTTCGGGTCAGGTGGAGGGGCCACCTCTAGAACCCGCGGTTGGTCCTCGTGATGGCTGTAGGATGGATCTGAGGGTTCTCGCGGGGACGCGGCAGCATCGGGAACCGTCTCCTGCGAGAGATATCGCGTCAACTACTGAGCAGTTGGTGTTTTCAATAATTGGCAAATCGAGCATACCTTCCGCGGCGAGGGGCCGTCCGCGCTGCTAGGGGTTGGGGTAGGCGGGCTCCTGTTCTCGCGGGGCAGATCCCGCTGAACCACCTTCGCCCTCTTCTTCTTCTTCTTGGGCAGAGAAGGCTCAGCGACCGACGATTGTCTCGCTAGCCATGGGTCAACCAGGGCACTGTTAGCCCTGGCTCGCGCCTGTGCCGCGTTAATGCGGTCCTGCAGATCCTGCAGAAGCGGTTTGTCGGCACGCTTGGAAGGCATCGCGAGAGGAGGCGAGAGCTCAGGGGGAGAATGACGATTCGAGGGAAGTATTATGGCAGTCTATCGGCACACATATTTATAGACACCGTACGACCCACCAAAAGATTCCCTGATGTTGACACGTGCTCAACGAATATTTTTGGGTTGGACATGTCTTTTCGAGCGCAGAGCTAGCTCAAAAAGAGCGGGGATGGTGTACAACCCCATATTCGCTGAGCCAGACCAGGAGGTACAATGGTCACAGTTGGGCTAGCCGAAGGAGTTCCCGCCCTAAGGAAGATCTCGCCCGAAGAAGGCGGGAACGACCGCGCCAGATCGTCGATCTAAGGTCGACGGTCGTAACCAGATCGTCGAACGGAGAACAACAGGCCAAGATCGTCGAGTGCGGCCAGCGTGGGAACGCTTGCGCTTGCGCCAGGCTCTACTCTCAAAGGGCTCTCGCCTGTAAGCAGGCGAGAGCGTTCGCGCCAGGCTCTGGACAGGAGGTCCTCGGCTCTGCTCTCGCCGAGGGGGGGGGGGAGCAGGGCCTTGGGTAGAATGTCCTAATTTCCCTCGGGAGAAATTACTTCAGTACCCTCAGAATGACAGCGGGATTCGGCTATTGGCAGACCAACTAGGGGCTTTTCAGTAATTTCAGGTCAGCAAGATGTTATAAATAGACCCATAAGGGCTCCTTAGAAAGCAAGGGCTATCATTATCTCCCAAATTCCAGTGCTTTCTGAGGAGCTCCCAGCCCAGCTTTGGCTTTGGAGGGGAAGCTCTCAGAGATCTTCCGGGTGTGAGGTGGGACCTCCCTGCTGAGGCTTTTGGGTCAGTCTTAGGTCCTTTGAATCCAGTCGAGGGTTGAGACATGAGAGAAGTAGGTTTTGGCTGCACCCCCTTTTTTCTTCGAACTCTAGTCGAGGTCATATTTGGTTTCAACAAGCTTCATCTCCTTTTATCACATATGCCAAATGTAATAGGTTTGGACACACCACTGACTCTTGCAGGAAGAAAGGTCATAGCTTATTTAAACAAGTCTGGGTGCTTAAGGTTTCCACCAATACTATGGGAGGAATCACTTGAGTAACCATATATTTACTGTCATCTTCTTTCTAAGTTTGTTAACATGATAAGGACAAAGAAGACGTGTGGTACTTGGACTCGGGACGTTCAAAACACATGACGAGTAATAATTCAAAGTTTCTTAGCCTAAAAATGAAGAAAGAAAGAATAGTGACCATTGACGATAATGGAAAAAGGAAGGATCATGGGCATTTATGTAGTGGGTAATGTTTCTTTTACTAATTCGAGTGTTTTATATGTAGATGGTTTGAAACATGATTTAATTTTTATAAGTCAACTGTGCGATAAAAGTTTTAACATTTTATTTAAATCATGTACAAATTTGTGCAAATTATTGATTTATAATCACATGAAATTGTATCTACTGCACCTAGATTTCTCTATGTTCGTATGATAGAATTTCATGATCTTTCATATTCTATGTTAAAATGTTTATTTCCAAAAATGATGAATTAAAATTTTGGCATAGGCGTCTTGATCATTCTAGTGCTAAACTAGTCATTAAAGTTTTAAAAAATAAGTTGATAAAAGATTTACCATTGTTGGATGGAAAGTTATCTTCTTTATGCACGCCGTGTCAAAAAGGAACATTTTCAAAATCTTCATTTAAAAGAAAAAATATTATTTCAACTACTAGACATCTTCAATTAATTCATATGGATCTATTTTGACCGGTTACAACACAAAGTTTAGGAGGTATAAAATATACTTTTGTTTTAATTGATGATTACTCAAGATTTTGTTTGACTATTTTTCTAATTTCTAAATTCGATGCGTTCTTTGAATTAACAAAATTATGCATTTGTATTCAAAATGAACTTGATTTAAAAATTAAATCCATACGCAGGGATCATGGAGGTGAGTTTGAAAATGATAGCTTTATTTCTTTTTGTACTGAGTTTGTAATAAAACATGAATTTTCCTCTCCTCGCACACCACAACAAAATGATGGAGAGGAAAATAGGACTCTTCAAGAACTAGCTCGTACTATGTTTTCTAAATATAAATTACCTAGATCTTTTTGGTCTTAAGCTATTAGTACTGCATGTTATGTGATAAATAGAGTTATACTTCGTCCATTTTTAAAACCAACTCCTTATGAATTGTATTTTCAAAAAACCAAATCTATCTTATTTTAGAGTTTTTGGATGTAAATGTTTTATTTTGAACACAAAAGATGCATTAGGTAAATTTGATAAAAAATATAATGAAAGAATTTGTATTTATTATTCTTCAACTAGTAAAGCATTTAGAGTTTATAATAAAATGACCAAAATAGTTGAAGAATCAATTCATGTTAAGTTTGATGAGTTTGTTTCTTGTGTAGATACTAATCCTACAGGAAACGAAGAAGAACCCCTTCCTTCTTCGGAACGTGATGATGAAGAATTGCTTGGAGATTAAGAAGAAGAAAACGAGGAAAATGAAGAAGTTAAAGAATGTGTGCCTCCAAGTGAACTTAGATTTCCAAAAGATCATCCAATTGAATTGGTCATTGGAGAACCATCAAGAGGGGTTAGTACTTCGCTCTTCTTTACATGATTTATTTTCAAACCTATGTTTTATTTCCAATATAGAACTAAAAGATGTTTTAACCACTTTAAATGATGATTCTTGGTTTTTAGTTATGAATGATGAGCTTAATCAATTTGAACGTAATAAGGTTTGGAAACTTGTAGAGAGATCTTCTGATCATCTTGTAGTAGGAGTAAAATGGATTTTCAAAAATAAATTAGATATTGAATCAAGGATCACAAAGAACAAAGATAGACTAGTAACAAAAGGATATGCATAAACTGAGGGGGTAGATTTTGATGAATATTTTACACCCATAGCACGTCTTAAAGCAGTTAATATTTTCTTGCATTTGATAGTTTTAAAAATTTAAAATTATTTCAAATGGATATTAAAACTGCATTTTTAAATAGGTACATTAAGGACGAAATATATGTAAAATGACCACCTGACATTGTTAATGAAAAATTTCCTAATCATGTTTATAAGTTAAAAAAGGTGATTTATGATTTAAAACAAGCATCACGTGCATGGTATGAAAGGCTAACTTTATATTTGTTAAAGAATAGTTATAAAATGGGAAGTGTTGATAGTACACTCTTCATTAAGCATGTTGATATTGATTTAGTAGTTTTACAAATTTATGTTGACGATATTATTTTTGGAGCCACTAATGAAGAGTTGTGTAATGAAGTTATTTTAGTCATGAGAAATGAATTTGAAATGAGCATGATAGGAGAACTTACATATTTTCTAGATTTCAAATTACTCAAAAATATGATGGTATTTTAATTTGTCAATCTAAGTATATTCATGATATTCTTAAAAGACTTGGCTTTGAAAACCTTTAGCAAGCTAGTGCTCCTATGAGTATTTCAATAAAATTAGGAAAAGATGAAAGCAGAGTTTCTATTGATCAAACCTTATATAAAGGGGTGATATGATCATTATTGTATTTAACTGCATCTAGACCTGATATTATGTTTGTTGTTTATTTATATGTTAGATTTAAGTCTAATCTCAAGCAATCACATTTAAAAGCGGTTAAATGAATTTTTAGATTTCTTATCGGTACATCTAAATTAGGTTTATGGTATCTTTATAATGATTCATTTATTTTACATGGTTATTCTGATTCAGACTATGTTGCATGGTCATTAGATCATAAAAGCACCATTGACACCTGCCACTTTTTAGGCCCTTCACTTATTTCATGATCGAGTAGGAAACAGAATTCAGTTGCCCTCTCCACTACCAAGAATGTATATATTGAACTAGGTAGTTGTTGTACACAAGTCCTATAGATAAAACAAACTTTAAAAGACTTTGGGTACATCAACATAATGTAGAGTTAAGATGAGATAATATGAGTGTGATTGATCTAACATACAGTCCAGTACATCATTCACGGTCTAACCATATAGATGTTCGACATCATTTTATTAGATACTGTTGAAGTTGGTGACCGGGCGGTCTGGCGGTCTGTCTTGGCGAGTTGAAGACCGCGCGGTCTGGCGGTTTCCCTTCAGTGGTTTGGTTGCTGTGATGTTGCTGTCTGGAGTCCGAGCGGTCTAGCGACTTGCCTCTGGAGACTTGGAGACCGGGCGGTCTAGCTGTCTCCCATGGTAATCTCTCTCTCTGGTGGTAGCCGAGCGGTTAGCCCTTCTGTCTAACCGCGTGGTTTGTGCGAATTGTTCTGTATAAGTTTGCTTAGTCCTGTAAATTTTTAGTCCCACATCTCTTATTTGTATTCTCTCATCTCTCCTCGATTCTATATAAGGGACGCCATACCTTTGTAATAGAGACCTTTTTCAGATAATAAAGTTTCTGTTAAACTACTTCCGGTTTGTTTTTGTTCGTTTCTAACTTGGTATCAGAGGAAATGATATTTTCCTCCTGATTCATTTTCTCTTCCTGTTCGCGCGGTCTCTTGCCACTGCCCTTTGTGTGCGCGGCCTCTGTGTGCGATCTCTATTTGGCTCGTATGCATTGGTCTCTTTCGCTCGGCTTTCTCCTTCTCTTTCTTCTTCTGTTCGCACGGGCTACCTTCTAGCCGCTCGACTTCTTTCCCTCAGCTTGGTTCTACGCCTTGGTCATGAATTTTCTGGCTGCTGGTGTCAATCATCATGACCGATGCAGATCTCCTTCTCCTACCACTGCGATAACTCCCTGTTCGCGTGGCTTGTTTCCTAACTGCATGTCTTGTTTTCTAACCACGCGGCTTCCTGTTGTTTTCCTCTATTGAAATAATTAGTGTCTAATCACCTAGAGGGGGGGGGGGGGGGTGAATAGGTGTACTTTTTCTTTTTAATTTTAAGGCAAAAACTCTGTACAATTAAACCTGTATTTGCAATATTCTACAACTATTCAGCACAGCTAGCTCAGCAATCACAGAAATAATCAAACACAGAGTGCACACAGATTTTATAGTGGTTCCCCAAGGTCTGGGTACATCCACTTTCCCCCTTCGCCTATCTAGTAGTATACTAGATTCGGCCTAACTTCTGCACTTCTCCTCAGATCCTCAGATCATACAGCTCAGAACCCCAAACCAGGTTCTTACAACTCAGAGTATCCCGACTTCTACAACTCAGGCACAAAGCCCTACCACTCAGTCTTCAACAAGACCTACACTCAGGCTAAATAGCCCTACCTCAGCCTTCAACAAGGCCTACACTTAGAGAATAGATTCTCCTACACTCAGGATCAAAAGACTTACCTCAGCCTTTATAAATTTAGGCTTATAACTCAGATCCCTTAGGATACTATAAAAAGATAATAACAAGTTTTAGATCACCACTCTGTTTGAGAGAATGAAGTGGGAAACCTTCTTGATCAGTTCTTGATAGTACTGATTCCTGAGATCAACTTTGTCTTTGCTTTCTTCAAGGCTTCTTGAGTCTGAACTTCGTAAAAGTTGATCTTCTTGAAGTAGACCGGCTGGCAACTTCCTTCTTAAGATGAAGAATTAAATCTGGACCTTTCTTTATAGTCTGGTTCAAAACCTGCTCCTTAAGAGATCTGATTAAACAAATCTCTTTCTTGATTTCAATTACTGGAGTTTTCTCTCTCCAAATAAATCTGAAATTTCTTCAAAATACTGATTTACAGTTTTCTCTGGATCTGTATTCTGCAATGATTGATCTTCTGATCTCTCAATTTGTTGTTGATTGTTCGATGCCTTTCTGTTGAAGGAGAAAGGCCTTTATATAGTCTTCCTTCAAGGTAACCAGTTGATCCGGTTTCTAACAAACTTCTGACAGCTCTGACAGTTATAGTAGACCGGTTGAAATGGCAGCTGTCAAGTCATCCAGTCACTTCTTGAAAATATTATCTCTGTCTGAAAGTGTCGAGACTGATCTTCATTATGTGTCGACACAAATAGACTAAGTGTCGACACAACTGAACTAAGTGTCGACACTAGCCTTGATGGTGTCGACATAACTCCTTGTGTTGTTGTAACAGCTTCTCGACACTTTCTTCAGAATGTGTCGACACTGATTCTGTGTGTCGGCACCAAGCCTTCTGTTGAATGTGTCGACACTGATTCTGTGTGTCGACACAAGTACTTCTTCTTTAACACTTAGTTGAATTCTGCTGTGTGTCGACACATCTCCTTTGTGTCGACACATGCCTTCTTGTGTTGAAACTTGCTGAGTGTCGACACATCTCCTTTGTGTCGACATAAGTACTTCTTTTACTTTAACTTTGTTGAAGCTTGCTGAGTGTCGACACAGCCTCCTGGTGTCGACACATTTGATGTCGACTAAGCTTCTCTGGGTGTCGACACTGCCTCTAAGTGTCGACACAATTTATGTTGAAAATTCTTCACAGTGTGTCGACACTGCCTGTATGTGTCGACACTTTTCTTCTGGTGTCGACTCTGCCTTTCCTGGTATCGACACAATCTACTCCAAGTGTCGACACAGCTTTTCTCCAGTATCGACACAAGTCTTCATAAGTGTCGACACAGCTTCTCCAGGTGTCGACACATGGACTTAGAAATTTTCTGCATATCCTGCAATTACTTAACCTGCACATATAAACTCAAAACACATCAAATACACCTTGATGTATATCATTGAGTAGGGTGAGGCTTCTTCAAATCTGGTACACATATTCCAATGTACCCAACAATCTCCCCCTATTTGGAGAAGTCATAACCCTTAGTCAATGATATACACCATACATAACAAATATATAATAGGATATATAACTGTAACTTCCCCTATCTGTCGCATAGCATATAACAGTAGGTCCGGCTGGGGCCCGACGCCGTATGCCATAGACAGACCGGGTGGTTACTCATGGAAACCATCCAACCAATCATAACGTCATATACAGAGCATTCTAGCGGAAGCAGTTTATAAAAGTTGCAAATAAGAACCCAGCACTAAAGCATGAATGTCCACTAATACAAAATAGGAATGTTATACAAATACCAACACAAGCCTTAAGGCCTTACAAAATGTTTCACTTGATATTACATGGTTTACAAACCACGACACGCAGGCCGGTCATACATGAATAAAACAGTAAATACTTCCAATTAGGCCTTCGAGGGCCGGCTTCGCACTTGGGCTTTAGCCCGCTATTGACCGCTTGGTCCAGCAGCACCTGCAAGCAACAAACCACCGCACGGTGGCAAAACAAGGCAACGGTCAGCAATGCTGACCAAATTATAACGATCCCGCCCCCAACTCTGGGCGACGATGCTCCTTCCCTGCATTTCGTTAGCATAAGCGAGAATTATAACAATATTCAATTCATCACAGATGTTGGCTCGCACGGCCACACGCCCCGCGCTCTTAGGGCACATTCTCGGTGAACCGGTCGATGTCACGTCAATTAAAGCCATAGACATTCCGGACTCACCACCTCCACTTTGACGGCCAAACCTATGAGCATTTTTGTCTTCCCGGCATGGGTAACGTCAATTTAAGCCATAGACCGCCAAAGACCCTCATCTATGCCAACGGCAAGTGCCACGTAACTTTAGGTCTCTTTAACCCGAACGACATAGAAGTGGGTAAGGTTCCATCTAACTCGTTCTCACGTCGCAACGATAATTTAAGTCATTTGCGCGGGTCAAACTTCTCCCGAGTCCCATTACCATCACATTTCACATAACCCGGTTATGTTCAAGTTGGCTCTCCGGCCACCAAGTTGGCAGGATCACGCATCCGCCCAGTTTTCTGGGTGCACCTTTGGGTTAATCCCCAAGGCTCCCTGTTGCAATCTACCGTGTAGAAAACTCGAAAAACAACCAATAGCACGGAGTCTTCTCCGGCATTTATGCAATGCAAGATCACCGATCCAGACCAACATGTCCGGGTAGGCTTCACGCATCATACCTATGTCCATTCTCGCTTACGGACTCTAAACAACGGGGACTTCACATATCTACCCGAAGGAACGCCTCTAACTCACTGCAAACTCGCGAGAGCGGGCTTCCTATGCAAAGAAGGAGAGCTACTCATGCTCAAGAAGAGAATCGTTACCCTAGCATTCCTCTTTGGCGCCATGGAAAAGTAAGCGGATGAAAAGCACCGCACTAGCTTTGCCTCCGTGGATGCGGAGTCGGCTCGCGATTTGGAGCTTTGAAGCTCCTCCAATGGCCGGATCTAGCTCCTTCTTCATTCCTTGGCTCTCCTCTCTCTCTAAGTTTTTAGAAAGATATCCACTCATGAAAAGTGAGGGTTTCTAAGTTCAATCCCGGGTATATCCCTTCAGGAACAACCCACAGCCATTGGAGGGCTATACTGTTCAAAATCAGGTCTTAACTCTGCCTGTTCTCTGAATCTCTTCTTAGATAATTGAGCTTCTTGCTCTTTCAAAACTTCCTCAGGCACAGGCTTATCTACTTTCTCAATAATAATATTCTTATTACCCTCAGGAGGGTTATACATAGATTGGACTTCTTGATGTATCATTTCAAAATCTGCAGGAGGATAGATGACTTGAGCAACTTCAGCTTGTTCACCTCCAAAATCAGCAGGATGCACTCCAGATTCAACAACATTATCATCATCAGACAGGGGGGGATATCCAAGTGTGGCTCTGATGCTATTGGAAATCCATTTAGCATGGTCAGATCCAGCTTTGATGAAAACCCTCTACCCCTTTATGACTTCTCTAGCCACATGATCTCTGAGATCATCCTTTTGGAATCTGACTTGTTCATCCATAAAATTGACTCCATCTTTGTAGAATGCTTTTAATTTCAGTAGCTGTCCTGAAATTGTCTTTTGGGAATCTGTAATAGCAGTTTTTACATCAGCTATTCCTTCTTGTAATTGCTTGTAAAACTCAGCCTTGGCAGCAGTCCTTGCTTCAGTCTGAGCAGCTGTAATTGTCTTCATTTCAGTTACTATCACATTATGTGATTCAGTTAGATTTTCATTCATTCTGATCTGATTCTCAAGAACATATCCTTGTTTTACAGCCAGATCATCCACTTGGGTTTTGATCTTTTCTTGGTGAGTGGCAAGGTAAACAAGATCATTTCCACCTTTGTGAAAGCAGTCGGTCATCTCCTTCTTATTTTGATTGACTTCAAATCTTATAGATTTTATATCTGTTGCCAAAGTGAATTGAAGATCCTTGTGTGTCTCATCTATATACTTTTCCATAGCAATCCTTTGCTCATCCAACTTTACTTGCATGGATATTAACAAAGAACTATAATCAATTGTTAGAGTAGGCTGTGGAGCAACAGTTTGTAAAGCTTTCTTGTAGCTTTGACTCCTTCTTTTGAAAACCATAAGCTTTCTTTTCTTAGCTCTAGCAGTTTCTTCATCCTCAGAAGCAGAAGTACTGGCAATGTCTACTCTATCTTTAGGACTAGGATTCAAGTCCTGTGTTGTCTTAGGTAGCTCCCCCTGCACCCTTTGCTCCTCATCCTCATTTCTATCAGTCTCCTCATGAGACCTCACATGCTCCCCTTCAAGATTTACCTTCTCCCCCTCAAAAGCTGCTTTCTCTCCCTCAAAATCAGTATGTAGAAAATCAGGGAACAACTCTTCTAGAGTATACTCCTATTAAGAAGGAACTGAAGAGTTTCTTATCTCTGGAGCATTATCAGTAACTGATGTGTCTTCCATGACAACATCTTGTGGTTGACTATGTAACTGAGTTTGCTGATCAACATCAATTAAAGACTCAGTTAATACTTCATCCTCAATATGAAAAATAGATTGATTAACTTCATGTATTACCTCTAGGATTGTTTGAGTTGCCAGTTCACTATCCAAGTGAGTTGACTCTTCCACATGTTGAGGCTCCCACTGGAGTGAATCCAGGTGGATGGGGCTAGCAGATGGTTGCTCCCCCTGCCTTAGTGCATCTTCATTCCTTACTGGTGACCTTCCAGTAACATCAGCTTCTTCCTCATTAGAACTAAAAACTACTTGCTCCTCTGAGCTACTGGATGATTCAGGAGCCACTATGGCTTGCTTCTTCTTCTTCTTCTGAGGTGTTTCCTTCTCTGGTGTAGGCATGTCTTTAGTTAACACCCTATCCCATCTTAAGATTATTCTGATGTCTATTTTCCTCATGTGATTTATCTTAGAACCAGCAGCTTGGTTCATGACTTTTGGAATACTTCCAGCCAAGTACAAACTCATAATCCTACCCAGATTGGGCTTCTTGAGACTTTCCTTTATCTTTTCAAACATCACTGCTGACTAATCAGTTTTTAGTTTAAAAATGATTCTTGTCATTAAGCAGAACATGTGAGCTGATATCCTATCATGCCCACATGGCTTGCTCAAAATCACCTTGCCAACTACTTCAGATAAAAACTTTCCTTGCATGTTCATGCCTTTCCTGTTAAAAACTGATCCAATCTTCATGGTTGAATCTAGTCTACACCATTGCAGTGCCTCCCTTGTCTTAGATGTAGGTACATCTTCTTCCTCTTTAGTTCTTGGTAGATGTAGAACTTTTCTTAGACTCTTCTGGGTGAGTTTTACTTTTTCTCCATGGACTATGGATTTAATCTTGAGTCCAGTCTCATCAAGTGAAGTTGCACCAAAGAATTCGAGTACTTCCTTCTTCCAAATCTTGGTTGGATCAGACACTAGATACTCCAATCCATTCTCTGTAATTAGGGTTACTGTCTCCTTAATTTCAGATTCCGCATCGTCAAAGGCATGTCGTACTAGCTCATATCCTTTATTCACGTTCTCCTCAAGCTTAGGCGCCATTAAGGTTTTGATAAATCTTGAATTTAGAGGAGAGAGATGTCGACACACAAGTTTGGTCTCGAAACTATGGAGAGCGTGTCGACAAACAATAGTGAAGACCTATTTATACCTTTCGAAAATCGAAGGTGAAAAGGCGCGTCAAAATACTCTAAATGTGTCGACACTGTTGAAAAGTGTCGACACTTACTTCTAATGTCTTGACAACTATGTGTCGACACAAATATAGTCGACAGAATATATCTGTCGACACTTAAACATCTGCGCTCGACGATTAATCGATACTTCACTCGACGAATTCTGTGTTAATCCTAAGTGTCGACACCACCCTGGATGTGTCGACACATACTCTGGATGTGTCGACACTACTTCTCTGAAGTGTCGACACTGACTGTCTAGATATGTCGACACCATTTATCTGAAATGTCAACACCACTTCTATGTGTCGACACAGACAACTTCTTGTGTCAACACCATTTTACTTAGCCAATTTTTTAAACTATTCTAAGTTTAACATTCCTAATTCAATTTTAAACTTATTGAATTTGGTTTCATCTAGAGGCTTGGTAAACATATCAGCAATCTGATTATCTGTTTTAACATATTCTAGGGAAATGTCCTCTTTTTCTACATATTCTCTAAGAAAATGGTATCTAATTTCTATGTGCTTAGTCCTACTATGTGAGACAGGATTATTATCTATAGAAATTGCACTTGTGGAATCACAAAGTAAAGGTATTCTACTTACTTGAATACCATAGTCTACTAGCTGGTGTTGAATCCATAAAAGTTGTGCACAGCAGCTTCCTGCAGCAACATATTCTGACTCAACTGTGGAGATTGCCACACTGGTCTGCTTCTTACTACTCCATGACACCAGTCTTCCACCTAAAAATTGACAGGTTCCTATAGTACTCTTCCTATCTTCCTTGCAGCCTGCAAAATCTGCATATGAATAACCTGTCAGTAAAAAAATCTCCATTCCTAGGGTACCAAAGACCTAGATAAGGTGTGCCCTTAAGATATCTCAAAATCCTTTTTACTGCAGTCAGATGAGATTCTTTAGGGAATGCTTGGTACCTAGACAGACACATGTAGCATACATGATATCTGGTCTACTAGCAGTCAAATACAGTAGGGAGTCAACTATCCCTCTATACAAAGTTTCATCTACAGGTTTCCCTGCATCATCTTTGCTTAAAGACATGCTTGACCCCATAGGAGTTTTCATGGTAGTGGATGATTCCATACCATACTTCTTTATCAACTCTAGGGTGAACTTAGACTGACATATGGACATGCCATCTTCAGTCTGTCTTACTTGGAGACCCAAGAAGAACTTAAGTTCCCCCATACTGCTCATTTCAAATTTTCCTTGCATAAGTTTTGCAAACTTTCTGCAAAGATTACTTTCAGTAGACCCAAATATTATGTCATCTACATATATTTGGACTAAGATAATCTTGCCTTTAGATTCCCTAAGGAATAGAGTCTTGTCTATTTTCCCCCTTGAGAATTTGTTCTCAATAAGGAAACTAGACAGGGTTTCATACCAAGCCCTTGGGACTTGTTTCAACCCATACAATGCTTTCCTAAGTCTATAAATATAATCAGGTTTAAGAGGATCAACAAAACCTGAGGGCTGCTCTACATAGACTTCTTCCTTTAGATCTCCATTTAAAAAAGCTGACTTAACATCCATTTGGAATACCTTAAACCCTTGATATGTTGCATAGGCAAGGAACATCCTGATTACCTCAAGTCTTGCTACAGGAGCAAAATTTTGATCAAAATCAATACCTTCTTCCTGCCTATATCCTTTTGCAACAAGTCTAGCTTTATTCTTTATAATGATTCCATTCTCATCCAACTTGTTCCTAAAGATCCACTTAGTTCCAATGATGTTGTGGTCTTTTGGTTTAGGAACTAGCTCCCTGACCTTGCATCTTTTGAACTGATTCAGCTCCTCTTGCATGGCATCAATCCAATGAGAGTCTAGAACTGCTTCTTCAAATTTCTTTGGTTCTACTTGTGATAGGAAACATGAGTAAAGAACTATACTCAGATTCCAACTTCTTGTTTGCACTCCTTGTCTGGGATCACCAATTATCTGATTGGCTGGATGATCTTTTAAGTGTCTATTTGTTGGAGGTAGTATGTCTTCAGGTTGTACACCTCCAGCCTCTTCATTTAGCTGCACCTCTTGGTCTTCATCTGTATCTAGAGAGTCTTGTACTCCCCCTGGATAGCAGTCACCATCTTCCACTTGCTGAGTTGCAGTAGAACCTTCTGTAATGGTAAGCTTGTCCATCTTCTCAGTTATACATATAGAGCTGCATACACTACTTGGCAACTCACTGTTAATCAATCTTGTTTCATCAAAGACTACATGTATAGACTCTTCTACAACTTGAGTAATCAAGTTGTAGACCTTATAAGCCTTACTATTGTTGCTGTACCTAATAAAGATCCCCTCTTAGGATTTGACAGCAAACTTGGTTAGATAAGACTTATCATTGTTAACTATATAGCACTTGCAACCAAAGATCCTGAAATAGGATAAATTTGGTTTTCTGCCCTTCACAATCTCATAGGGAGTCTTCTTGTGGCACTTGGTGATAGTAGTCATATTGATCACATGACATGCAGTATTTACTGCCTCAGCCCAGAAATATTCTGGGAGAGAAGTGTCACTCAATAGGGTTCTACCAGGCTCTATCGATGTTCTATTCTTCCTTTTAGCAATACCATTTTGCTGAGGTGTTCTTGGTGAGGAAAATTCCTGAAAAATCCCAAATTTTTCACACAGTTATGTCATACTTTCATACTGAAATTCAGTGTCATGGTCACTTCTGATTTTGACCACTGTAATGTCTAACTCATTCTGAATTTGTTTAACAAAACTATATAAGATACTTGGGGTTTCAGATTTTTGTCTTAGTAAGAACACCCAGGAATATCTAGAATAGTCATCTACTACCACAAATGTGTAGACCTTCCTACCTAGACTATGAACTGGCATAAGACCAAATAGATCCATATGCAAGAGGTATAGACAACTCACTGAATCCTTGTTTTCAAGGCTATGAAAGGTGGATTTGGTCTGCTTGCCTTTTTGACAAGCTGAGCATATCCCATCCTTTATACACTTAACTTGAGGACCATTCCTCACTAACTCTTTGCAAAAGAGTTGGCCAATAGTCTTATAGTTAAGATGAGCCAGCCTCTTGTGTCATTTAACACAATGCGAGACTCTCTCATCAGCTACAAGACAAATAGGAGAAACATTGTTCTTACACACAAAGTCAAGACAATAAATATTTCTCTTCCTATATCCTGTCAGAATGATCTTTTGATCACTTGACCTTTTGATATGACAACCATTCTTGACAAATGAGATGTCATATCCTAAATCACTCAGCTGACTTATGCTAATGAGGTTATGTTTCAAACCCTTCACATAGGCCACTTGAGTGATAGTAATCTGATTACTAGAAATGTTACTAAAGCCTTTGATGATTCCTTTTTTTGAACCACCAAAGGTAACTTTAGGGCCATCCATGATAGGTGTGTAGTCCTTCAGCAACCCCCTTGTTCCAGTCATGTGCCTGGAACATCCACTGTCCAAGTACCATATTGGGGCATGACCACTTGGACTCACCTGCAATAAAGACTAGTTAACCTTAGAACCCAAATGAGTTTTGGGTCCTTGGTTCATGTTAGCCTGAAATCTAATAAATCTGCCTGTAGGTCTTCTCACAGGCTGACTGTTATTCTCCTTGACACTAGAAATGTGCCAACAATCTATGGCAAAGTGGCCTACCTTGCCACAACACCAGCACTTAAACCGGTTGTACCTTTGTTTAGGTACATCCCTAGCTGAATTATTTACAGAGGCTTCTTGTTTTGTGTTGGGGATTTGCCCTTAGATTTGGACCTAGCAGTCCAGGCAGGTTTTTAAAACTCTAATCCAGCCTTACACTTTTGAGGCACAAACTCATCTATCAAGGGTAAAACAGATTTAGGTTTAGAAAAGCTAGCCACAATCTGTTTCTCCTTCTGAAGTCTAACCTCCAGATTTCTAATCTGATCATTCTTGAAATTGATTGTGCCCATTTGAATAACAGTTATGTTTTTCAATCTGGCAATCTCTTTCAGTTTTTGATCTAACAACTTCTCTGAATCTGTTGCAGCCAACTTAAGACTAGCAATCTCCTTTACCTGAGTTTTGGCCAAGGTTTTGCTTTTCTTCAAGGCCTGCAACAATTCCCTATATTCATCCATTAACTGATGGAATATCTCCTTCATATTCAGACCCACCCACATCACTTGATGCAGATGTATCTGACTCTGACTCAGTAATATAAATTGAACTAGAAGAACAACTTTGTACCTTACTTGGTCCAGTCTGATCCTGGATCTTGTCTCCTTCAGATATAGCCATTAGTCCCTTGCACTGATGATCTTCATGCTCATAAATTGAGTTCATTAGCTGCATGAACTCATCTTCTTACTCTTCAGCAAATAATCCAATATAGGCTTCAGCTTCTGATTCTGTTTTTGAAGATGACTGATCTGTCAGACTCTTGTCTTTCTTAGCAATAAAGGACTTTTCCTTTTTGCTCTTAACCTGAGTCTTCTTTTTGTCAACTGACTCCTTCCTCTTTTCAGGACAGTCAGCCACTACATGTCCCTATCTATTACATCAATAGCACACTATCTTTGAAGATGTAGCTTTGCTTGGCTTGGACCTGCTTCTGTCATTCCTAGATGACTTTCTCTTCTGATAGTAGTCATATTTTGGCTGAGAAGTGGAAGGATTAGACCTCCACTGCCTCTTCTTTAAAAATCTTTGAAAGTGCCTAGTAAAAGCAGCAAAGTCTTCATCACTTTCACTGCTATCAGAACTCTTGCTATCTGAATTATCTGTGACAACCTCAGCAATTATCTTAGGTGAAGATGGAGACTTGCTTCTATACTTCTTAGTATTTCGGTCTTGAAGGCCACAGTCTTTTCCTTGTGCTCCACTCTAGTATTCTTCTCTTCCTCCTTTCTAGCCATTAACTGCATCTCATAAGATATCAGTTATCCAAACAAAGTTGGAGGAGGTATATCATCAAGTTTGACCACTTCCTTAATGACACAAACCTTGGTGTCCCAGTCCTTAGTCAGGGTTCTTAAGAACTTGTCATTCAGCTCATAGTTGCTGAAGACTCTTTCATAGGACATCAACTCATTAACTATCCTATAGAACTTCTTGTAACATTCTGTAATGCTATCAGACTTTCCTTGTTTGAAGCTTTCATATTCCTGATTTAACATTGACTTCCTATCTTGTATTACCTCCTCTGATCCCTCCATATAGACTATTAATGTGTCCCACATTTCTTTAGAGGTTTTACAATGAATTAAGTTCTGAAATGTTGAATCATCAATGACACTAACAATTATATTCTGGGCTCTCTTGTCCATAGTGGCCAGGATGATTTCATCTTTAGTCATTTCAGAAAAGTCCTTGGGAGTTTTCTGATTTGCATCCAGAATGGATATCTTCATTGGCACATATGGGCCTTCTTTGACTGTAATATATATCCTTGGATCAGAAGCTTCCATAAAGAGTCTGACCCTCTCTTTCCATATGCCAAATATCTTTTTTCTACATATTGGCAATTTCATTGACCCCAGCTCTTTGTGATTCTCACTAGAACCCAGTTTCTTGATTCTTTCTTGATTCTTAAATCTGCCTTAAGGATCTTACTCTGACTGTTAAGTCCTACTTTGAGTAACATGGCTCTGATACCACTTGAAAGAATTAGTGCCTAATCACCTAGAGGGGGGGGTGAATAAGTGTACTTTTTCTTTTTAATTTTAAGGCAGAAACTCTGTACAATTAAACTTGTATTTGCAATATTCTACAACTATTCAGCACAGCTAGCTCAGCAATCACAGAAATAATCAAACACAGAGTGCACACAGATTTTATAATGGTTCCCCAAGGTCTGGGTACATCCACTTTCCCCCTTCGCCTATCTAGTAGTGTACTAGATTCGGCTTAACTTCTGCACTTCTCCTCAGATCCTCAGATCCTACAGCTCAGAACCCCAAACCAGGTTCTTACAACTCAGAGTGTCCCCACTCCTACAACTCAGGCACAAAGCCCTACCACTCAGTCTTCAACAAGACCTACACTCAGGCTAAACAGCCCTACCTCAGCCTTCAACAAGGCCTACACTCAGAGAATAGATTCTCCTACACTCAGGCTCAAAAGCCCTACCTCAGCCTTTATAAATTTAGGCTTACAACTCAGATCCCTTAGTATCCTACAAAAAGATAATAACAAGTTTAAGATCACCACTCTGTTTGAGAGAATGAAGTGGGCAACCTTCTTGATCAGTTCTTGATAGTACTGATTCCTGAGATTAACTTTGTCTTTGCTTTCTTCAAGGCTTCTTGAATTTGAACTCCGTAAAAGTTAATCTTCTTGAAGTAGACCGGCTGGCAACTTCCTTCTTAAGATGAAGAATTAAATCTGGATCTTTCTTTGCAGTCTGGTTCAAAACCTGCTCCTTAAGAGATCTGATTAAACAAATCTCTTTCTTGATTTCAATTACTGGAGTTCTCTCTCTCCAAGTAAATCTGAAATTTCTTCAAAATACTGATTTACAGTTTTCTCTGGATCTGTATTATGCAATGATTGATCTTCTGATCTCTCAATTTATTGTTGATTGTTCGATGCCTTTCTGTTGAAGGAGAAAGGCCTTTATATAGTCTTCCTTTAAGGTAACCGGCTGATCCGGTTTCTAACGAACTTCTGATAGCTCTGACAGTTATAGTAGATCGGTTGAAATGGCAGCTGTCAAGTCATCCAGTCACTTCTTGAAAATACTGTCTCTGTCTGAAAGTGTCGAGACTGATCTTCATTATGTGTCGACACAAATAGACTAAGTGTCGACACAAGTGAACTAAGTGTCGACACTAGCCTTGATGGTGTCGACACAACTCCTTGTGTTGTTGTAACAGCTTCTCGACAATGCTTCTTCAGAATGTGTCGACACTGATTCCGTGTGTCGACACAAGCCTTCTGTTGAATGTGTCGACACTGATTCTGTGTGTCGACACAAGTACTTCTTCTTTAACACTTAGTTGAATTCTGCTGTGTGTCAACACATCTACTTTGTGTCGACATAAGTACTTCTTTTACTTTAACTTTGTTAAAGCTTGCTGAGTGTCGACACAGCCTCCTGGTGTCGACACATTTGATGTCGACTAAGCTTCTCTGGGTGTCGACACTGCCTCTAAGTGTCGACACAATTTATGTTGATAATTCTTCACAGTGTGTCGACACTGCCTGTATGTGTCGACACTTTTCTTCTGGTGTCGACTCTGTCTTTCCAGGTGTCGACACAATCTACTCCAAGTGTCGACACAACTTTTCTCCAATGTCAACACAAGTCTTCATAAGTGTCGACACAGCTTCTCCAGGTGTCGACACATGGACTTAGAAATTTTATGCATTTCCTGCAATTACTTAACCTGCACATATAAACTCAAAACACATCAAATACACCTTGATGTATATCATTGAGTAGGGTGAAGCTTCTTCAAATCTGGTACACATATTCCAATGTACCCAACATCTATGGCTCTTTCTGATGCTTCTACTACCACCACTCCTACCACCACTCCTGTCGCCAATCCAACTCTGCCTCTTCCTACTACTCCTTATGGGAAACTTGGGACTGTTTCCAAGCTTGTCGGCTCCAACTACCCGGATTTGAGCGTCTCCTTCACCTTCCTCCTTCGCTCGCAACGCAAACGTCACCATCTCGTTGATGACCCTCCTCCAACCACTTCACCTCTCTTTGATGACTGGGATGCGAGTGACGTGCTTGTGCGTACTGGGCTTGCTAATAGCCTATCTGATGAGTGTCTTATCGTCATCTGTCATGATGAGACGGTCAAGGCCGCTTGGCTTCATCTTGCCGCTCTGTACTCGAAGGGGGCTCAGACATCCCGCATCTATACGTTGTATGCTGACCTCTTTGCCCGTCCTACCTTGTCCTCTGCTGCTGCCTACCAACAGGTTCAGGCTCTTGGGGCTGAGATTCTTCAGAATCGCCCCTTTTCTACGGATTTGGCTCAACAACACAAGCAATTCTACGAGCTTTTGGTTGTGTGTTATCTGCTCTGGCTTCCTGATACTTATGATATGATCCGCCAGCAAATTCTGGGTGAGGCGGAATCTCCTACCTTAGATGCCACCGCTGCCCACATCGCCGCTGTCACCTCTCTCCTTCAGCACCTGATTTTGCCCGCTCCTCCTCCACCGGCCAACTATGCTCACCAAACTCAGTGGAGTGGCTCTGGTAGCCGCAGTCACCAGTCTGGCGGACGTGCTCTTTCCCGGTACCTCTGCTCTCACTGTGGCCGCACCGGCCATACTTTTGACCGCTGCTGGACGAAGAATCCCCATCTTTGCCCCTCGGGTGACTCTTCTGCCTCCTCTTCCAAGCCGTCTGCCTCCGTGGTCACATCATCAGGCAGTGCCCACGTGGTAACTCAAGGTAAATGGCTTATCGACTCTGGATCAACTAATCACATGACGGGCAATCCTCACTGCTTCACTCTCCTCGAACAGCATGATCGGGTGCCCCCGGTTCTTGTTGCAGACGGTTCTCCCTCCCCGGTTCATGGGTTAGGAGTGGTCCATGTTACTCTGTCTCTTCGCCTCACGGACACTCTCTATGTGCCCAAATTTACGTACAATTTGTTGTTGGTTACCTCGTTATGCAAGCAGCTTCAGTGCTCTGTAACGTTTACTCCGACTTCTTGTTCTTTTCAGGATCCGAGCTCCCAACGGACGATTGCTACTGGGACTGAGAGCGGCGACATGTACTTCCTCGACAATGTTTCCGCCTTGTCCGCCTTCTCCTCCCCTTGTACGGATATTCTCCAGTGGCATCTCCGCCTCAGTCATCCTCCTCCACAGCTTCTAAATCAACTTCTGCCCTACCTCCCTCCTTCCAGTCCTCCTCTCAACTACAATGCTTGTCAGCTTAGCAAGCATCACCGTTCCTCCTTCCCGCCAAAGTAAGGTCGGGGCTCTACCCGTTCGTTTTATCTAATCCACTCCGATGTCTGGGACCTGCTCCTACCCTCACCATTTGTCGGGGTAGTTCGTATTTTGTTACTTTTATTGATGACTATTCTAGATGTACTTGGGTGTATCTCTTACGAGATCTCTCTGAACTTTTGGATGTATGGGTTTCTTTTTATCAATTAATCAAAACTCAGTTTGGTGTTTGTATTAAAACCTTTCACTCAGACAATGCTACAGAATATTTGAGTCATGCTTTTACCTCTTTCTATGTGCAACATGACATTATTCATCAGACTAGCTGTGTTTATACCTCCCAACAAAATGGGGTGGCGGAACGCAAAAACCGTCATCTCCTCGATGTCTCTCGCACCTTGATGACCCAGATGCATGTTCCTCGCTCCTATTGGGGATATGCTGTTCTCCTTGCCTGCTACCTTATCAATAGCATCACCTCCACGGTTCTCCACGGGAAAACCCCATTTCCCATTCTATATCCGGACAAGGAGCCTTTTCCTCTCCCTCTCCGTATCTTTGGGTGCACTACCTTTGTTCATGCCCCCTCCGCCACCCGTGATAAGCTCTCCCCTCGCTCCCCCAAATGTGTCTTTCTGGGGTACTCCACCACTCAGAAAGGATATTGTTGCTTTGATCCCATTCTTCGTAAGCAATTCGTATCTGTTGACGTCATATTCTTCGAGAATGCCTCCTACTTTTCGGATGCCTCCTCTCCTCTTCCCCCAGCTTCTGATTCTCTTGTTATTCCCTTTGTTCCCTCGTCTCCTACTGCGATCTCCACCCCTCCACCATCTCCGTCCACTCCTCTCCCTCCACCTCTCTCTCCCTCTTCTCCGCCACCGTCTCCATCATCTCCGCCGCCGTCGCTCTCTCCTCCCGGGACAGCTCTCTCTGCTACGGATGCTCCAGATGCCGAGGGAACTGCTGACCTGGATCTTCCTATAGCTCTTCATAAAGGGGTGCAGACGTGTACCCTACACCCCCTTGCTGCTATTGTTTCATATGATCATCTCACCTCTTCTCACAAGGCCTTTGCACTGGCTATCTCTGCCACTACCACACCTCGTTCCTACCAGCAGGCCCTTGTTATTCCTCATTGGAAGATGGCCATGGATGATTAAATGGCAACCCTAACTGAGAGGGGTACCTGGACTCTTGTTCCTCCTCCCCTCGGTACTGATGTCGTTGGCTGTCGCTGGGTCTTTGTGGTAAAATTTGGCCCAGATGACACTGTGGATCGTTATAAGGCTCACCTTATTGCTAAGGGATTTACTCAGACCTATGGAGTTTATTACTTTGACACCTTCTCTCTCGTGGCTCGTCTCAGCAATATCTGGGTCCTTCTCTCTGTGTCGGTCAATAGAGATTGGCCGATTTCCCAACTAGATGTCAAGAATGCCTTCCTTTATGGTGATCTTCAGGAGTCTGTCTACATGGAGCAACCTCTGGGTATGTTGCTCAGGGGGAGACACGAGTATGCCGGCTGAAGAAGCCAATCTATGACCTCAAGCAGAGCCCTCGAGCTTGGTTCGACAAGTTCAGCCGCATCGTGGCAGCCGTTGGTTTTGTGCGAAGCTCTGCCGATCACTCCTATTTATTCACAAAACCTCCTCGGGACTGGTGGTTCTTGATGTGTACGTCGATGACATCCTTCTCACTGGCGATGACCAGGAAGGGGTAGCCTTGACAAAGCAGCATCTTCGTCAACATCTGGTCATGAAAGATATGGGCTCTCCGAAGTACTTTCTGGGGATCAAAATCTCTCAGAAGCCCAACTCCTTAGTCATCTCCCAACGTAAGTATGTCCTTGATCTTTTAAAAGAGGCAGGATTGAGTGGAGCTAAACCTGCCTGATGCCCCATGACAATCAGAGAAGACAAAACCTAGACAGATGATTCGCCTCCTCTTTCAGATATTACGCGGTACCGGTATCTGGTTGGTAAGCTCATATATCTCACCGTGACCAGGCCAGACATTTCCTATGTTTTGGGTAAAGTGAGTCAATTCATGCAAGCACCTAGGGAGTGCCATCTACAGTCCATCTTGAGGATCTTGTAATATGTCAAAGCAGCACCTGAGAAAGGATTACTCTTTCATAAGAATGGTCATCTGAGGGTTGAAGCATACTCATATGCGAGTTACACTGATGATAAAGGGGATCGTAAGTCAACCTCGGGTTTTTGCACCTTTGTTGGGGGAAATCTGGTGAGCTGGAAGAGCAAGAAGCAGTCGGTTGTTTGCAGGTCTAGTGCTGAAGCAGAGTATCGTAGTATGACATCGACCACTTGTAAGTTAAAGTGGCTACGGGCTCTCCTGCTGGATTTAGTAGAGATGTACAACCATCCTCTACTTATGTTCTGTGATAACAAGCCTGCCATATACATCTCCAAAAATCCGGTCTTCCATTAAAGAACCAAGAACATTGAGGTCGACTGTCATTTCATTCGTGAGGAGATTCTGAAGGAACAAATTTGCACTCCCTTCGTCACTTCTGATAAAGAGCTGGCTGACATCTTGACCAAGCCAGTCTCTGCCTCGTTTCTTCATATTTGTGACAAGCTGGGCATGATCGATATATATGCTCCAGCTTGAGGGGGAGTGTTGAAGTTGGTGACCGGGCTGTCTGGCGTTCTGTCTTGGCGGGTTTAAGACCGCGCGGTCTGGCGGTTTCCCTTTAGTGGTTTAGTTGCTATGTTGTTGCTGTCCGGAGCCCGAGCGGTCTAGCGGCTTGCCTTTGGAGACTTGGAGACCGAGCGGTCTAGTGATCTCCCATGGTGATCTCTCTCTCTCTGGTGGTAGCCGAGCGGTTAGCCCTTCTGTCTAACCGCGCGGCTTGTGCGAATTGTTCTGTATAAGTCCGCTTAGTCATTTAAATTTTTAGTCCCACATCTCTTATTTATATTCTCTCATCTCTCCTCCATTCTATATAAGGGAGGCCATACCTTTGTAATAGAGAACTTTTTCAGATAAAAAAGTTTCTGTTAAACCACTTCCGGTTTGTTTTTGTTCGTTTCTAACTGATACCATATTAAGAAAGATAATGTGAAAATAAGTTTTATAGGAACTGATTCAGAAATCGCAGATATTTTTACTAAACCACTTTCTGATTCCTGTTTTTCTATGCTAAGATTAGAGTTGGGAATTTTAGATATTTCAAACAGAATTAATTAATTTTGTTAAAAAATTGTTAACTACAAATCTATTTAATTTTTTTTAACATTATAAGAATATTAATTAAATATATAAATTCTAAACAAGTTAAAACTCCAGATAAAATGATTAACCTCCAGATAAAAATCTAAATAAAATAAAACATTAGACACTTTCTTAACACACACAACACAACAATTTTAAAATCTCACTATCGCCGGCGACAATGACTGTCATCGGGTGATATCTCCAGAAGTTCTGCAACCTGCAAATCCAGAAACTCAAAAGTTCTTGTTATCCTCAGCACTGTCTTCAATTGGTTCCTCACTAGATCTCTATCTCTTCCCCCGCAGTCATCTTATATGACGTATCGAGTGTCATGGAGGATCCACCACGGGATTGCCCCACTCTTATTCCTCTATTGGGGTCGGTTGCAACCTTAATCCTTTAGCTATGAATTTCATAAACTTTTACATTCAAATCAGTCTTCTCTTGGTATCTTCCTTGTGCTCTTCCAACATATCTCGTAGTTCATCGACCGATTCATAAAGAGATCCTCCTCGAGATAGTGGTGGCCATGCAGAAGTTGATCTTCACCCTGATATGGTCTTACTGCAGTAGATGTAGGGAATCGAATAGAGTCTGTACTATATATCGGAGGAATACATTCATCCACAGAGTAATTTTGTTGCACCCAACTGTATTTCCGATGTACAATACGTTGAATCATACCTCCAAGTGGCAGTGTGTTGATTTTCTTTCTCATGGGGCTTTTCATCTTGAAAGTGTATTGAATTATAGATGAGACTAAATCGACTGTATCAAACCGCATTCCTTCTACAATCATATAAGTAACCAAAGTCAACTATGTAGTAATTTTCTTAGTGTCTCCTGCCTTTAACATAATTGTATTTCTTAGAATATCTTGAATTAAAAAGGCATCGGGAGTGAGAGAGTCGATGGATTGAACTAGAGTTTTAACATAATTTCCATAAAGAACTTCATTTAGCCACATCCAATTTATGTCTTTCCTATAGTTTTCTACCACGTCCAGGACATTTGTGCTAGACATAAGTCCAAACTCAATTTTCAAATCATCATGAGTTTTCTCCACTATCCCTCCTTATATTCTTGATCTTGCTCCACCATTCAACTCTGTAAATGCAGGGTCCTCCAAATGGTTGTAAAATTCTCTCACAAATACTGAACTGAACATGTATGGAATAATGTGAGATATTATACCTTCTTGAGCAAGCAAATCGTAAACATGTGCGTCATGTGTCACATTGAATTATACAACTTTTGGAACACATATCGTTGCTTTTTCTGTTCCCAAATATGATTGAAATGAGGAATGAGGGTTGCTGGAGGTACTCTTTTGTGCTCTTGAGTTGGAAGTAATTATACCTAAAAAAACAACATAAAACTATTTAGTTTTCACAATCTCATGCGATAGTGACTATCGTTGGGCGATAGCAAAAATCCACATTTTCCAGAAATTTCCTTTTTCTGGCAGCTTATATACTCAAAATGGAATACTCTTATCCTAATCTCGACAAAATGTAACAATATTCTCAACAAAAATCTAATACTAAATTCATATAAACACTATTCATCTTCTTCCCCAAATCCAAACATTAAAAATGGAAATCTCTTGAAAACATTTTAGATCTATATTTTCTCAAACATTATTTCACTTCACATTTCATCAAAACTCATATAAAATCTATAGATTTATAGATCCATAAGATTATGAACACAAAATCAAAACTTTTTCAAATTTTTTTTCAAGATCTAGTTTGATCCATCAAACTCCATATTTTACTCATAAAATCAACAATAAACTACAAAGGAGAGTTCAAATCTACTTGAAATCCAAAATCACTAAAAATTATCAAGAGATCCATGAGAAAATACCTTGATTTGGGAGTTCTGCCGACAAAATTGATGTGCTCTCGCTTTAGGGCTTCGGGAAATTAGAGTTAAAGTGAGATCCAGAATAAGATTCGCCTTTTAATATAAAAATGATATCGTTGGGTGATATCGCTATCGCTCTAGATAGCGCAAATTTACATCAAATTTCTTTATTTCATCTTGTCTTGCATATGCTATAATTGCTCCAGTCAAGTTTTTATTAGTTTGCCATTTATAGATAATTTCCAATGTGTGTTTTTCAAGTCATGTTTCATATAACATTGTATAAGTGCTTTCATGCCTTGCATATCTTTCATATACAATGAACTAGTGGATAGCAAATGTTTAAAATTATTTTCGCATGCCTCTAACTATGAATAATATTATATATTAGATCATGATATTACATGCACATTGTTTGGTAAAATACAAGTATCTTTATTTTTTTTTACATGAATGTACTTTGTTAAATAATAACCACTTGAAGAACATAATCCACTTGCTTTATCATTGATTCATGCACCTATTTCGAATCTAATGGCCTATAAAAGTTGTTATCTATGTTTACAATACAAGTAGATTCAGAGTCCTTTGATTAAAAAATAAACATGTTTTAAAAAGATTGCAAAATGAAAATAAATTGAGAAGGATACTCCATCAAGTACTACTCACCCTCCTGATAAATCTTAATGAGCATTGTGAGATTAAACACCTTGGAAAGAATCATAAAGTGCCTTGTTCAAATATGTTTCAACATTTTCCTCAGCATTAGTGTGCCATGAATTCTTTAATGAATGATATGTTATTTATGTATATTCAATATTGTGTTTGTTCAATTTATCAGTTCATGTAATGGTTAATATATTCATTTGTTTACTTTACCAAAGCTCACCATGTTCACATCATTATCTCTTATAAACTTTTTTCTCATGAGAATTATACCAAAAATGATTTCCTCATTTCTATGTCTTCTGAAGTATTTGTATTTGATAACTCCGCATGATGTTTACAATGTTTTATTTTACATGAATTTTATTTTTTACACATTGTTGACAATATCTTTATTTGATAAACCCACATTATCTTACACATTCCTTCTCAAGCATCTTTGCTCTCTGATTCTACTTTTCAAATTCTTTCAACCATCATATCTTCTTTTCTATTAGTATACTCGTATGTGCTTCCACATTTCACTTCAAGATATCATTCTCTCTATACATTACGCTCTCTCATATTCTAACCCCACTTTCTTTTGATAATGCCAAAAGGGTGAGAATTAAGAAAGAAAAAAAATCTATTATTTAGGTTATTTAGGAGAAGTACATTGTAGAGGGAGCGTCCATATAGGAGAAGTTTGTGCACACATTCACCTATTTATCTTGCTTAAATAATTTTCTAAACATCATTAAAGGTTTTAGATGATTTTTTTCTAAGTGGATTTGTTATTATCAAAAGGGAGAGAATGTTGCAGCATGTGTTTCACACTCCTTAGTTTGAGAATAACAAATCCTGAATGTATTTAATCATAGTAAATTTTTGGTGTGCAGATATCACATGAAAAATATGTTGGGTTTCTCTATGAGGATGACACAACACTTGTGCACGCAGCGGAAGAATAAAACATCAAGAAAATCCAAAAGAAATGGGATCGGGCCATGGTAGTTGAATCAAGAAGTTAACAAACAACTAAGTAAAAATTACCTCGGTGGCGTTGAGTCACAACTCAACGGAGATGCTCCAAGCTTTATCCTCTTGCTGGTGGCGAGTTCTACGCGGAATAATATCCACGTCTCTGCAGAAATCCACACGAGCGGGAGAACACCAATCTTTCTGTCGCACGGATAATCGGGAAGGAGAAAGACCGCACCTTGCTTTCCCACGGACTGCTAGGTCCGCGCCAGGGATTGCAACACCAGCGACGATCGCCGGAGAGAAGGAAGTCAACGGAGCGAGCACGGCGGCGGCGGAACACTTCCGTCGGCGGCGGGATTCGGGATCGGCTGAACGAACGGAATGACAAAACGCTTCCGTCGCGGGATTCGGTTCGATCAGCTACCAGAGAGTCGGTCAGAGAGAGAATCCCGAAAACCCTAAGTGTGTATTTATACAAAAGGCATAAATAGACTTAGGAATATCGCTATCCGCAGACCACCCAAAAACTAGGGTTCCAGAATCGGCGAGAATCACCTAGCAGATTCGGTGAGAATCAATCGGCGAGAATCAGTTAGGATCGGCGAGAATCAGTCGGCCATAACTCACAATCGGCGAGAATCACAATCGGCGAGAATCACAATCGGCGAGAATCACCCGGATCGGCGAGAATCAGAGTACTAATTCTCGACGATTCTCGTCGATCGGCGAGAATCAGAGTACTAATTCTCGACGATTCTCATCGATCGGCGAGAATCAGAGTACCAATCCTCGACGATTCTCGTCAACCCTCGGTCGACTATTCTTACCAGTCCTTCAAGGCAACATTTGCCCAACCCGACGATCCTTTAAGGCAACACTTTGCCCATAACCCCATTCAGGTCGGTGATTGGTAACCTTTACCAACACAGTCAATCATCCAACTTCTCCACATCTCTTATGTGCGACCCTGCAGGCTCATATTGCATTGACAGTGAGATTACATGTTTGACCACTTCTAGATCACCATGGTAACTCCAACAGACTCCCACTTGATCTTGAAAGTATCAAACCAAAAACCTCACAAACAATGAGCGGCATCTAGCAATGCATCATTGCTCCCCAAGCAATAAGAGTTTATAACTCATAAGCCTTTATGACCAATATATCAGCATTGTCTTTGTCCCTTTGTCCCTTACATCCAGAAAGAACTAGAGGCATGGACCATGTCACCCTCGTGATAGCTCAATCCAAGTTTCTTGATCCAGGACGGACTTCCAGAGAATGGTGAGTCCAATATCACATATTGACTCAACCAAGCATGGTCATGCATTTCTCAGTCCAATTCCATCAAGGGGCCCATGGATGCAACTCCTGTCATACAGGAGGACAAATCCCATATCTGCTCACACACAAACACCCAAATGATTCGTAACATGCCCAACAACCACCCTTATCATCAACCTTTCTCAAGGAGGACTTTAGATGGCATCAAAGCACGCTCTTCCTCACTTGATGAGTGCTGTGACTTCAGGTCAAAGGACCACAACACCATTGTCAATTGATACCTACTCGTGACACTATTGGATGACAATCCACAGAGTAGCCTCAGGTTGGGTCTGTCCAGTACAACTTGTTCACTAACAAGCACCCACGTGATGACTTGATATCACAATATCATGACCTGTGAGAACCGGTCATCAGTCAACGCACGTGCTAGCCTTTATGTACCATCATCACCCTTAGTTTCTATGATGATACTCGACTAGGGACCTTTTAAGAATGAAGCTTCAAATAAATCACAGGCTCTCACATTCAAGTCATGTACTTGATGTCCCATGGAAGCGAACATTCTAAGGGTATCTATTATGTTAACATTTAACTATCATATAGAAAAGCTCATAATAAAAGAATTTGCCATTAATTGTAAGAGAAAAACTAGGTACATTGTTCATTATATGAACAAATAGCCAACAAAATACATGTTTACATGCAATCCACAAGATTCTCGCTAGAGTTGATCATTTAGGTATCGTATACCCATCGATCTAGTATGACCATCATGCTTTCTCTGCGCGAGAGGCTTTATAAGTGGATCCGCAATATTTTCTTCAGTCGGCACTCTGCGAATGTTCACATCTCCTCGTTCGACAATCTCACGAATAAGATGAAACCGCCGAAGTATGTGCATGGAGCGCTGATGGGATCTAGGTTCCTTAGATTATGCAATTGCACCATTGTTATCACAGTAGAGAACCATGGGACCAACAATGCTAGGAACTACATCAAGCTCGCCGATGAATTTCCTAATCCATACAGCCTCCTTCGCCGCATTAGCTGCGGCGATGTACTCGGCCTCTGTTGTAGAATCAGTAACTATCTCTTGCTTGAAACTCTTCCAGCTCACAGCTCCTCCATTCAGGCAAAACACAAAACCTGACTGAGACTTGGAGTCGTCTCTATCAGTTTGGAAGCTAGCATCCGTGTAACCACTTACAACGAGCTCTTCCTCTTCACCATACACCAAGAACACATCCTTAGTCCTTCTCAAGTACTTCAGGACATTCTTGACTGCAATCCAGTGACACTCACCGGGGTCTGACTGATACCTGCTAGTCATGCTCAAAGCAAAGGAGATGTCGGGTCGAGTACATAACATCGCGTACATGATTGATCCAATTGCCAAAGCATATGGAATCAACTTCATGCGGTCCTTATCTTCATAAGACTTTGGACACTGGTCCTTAAAGAGATTCACACCATGAGACATGGGCAAAAATCCTTTCTTGGACTCAAGCATGTTGAACCGCTTCAACACCTTTTCGATGTATGTACTCTGGGTCAAACCCAACAACTTCTTCGATCTATCTCTATAGATCTTAATACCGAGTATATAAGTCGCTTCACCCATATCCTTCATTGAAAAGCAGTTCCCTAGGTTGTTCTTAACAACTTTCAGGGTAGGAATGTCATTCCCAATCAACAGTATGTCATCTACATACAGTATCAGGAAGACAACAATGCTCCCACTGATTCGCTTGTAAACACAAGGCTCATCTTCATTATTGATGAAACCAAACTCTTTGATTTTCTCATCAAAACGAAGATTCCAACTTCGAGAGGCCTGTTTCAGTCCATATATGGACTTATTCAGCTTGCATATTTTAGTGGCTTCATCTGGGGATACAAAACCCTCGGGTTGTGTCATATACACTTCCTCAAGGAGGTTTCCATTAAGGAAAGCCGTTTTGACATCCATCTGCCAGATCTCGTAGTCATAATACGCAGCAACAGCAAGCAATATCCTTATGGACTTTACCATGACAACAGGGGAAAAGGTCTCATCATAGTCAATACCATGAATTTGCTTGAAACCCTTAGCCACCAGTCGCCCTTTGAATGTCTGTACATTCCCATCCATGTCGGTCTTCTTCTTGAAGATCCACTTGCACCCTATGGGTCGAACCCCTTCAGGTGGTTCCACCAAGTTCCAAACTTGGTTTGCATACATGGAGTCCATTTCGGATTTCATAGCCTCAAGCCATTTGTCGGAGTCCGGTCCATTCATAGTCTCTTGGTAGGTTGCTGGTTCATCATCATGATCCATAAGCAACACATTACCTATTTGAGACACGAGAAATCCATATCTCTCAGGCTCAAACCTCGGTCTACCAGATCTACGTAGGACTTGTGTTCCTTGAGCAGGTTCTCTAGCTACAACATCTTGTAGTCCTGTCTCAGAATCCAATTCCGGTTCATTCACTATATGTGGTTCTTGAACTTCTTCAAGCTCTACCTTTTCAGTCTTTCTTGATAAGAACTCTTTCTCCAAGAAGACACCAGTCCTTGCGACAAACACTTTGCCCTCAGACGGTAGGTAAAAGTAATACCCTTTCGTTTCCTTAGGATATCCCACCAGATAACATTTATCCGATTTGGGTTCCAGCTTGTCAGGCATTTGACCTCTCACGTATGCCTCACAGCCCCAAATTTTAATGAACGACATACTAGGACGTTTCCCAGTCCATATCTCATATGGTGTCTTCAGAACCATTTTCGTTGGAGCGCGATTCAATGTCATTGCAGCAGTCTCTAAAGCAAAACCCCAAAAGGAAACAGGCAAGTCTGCATGACTCATCATCGAACGTACCATGTCTAACAGAGTACGATTTCTCCTCTCAGACACACCATTATGTTGTGGTGTTCTAGGTGGAGTGAGCTGTGATACAATACCACACTCTTTCAGATGATCACGGAACTCATGACTCAGGTATTCGCCACCTCGATCAGATCGGAGTGCTTTAATCCTTTTACCCAACTGGTTTTCTACTTCATTCTTGAACTCTTTTGAACTTTTCAAAGGTCTCGGATTTGCACTTCATAAGATACACATATCCGTATCTACTGAAATCATCAGTAAATGTAACAAAGTAGAAATACCCACCTCTAGCCATGGAACTCATGGTTCCGCATACATCACTATGTACAACACCCAAGAGATCCACAACCCTCTCAGTATAACCAGTGAAAGGAGCTTTAGTCATCTTGCCTAACAAACAAGATTCACATCGTTCAAATGATTCATAATCAAATGAGTCCAAAAGTCCATCTTTATGGAGCTTGGATACGCGCTTCTCGTTGATATGGCTCAAACGACAATGCCAGAGAAATGTAGGGTTCGAGTCATTTGTTCTTAGTCTTTTATTATTTTCTACATTACAGATCAGATGGTCCAAGTTCAAAACATAAAGACCATTAAACAATTGGGCTACAGCATAACAAACATCATTCTTAAATATAGAACAACAGTTATTCTTAATTATAAAAGAAAATCCAATCATGTCCAAACATGAAATAGATATAATGTTTCTAGTTATGACCGGAACAAAATAACAATTATCTAGTTCTATTACAAGCCCACTGGGCAAAGAAAGACGGTAAACCCCTACAGCTACAGCAGCAACTCTTGCTCCATTGCCGACGCCGAGGTCCACCTCCCCTTTACTCAGCAATCTTCTCCTTCCCAGTTCCTGCACATTTGTACAAATGTGAGAACCACATCCGGTATCCAATACCCAAGATGAAGGAGCAGAAAGGTTTATCTCTATAACGTGAATATTTGAGGCGGAAGTCATACCTCCCTTCTTTTTCTGTAGACCTTCAATGTACGAAGGACAGTTCCTCCTCCAATGACCAGCCTTGCCACAGTGGTGGCATTTCCCTTCCTTCACAGTGCTTTTCTTTTTCATCAGTGCAGAAGACTTGGGCTCAAGATATGACTTAGGTCCCACCTTCGTCTTCTTAGAGCCCTTGCCCTTGCCCTTGCCCTTATGCACCATCAATATGGGGCTGGCAGGCTTGACCTTCTTCATATTGATTTCAGCAGTTCTCAACATGCCTAGGAGTTCGGGCAGTGTCTTGTCTATTTCATTCATGTTGTAGTTCAAGACGAACTGCTCATAACTGTCCGGCAACGATTGCATGATCAGATCTGTGGCCAACTCTTGACCAATAGGAAAACCCAGCCTTTCAAGGTTCTCTATATACCCAATCATCTTGAGTACGTGAGTCCCTACTGAGTCTCGAACTCCCATCTTGCACTGAAACAACGCTTTTGTGACGTCGAACCTCTCTTGACGAGCCTGCCCTTGAAACATTTTCTTGAGATGCTCGTCAATCTCCTTGCACCCTATGCTCTCATGTTGCTTTTGAAGCTCAGAGTTCATAGTGGCAAGCATAAGACATTCGCCATCTAAAGTATCATCAGTATACTTCTTATAAGTATCCTTCTCAGCACGGGAAGAGTTCCCGGTCGGCACCTCGGGGGCTTCTTCTTCCAAGACATAGAGCTTTCGCTCTTGCCTGAGAACAATTCTCAGGTTCCTATATCAGTCCATGTAATTTGTCCCACTGAGCTTATCCTTCTCAAGGATGGCTCTCAGAGACAAAGTGGAGTGTGAAACACTTGCCATGGAATTCTACAAGAATTTATGCAGAATAAAATCAGTACCAAAACTTCAAATATAATTTATTTTAATTTGGACTTCAATTAAAACACTCCCACTATTTTATTCGAAATGATAGCCCTCACTAACAATTCGGAGAGTTCATGCGAGCTACTCTCTTAGTGGACAAGATCCGTATTTCACCAACACAATGAGTCAGCTTTGGCTTTACTCTCACGATGCGATTATTTAGGTAGGCAACGCTTGCCAATTGCATCCTCATGCAATTCTTGTATGGTTGGTGAATAACTCCTTACTCGCATCCATCATATGGTGCATGCCAACCCTATGCCTCTAGGCACTCAACCTTTGAGGTCACCTAGTTAAGTTGGACCCGATGTCGACAGTGGGATATCACAATTATCTGCTCGCACCCTTACCAAGATAGATTAATGCACCTTGCTTTGGCAAGCCCACACTTCAACGATCGAGGCAGGAAGAGTGTCATCCATCGGAAGGCATCCGAACACTTAATATTTGATGAAGGGATTTTAATTATAGGTTAACAGTTGACCATGATCAACATTTGATCAATGTGCACATCCAAAGAAAAACCAATTTTTCTTAAAACCACATGCATCCCTTATGTGCACAACCTGACACCATCAACATTTGATAGAAGGAAGGGCTAAATCCGAACATCCGGAAACTTCCAAATCCTCAGATTTACATGCATTGGACAAAGGCAAAGACAACTCAACTTAAAGCAGTAGACAAGCTCATCTCTCTATGTTGGATTCAAAATCCAAAACAAACTCGAGGGATGGTTACTGATAAGGAGACTACAATTCCGAACAATTAGAAATTTCCACAAAATCCTAGACGTTCTTGGCGGGGTACCAAGACTAAATCTAGACATTTAGAACACTTCTAAATCCCTAGGTTTACACGCACTGGAATAACAAAACTTCCAATACAACAATCATGGCCGAACCTGGCTCTGATACCACTGTTGGGTTTCTCTATGAGGATGGCACAACACTTGTGCACGCAGCGGAAGAATAAAACATCAAGAAAACCCAAAAGAAATGGGATCGGGCCATGGTAGTTGAATCAAGAAGTTAACAAACAACTAAGCAAAAATTACCTCGGTGGCGTTGAGTCACAACTCAACGGAGATGCTCCAAGCTTTATCCTCTTGCTGGTGGCAAGTTCTACGTGGAATAATATCCACGTCTCTGCAGAAATCCACACGAGCGGGAGAACACCGATCTTTCCGTCGCACGGATAATTGGGAAGGAGAAAGACCGCACCTTGCTTTCCCACGGACTGCTAGGTACGCGCCAGGGATTGCAACACCAGAGACGATCGCCGGAGAGAAGGAAGTCAACGGAGCGAGCACGGCGGCGGCGGAACACTTCCGTCGGCGGCGGGATTCGGGATCGGCGGAACGAACGGAACGACGGAACGCTTCCGTCGCGAGATTCGGTTCGATCAGCTGCCAGAGAGTCGGTCAGAGAGAGAATCCCGAAAACCCTAAGTGTGTATTTATACCAAAGGCATAAATAGACTTAGGAATATCGCTATCCGCAGACCACCCAAAAACTAGGGTTCCAGAATCGGCGAGAATCACCTAGCAGATTCGGTGAGAATCAATCGGCGAGAATCAGTTAGGATCGGCGAGAATTAGTCGGCCATAACTCACAATCGGAGAGAATCACAATCGGCGAGAATCACAATCGGCGAGAATCACCCGGATCAGCAAGAATCAGAGTACTAATTCTCGACGATTCTCGTCGATCGGCGAGAATCAGAGTACTAATTCTCGACGATTCTCGTCGATCGGCGAGAATCAGAGTACCAATCCTCGACGATTCTCGTCAACCCTCGGTCGACTATTCTTACCAGTCCTTCAAGGCAACATTTGCCCAACCCGACGATCCTTTAAGGCAACACTTTGCCCATAACCCCATTCAGGTCGGTGATTGGTAACCTTTACCAACACAGTCAATCATCCAACTTCTCCACAGATCTTATGTGCGACCCTGCAGGCTCATATTGCGTTGGCAGTGAGATTACATGTTTGACCACTTCTAGATCACCATGGTAACTCCAACAAAATACTCTAGTAAATTTGGTTTGATTGAGTTGAAAATTTTCAAAGAAGAAGATATCGCTGACGATAACTTACTGTCGTCAGGCAATAGCGTGATGACGCCAGCCATGACCCACATGACCTAGACACGACGCGTATTATTCTTATATATCACCAGACAATATCGATATCGCAGCATGATAGCCCCACGTTTTTACACAATCTTCATCTTCCCGAAGCGCTTATCGCAGGGTGGGACACATGGCAGCTGGAGGAGATATCGCAGGCGATAGCACGAAAATTATTAATAAGCTGGATTTCGGGAAATTTTTGTTGCACATTTCCTAGAGCTTTCATTCTCGTGCATTCTCATCCAGATAACTCCAGAAACCAGAAAAACTCATAAGTGCGTAAGGAAGTTCAAGAGCGAAGAAGAGATCGTTAGTGTATTTCAACTCCAATGATCTTCGCAAGGATTCATCGTCTTTTTTTGTGCTCAGGACCAGAGGGAGTTTTTATTTTCTAACTACATTTTATATTCTTTTCAATACTCTTTGTAAACGGTAGAGAATTCGTCGTCTTGTGATTGGAGACTATGCCCTTGTGCGGTTTAGGGGAAAATCACCGCCTTGTGTGTAGCAACTAGGTCATGGAGTGATGTAGGGGGAGACAAGAGGCTATATCTAGGGAGAGATAGACTATAGCTGGTCAGTGCTTGGGAGAAGGACCGTTGAAATCACAAAAGAAGATTTTCATCTATAGCCTTGATTTAAAGCTTTATTGAAATCATTGTTCATGTTCTTTACCATTTGTGAAATAAAAAGTTCAATTCAGTTTTCCATAAATTTCTAAGTACTTATTTCATATTTTTGATTGTGATTATTTCTACTTAAGTCTCATTACTATTTTGCTGAGTTAAAAAATTTGTTATAAATTTTATTTGCCCTTTTTAACCCCCCCCCCCCCCCCCCCCTCCCCCCCCTCCCCCCTTAAGGGCGCCTCAAGATCCAACAAGACCGAGATATAAAGCCTTTTGGGTCGACGATCGTGGTTGCCGGCAGACGTTTATATACGTTGTTTTTTCCCGATTTAGGGTTAGGGATTCATTGCAGTCTGTGGCGGCGCATTCTTTTGGAGGCGATACGAGGTATCTCGTTGAGATCGATCCAGAAGGTATTCTTCTATGGTTTTCTTGTCCAGAAGAGAGGAGAAGAGGTAGGATCGGATTTGATCCTTGCAACCTTTGTAATCTGTTTCTTTTTTTGGTGAATACAAGAAGGAAGAAGAAGGGGAGAGAGGATGTAGCCCGGTTTTGGGTGAACCTCTGTAACATCTTGTGTTTGTGACTGCTCTGTTTTTTTTTGTTCTGTGTTTGTTATTCGATATTCGGATTTCTGCTTCTCGGCACCCCGGATTTCCTACATCTTTGAGGTTTTGGCCTTTCTGACTCTTAAAGACACGATCCATCATCCTTTTATATGTGACTCCCACATTTTTTTAGACCAAAAGAAATGACTCGATAACAATAATAACCATGTTTGTGATAAATGATGTGTGAGGTATGTCGAGCGTGTCCATGTGTATTTGATGATATTCTGAAAAACTATCGAGAAAACTCTTAATGGAAAACCCAACCGCTAAACCATCGAAAGAATCTATTTGAGGCAAAAGGAAACAATCTTTAGGACACACTTTATTTAGTTTTGTAAAGCCAACACAAATACGGTACTTATTGTTGGCTTTTTTAGCATTACAATGTTTGATATCCAATCTGGATATTGAATTTGTTGAATAAAATCCGCCTTCAGTAGCTTATAGACTTCATACAAAAACTGGTTTTCTAATGTCGTCGTCACTGCTCTTTTTTCTTGATGGGGTGAGCTTCCGAGTAGATGTTGAGTTAGTGGCACGAAACTTCTGGACTCACCCGGGGCATGCCAATTGCCTCCAATGCAAATATATCCAAGTTTTCATGGAAGCACTGGATCAGCATCTCTTTGTCCTCTTTTTTTAACTTGATATTCAGGAAAAGAATTTTATCTCCATCCCCTCCTTCGACTAGGATTGCTTGAATTTTGTGAGTGGCATTGAGATGGAGACCGTTTTTTGTTTGCTTCGAGCCTTGGCATCCCAATTCTTTCTTTCGTCCCCTCTTTGCAGGTCATGCATGGCTTTTGCCTTGCTCATCCTGGGGGTAATGTAGGCATCAATCATATTTACTGCACTGTTATAACATTCCCGAGCGATTTTAGGGTTGCTTTGGACCCAGTATTGTTTCCCTCTCAGGAAGAATTTCAGGACTTGATGATATGTTGATAGTATGACTTGAAAATCATTAAGGAACGGCCTGTTGAAGATGACATCATAACTACTGGGAACATCACAGACCAGGAAAGTTTCCTGCCTTGTTATAATGCACAAGGTGACAATTAGCATGATGCTCCCTTTAATTGCTTTTTCCCATGAGAAGCCATAGAGGGGACCATCACTTTTTTGCACTGAACTGCATCGGTCAAGATCCGCATTGATGTTGCAAATTTGAAGGCCTGCTAAATTGTTGATGCCTTTTTACCCCGAGTGATAGTTTACTCAAGTTGAGAGATGGCAAGATATGGTATCTAGTCTTTCTTGCTTTTAGTTAATGTTTTGGTTAGTGTTTTATGGTACTTGTGAGCTCTTTAGAAAGGGAGCAGTACTCTTTGGTCCTTCTGATGGTCTCCATCTAATGTCCTTTTTTACTATAGTTTCAATCCTATTTATAGGCATGAGGGCTTCCCTATGATCAATCTTATTTTTCCTAGTCCGCCCATGCTTCTAGAGGGGTATAACAGATTTTAGCACTTTCTAAAATATTTATTGTTGTATGTTCTAATGCTTAAATGACTTGTGAGAACTCCTCTTTGGCAAATACGTGCTTCTTCCTATTAGGTGAATACTATTGGAGTACATGTGAGAACCTTTCTTAGGAGTACTCACCTCTTTTCCTTTAGGAAGATGATAGCTGAGTAAAACATCCAAACACTAATCTCTCGATGACCATAAATCACTAAACTGTTATGTTCAATTGTCGTTAGTAGGATGACTCGTTATTCCTTTTGACACTGACACATAAAATGCACTTAAAATTCATGGTTATCACATGATATCTGAATACGAAAAATAAAACGTCCGGGGTTTAGTTGCAGCTACAAAAAGCAAACTTGAGTAATTATGAGTTTTTTCCTTTTTAGAGTGGGAATAATCAAATTTAAATTATAATTAACAATCGCATTTATATTTAACAAATGCATTTTTCCTTGTTAAATTATACATGGATGCCCATCCGAAGATCTGACAATCCCAAATGTTGGGCGAGCAAACCCTCAGAAGTCATATAAGCTTAATTTCATATAAGAACGAATGTTGACTAGAGTGAGGAAATGTAAGTGATGGATTGTGATGTTTGTTTATATATGAAGGCGTGACTCTGTCTTTGTGGTCAGATGACTTATCAAGTGATGTTGTGAGTCACGTGTTGAGGGTGTCCTGGAAAGACAAGTCCTCTTCTATGAAAACTAATAAGAATGTTAGCACTTTTGGACAAGCCCGATGGTGTTGTGATTCATATGCAGGTGGGTTTTAAATGAGAGTTTTTAGCATTGGTTGTGCTTGAATTGGTGAAGTTGGGGAGAATAGTGGAGCTGAAGGACAAACCCAATGATGTTATGATCCATGTGCGGGTGGGGTCTCAGTGGGAGTTCTTGGCCTTAGGCTTGTATACCTTTGGGGAAATGAGATGCTACGACCCGTCTAATAACAATTATTAAAGCACGTTATAGGCGGGTCGTGATGCTACAGGCATGAGCGGATGAAGTTTCATGCCTGTTAGGCGGTGTGAAAATTAGCTAAATAAAGGCAAATTTTATAACTCCAAAAATATAAACAATACATAGGTATGCCCCCTTATATATAGAAAATGGGGGAGATGAGAGAATACAACTTGTGATATGGGACTAAATACAAGCCGCGTGGCTAGGCGGTTTGACACAGTCAAACCGCCATGCTACACAAAATACAAAACTAGGAAGCCTCTAAACTCCAGCTGCGACTAACACCTAGACCGCTGTTGTGGTTAATTGTTGGGTTTTACTTGAGTGGCACAACACTTATGCACGCTGTGGAAAAAGAGAATAAGAAAACCCAAAAGAAGTTCGGATTTTGTAATATATTCATGTATCAAGAAGAAAGCATGTTGTAATTGAAATTACCTTTGAGGGATTGAGTTTATACTCAACCAAGATGCTCCAAAAAATTTCAGCCGGACACTGGCGACTTGAGTCTTGAGCACGGAATTGTGTTCGCGCCTCTACAGGATAACCACACGATCGGGATAACCCATAACAACTTATGGCACAAGCTCTGGGTCAGGAGATGACACTCAGCGTCTCCACAGATTGCTAGATCTGTTATAGGAGAGGCGGCGGCGACACTCACCGGTATCAGGATCTTCGACAATAGCGGAATCGGCGGAATGCTTCCGTCGGGCTTCTAGGGTTTTCGTCTTTTGCACAGTAAATTATTAGATAGAAAGAATAATCACGTGTATAGAAACCCTAAAATATATCTATTTATATTTAAAGATATAAATAGAATAGCCCACCCCCACTAATCGCAGACCCAACACTTATAATTCAGAAATGGCCAGACAACCCTTGTCCCGACGATTCATCGAGTATCCATGACATATAGGGAGAATCGTCGAGTATCATCTTATACTCGACGAATCATCGAGTATCAATAAGATACACGACGAAATCAACGCCTACCTTCAGCCAAATCAACACTTGACCCGACGAAGGCATTGAGTGGACTCAATGCTGTCAACGCTTACTGCGCCATGGCGCTGAGTGAACTCAGCACTCAACGCCTAAGGCCAGATTCGTCGCATGGCGTTGAGTGAACTCAACACTCAACGCCTAAGGCAAAATTCGCCTAGTAACGCTTTACTCGATGAAGGCGTTGAGTGGACTTGACACACTCAACGCCTGAGACTCAGACTCGACGAATCAACTCCTTGACTCAACAAATCATCGAGTATAGTCAGTACACTAAATGCTAAAGTGTCATATTCGACGAATCAACTCCTTGACTCGATGAATCGTTGAATATACTCAACTCACACAACGCCACCATTCGACGAGTCAAACCTTAACTCGATGAATTCATTGAGTGGTCTCGACACATTCGACGCTTTTGCCTTGGAGAATTTTAAGTCATTTTTAAATCATCATATGAGCTATACCATATAGATCCAATCTCCCAATTTCTCTGCAATCTCATGTGCGGCCATGATAGGCTCATCTAAGTTGGCAGTGAGGCTACATGCTTGATCACTACCAAATCACAATGGTAACAACAACATTAATCACCATACCACTATTGCGGCCAATTGCCAGACCGCTGCTGCTGTTAATTACCAGACCGCTGTTGTGGCTAACCACCAGACCGCTACTGCAGCTAACATCCAGACCGCTTCTGCGGCTAACCTCTAGACCGTTGTTGCGGCCCGCCAGCCCGCTGTTGCGGTAAACTCCTAGACCGCTACTGCGGCTATCCCTCGTATCGTCGCTACTATTATCCTCTTGACCGCTAGTAGAGATTCACCACCAGACCGTTGAGCCAAACCACCAGACCAAGGAGAATAGTAGACCATTACGACCAGATATAAAATTGCCTGGTCTCCTCAAGCTCCGACACACTCCCTCAAGCTGAAGCATATATATCTATCTTGCCCAACTTATTACAAAGCTCCCCAAAAGGAGTAACTGGCTTGGTGAAGAAATCAGCTAGTTCTCTCTCTGTGGTAACAAATAGAGTGTAGATCTGATTCTTCAAAATCTCCTCTCTGATGAAGTGGAAATCAACCTCGATATGCTTCATCCTCTCATAAAAGACTTGATTCCTCGATATATATATGGTTGTCTTATTATCATAGAATATTGGTAGAGGATGACCATAAATCTTTCCAAAGTCATGCATAAGTGTCTATAACCACTTCAACTCAGAAGTAGTTAGAGCCATTCTCATATACTCGGCTTCTACACTTGACCTGGAAACTACAGCTTATTTTTTGCTTTTCCAGCTGACCAATTCCCTCCAACAAAAGTACAGAACCTGGACGTAGATTTCTTGTCTTCCTTATCATCTACATAGCTAGCATCAGAGTATGTCTCTACCTTCAAATGTCCCCTCTTCTGAAACAGAAGTCCTTTTCTTGGAGCACCTTTCACATACTCTAGAATCTTTATAGCCAACTTTAGATGACACTTCTTAGGAGCTTGCATAAACTAGCTCACTCTTCCCAATGCATAACAAATATCCGGTCTTGTGACTGTTAGATAAATAATTTTCCCCACAAGCCATCTGTACCTGGTGATATCTTCAAGAAGAGGTGAGTCCTCACTCCAACACTTGTCATCTTCAACAAACATCGAAGATCGACCAGGTTTGGCCCCAAGGAGACCTGTATCTTTTAAGAGATCCAAGGCATACTTCCGCTATGAAAGAACAATAAAACCTGGTTTCCTGGATATCTCAATCCCCAAAAAATATTTAGGAGATCCCATATCTTTGGTAACAAAATGCTGAAGATGCTTCTTTGTCATATCCACATCTTCTTTAGCATCCCCAGTAAAAAGAATGTCATCCACATAAACCGCGAGAATAACAATACCAACTGATGTTTTGTGAATGAATAAAGAGTGATCTACAGCACTTCAAGCAAAACCAATCACCGAAATAATTTCGTTGAACTTGTCAAACTAGGCCTTGGGACTTTGCTTAAGACCATAGATTGTCTTTCGCAGTTTACAGACCTGAGACTCCCCCAGAGCAACATATCCAGGAGTTTGCTCCTTATAGACAGTTTCTTGCAAATCACCATAAAGAAAGGCATTCTTCACATCCAACAGAGACATTTCCCAGTCCCTGTTGACAGCCATTGAAAAAAAATATAGATTGTAGTAATCCATGCAACATGAGAGAAAGTATCAAAGAAATCCACACCATAAGTTTGCGTAAACACTTTGTCGACAAGTCGTGCCTTGTAACGATCAATCTACCATCAGGGAGAAATTTGATGACAAAGACCCAGCAATAGCCAACCACGTCAGCTCTTGGAGGAGTAGAAACAAGAGTCCAAGTACCCCGTTCAGTGAGAGTTTTCATCTCTTCATCCATAGCGGCCTTTCAATGAGGAATAATAAGAACATCATGATACGAGGCTGGAACCACATTGGCCGAGAGGGTAAGAGCAAAGCTCCTAGAAGAAGGAGAGAGCTAAGCATAAGAATCCACAGCCTAAAGATGATGTTGAGTACAGGATCGAACACCCTTCCGTAGAGTTATCAGAAGATCAAGCTCTGTCCTGTCTACTGTATTAGTCTCATCCAAAGGAGAGACTACTAGCCCCGGATCTAGTAGTAGCGGCTCAGGAGAAGAACCAGGCACAGTAGAAGAATCAGAAACAGAAGGAGAAGAAACAAGTACAGGCTCTGAAAGGGGTGCCGACACATTTGGGAAAGAATACGAATCATCAGAAAAAGGAAGAATAAAGGTAGAAGAAAAGAATGGAGCATCCTCAAAGAAACTAACATCTGCCAAGAAATACTGTCTCTGAAGAATAGGATCAAAACACCTATATCCTTTTTGTGTCGGATAATAGCCCAAAAAGATGCACTTAATAGAATGAGGAGAGAGCTTGTCGCGACCAGAAGAAGGAGAGTGGACAAACAGTGTGCATCCAAAGACATGATGAGGTAATGGAAATGATGTCCCATCAGGATATAGGACAGAAAAAGCGATTTTGCCATTGAGAACCAAAGTCGGAACTCAATTAATGAGAAAATAGGAATGAAGAACTGCATGACCCCCAATAAAACTGAGTAACATTTATATGAGTGAGAAGACTACGAGGCACATCCAGAAGATGGCGATTTTTGCGTTCAGTAATGTCATTCTGTTGTGAAGTGTAAGAGCAAGTAGTTTGATGGATAATGCCATGATCCAAACAAAACAATGTAAACTGAAGACTAAGATACTCCTTAGCATTATCAGTGCGAAGAGTTTTAATAGGGATATCAAATTGTGTACGAATTTCATTATAAAATGCAGTAAAAATTGAGAAAATCTCAAAGTGTTCATGTAATAAATATAACCGCATACACAGAAAAAAGTCATCTATAAATGTAACAAAATACAAACTCCCCCTAATAATAGTCTGAAGTGGAGAAGAACCTCAAACATCTGAATGAAGAAGTTCAAAATGATGAGAAGAACTGCGGCCATGCTTAGTAGGAAAAGTAGACCGGTGATGCTTGCCAAATTAACAAGCCTAACAATCAAGAGAAGAATTGTCGCGAGGTAAATCAGGTAGAAGCTGATAAAGAATCATAGGAGGAGGATGACCAAGATGAAGATACCATTGAAGTAGAGAAGAAGAGGCAGAAAATGCTGAAGCAGTATTAAGATAGAACAAGTTGCCGCTCTCGGTCCTAGTAGCAATCATCTGCATGGAATGAGGAATCTGAAAAGCACAAGTAGAGGCAGTGTAAATAGCTTCACAATTCAACTATTTGCAAAGAGCAGTAATAGAAAGAAGGTTGCACAGAACCTTTGGGATATAAAGAGTGTCCTGCAGCTGAAGAGAATGAGTAATAGGCACGGTGCCTGACCCAAAAACCAGAGATGGAGAAACATCCACAATAAGAACCGGAGGTAACTAGTTGCTCTTGTCAAGATAAGAGAAAAGGCAAGAATTGCCCGTCATATGATTTGTAGCACCAGAATCAATGAGCCACCTACCTGTTATAGCCAACTGAGCAACACCAGAAGAAGCTAGATAAGAAGTAGACTGCGTGGAGGAATAAGTCGATGTTGGACAAAGATGAGGATGTTTTGTCCAGCAACAATCAACTAAGTGACCAAGGCAGCCACAATGAGAACAAAGATGCTTAGAGTAACCACGACCACCACCATGGCCACCGGAACGGCCTCCGTGGCCTCCAGAGGTGTCATGATGAGCAGGATGAGCAACAATATCAGGAGATGGAGAGGGGAGCAAAGAACGTTGAAGAAGAGTAGTAACAGCGGAAATTCGAGCAGTAGTAGCATCCAGAGTCAGAGTATCCGCCTCTCCAAGAATTTGCTGATGGATCATATCATAAGAGTCTGGTACGCGAAGTAAATAGTAAACAACAAGAAGCTCCTGAAAATTCTTGTGTTGTTGAGCCAGATCAGCAGAAAAAGGTCTATGCTGAAGAAGTTCAGCACCAAGAGTCTGAACCTCCTGATAGGCAGAAGCAGGAGTCATGACTAGTCGAGCAAAAAGATCAGCATACAGAGTATAAATGCACGAAGTTTGGTCCCCCTTGGAATATAAAGCGGCAAGATGATTCCACGCAGCCTTGACCGTCAGATCATGGTGGATGATAGGAAGACACTCATCAGACAAACTATTGGCCAACCAAGTATGCACCAATGCTTCAGAAGCATCCCAATCATCAAAAGAAATAGATCCAAAAGGAGGGGGGTCATCAGTCAAATGATGACTCTTGCGCTGAGAATACAATAGAGAAATGAAATAACACTCCAGTTAGGGTGATTAGGACCTGTAAGCTTTGAAGCAGTACCCAAATTACCAGAAACAGAGAAAAAAGAAGTAGAAAGAGAAGGGGGGGGGGGCGGAGATAGTTGACGAAGAAGACAGAGCAGGAGTGTCCATAAAAACAATAAGAAACCGCACGGGTAGAGAATACAAGCCGCGCGAACAAAAAAAATCGCAAAGACAAGCGACTGGAAAGGAAGGCGGCGCAAACAAAACAAGTTGCAAAACAAACCGCGCGAACAGAACAAGTCGCAAGGAAAATTGTGCGAATAAAACAATCCACAAGGCAAACCTCGCAAACAGAACATGTCGCAAAGGAAGAGCGACAACCAAGGGAGGGCATGGCGGGAAAAAACCGGAAGAAGTCTAGAAAAAACAAGTTGAAGCAGTTAGACAAATAACCCGCAGTCTAATTGGAGCAAAGGATCGGTTCGCTCTGATACTATGTGAAAACGAGATAAAAATAGACAAATTTTATTGCTCCAAAAAGATAAACAATACATAGGTATGTCCCCTTATATATAGAAAATTGGGGAGAAGAGAGAATACAATAAGCGATATGAGATTAAATACAAGTCGCATGGTTAGGCGATTTGACACAGTCAAACCACCATTCTATACAGAATATAAAACTAGGAAGCCTCTGAACTCTAGCTGCGGCTAACACCCACAACGCTGTAGCGATTAATCACCACACTACTATTGCGGCTAATTGCTAGACCGCTGTTGTTGTTAATCACCAGACCACTACTGCGGCTAACCTCCAGACCGCTGTTACGGCTAACCACCAAACCGATGTTGCGGCTAACCTCCAGACCGCTGTTATGACTAACCACCAGCCCATTATTGTGGCAAACTCTTAGACCGTTGTTGCGGCTATCCCTCAGACTGTCATTGCTGCTATCCTCCTGACTGCTAGTTGAGGTTCACCACCGGACCTCCGAGCCATATCGCCAGACTGAGGAAAACAGTAGACCGCTGCGGCTAGATACAAAACTGCCCGGTCTTCTCAAGCTCCAACAGGAGAAAACAGATTTAATGTTATTAGATTTAAATAGCTAATTTAGGAAAAAAAACTAGCTTATTTTTATGTGGAAGCTTTAATAAAGAGTGGTGTAAAAAAGTTGATGCACATTTATTTTCAGTAAAAATCTTATGCCACACAGTGCTGGTACAAAATATTAATGTAATAACCAAAGAGACGCACATGCCATGATATCATATTCAAGTACATTATTACAGCCTAACAGTTGTCCATGACATAAAGGAAAATAACTGAAATAACTAACACAAAATCATCAAACCCAACAGTACAATAACAAAATACATAGAACCTGACGAAGAAAAACAAAAGTAAACCTCCAGGAACACAGGAACTTGGCGCAGAACAACTCAAGAAGCAAGCGGCGCAGTTACCGACCCTAAGGAAAAATAAAAAAAATAATACGGAAAATGCCTCAAAACATAGTATTAAACAGTGAGCAAGTTAATAAATTAAAGTACGAGCAGAGTAAACAGAAATATTTGAGTAGCAATTTATCTAGTAGCAAAGCTAGTAAACATGCAAGTAGTCAAGCAGGAATATCTGAAAATATTAGCCTACTCCGAAGTAAAGCCTAAAATTTGCTCTTGAATTGACATAAGCCGTAATCCATGAACTGCATAGGTGTTTACAGTGGGTGCACATGGTTCGCACTCAGTTCAGACGCAAGGCTTTTTAGAAGGATTCCTGCTTATCGTGAACATACAAGCAATGAGTTGCACCATTTAACTGTTACTTTTCAAAGATTGTTTATAATAATACTGGATTAAATGATTCAAAGCTTTAGAGACATTCCATCATATTATGTTATGCTAAAAAAGTGATAGTTCAGATGTTGTCCGATAATATTTATAATCATACAAAACAGATACGAGAACTAAATCCAAAGTTTCCAAGTGAGAGGAAATGTTTTACTTGCATTAAACTGAAACTGAACTGCCAGCGACAGCTAAGCGGTGCTAGCAAGGCCAAAGACTCTATTTGAACATGTTCAAGACCCATATTTAAAATATTCGACTAAACAAAGATTCCTACGCTTACACAGGTATTTGTTTAATAGAAAACTAAAACAAGAGCGAGCTAAGAAATTTACTTCCCTCAAGAATGAGAGGAGAGGAGGTTACTATAGAAAACTTAGAGATTTGGCGGTGCTTGAGTGATGTAAACCCTAAATCGGAGAGGGCTTCGAAGATATCCCGCCAAAAGAACCGATGAGCGACACCGAAAAGACACAAACAACTTGGGATTAGTCAAAAATATAATGAACACAAGGTGGATCGACGTAACTACATCGATTGGGGCGTGAACATTATCCCAAAATTTCAATAAAAAATTTGAATATAGGGGAGGTGAGGAATTCTTACACAAGGAGACCAATTTCATACTCAAAAATTTAAGGAGAGGAGGTTTCGAGCAAACCCTAGGAGTCCCCTTCGCAATACTCAGCCTAAACGAACACGAAGAGCACTATTGGAGGACGATGCAGCTTGTGTTGCCCTCACTGAAGGAGAAGAAGGAAGGGGGTTATATTTTTGCTACCGGCCTGAGAGAGAGAGAGAGAGAGAGGTGAAATGTTGTCAGCCATTAGAAATGGAGAGGAGGTAACTGGCCTTCTAGGAGGAGAGGGGAGGAGCAGGAGTTGCAGTCGGCCCAAGAGAAGGAGGAATCACTGTCTGGAGGAGGAGGACGGACCAACAGCGAGCGGGGAGAGAGCGGATAGAAACGAAATCGGGAGAAGAATGGGGGGGGGTCAGGTGCCGGATTGCGGAAAGCGGGAGATGCGGGATCGGGGCTATGACTTGAGGTCTATGGGAAACCCTGGATCGAGGGAAAAGAAATATCGGGAGGGGGGGGCTGGTCAGTTGGATTAGAAGGGAAACTTAATGCCCTATTTACAAAATTGCCCCTAGAGTAAATCTTATCATATTATTGTTATTTTTGAGTTGTTACATTTTTCCCCCACTTAGTAAGTTTCAACCCAAAACTTTTGAAGATTCACAAAAATGGGTCCTCATAAGGTGAAGATTCAGATATCATTCATTTCAATGAGATTTGTAGAAAAGTCATGAGAACTAACTACAAATATACTAAAAATAGAAGGAGCACATGAGAGATGACATACCAAGATCAAGATAAGAGATGTGGATACTTGTTATGCATGACAGATTCAAATTCCCAAGTGTACTCCTCAGACTTACCATACATCCAATGTACTCTTACTAGGGGAATGGTTCTCTTTTGAAGCTTGAATTTTTGGTACTCCATGATCTTAGTGGGCTCGACCGGATAAGACAAATTGGCTTCAGGAATCACTGGATTTCTTCAATGACGTGGGTACGATCACAAATGTACTTTTGAAGTTGGCTAACGTGGAGGACATTGTGAACACCGGCCAAAGATGAATGTAGCTCGAGACGGTAAACAGATATTCTGATACGCTCTAAGATAGGAAACGGTCCCACGAACCTCGGGTTGAGCTTATGATGGCGACCAAATCATTTCATCCCAGGAGTAGGGGAACCCTTCAGGAAAACTTGATCACCCACGATAAATTTTAACTAATGGTGGCGTTCATTGGCATACTTTTGCTGTCTCTTGACAACACAACTAAGATGTAGTCGAGTCTTTTTTGTGGCTTCCTCCATTTCCTGAAGTAACTTGGGCCCCAAATCAACCTTCTCACCAACTTCTGACCAATAGTGTCGGGTCCTACAATGACGAACATGCAATGCTTCAAAAGGGGCCATCTTGAGGCTCTCTTGATATGTGTTGTTGTGGGCGAATTCAACCAAAGGTTAGTGCTCATCTCAAGCTCCATTGTAGTGCAATATATAACATCGCAACATGTCTTCGAGAATCTGATTAACTCTTTTGGTTTGGCCATCGGTCATTGGATTAAAAGCGGTGCTCATGTTGAGATCAGTTCCCAAAGCTTGTCGGAAGCCCTTCCAAAAATGAGATACAAATCTCGAGTTATGATCCAAAACAATCTACAAAGGAATCTCATGTAGTATAACAATCTCTGAAATATAGATTCGATCCATCTTCTCGGTGGAATGACCTTGCTTGTATGGGATGTAGTGAGCCTCCTTAGTCATGTGATCAACTATAACCCAACTTACATCATGCCCTCTCAAAGTATGAGGCAAACTCATGATGAAGTCCATAGAGATATCTTCCTACTTCCAATCAGGGATAGGCAGAGGTTGCAAAAGACCACCAGGACACTGACACTGAGCTTTCACCTTCTGCCACGTCAGACATCAAGAGATGAAGTGAGCAATATAATTCTTCATACTAGGCCACCACACGATCTGCTTCAAGTCATGATACATCTTATTGTTGCATGGATGACCAGATGCGTGGGATTCATTTGCTTCTCGACAAATACTATCAAGCAACTCAGGAACATCAAGAATGCAGAGACGACATCAAAAACACACAACATCATCAGAAATAGAGAAATCTGAAAGAGTCCCAAGTTCAGCCCTTTGGTGGATGCGTTGGAGTGTGAGATCAGATGGTTGCAAATCCTTCAACTGCTCCACCCATAATAGACTAGAAACTTATTCATGACCATCGGGTGAGATAGATATGTCCATCCGCTCAAGTTCATCAATCAAGAATGCAATAGTAGCTGACATGGGCGCACAAGTGGAAATAGAAGCATGTCGACTCAACGCATCTGCTACTGAATTGGCTTTACCATGAACATACATGAGTTGTAAGTCATAATCTGCTATGAATTCAAGTCATCGCCTCTAACAAAGATTGAGATTCCGAATGAAAATATACTTCAAACATTGATGGTCGGTTAAGAAGTGACATTTCATGCCATAAATATAATGTCACCAAAGATTTAACGCAAACACTACCATAGCGAATTCTAAATCATAAGTGGGGTGGTTGCATTAATGAATCTTAAACTACCTCAACCCATAAGTGATAACACGATTGTCCTACATCAAGACACATCTCAAACCAACTCCGGAAGCATCAATATAAAGGAAGAGCTGGAACTGACACTGAACACAGACGCTGCTTCAATTCTAAGAAGGCATGCTCACAATGATTTGACCACTTGAATCTAGCATGCCTTTGAGTTAGCCTTGTTATAGGAGCCACAAGAGAGGAAAAACCCTTGACGAAACGTCCAATCCAAGAAACTTGCAAATCTCTGTAGGGGTAGAAGGTCGATTCCAGCCCATAACTGTGGAAATCTTGGCATGATCAACGGAAAGTCCATCAAATGAAATGACATGCCCCAAGAAAGCGACACGATCCAGCCATAACTCACATTTTGCCCTCTTATCATAGAGCTGATGTTGTTGAAGGGTGGAGAGAGTGAGTCTGAGATGGGTTGCATGCTCCTCATGAGTCTTGGAAAAGACCAGAATATTATTAATGAACACAATGATGAACTTATCTAGATAATCGCAGAAGATGTGGTTCGTCGTATCCATGAAAGCAGAAGGAGTGTTAATCAACCCAAATGATATAACTTGATCTTCAGAGAATGTCAGATTCCTTGATCTTCAGCAGATGGTAACCCGATCTGAGATCTATCTTGAAAAAGATGGTCCTGTCATTAAGCCGATCAAATAGGTTACCCATGCTCGGAACGGGATACTTATTCTTGATTGTAATCTTATTTAGGTCCCGATAATCAATGCACAATCTCATGGAACTATCTTTCTTTTTCATGAAGAGGATGGAGGCTGTAAGACCCCCCCCCTCCCAGAACACAAGACACGGGTGAGGGAAATCTTATGACCGGAAAAGTCGCCTTTGCGGTAGCATCAGCGCACATGCTAACATGTACCACAAGATGCGTATTCTGCTAGCTAAATTCTAGTATCACATTGTCAACTCATCAATAAAAGAAAACACAGAAGTCATATACATGTGTATAAGAGCACAATATATAACGAACTTAGTTGAACTTAACTTATAAGGATGCTCATACAAGCTTATAAGTTAATGGTCTGGTACAATAAATAGTAAATTGTCATATAAAAGAGCTCATACTAATTTATATAATAAGTATCTTATGCAATGCAATGTATGATGACGCACTGATGTTTATACACGCACTCTATCTTGTTATGTTGACATAAACCTTTAGTTCCCACTTTTCGAGAGGTAACGAACATCTCAGGTATCACCCATCGTGGCCAAACATTGATAGTGGAGCGGCCATCTCCACTGCTATGCGGGCATACACACTAGCAGGCCTAGGTCTCCATATGCATCAATGCTGACAAAACCAACAACGGAGCTCCTGCATACTATAGCGCGAAAGGGGTCTTGGGAAGTAAATACCAAGAGCCCAGCCCAACTAGCCTAAACAATACGAAAGGGGTCTTTGGGAAGTAAACACCAAAGAGACCAGCCCAACCAGCTCAACTGGCACAGAAGGAGTCTTTGGGAAGTAAGCACCAAAGAACCCAGCCCAACCGGCCAAAGTCTATCTGCCAGCTTCTGGCGGTGTTACGATCGGTAAACCTGTAGACCTGTCACAAGTAATCATCGACTCAGGATCATTCAACAACCGAGTATTAACATACACACCATGCAATTCTCATGTACCAATCGTGCAAAGAAGCACCCAGGGACATCCAACCGCATCGTTTCATAATACATTCCAAGATACAACATATCCTACGGTTACTAACAAGGCATCACCCAATCGAGTGGTGTGTTCCAATAACACCTCGCATCAATGCGAGCAAAACATGGAATACTAATTCCAAGGGTCCTGCATGGCAACCTGTGCCTTAACAACGTTGTGAGGTCATCACCTTACATATGCCCCGCACTCCAACATGTCATCTCCGTCATATTTACCTCATACAATTATTCGGGCATCATTATAATTCTAAAAACGCAAGCTTCTGAATGTGAGACAAACATTTAATAAGTATTTATTTGGAAGATCATACGAATATCCATATTCGTTGAGATTCATATCATAGATCAAGTCTATCATTTTAAACATTTTTACAAAGTTTCAGCTCATCCGGACGTCATGGTAATCATTTTCAACATCAATATTTATAATACCATATGTAAATATCTCTACAAATACTTATCCAAAGTTATGAAATTCAAGAGGGGTGATAAAAATATCATCAAACATGTGACTACCAATTTTCACAAGTTTTGGATGACTATTTTAAGAGAAATCCAAGAAACATCAAAATATATAAGTTTACAACATAGCTTACGGAAACTGGATTTTCTGGAGCTACATACCACCAAAAATTAAATTTAATCTCATTCTGGAAAGGTATTTCTGAGGAATACAACTTTCCTGTAAAGTCACAAGTCCAAATCTTAGTCTATCATGTCTAAAATTGGGTTTGAACTCAGTTGTGCAAACCTGGACAGAATCTGTCCTGTACAATATTATTTCAGTACAACAACTTTGATTTTACTTTTAGGTAGCTATAGAGCTCTCCAGAAAATGTACAATCACTTGTTGAAAAGGTATTTCTGAGGGCTACTACTTTCATGTTGAGCCCGATACTTAATCTGGATAGATTATGCCTAAAAATGGTCTTGAAGTACGTCACGCGCACAAAACAGATTTATGTCGTTTATTATAAAGACAGAAATCTTAAAGACCGATGGATGGCATCTGTTCATCTTCTTCCTCCAGTCAACGTACAAAAGATTTTAGCTTCTCTCCTCCTTTTCTCCCTCAATAAACCATTGTTCTTCACATAATCAAGTTCGTCACCTTCATATTGAAGAGAGGAAATGATTGAAAATATTTTTGTGGCGATCGACGCCCTAAAACGGAAGTTTTAGCATGGTCACTTCCTAGAAAACTCCATTAAACTCACCAAATCAAGCTCTCTTGAGCTCAACGTGTGCTAATTACGGATCTAAAGATTTAGCACCAGGGGAGAGGGTAGGAATCTCGCGTGATTTTCGGTCATGGATTGGGTTCTTCTTGGCGGCGTGACGGCGCTCGACTTCTGGCGACATGCTCTGTGCTTCATTCTTCTAAGAAGGTTTCTGGTCTCAGTTCTACAGTGGCGAGGAAAAGTCTGGGAGGAGGAAGGCTTTACTCAATTTTGTTAACAGGTGGTGGGAAATGTCCCTCTGATACCTTTGAATGACATGTGTCACCTGTCACTTCCTTATTGGACCAAAACCACCTCCCAACTTTAGGAAGAGCAAGGATTGATCATAGGTACTTAAATAAACATGGGCAAAGTCTTGTCATATGTCTCATTAGAAGAAAATAGAAGAAGGAACCAGAGCAGGACATTCTGCACTACTCACTGGACCCCACTCGGTTTTCCAAACCGTAAATTAAAATGTCAAGTCCAGCCACCAAGATCACTCGAAGATTCGTCGAGTTCACTCAACTGTTCCATCTGTCGAGTTCACTCGACGATTCATCGATTTCACTCGATAATTCATCGAGTTTACTTGACCCTAAGTCGAGTAATACTCGACGGTTCGTCGAGTTCACCCGACTTTTCCATTAGTCGAGTTCACTCGACAATTCGTCGAGTTCAGCCAACGATTCATCGAGTTTACTTGACACTTTGTCGAGTGACACTCGACGGTTCGTCGAGTCCACTCGACCTACCATTTCTCGAGTCCACTCAACCATTCCATTCATCAAATTCACTCTGTGGTTCGTCGAGTTCGCTAGGCGGTTCGTCGAGTTCACTCGGCGGTTCGTCGAGTTCACTCGGCGGTTCGTCGAGTTCACTCGGCGGTTCGTCAAGTTCCCTCAGCGGTTCGTCGAGTTCATTCGGTTGTTTGACCTACCTACCACCCTGTGACATTGGGTTCTCTCTCAATATTTTTCTACTAGACCTAATCCACCCAAGGTGACACAAAAACCCACACAAGGGGTCAAGCTCAAAATGGGATGTTACAAATCCTATAAACAAATAAAAATTTTCATCCCCGAAATTGAGGTTAGGTCTACGTGTATTAGAGTACGAGGTATGTAAGGTAAGTTTCAGATTTACCTTAGGGAAACAATCCCAGGTAGCGTTGCTGCATAAGGTCCGTAGACTCCCAAGTGTATCCCTCTTTCCCATGGTTAGACCACATGAGCTTTACCAAAGGAACACTCTTTTTCCTTAGTCTTGGTATCTCAGTATCTACTATCCGCACAAGCTCTTGTCGGACAGATCTATCAGAAGCCACAGGGCCAGACGTAGTGGTGACAAACTGCTCAGGCCGAAGTAGTGCCTTCCTAAGGGAAGACACATGAAAGACGTCATGTAGGTTTTCCAGTTCCTATGGTAGCTCCAACCTATAAGCCAAGGGACCAATCCTCTCCAAAACGGTATAAGGCTCCATATATCGCGGGCTGAGCTTTTTCCTTCCACGAATACGTGACATCCCATGCATCGGCCTAATCTTCAAGAATACCTTATCACCCACTTGGAATTCCATCATCATGTGTTTCACATCATAGTACCTTGATTGCCGGCTCTGATCCCCTAGCATGTAGTCCCAGATCAACCTAATCATAGTGTTGGTGCCATTGATGTACTCCACCCCCCAATGCCTTAGGATCCTCATCCTGGACTCATGATAAAGGCATGCTGCACCTCCTAACATAAAGTGCCTCATAGGTGTCATTCTGATGCTTGCCTGATGACTGTTCTTATATAAAAACTCTACTAATGGTAGAAGTCTCTCAAACGGCTCTCCCCTATCCAAAACGCATAACTGCAACAAGTCCTTCAATGTCCTGATAGTTCTCTTAGACTGGTCGTCAATCTGAGGATGAAAAGTCATGCTGAAGGTAAGGCGAGAGCCTAAATATGCCTGAACGACCCTCCATTCTTAGAGGTGATGTGACCATCACGGTCTGAAATTATGATCTTGGGCACCCCATGGTACCGAATGAACTGCTCCACAAAGAGACGTACCAAAACAACGACATGTGCTTCCTTCCTCATCGGGATGAACCTGTCAACCTTTGTTAAGCGATCTACTATCACTGAAACGGAATCATTCCCGGAGCGAGATCGGGGAAGACCATGAATAACGTCCATGGAAATATCCTCGAACTTCTACTCGGGGATGAGCAACGACTGCAATAATCCTTCGGGGCTTTTGCACCCCACCTTCACCTTCTGACAAGCCTCACAGTTCGTAACATAGTATGTGACATCTCTCTACATTCCTGGCCAAAACATGGTCCTCCGCAAGTTAGTATACGTCTAAGCAATCTCGTGATGCACCGAATACTTGGTGCAATGGGCCTCTCTCAAGATATCTTCCTGAATCCCACCACCTGTGGGAATGTAAAGTCTATCGTGGAAATTAATGAGGTCTTCCTTTAGCATATACCCCTCGAATGATCCTCCCACCATCGCTTGGAACACATGTGCCAGAGCATCATCCTTCCCTTGCTCTGCCCATATCCGATAACAGATGTCACAAACTATACTCATGGTGGTTAAGTACTCTGTATATGCCTCGGGATGATCCTTAGATACCAGCTTAATCTCCATCTTCTTGAGCACTCGAGCCAACTCCATAGCCATCAAGCGAAATTCGGGGCTCAATACGGGTGCCTTCCTGCTTAGAGCATCCACCACTGAGTTTGCCTTCCCGGGGTGGTAGTTCAATATAAACTCATAATCGGACAGAAAAACCAGCCACCGTCCATGTCTCAAGTTCAGATCTTTTTCGGTCTGGATGTACTTCAAGTTCTTATGATCTGAAAAGATCTCGCAGTGAACGTCGTTTATATGGTGTCTCCAAATTTACAGGGCGAAAACCACTGCTCCCATCTCCAAGTCATGCACTGGGTAATTCACCTCATGCTTCTCCAAAACTAGGGCCAAGTGCTCTGCATGTTCCTTCTCTGTTTTTGAGTATACGAAAATGTCATCAATGAATACGATGAAAAAAACATCCAAATATGGTTCAAACTTTGTTCATCGGGCTCATGAATGCAGAGGGGGCATTTGTCAGCCCGAATGGCATCACAGTGAACTTGAATAATTTGTATCTCAAGCTAAAAGTTGTCTCCTGGACATCTTTCTTTTGTATCCTCAACTGATAATACCCTTACCGCAAATATAACTTGGAGAACCAATGCTCTCCCACCATCTAATTGAATAGATCATCGATCTGGAGTAAAGGATAGGTGTTTCATACAATCAACCGGTTGAGCTCCCAATAATCTATACACAATCGCAGTGATCCATCCTTTTTCTTTATGAATAAAACTGGAGCTCTCTATGGCGACGAACTGGGCCGAACAAATCCCGAGCCCACCAATTATTATATCTACACTCGAAACTCTGCTAGCTCCTTTAGGGCCATTCTGTATGGGGACCGAAAGACGGTCTTGGCACCCGGTACTAGTTTGATCTGAAAATCCACCTACCTATGCAGGGGTAATCCTGATAGCTTTTCTAGAAAAATATTTGGAAAATCCCTAACCACTGGTACATCCTTCACGCTAACCTTTATCTCCTTTAGTTTGAAACATATCATGAACACCTCATCCCCCTACTCATGGGCCTTAATGGCCTGAATAGAAGATAATATTATTCAGGGCGCAAATCTAATACCTTGAAATATGATCTTTGAATCTCCCTATCTCAAAGTGATTTGCTTTGTCGTGCAGTCGATCCTGGCATGATGCCAATCTAACCAAGTCATGCCCAGAAAAAGATCAAATTCTGGCATCCTCAATATTGTCGCAGGGGTTTCAAAAAGCATCTTTATAATGTACACATCCAAGTCGCACTTGGCGGATGAGGTCATCTCGGAGCCATCTGGTGGGCGTACTCTCCGAGTGACTCCAGTGAAATGTCGCACACCATTCAAATACTTCATGAAGTCCGCTGAGATGAACGAATGGGTGGAACCGGTATCGAATAAGATATATGCATGCCTCCCACTAATAGTCGCGATGTCTAAATATTAAGTTATTACAATTTCAAGATTAGGTTTTCAGCAAAATTTCAGGCATGTTAAGGACGAATGTATATAAGCATACCATAATGAGTTTGACTACAAGATACCTGCAATGATGTCCTACAGGTCCCGCTCTTGATTCATATCCAAAGCAAACACCTACTCTCGAGCAGGTCCAGGGTTCCTACCTTGTGGTCCTCGACCACGTCCTCGTCTTCGTTGAGCTGCTGGAGGGAATACATGATGATTTGAAACATTCCTAACCAGTTCCGGGCAGGAGTGCCGAATGTGGCCCGACTAGTGATAATGGAAGCAACCTTCTCTTTGGTTTCCTCCTGAAACTGCTGGGTGGGGGCAGTGCTAATTGTGGGGCCTGATGCTCCATTCAAAAATTCTGACAGAAACATATGATGCCTCCTCTTTGGTTTCCTCCTCTGCCTCCGGTAAGCTGCCTCCTCCTATTGGGCCCTACTTCCATTACATCTTCTACCGGTATCTGCCCACTAGCCTAGACCCCAAGGTGGTCTACCTCTAGTATTTTTACCATGCTTATAATTTGATCAAGCCTCGAGTCAGCTATAAACAAGAGAGTCTGCCTCAGGGGGTCTCGCAAACTCTTATAGAATCGCTTTGCATAGCCGCAATCATCGAAGTCAACAAACCTGGCAAGGCGCTGAAACTCCCGTTGGTACTCCATAATTGATTTGGACCCCTACTTCGGCAGCTGGAACCTTTCTTCGAGTTCATCGCGAGTCATGGAGGGAATAAAGTGCTCTAGGAAAGCATCAGAGAACTTGCTCCAACTAATGTCAGTGTAAACACGCTCTTCAAAAGTGGAGCCCATAAGAGACTTCCACCACATCTTGGCGTGTGATTCTAGGATGAAAACTGCTATGGTGACAGCCATGCTGGCTAGGCATCAGATCCCGACCATCAATTCATGTACTGAATCCAGCCACTCCTCCGTGCAAATAGTTGACTCTGTCCCGTGATAAGCAGGATTGTTGCAAACTGATACTAATTGTAAGACCACCCCCCCTCCTGGAACACAAGATACGGCCGAGGGGAATCTTATGCTTAGAACAGACACCTTGCGATAGCGTTAGCGTATGGGCAAACTGTACCACAAGACGCCTATTTTGGTGCCTAAATTCCAACATCACATTGTCAACCCATCAATAAAAGAAAACATAAAAGTCATATACATGTGTATAAGAGCGCAATATATAACGAACTAAATTGAACTTAACTTATAAGAATGCTCATACAAGCTTATAAGTTAAGGGTCTAGTACAATAAGTACTATCTCGTCATATAAAAGTGCTCATACTAATTTATATGATGAGAATCTTATGCGGCGCAATGCAATGCAATGAATGTATGATGGCGCACCCATGTTTACACACACACTATGTCTTGTTATGTCAACATAGACCTTTAGTTCCAACTTTTTGAGAGGTAGAGAACCTCTCAGGCAGCACCTGTCGTGGCCATACGGTGATAGTGGAGTGGGCATCTTGACTGCTAGGCAGGCATACACAATACTAGACCTAGGCCTACATACGCCTCAATGCTAACAAAATCAACAACGAAGCTCCTGCGTACTACAATACAGAAGGGGTCTTGGGAAGTAAACACCAAGAGCCCAACTGAATTGTCCTAAACAACACGTAAGGGGTCTTTGAGAAGTAAACATCAAAGAGCCCAACTCAACCAGCTCAACTAGCATGGAAGGGGTATTTGGGAAGTAAGCACCAAAGAACTCAGCCCAATTGGCCAAGGTCTATCTACCATCTTCCATCGGTGTGACATTCGGTAAACCTGTAAACCTGCCACAAGTAATCCTCGACTCAGGATCATTTAACAACCGAGTATCAACATACAAACTTTGTAATTCTCATGTACCATACGTGCAAAGAAGCACCCCAAGGAGATCCATCTGCGTCCTTACACAATACATTCCAGGATACAACATATCCTACAGTTACCAGCAAGGCATCACACAATCGAGTGGTGTGTTGCCATAACTCCTCACATCAATGCGTGTAAAACATGGAATACTATTTCCAAGGGTCCTACATAACAACGTGTACCTTAACAACACGGTGAGATCATCATCTTACATATGCCCTGCACTCCAACATGCCAACTCTATCATCTTTTACATCATACAATTATTCAGGCATCATTATAATTATAAAAACGCAAGCTTCCAAATGTAAGACAAACATCTAATAAGTATTTATTTGGAAGATCATATGATATTCATATTCATTGAGATTCATATCATAGATCAAGTTTATCATTTTAAACACTCTCACAAAGTCTCAGCCCATCTGGACGTCCTGGTAATCATTTACGATGCTAATATTTATGAAAGTCTTCGTTTTTGATGATAGCTAAATCACCTAGAGGGGGGGGGGGTGAATAGGTTTCTTAGTCTCTTGTGAATAACTTTAATTTCTTTCCTTTAGGTGCTATGTGAGTGATTAGTAATTGCTTTCAAGACACACACAACTTGCAATCAAAGAAACAACACAAAAATGCATACACAAGATATATAGTGGTTCCCCAAATTATGGGTACATACACTTTCCCTCCCACCTTTCTAACTTATAGTTATACAAGACACTTCTCCAATCTTAGCTCAAAGAGCTTACAACATGATCCCGCAAGACCACTCGGTCTCCTCCAAGACCTACAGCTCAGGCACAACGCCCTGCAACTCAGTGATCCAAAGATCACTGACCTTAGGCTGTTAAGCCCTACAACTCAGGCTGAGAGGACAACCCTACCTCAGATCCATAATGGATCCTACCTCGGAGAGAATGACTCTCCTACCTTAGGCTATTAAGCCCTACCTCAGATCCAAAGGATCCTACAACACGGGAACAAGTGTCATACAACTCAGTTAGAATGACTTACCTACCTTAGGCTCAAATGCCCTACAGCTCAGTGATCGACAGATCACCTACCTCAGATCCAAGCTGGATCCTACTCTCAGATTCACACTTGAATCCTACAATTCAAGTCAAAGCCCTACTCTCAAATTCTCAATAGAATCCTACCTCAAGCAAATCTGCCCTACAACTCAGATCCAAACTTGGATCCTACCTCAGAGCAAATTTGCTCCTACCACTCATATCCAAAAGGATCCTACAAGGTGTAAATGGCTTGTTGAGTTCATTAGACATAAGAGAGATTTCTATGTGCCAATCTTCCTGGACTGAGATAGACTCAGCCCAACTTTGACTCCCAGAATATATTTCCTGAGTCTAGTTTTCTGGACAAAGAAACCCTTAGCCCTAACTACTCCATAACAACAAGTATATATCTACTTGAGCTGAAAGTGACTTGCAGAACTCTGTTCTACAACTTTCTGAACTGAATCTGAAGCTCAGCCCTCTCTTCTTTACAGCACCAGAACTTTATCTTCAGGAAAAGCTCTACTGGACCTGTGGAGTTACTACAACTAGGATTGGCCCTTTGCTGCTTCCTGAGCTGAGAAAATCCCAGCCCAACTTCTTCACAATAATAAGGATGTAGATCTTGCTTTGGCTTATGCTGGAAGTAACTTGAAGATTCGCTGCTCTGCACATTTCTGAACTGAACCAGAAGATCATCCATATCTCCTTCTTCACAGCCCCCAAGATTCTATCTTTAGGATTAGGCTTACTTGAACTGTGAAGTAACTGCAGCTAGGATTTCTCCCTTTGCTGCAACTAGAGCAGAGATAAACTCAGCTCTATCTTCATGACTGCAGAAACAAGATGGCTCTGCCTCATCTTCTTTCTCAAGAACCTTCCCTGAACTTGCTGGTGAAGATAAAAGATTTTGCTATTCTGGTTGTTCTTCACACAACTTCTGCTTCTTATTCTCCCTCAGAATGAAAGCTTTCTGAACTTGCTTGTGCGGGTATAAATGGCACCAGCTAACTTGCTTTAGATCTAGATTCTACAACTAGGGTTTCTCCTTTGGCTGTTTCCTTTTCTCAGAGATTAACTCTGAACTTGTCGATGTCGATGAGAAAGACAACAGCTAACTTTGTTGAGCTTTTTGACCCGTTGATTTGAACTTTGTTCTTCAGCCTCTACAACAATGACGAGGAAGAAGATAAGGGTCAGTTGTCTTTTCCCAAAAGCTATTTTCTCTTCCTTGATCTCCACCTTTTATTATTTTCCCATCAACGACTCTTTTGACATGTGGGCACAATTAAGATTGATAGCTACAACTTTGCTTTTGCATTAATTGCAATACTAAATGCACACGGCTAAATTTGTCGTGTACTATAGCTTTCCCGCAACAAATTTAAATTTTGTTGACCTATTGACTTTTCTGACGTTACCATCGGACTTACCCAAAATCAAGCATCAGTAGTATAAGCGTTGAGTGAGTAAGCATCACTCAACGCCAAAACACTTAGACAGATTTTTGTTTATGTTAGGTGTTGAGTGAACAAGCTTCACTCAATGCTTTTTGCCTTAGCCAATTTTTTTGGCCTTAGGCGTTGAGTGAGCAGTTTTCACTCAACGCGAAAACACTTCGAAAAATTTCTCTGCCATTAGGCATTGAGTGAGCAACCTTCACTCAACACCAAAATACTTAGAAAAATCTTTCTGTCTCTAGGCGTTAAGAGAGTTGAGTCCACTCAATGTTTTTGATTCTTTGGCATTGAGAGCGTTGAGTCCACTCAATGATTTTTGCCTTTGCCAAACTTTCTGTTACTAGGCATTGAGTGAGTCTTCATCACTCAACGTCAAACTACTTAACAGATATTCTTCTGTTATCTGGTGTTGGGTGAGTAAACTACACTCAACACATTTGAACTTAGCCAAATTTCTGTGAAATCACAGTCTCTAACTGACAAAGGTTCAATCAATGCTTTTTATCACATGGCGTTGAGTGAGTAAGCTTCACTCAACACCTGTGGACTCAGTCAAATAATTGCATAGAATTTTTGTGGCTTTGATTGACTGAGCAATACTCAACGATTTTGATGTTATGGCGTTGAGTGAGTGGACTTCACTCAACACCTGTGGACTTAGCCACATTATTGTTATTTCTTCTTAGGATTTTCCTATCTCATAGCTTTTAGTTGTATGTCATTGAGTGAGTAGACTACACTCAACGCCTATGGACATAGCCACATTCTATCTAGACAATAGTTAGGCTTAGACTAACTAAGCTATACTCAACGCTTTTACTTGTCTGGCATTGAGTTAATAGACTTCACTCAACGCCTGTGCACTTAGTTGATTTCCAGCCTATCCAGCATCTTCCCTTGCATCTGGCATTGAGTGAGCTTGCTTCACTCAACTCCTGTGGACTTAACCAAATTCCTTCACTTGGTGTTGAGTAAGCTTGCTTCACTCAAGACCTCTAGACTTAAGCAAATTTCTGTCTGTCCAACATTTATATTTATGTCCACCTCTCTACCTTGTAACCACCTGTCACAAACTTGGAATACCTGTCCTATCAATGTTATAAGGACTAACATGCTTCCATGAACTTAATCATACATCAAATACAACTTTGTGTATGACATTGATATGATTGATTTTTTCAAATCTAGAACATTGTGGGCAATGAATCCAACAATCTCCCCCTATTTGAAGAAGTCAAAACCCTCAATCAAATGAGTCAATGACATACACTAACTTATGCAGCAATAATATATCAACTTGGAAAACATATAACAAGTGAAGTTATAGTTACCACACTTTCTTGCCTGCAGGGCACACCTGCTCCTGCTCCCCCTTAATTACTGCTACATGGTCTTGATCAATTTGATCATAACCTTCTCATAGTTCTGATACCACTTGTATCCTTCTCCTCCTGTTACGATCTGATACCAGATTCATATCCTATCTCCTCCCCCTTTTTGACTTCTGTAAATATTTAGGGAGGTACTGATTATCTGCTCCCATTTTGAGTACATATAAGCCACTCTAGCAGTAGTTAAACAACTTGAAACTGCCTTTGCAAGTGCTGGTTGCTCCCCTCAACTGAAACATCCTCTTACATACTTCCTGTAGACATTCTAGTCTAAACCTTGAGATTGTAGTCCTCTTGCTGATGTTGTATCCACAGCATTTGTTGGATCCCTAGTTGATTTGGGCTAGGTTCACTATCTTAGATGTGACCCACCTTGTATAGTCATGGTCTTTGGTTGTGTCCTAGAGTCTAGGGTTTGTGCTTAGAACATCATCTTGTGGACCAGCCATCCTCCACACTGCCAGAGAAACTCAAGAATTAGAAGATTTCCAGACTAAGTAAAATGAGTTCGACGTTCGTCGAACTCAGGTCGACGAAAGGCGTTCTGAGCTCGACGATCTTGAGACATTTCTCTGTGCTGAGCTCGACGATCTTTGTTCTCTGTTCGACGAAGACTGAGATACTTCAATAAGCTAAAGTCAGGGCAACTCCAGATTTTTCTAAGTCCAACTTCAGGCTTTGGTCGACGATCAAGATTCTGAGCTCGACGAACTTGGACCTCAAGTTCACAACTTCTCAGGTCGACGAAGTCAACTTCTCAGGTCGACAAATTCAGTACTCTACTTGACGATTTATGGTCTACGATTTGAATCCTTCTCAGTCAGAGACTTCTCAGATTTTAAGTCCACAATCATTCTTCGGTCGATGATTTTGGATCTCAGTTCGACGAATGATGATTATCAGCTCGACAAATGAAGATTGTCAGTTCGACGAATATTGTAGCAGAATTGACAAGTTTCCCTTGAATACCAATTGCTATTGTCTGGTCGACGAACTCATCAGCTCAGCTCGACGAACTGTGAACTCAGCTCGACGACTTGTGTTCTTCGTTCGACGATTCCAGATTAGGTCTTCTCCAGTTTTCCGTCCCTTTTCTTAGCGATGAATCCTGAGTAATTAATGCCCAATCTTCTCGGAATGTTACCGTTGGAATGAGCATTGATCATGGAATATTACATGTCGTTTTTTATGGGACAGTTAGGAAAATCATTGATTACCGCTTCCTTCCCAGGCCGACTGTAATTACTGCTCAAGGTTTCAAATTTCGAATGTTCTTCAGTCAGTCTTTAGTCAGAAAAGAAAAGATTAAGCTGTTACAGACAGACAGACATTCAACAATCTTACAGAAATCAAAAACTTTACACTGCAATCAGCCTAGTCCAGAGAACATCTTCAAGAACAAGAAGAAGAAGAACATTCAATCTCTATCAAGAGCCTTCTTCATTCAATCCTCCAGGACAACTTCAGAAGGACAACAATTACTCTATCTGTCAAAGAAGTTCCTGAAGCAATCTCTGGTCCAGACACTCAAGTTTTGAAGACCTATCACCCTGAAGCAGTGCTCCAGTATTCCTGATCCATTCAAGATCTCAGGGGGAGCAATCTGCTGAAATCAATCCACAAGTCTTCTCAGTTGTTATTGAGAAAGAGAAGACACCATCACGCTTTTCATCTACTGTACACGGTTTTAATTCCCTTCAAAATTATTCCTGTTTGCAAGTCTCCTACCAAAAGACTTGAGGTTTTGGTTTTTGAGCACCTGAACAAAAGCTCATTGGTGTCAGGCACCTGATCAAAAACCTGAGTGGATTCCTACCAGGGTGGTAGAAGAGTGGATGTACCCAGGTTGGGGAACCACTATAAATTTCTTGTGTCGTCTGGTTGCCCTTTTTATTTTGTTTTGGCCGTGCTCTATGATTTACTAGGTTGTGTTGTTTATTACTTTGATTCCTAACCTGTTCACCTAGCTTTACAGCAAAAGTTGTAAAAAGTTTTTATGAGAGCACAATACTCTATTCACCCCCCCTAGAGTATTTCAGATCTAACCTGCACTTTCAATTGGTATCAGAGGGAGGTTGGTTAAACTACCACACCTTAAGAGGTTAATTGGTTGTACAAGCTAACACCTGAACCATAAAGATCCCTCTTGTTAGATCTGATTGTTTTGTTTATGCTATTAGATTTATTTTTTCACAGAAATGGCCCAAAATAAATATTATGCAAACATCAGACCTCCAGTATGCAATCTTAACAGATTTGCCATCTCGAAGGCAAGAATCAAATTATATATGAATTCTATTGATGAGGATATTTTTTCTTCTATCTTGACAGGAGTACCTCCAGCACCTGCAGCTTCTACAAGCACCTCTACAAACATGACTGCAGTACCTCCTCTAGAGAATAATGATGCCTACAAGAAAGCCAAAATTGCAGATGCAAAAGCAATGAACATCTTAGCTCAGACTATGTCAGATGACATATTTCAGAAGGTGGCTGAGTGCACCTTCGCCAAGGCCATTTGGGATTCGCTCAACCAAATGGTAGCTGGCTCAGCAGATGAAAGGAAAGACAGGAGATCAAACCTCATATCCCTGTATGAGAATTTTAAGAAGGATGAGGCTGAATCAGTGGCTGAAATGTACAACAGGTTGAGCTCAATCATCAATGAGCTTAAAACCTTGGATAAAAACATCACCCTTACAGAGGTGAATGACAAAATCTTGATGTGCTTCCCTAACTCTTGGGACTCAAGAATTTGGCCTATCAAAGAAGCCAGAAGCCTAAATGAGATATCAACTGAATCTCTGCTAGGAAAATTAAAGTCTTATGAGCAGTTGATCAAATCAAGAAAAGCAGCTGAACAGAAAGCAATAACTCCAGTGAGAAAGGATCACAGTATAACCTTCAAGGCATTTGAGGAAAGTGAGACCTCAACATCCAATGAGGAACTCATGAGCCTCTTTGCAAAAAAAATTTATAAGATGGCAAGGAAGGATTTTAGAAGAAAATCATCCAGGCAGGATGATAAGCCTAAGAATGACAAGACACCAACCAAAGAGGTTGTGTGCTTTGGATGCAAAAAGCCTGGACATTGCATATCAGAATGTCCAGAAAACCAGAAGAAGGAGAAAAGCAGAGAAAAGGACTCCAGGAGAAAACACAGTAGCAGCACAAACAAAAAGAGAGACAAAGGCTTTGTTGCTGAGATATGGAGTGATACTGAAGAAGAATCATCCTCTTCCAGCTCAAGTGAAGAAGAGGAAGAAGCAAGATCTAAGGAGGTTTGCCTTATGACAATTGATGCCTCCAAGAGCAATTCAGGATAAGAAGGAGAATCTGAAGATGAAGCAGCCTCAGACTCAGAGGCAGATCAGGTTCTTTCAAGCTTTAATTTTAATTCTGATTCTTTCAAAATTGAATTCAAAACTATGTGTTAAGATTTAATTAGTTCAGAGAAAGAAATAAAAACCCTTAGAGAAAGACTAGGAAATCTTGAATATGTTAACTCAGAAAATATTAAACTAAAAGATCAACTAACTTTAGCAAATGAACAGATAATTAAATTAAAATCTGATTTATGTGAGGATAAACAACTTAAGCAATCTCTCAATGGAAGAAGTCTCAAGTTGATGGACATAATAAGCACAGTAAATGCCAGATTAAATGGCAAGCTGGGCTTGGGTGCATCATCAGGTTTGCCCCCCATAATTAAGAAAAACATTCTTACCACACCCATTAAATTTGTTTCTGCCAAGGGAAAAGAAAAGATAACGAACAAACAAATATCTGAAAACAATCCAAAACCCATAGATAAGAGCAATAAAAGTCAGAAAACAGCTAATAAAAACAAAGTTCAGCAGCATTCGTCGAACTCAAATCGACGAAATGTGGCCAGTTCGTCGAACCCAGATCAACGAACGCTGAACGCAAACTTCAGTTATAACAATTCATCTAACTGCGATCGACGAACTTTGTATGGTTCGTAGATCAGATGTCGACAAACATGGGGTGCAGAAAATGACTATTGTCATTCTCTGAGCAGAGATCGACGATCTCAACCCTATTCGTCGAACTCTGCTCGACGAACTTACAAGAATTCGTCGAACCCAGAAGGACCAAACATAAATCATTTCTCTTATAGAAATTCTAAGTCAGCTAATAAATATTCAATCCAGTAGTTGATTGGGTTATTCCACCTAGGAGATATCACCCCTTAGTTTATAAATGTCAACCTACTTTGTCTGTTATATCTAGCTTTTCTTTTCAATAAAATAAAGGACCCAAGGTAACCTGGGTCAAGAACAATTGAGTTTTGTTTTTCATTACAGGTACAGGTGAAGAGCTGTCCAAGGGTAAGTCAGACCTGGTACTTGGACAGTGGTTACTCCAAGCATATGACAGGCAGCAAGGACAATCTATCCAATTAGAAGTCCATGCTAGGACCAAAGGTGATCTTTGGTGATTCTAACAGTGGCCAGTCTGAAGGATATGGAGCAGTAAAGATTGGGACAGTTACTTTCAAGAAAGTAACATATGAAAGAGGACTCAAACATAACCTAATATTCATAAGCCAATTATGTGATGAAGGTTATCAGGTACACTTTAACTCTACCTCTTGTTCTATTATTGATAATGAAAATAAAACTGTTTTAATTGGAATTATACAAGGTAACATATATCTAGTAGACTTTATTTCTGCCAAAACTGATGTTTGTTTACTCAATATCACAAGTAACCAAAATGAGTTGTGCCATAAAAGATTAGGTCATGTAAACCTTAAGAATATAACTAGGTTATCTAAAGACAACCTTGTTAGAGGCTTACGTTCTGGCCCCTACAAGAAGGAAAACCTTTGCAGGGCTTGTCAATTAGGCAAGCAAACTAAAATCAGTTTCAAATCCATTAATAAAAGTGATTCACCTAGGATTTTGTATTTGCTTCATGTGGATCTATTTGGACCCATTGCAGTACAAAGCCTAGGAGAGAGGTCTTACACTTTAGTGATTGTTGATGACTTCTCCAAATTCATTTGGGTGGCCTTTCTGAGAACTAAGTCAGATACATTCAAGGTTCTTACAGATTTTCTCAGGACCATACAGATTGAGTTCTCTACTCATGTTGCATTGATCAGAAGTGATCATGGCATAGAGTTTGAGTCTCTTCTAATGCATGAGTTCTGTGAGAAGGAAGGTATAAGGCAGTGCTTCTCAGCTCCAAGAACTCCCCAACAAAATGGGGTAGCTGAAAGGAAAAACGGGACACTCATTGAATCTGCAGGTACATTATTGGCAGATGCTTACATGCCTCTATCTTTTTGGGCAGAAGCTGTATACACTGCTAACTATGTCCTGAATAGAAGCCTTATACATAAGCTGAAAAATAAGACCCCCTATGAATTACTTAAAGGGAAGAAACCTAAAATCATATATTTTAAAGTTTTTGGTTGTATATGTTATATTCACACAAACAATAAAAGATACATTAGAAAGTTTGAGGCTAAGGCTGAAGAAGGGATTTTTCTAGGATACTCCCAAGTAAGCAAGGTCTATAGGGTTTTTAATAAATCCACTCTTAAAATTGAAGAGTCAGTCTATGTATCTTTTGATGAAGCTAACATGTCTTATAAGGATAAAGAGATTTCTACCATGAGATCTTTGCAGGTTCCACAACTGTGTGAGTCTATGGATGGACTAAACCTTACCAAAGAGGTATCAACCCGTCCTTCTCCATAGGTTGCTAAAGACAGTGATGAAGAACATCAAGTGGAAGTGGTTGAACTTCCCTCAACATCTAATAACATTCCTCAAGAGGAATTAATTATAGAAGCTGTTGCTGAACAAACTCCAACTGATCTTGGCACACATAGAGATCACCCCAGATCTCAAGTGATTGGAGACATTTCAGCAGGTGTACAGACAAGACATCAACTCAACCAAGACTTGATGCATGTCTGTTTTCTCTCTCAAATTGAACCTCTCTCCATCCATGAAGCTGAGCAAGATCCCCACTGGATCATTGCAATGCAAGAGGAACTAAATTAGTTTGAGAGATGTAGAGTTTGGGATTTGGTTACAAGACCTCATAATTACCCAGTTATTGGAACCAAATGGGTCTACAGAAACAATCTGGATGCTCAAGGAAACATAGTGAGAAACAAGGCTAGGCTTGTTGCTCAGGGCTACTGGCAAGAGGAAGGAATTGACTATGACCAAACTTTTGCCCATGTTGCAAGGTTAGAGGCCATAAGAATATACCTTGCCTATGCAGCTCACAGGAGATTCAAAGTTTACTAAATGGATGTCAAGAGTGTATTTTTGAATGGAGTGCATCAAGAAGAGGTTTATGTGGAACAACCTCCAGTTTTTATCTCTCTAACTCAACCCTCTTTTGTATTTAAATTGCATAAAGCTCTCTATGTTTTAAAGCAAGCTCCAAGAGCTTGGTATGAGACCTTAGCAAGCTTTCTTTTAGAGCATAAATTTACAAGAGGAACCATAGATAAAACTCTTTTCACTAGGCATCATAAGGACCAAATATTTTTAGTACAAATATATGTGGATGACATCATCTTTGGGTCTACTGATCCCAAATTATGCAAGAGGTTTGCTGACCTCATGCATTCCAAATTTGAGATGAGTAGCATGGGTGAGCTTTCCTACTTCCTTGGTCTCCAAGTGAAGCAGCTCCCTGATGGTATCTTCCTCTCCCAAGCTAAGTATGCTAAAGAGCTTATTAAAAATTTTGGGATGGGTGATGCTTCAGGAATGAAAACACCTATGGCTACTAATGTTGTTGTGGATTCTGATGCAGTAGGGAAACCTGTGGATCAGAAGCAATATAGGGCAATTGTTGGATCCCTATTATACCTAACAGCTAGCAGGTCTGATATTATGTTTGTCACATGCCTTTGTGCTAGGTTCCAAGTGAACCCCAAAGAATCTCACCTTATTTTCTTAAAAAGAATTTTGAGATATATATAGAGTTGTCCTAATCTAGGACTCTGGTATCCTGTAGAGTCAGAGTTTGAGTTAACTGGATACTCAGATGCTGACTATACTGGATGTAGAGTGGACAGGAAGAGTACCTCTGGAACTTGCCAGTTCCTGGGTATGAGGCTTGTCTCTTGGTTTTGTAAAAAGCAAACATCTGTGTCTACATCAACTGCAGAAGCAGAATACATGGCTGCTGGCAGCTGCTGTTCACAAATGTTATGGATACAAAACCAACTCCTAGACTATGGTGTCAACTTAAATAATTCAACATTATTTTATGACAATACTAGTGCTATTGCTATAGAACAGAATCCAGTTCACCATAGCAGGACTAAATATATTGATATAAGACATCATTTCATTAGAGATAATGTAGACAAAAAGAAAATTAACCTAATCCATATTCCTACTGATTTACAGAGAGCAGACATTTTCACCAAACCCTTGGATGAGAACAATCATATGTTCTTTATAAATCAACTGGGAATGATCAATGGAGAAGAGTTAAATTAGTTTCTATCTGCATTCGACGAATTTTCCAGAGTTCGTCGAACGAAGTTCGACGAATTAGGGAAAGCTTGAGAGATGCTCGTCGAATGAAGATCGACGAATTCTCTGTGTGGAAATAATTTTCGTCGACCAGAGATCGACGAACTTTGCTTCAGAAGATATTTCGTCGAACGGAGTTCGACGAACTATGTTCTCTTCTGTTGGATGAGATCGACAAATTATCTATATATAATTTATTTCGTCGACCTCAGTTCAGAGAACTATTTCTTTTTCGTGGAACGGAGTTTGTCGATTCATATTCTGGAAAACCTTATATCTAGGTTTTCTTCGACCTCCATCCCGCGCCTTCTGTTCCCTTGCTCTTAATCGTCGTTTTCTCTGTCTATCATGCAGGTTATCAATGGCGATTCCAGCGAGCACCTTGGCTGCCATGAAATTCGACACCAGTTTCGACATGGATTTTGATTCATTCCAGCATTCTGACCCAATATTTCTCTACATTCTGGAACTACTAGAGGAACTTGGTCTCAAGGATTTTATGACCAGAAGGATTAAACTGCATGCAACTGAAATTAGAGAATGTGTATACACTTCTTCTGTTTTTGAGGAAAATGTCTTGACAGGAAATATCAGGAGTAATGCTGTTTCTTTATCTCCTGCTGTTCTTTCTGAAATTTTTGGGCTGGTAAATGGAGAAGGCGATCTGGATGTTGATTCTGATGAGTTTAGTGCAATGCTGAATCTGATGGGGTTTACTGGGAGTAACCCTAACAAGTTGTTAAAGAAACAACTCTCTGCCGCCTACCAGTTCTTGGCGGACATTATGGGAAAAGTGCTGATGGGCAAACACTCTGCGCACGATTACATCACAAGACACCAATTCCTTGTCATGTGCGCAGTGGTCAACAAGAGACATCTCAATTGGGGCCAGATTTTCTTTGAGTTGATTAATAAGAAGAACAGCAAGAAAGAGGTTTGCTTTGGAAGAATCTTGGGGATTTTTCTTCAAGAAAAGCTGGTGAATTCATGGTCTCCCCGACCATCTTCATCAATGCTAGCAAGCGCCTCAAATGCGCTTTGTTTGGCAGATGGGAGAGGACGATCTTCAAGCCATCCAAGGCTTCCTCCCCTTCCATCCCAGCTTCTGAGAGCACCAGGGCTGTGAAGGCCACTCCCCACCCTATAGAAGAGGCAATTCCATCTCCACCATCTCTTCCAGCACCCCTTCCAGCAAAATAACTCCCTTCCTCTCCCATCCTTCTTCAACACATCAATCTCAACAAAATTCTCATGTCCCTACTCCACCTCCATCTCCACCACTTGATATCACTAACATTCCAACACCCCCTACTTCACCTCATGACTCATCTATTCCTACACCACCACAGTCTCCACTTCCCCCACATTTATCCTCCATTCCATCTTACACCCTCCCCTCAGACACTGCAATACCAGATGCAATTCCACCTCTATACCCTCCATCTATTCCCCCTACTTCATCTACCTCTCTACCTTCACCAACTACCTCTCCATCCTTGGAATCCCCCACTGTATCTACCATCATATCCCTGCTCACTGCCCTCATGAAATCCCTAATCACAGAGGCCATTACACCTCTCATGAATTCTATCAATTCTTTATCTGCCCAAGTTTCTCTCCTCTCTGCTGCCCCCTCTTCATTCAGGGGTCTGGCTCCAGGTACTCCTGAACCCAGGCAGGGGTAGATGCTCTGTGATGAAGCAGCAGCAGATGCAGATACAGCAACAGATGCAGATGCAGCAGCAGATATAGCAGCAACAGATACAGATGCATCAATTTTGCCAGAATATGATTCTGATTTGATTGAATTAATTCATTTTATGGATACTGACATTGACTTAGATGAGTCAGTTCCAGAGCAAATAAAATCTGTTGGTGATTTCCATTTAAATCCCACAGTTGATTTGACTGTTTTGTTGAGAAATTTTGATATTGTATATATACAGTCTCTTCCAGAAGACTTTACTAAGCCACAGTTGGCTATTGTGCCCTATACATCTCCAATAAGTCCAGCAGTTGCTAAGCAACTCTGTGACAGTTTTGCAATTCCTGTTGTTGCTCCAACATCTAAAGTTATTCCAGAAGATGTCTCAGCACCAACTTTTGTTATGGATGACTCACCAATGCCTGATCTGGATGAGTTAATCTTGGCTGATATTGAAGAGGAAAATAAGACAGCAGCTGAAAGCTCTGTCCCAATTACTTTTGATTCTTGTACAGTTTCTTCTCCCACTACTTTTGAAACTCCAGTTGTTGAAACTTCAACTTCTGCCCCTGCTTCAGAAAAGGTTGTTATTGATGCTAAAGTACTGAAAGCATTGAATGCTTTGTATGATAACCCTCAGGGTTCTGGCAGTGATGATGAAGATGATGATGATGATTCAGATGAAGAAGCTTCAAAGAAAAAGAAGAAATTGTTGTCAAAGAAAAGGAAGGCTCCTCCTCCTCCTGCTCCTAAGCCCAATCCAGCAGCTGACACTCCCTACTATATTTTGCATAATGTTACACCTTATAAGGGAATGCCTGCCTGGATGTGGTTATTTAAGAACCAGCAAAAGGAAAGGAAAAGAAGTAGGAGATATTCTCCTCCCCCAGTCCATAGATATAGAAAGGATCCACCTCCTCCTCCTCCTCCAGCAGCTGGTGCCACTGGCTCTAGCTCTCAGGGATCTGCCCCTATGCAAACCTATCAAAGACATCAAAGGAGATCCTCTAGAAGCAGTCAGCAAAGATATCAACCTTCAGGTAGTCAACAACAACATCAACAACAGCCTCAGCAGCAACAACAACCTATCTCTGAAGATCAGAAGGCTAAGAATCTTGAAAGACCTTACACTCCTCCTATTCCATTTGAAGATCCTGAAACAGCCAACACTGTAAGAATGGCTAGGTTCCAGGAACTTATTGGTTTGTCCTTGATTAATAAAGCTAAAGATAAAGGTAAATACATTTCAGGTTTTACAACTATGTCAAAGTACAAAAAGGAAGAACTAAAAAGGTTTGACAAAGGCAACAAACTCTTCAATGTTGATGATTATATGAAGCTCCATCCTGAAGCAGTTGTCCCCAGAGCTACATCACTGAAAATTATTGGGGCAGTTAACATGACTATGACTCAGGTACAGGCTCTAGATCCAAATAGAGAAATTATCTTCAAAAAGCCAGGAGAGAAGACAACAGAAGACAAGTCCTTGCAGAAAAAGAAGAAGAAGAAGTAATCTTTATCTTGTTTTAATTTCTTTCTGCAATTTGCTTTCAAACTATGTTATTTGTTTAAACAAAGCCTATGTATATATATCTGCTGCATGTGTTAGTAATTCTCTGTCAGATATATCTTTTTCTTGCTTTGTTTATCTCTTTGTTTATGTTTTGAGTCTCTTAGTGACCTCACCCAAATAGGGGGAGATTGTTGGATCCCTAGTTGATTTAGGCTAGGTTCACTATCTTAGATGTGACCCACCTTGTATAGTCAGGGTCTTTGGTTGTGTCCTAGATTCTAGGGTTTGTGCTTAAAACATCATCTTGTGGACCAGCCATCCTCTAGACTGCCAGAGAAACTCAAGAATTAGAAGATTTCCAGACTAAGTAAAATGAGTTCGACGTTCGTCGAACTCAGGTCGACGAAAGGCGTTCTGAGCTCGACGATCTTAAGACATTTATCTATGCTGAGCTCGATGATCTTTTTTCTCTGTTCGACGAAGACTGAGATACTTCAACAAGCTAAAGTCAGGGTAACTCCAGATTTTTCTAAGTCCAACTTCAGGCTTTGGTCGAAGATCAAGATTCTGAGCTCGACGAACTTGGACCTCAAGTTCACAACTTCTCAGGTCGACGAAGTCAACTTCTCAGGTCGAGAAATTCAGTACTCTACTCGATGATTTATGGTCTACGATTTGAATCCTTCTCAGTCAGAGACTTCTCAAATTCTAAGTCCACAATCATTCTTCGGTTGACAATTTTGGATCTCAGTTCGACGAATGATGATTATCAGCACGACGAATGAAGATTGTCAGTTCGACGAATATTGTAGCAGAATGGACAAGTTTCCCTTGAAGACCAATTGCTATTGTCTGGTCGATGAACTCATCATCTTAGCTCGACGAACTGTGAACTCAGCTCGATGATTTGTGTTCTTCGTTCGACGATTCCAGATTAGGTCTTCTCCAGTTTTCCGTCCCTTTTCTTGGTGATGAATCCTGAGTAATTAATGTCCAATCTTCTCGGAATGTTACCGTTGGAACGAGCATTGATCATGGATTATTACATGTCATTTTTTCATGGGACAGTTAGGGAAATCATTCATTGCCACTTCCTTCCCAGGCCGACTGCAATTACTGCTCAAGGTTTCAAATTTCGAATGTTCTTCAGTCAGTCTTTAGTCAGAAAAAAAAGATTAAGCTGTTACAGACAGACAGACATTCAACAGTCTTACAGAAATCAAAAACTTTACATTGCAATCAGCCTAGGTCAGAGAACATCTTCAAGAAGAAGAAGATGAACATTCAATCTCTATCAAGATTCTTCTTCATTCAATCCTCCAGGACAACTTCAGAAGGACAACAATTACTCTATCTGTCAAAGAAGTTCCTGAAGCAATCTATGGTCCAGGCACTCAAGCTTTGAAGACCTATCACCCTGAAGCAGTGCTCCAGTATTCCTGATCCATTCAAGATCTCAGGGGGATCAATCTGCTGAAATCAATCCACAAGTCTTCTCAGTTGTTATTGAGAAAGAGAAGACACCATCAACCTTTTCATCTACTGTATAGGGTTTTAATTCCCTTTAAAATTATTCCTGGTTGCAAGTCTCCTACCAAAATACTTGAGGTTTTGGTTTTTGAGCACCTGAACAAAAGCTCATTGGTGTCAGGCACCTGATCAAAAACCTGAGTGGATTCCTACCAGGGTGGTAGAAGAGTGGATGTACCTAGGTTGGGGAACCACTATAAATTTCTTGTGTTGTTTGGTTGCCCTTTTTCTTTTGTTTTGGCTGTGCTCTGTGATTTACTACGTTGTGTTGTTTATTACTCTGATTCCTAACCTGTTCACCTAGCTTTAGAGCAAAAGTTGTGAAAAGTTTTTAAGAGAGCACAATACTCTATTCACCCCCCCTCCCCAATAGAGTATTTCAGATCTAACCTGCACTTTCAGAATTTGTGAACTTTGACATAGTCTTATGGTGATACCATTGATACACCACATCAGTGTAGCCCCTTGACACTTGAGTGGTCCAACGATCCACTTGAGCTGGCTCCTATCATTCATCCCCTTGACCTAATGCCACTCATCTTATCCTGCAGCAGCATTATCCTTTCAGCAGCAGTAGTGATGATCTTTGATCTATGGTAGCAGCTATTGATCTTGCTCCACCTCAACAGGAGCACATCTATCACCATCTCTAATGGACACATGAGTCCATTTAAGTCTTGATACCATTTAGGATCTTTATATTCTTGATCCCCCATCAAACACTTATCTACATGCAAGAGAAATAAATCTTGCATCACAAGTATAATAGGGAGCAACTTAAGATATACTAAGTTCAACATACCCAACTTGAAGGTGTTGACCTTGAATTTTACTAATGGCTTAGTAAAGATATTTAGCCACTATCATGACTGTGGGGACACACTCAAGACTTAGTTCTTTCTTTTCCACATGCTCCCTAACTAACTGATACTTAATCTATATATGCATAGTTCTGCTATGAAAGACATGCTTCCTAGCAATTTAGATTACACTAGTAGAATATCAATATGAAGGAGTTCTACTTATCTAGAGTTTATGGTCCTATTACCATGGAGCAAATATTGCAAGACTGGTTTCTTTCTTGCTACTCCAAGTAGTCAGTTTTCTTAGGATTTGATAGGTTCCATCTTTTCTTATAATATCTACCTTTCACCCTGTCTCCTTTGGAGAGCATCATCCCAGATTTGTTGTGTTTTTCCTTATACTGTGAAGAGGTGGAAGAATTGTTCTTTCACTACTTTCACTTCTTAAGCAACATAGTTGCCTTTGGCTCTAGTTACTTGACTGTTTGAGTTGGTTGTATACCACTTGGATTGTTTTGTCTCTTTTGTATATCACTTGATACCACTTTATCAATGAGTGATCTTTCCTTGAACCATCCCTTCATTTTGATACCAAGTCTTTCTTTATACTGTTATTCCCATAAGAATATGCTAACTTGTATCAGCAATAGATGGAGCAAACCAGCTGTTCTTGTGAACTTGCTTACTCACAATAATTGCAGTCATCTAGATAGTCTCCCTCTCATCCTCAGCATTGTCTATACGGACATTCTGAACTTCAGAAGTAGTGCTGATCTTTTCAGAGCTGGAGGTACTCTAGGTAAGACTCAAGCTTGTCCAACAACCTTGACTAAACATACTCCCCAAATAGGAGCATCTAGCTTGACAGTCTTCCCCTTAGAATTTGCACAAAAGTTATCCATACAGCCCACTGACTAGGATATACCTTGCTACAGGTTCAGATGATATTGAACCCAGAGTTTACATTTCTCTTCAAGTTTCCTCTAAAGAGTCTAACAGCTGAGGATACCAGTTGAGAAACTTTTTAGCTGAGCATTATGTGCTCCTTCCTTGCTGCTCTCAAAAGAGCTACTTCTAATGCTTTCCTTAGTGATGAGTACAGTCTGTTTTTTCTTCACTAATTTACTGGTGTGGCAACAAACCTTTGTCTAAACAGACAGTCCTGCTGGCTGGATCTAGCTGGTCTTTGCCCAAGACTTGAGCAAAACTTTGTTTGCTAAGGAGGCAGAAATCCTTTGTCCCATCACTCATGCATCTTGACATTTAATGGATAGATTTAGCTGGTCTTCATCCATTTCTTGTGCACTTGTCCTTCTTCAGGATTTCACCTTGTTGAAATTTCCCGAACCTTGGAGTGAGCAGGGGTTATCTCAACTTAAGTCAGTCATAACCAGAAACACATGCAGCAACAAGAGTATTTATTGATTAATAACAATCTTCTTTACAAAGCGAGACATACATGGCGAGACATGCTTCACCAAAACCAACATAGGGAGAAACAAAGACAGTTACAAAGACAAGATAGCACAAGCCGCACGGACTCAACACCAAGCCACCAGTCTACTGCTGTGGAGTCCGCACAATCCGCCAGGTCGCCAGACCGCAACCCAAGCCGCTCGGACTACCCGTTATTCCAATGCTAGCTCTAGCCGCCAATCTGCAAGCCGCCTAACCACGAGGTCACCTAGTCGCCAGACCGCACAAGCTGCGACGCCGAATAGAACAGTCTGCCTGAAGAATGCGACTTATTGAACACCGAACCAAGTTGCCAAAGAGAAGACCGTCTGGTTGCTGTTCGTGACCTGCTGTTTACCGCCTGTTGCTTAACCGCAAAGTCTGCACTATCCCTGACCGCAATCAGAGCCAAGTCCTGGCTTTCCAGCGCTATCCACACAACCTGCACAGCACAACCCGGTCAACTCAATCAAACCGTGGGGACACCAAAAGTCAATCTGCATCAACTGTTGCGGGCTCAATTTACTGTTCACTTACTTCGGTTCTCTCGGGTTACTATTCCTGATGTGACACAGGTCCTATTTATAGGCATGATGAGGAGTGTGGTCACCGCCCTAGCCGATAGGATCACCTCCACATCCTGCAGCAAGAAAATGTGTATCCGCAAGACCCGCGGATACACCTAGTCCGCCGCTACCTGTACAGGATAGCCATTCCACCATTTCTTCTCCAAGGCCGGACAGCAACATCAGTCCGCCTTGTCGCCAAAGGCCAAGACAAGACTGCCACAGCTGGACTCCGCAACAACATTGTCCGCCAATCCGCGGACACAGCTCCAGCCCACTTATCCTGAGCCCACAGCCTCGCCACAAGGCAAATGTCGGACTCAACGGACACACCGATCCAGTCCATTCATACTGCGGACAACTCTAGTCCGCATATCCCAGCAAACAACTCCAGTCTGCATACCCTAAGTCAGCCTTGTCACCAAGACACCTACCAGACTCAGTGGACACTGCTCCAGTCTGCTTACATACCAGAAACCTCCATTCTGCATCTTTCGCAGACTGCTCCAGTCTGCATATCCCATAGACTGCTCTTGTCCGCATATACCAAGTCCACGACCATGCCAGCAAGGCAGCTGTCGGACTCAGCGGACCCAGCTCCAGCCCGCACGTAGTTGCAGACACAATCTCCAGTCTGCTTCTCCCAAACTCGCAACCAAGGAACACAGCACTTCTGCCGAGCTTGGCGGACTTAGACACATTTTGCACTCCACTGCGCTATCTCCTCGGACTGAGCCAAACATGGACTTAGTACAGAACCAACCAAGACCATACCACTGGCCACAAGGGCCAGTCCACATTTACTGGCGAACACTGGATTAAGTGTGCCTGCACCGACGAACTCCAGTATCAGTCCGCACTGACTGGCAATCTCTACAGCTTCCGCTTGCCGCTTCACTAGAGCAAGACAAAGGCTTCAGCCAAGTCGGTATGTCGAGCTCCAGTTCTTTAGTCCGCTGCTTGCTGGAATCCGCGGATAGAGTCTCTATCCACCCGTTTACTTCCTGGGATCCAGCTGCTTACGGAGCATAAGCCGGCCTGGCTAACCGCCTCTACTATCCGCGTAGTCCACACGAACAGACCTCCCAGGACGCCACAGAACAAGTCGTCTTTACCATCCCCGCCGACCTGGCTATCTGCCAAACCTGTCTGCATAGTCCACGCGGATAGGTTGCCCAAGTCCTTCATTCACCCACTTTTACTTCACAATTTTCAACACTCCCCCTTGAAGTGAGAAGTGGTGAATAACTCTAACAGCTCCCGTAACCTTGAACCTGGTCCCTTCGATAGCATCTATGAAGAGATGTCCAAGACATAGTGCTCGCCCCGCATATCATGGACCATGAGGGAGCCCTCCAGCATCTCCCAAAAGGAGTCATGATTCCCTCTGCCTTCTTCTTCAGCTTCAACCTCCACTCATGCATCACAGGAGTATCACCAACAACCTTGGGAATAGGGGCCCAAGCCCCGTCACATCTGAGAGAAGTCACCTCCTCAGCCATGGTGTCAACCAACTCCTTGATTCTAGTAGGGTCATCACAGCTAGAAGGTACTCACTCGACCTGAGGGCTTGCAAAGAAATATGGGACCAAGCTCGCCATGTTTCCTTCGCTATATCGAGCTGGTGGGTTACTGATCCTCTTCGATCTCTGAAGAACCTGATCATGGCTAACCACCTTCGCTGCTCCTCCTGAACCAACTTCGTTCTCGGATAAACTCTAACGCCCCCACTCGTCACAAGACATATAACGGTGGGTCCGGCCGGGGCCCCACACTATATGTAACAGACAAGCGGCGGAATTACTTGTGGAAATCAAAATCTACTCGCATCCTAACTCAATCCATTCTAGCGCAGCATTTTACGTTAACATGAACTCAGCTCAGAGAATGTCCACTACTATATAAACTCCACATTTATATATCAAAACCAAGAATGTGTACAACCCACACACACTGGCCTTAAGGCCTTACAGATTGCTCTTTACACAAATACAATTTCGTACATCGGCACGCAAGCCGGCCACACATGAACTCCAACCACGATTCACATGGCCTTCAAGGGCCTTTAGCAGCAAGCCTCCATTCCACTCAAGTAAATCCATTCAAGCATCAACACCTGCAATTAACCATCCAATCCAAAGAGAAAAACAAAGTAACTGTCAGCTTTAGCTGACCACTTATAACGACTCTACCCCTTACCCGGGGCAGTGGTTCCTTCCCTGTATGCATTGTCATCCACATAATTATCAAGCTACCAATCACAATCACATCACAAACACCGGTATCCACCAGACGCTCTGTGCACTCAGGGAACCTTTTTGGTGTACCGGATATCCCAGTCGTACACCGCCGATCAGGGGTTCTTAACTTGTTAGCTGGCCGGTCCTAGTCACCACAACACCCATGCTGTGAGCATTCCGCCCAAACCATTCAGAGGTACTAACCACATAGCAAAATTGAGCATTTAGATCGACCCACCATTGTGGTGTAGCAAGCCGGGTATGACCGTAACCCCCATTTTCATTACCACTAATCAACCTCCCAAAATAACCAGGTAGAGGTCATCCTTTTCCCATGCTCAAATCGTCAATACCGCAGCTTGACACGGGTAGGCTTCCCCTCCTGATCAGCCGCAGTTTTTCACCGTTCTCGCAGAACAAATAGCACCCACATCGCTCATAACACAAGGAGCTTAACCAAAGCCTCCATTCATCTAGAAGCAACATCACATATCATTTATTCATCCCATACACATATTTCAGATCGTTAAATCCATGGAGTCTTCTCCGGTTTACCCATGATCATCACCAATCCAGACTATCCGTCCAGATGGGCGTCACACAACATGCATATGTCGTACTTCACAATTTCCGGCTCTAGATGCAGACTCAACCAAGGAATCACTTCCGACATCCACCTCTTGGTGGAGAATTCCACGCACATGCATAAAGAGAGGACTTCGATGTCCAAGAAGGAGATCGTTACCCTTGAAGATCGCTTTGGCGCCATGAAGTAGCTGGATGGAAGTCACCGCCTCGGCTTTGCCTTCACGAATCCATACTCGGATCTTCAATCCACACTCCGCAGCTCCTCCAACAGCAGTGGATTTCCTCCTTTCTCCTTTCCTTCCCTTGTCCTCTCTCTCTTTCTCTCTCTTAAAATGAGAAGAAGAAGAAGATGATGAAAATGTAGAGCTAATTATTCATGTTCGGCCTTATAACAGCAAGGAGAAATCTGAGCCATCAGATCCCATAGGAATAAAAGGAACGACCAGAAAATTCCCTGAAAATAGCTCTCTCGGGTCTGACACGCCCTGTGACACGCCCGTGTCACAGGCCGTGTCCCCTAAGCGGTGCACAAACTGCCTTATCCAAACTTATCCACGCCCCGTGTCACGCCATCACGCCCGTGACATGGGGAGCGTAACCCACTTGAGACCTACTCGAGAGGACTTACTCGAGAGAAAACCAACTACTCGAGTACCCAGATAGGACACGCCCGTGTCACAGGGATGACACGCCCGCATCTCCCCCCTCTGACTCGAGTACTTTTCCACCTACTCGAGTACATTTCGACCTACACGAGAGATACTCGAGTATGAGTGGGACACGCCCTGTGACACGCCCGTGTCATAGGCCGTGTACCCTCTTTCTCGAGTATTCGTCGACCTCACCTACTCGAGAGAAAATCGTCGACCAGGGGAGGACATGCCCTAGGTCACGCCCCCTGACACGCTCGTGTCACAGGCGTGTACCTCTCGAAAATTCGTCGAACGAAATCCATCGAACGAAATTCGTCGAACACGCGCTCGACCACTCAACCCAAGCAGGACACGCCCCGGGACACGCCCGTGTCCCAGGCTGTGTCACCTAATATTTTCCCGATTCTCGAATTTGGGCTGTTACAACCCTCCCCTCCTTCAAGAAATTTCGTCCTCAAAGCTTACCTATAAACCTGCAAATACGCATTGCTCGCTCGTTGCACCAAACGAGCACCGTAACAAAATGATCCGGGTTCGAGCTCAGCGGCTGCAGCTTGTCTCTCATCATGGCATCGCACAAAATAATCATCACTTGTATACCATACACACAGACATAGTGCTAACATATGTATGTCCATCAAACTCAAACATCATATTCACATAGGATATAACATACACCACAAATATGTGCACAAACATCTTCTTGCCCATCATACACACCATAAATATGTATACCAAAATGATCACAGAGGGAATTTATTTCCGCTCAGCCGCATCTTCATTCATATTACGTTTGATAGCCTCTTGTAGTTCCAACCGAAACACGCGCGGATGTATTTCCCCGACTGAGCTTTGCGGCTCTTGCACTTCCAGATTATGCAATCGAGGTTGAGTCGGGATGCAGATGATTCGGCCACTACTTTAACCTTTTCGTTATAAGACGCACCCGTCCTCTTCTCACTTCCTTTTCAGGAAGTGAGAAGAGGACGGGTGCGTCTTATAACGAAAAGGGTAAAGCAGTGGCCGAAGCATCTGCATCCCGGATGAAACCTCGATTGCATAATCTGGAAGTGCAAGAGCCGCAAAGCTCAGTCGGGGAAATATAGCCGCATGTGTTTCGGTTCGAACTACAAGAGGCTATCAAACATATCATGAATGAAGATGCAGCTGAGCGAAAATAAATGCCCTCTGTGATCATTTTGTTATACATATTTATGGTGTGTATGATGGGCAAAAAGATGTTTATGCACATACGTTCCACGAATTGCCTTGCGTTCGACGAATTTCATTCGACGAATTTCGGTCGACGAAATTCTTCGGGAGGTACATGCCCTGTGACACGGGCGTGTCGGGGGGCGTGACCCAGGGTGTGTCCTCCCCTGGTCGACGATTTTCTCTCGAGTAGTTGAGGTCGACGAATACTCGAGAAAGAGGGTACACGGCCTGTGACACGGGCGTGTCACAGGGCATTTCTCGCCCATACTCGAGTAGCTCTCATGTAGGTCGAAATGTACTCGAGTAGGTGGAAAAGTACTCGAGTAAGAGGGGGGTGACATGGGCGTGTCATCCTGTGATACGAGCGTGTAATATCTGGTACTCGAGTAGTTGGTTTTCTGTCGAGTAAGTCCTCTCGAGTAGGTCTCGAGTGGGTTACACGCCCCGTGTCACGGGCGTGACTAGGTTGACATGGGCATGACATGGGTGTGTCATCTTAGCGTGGATAAGTTTGGATAAGGCAGTTTGTGCACCGCTTAGGGGACACGGCATGTGACACGGGCGTGTCACAGGGCATTTCTCGCCCATACTCGAGTAGCTCTCGTGTAGGTCGAAATGTACTCGAGTAGGTGGAAAAGTACTCGAGTAAGAGGGGGGTGACATGGGCGTGTCATCCTATGATACGAGCGTGTAATATCTGGTACTCGAGTAGTTGGTTTTCTGTCGAGTAAGTCCTCTCGAGTAGGTCTCGAGTGGGTTACACGCCCCGTGTCACGGGCATGACTAGGTTGACATGGGCATGACATGGGTGTGTCATCTTGGCGTGGATAAGTTTGGATAAGGCAGTTTGTGCACCGCTTAGGGGACACGGCCTGTGACACGAGCGTGTCACAGGGCGTGTCAGACCCGAGATCTATTTTTAGGGAATTTTCTAGCAGTTCCTTTTCTTCTTATGGGATCTGATGGCTCATATTTCTCCTTGCTGTTATAAGGCCGAAACTGAAGAATTAGCTCTTCATTTTCATCATCTTCTTCTTCTTCTCATTCCAAGAGAGAGAAAGAGAGAGAGGGCAAGGGAAGGAAAGGAGGAAGGAGGAAATCCGTTGTTGGACGAGCTACGGAGTGTGGATAGAAGATCCGAGTTTGGATTCGTGTAGGCAACGCTGAGACGGTGATTTCCATCCGGCTACTTCATGGCTCCAAAGCGATCTTCAAGGGTAACGATCTCCTTATTGTACATCAAAGTCCTCTCTTTATGCATGTGTGTGGAATCCTCCACCAAGAGGTGGATGTCAGAAGTGATTCCTTGGTTGAGTTTGCATCTAGAGCCGGAAGTGTGAAGTACGGCATAGTCATGCTGTGTGAAGCCCATCTGGATGGATAGTCTGGATTGGTGATGATCATGGGTAAACTGGAGAAGACTCCGTGGATTTAACGATCTGAAATATGTGTGTGGGATGAATAAATGATATGTGATGTTACTTCTGGATGAATGGAGGCTTTGGTTAAGCTCCTTGCGTTATGAGCGCTGCGGGTGCTATTTATTTTGCGAGAATGGTGAAAAGCTACGGCTGATCAGGAGGGGAAGCCGACCCACGTCAAGCTACGGTATTGACGATTTGAGCACAGGAATAGGCTGACCTCTACCTGGTTATTTTGGGAGGTCGATTAGTGGCAATGCAAATGGGGGCTGTGGTCATACCCAGCTTGCTACACCACAGTGGTGGGTCGATCTAAATGCTCAATTTTGCTGTGGGGTTAGTACCTCTGAATGGTTTGGGCGGAATGCTCATAGCATGTGTGTTGTGGTGACTAGGACCGACCAGCTAACAAGTGAATAACCCCTGATCGGCGGTGTCCGACTGGGATATCCGATACACCAAAAAGTTGCCCTGAGTGCACGGAGCGTCTGGTGGATACCGGCGTTTGTGATGTGATTGTGATTGCTAAGTTGATAAAGATTATGATATGGCAAGGCATACAGGGAAGGAACCACTGCCCTGGGTATGGGGTAGGGTCGTTATAAGTGGTCAGCTAATGCTGACCGTTACTTTGTTTTGTGTTTGGATTGGATGGATAATTGCAGGTGGTGCTGCTTGAACTGCTTGAGCGTAATGGAAAGATTGCTGCTAAAGGCCCTTGAAGGCTGTGCGAAGAAAGTGTGGTTGGATTTCATGTGTGTTCGGACTGCGTGCCGATGTACGAAAATGTACTTGTGTAAAGAGAAACTTGTAAGGCCTTATGGCCAGTGTGTATGAGTTGTATACATTCCTGGTTTGGATATATAAATGTGGAGTTTATATAGTAGTGAACATTCTTTGAGTTGAGTTCATGATAACTTAAAATGCTGCGCTAGAATGTATTGGGTTAGGCTGTGAGTAGATTTTGATTTCCATAAGTAATTCCGCCGCTTGTCTGTGACATATGGCATGGGGCCCCGGCCGGACCTACCGTTATATGCCATGTGACAAGTGGGGGCGTTACAACCCTCCCCTCCTTCAAGAAATTTCGTCCTCGAAATTGATCTTACCTACAAAACTGCCAATACACATTGCTCGCTCATTGCACCAAACGAGCACCGTAAAAAAATGATCTGGGTTCGAGCTCAGCGGCCTGGTGCAAGGCCAGGGTGTGATGAAGTTGTAATGGTAGAACAAGGAACGGATGAGCAGTTGAAGCGGTTTATGGACTTTCATGCACCTACGTTTGGTGGGGCGATCTCCCCAACGCAGGCGGAAGATTGGTTGGCTAGAGTAAAGAGAATCCTGACTGCAATCAGGATGGTGGAGGAGAAGAAAGTGACTTTAGCCACATTTCTATTGGAAGGTGATGCACGGATGTCGTGGGACGAAGTGGAAGTGCATCACTTGGTGGGACGAAGATTGGAAGAAGTATTGATCGAAGAATTCTCCCAGTTATTTTTGGCAATGTATGTGCCAGTATCGCAACAGATTGCTATGGAAAATGAATTTCTACGTCTGGTGTAGGGTGAGCGTGATATTGATACTTACCTGTATGAGTTTACCAGACTGGGGTGTTATGCGGGGTCTACTTTCGCTGAGGAAGCACGAAAGATGAATCGGTTTTATGAGGGATTGCGCGACGAGTTGCGGTTGGCACTCCCGAGTTCGGTGAGCCAAGGCTTCCAAGCGTTGGTAGATACAGCTCGGGTGCTGGAGAAAGATTTGAAACGGGTGCAGGATAAAAAGAAGTTGGAAATGGAGAAGCCGGAATTTAAAGTTCCGCAGTCTCAACAATTGGAGTTTCGGAAGCGAGACAAGAAGAAGTTTAGGCCTGCTGAACCAACTTCTTCAACTGTTTCACCGGGTGCTACGTATGGACAAGGACGGGTGGAAACTCGTACATGTTTTAAATGTGGAAAATAGGGACATAAAACCCAAATTCGAGAAATGAGAAAATATTGGGTGACACGGCCTGGAACACGGGCGTGTCCCAGGGCATGTCCTGCTTGGGTTGAGTGGTCGAGCGCGCGTTCGACGAATTGCGTTCGACGAATTGCGTTCGACGAATTTCGGTCGACGAAATTCTTCGGGAGGTACATGCCCTATGACACGGGCATGTCGGGGGCCGTGACCCAGGGCGTGTCCTCCCCTAGTCGACGATTTTCTCTCGAGTAGTTGAGGTCGACGAATACTCGAGAAAGAGGGTACACAGCCTGTGACACGGGCGTGTCACAGGGCGTGTCCCGCTCATACTCGAGTAGCTCTCATGTAGGTCGAAATATACTCTAGTAGGTGGAAAAGTACTCGAGTAAGAGGGGGGATGACACGGGCGTGTCATCCTGTGACACGGGCGTGTCATATCTGGGTACATTCCTAGTGGACATTCGTGAATTCAATTATGTTCTCTCCTCCCAAACAATCTCAACCTGGCTCTGATACCACTTTGTAACGCCCCCACTCGTCACACGACATATAATGGCGGGTCCGTCCGGGGCCCCACGCCATATGTCACAGACAAGCGGTGGAATTACTTGTGGTAATCAAAATCTACTCGCATCCTAACTCAATCCATTCTAGCGCAGCATTTTACGTTAACATGAACTCAGCTCAGAGAATGTCCACTACTATATAAACTTCACATTTATATATCAAAACCAGGAATGTATACAACCCACACACACTGGCCTTAAGGCCTTACAGATTGCTCTTTACACAAATATAATTTCGTACATCGGCACGCAGGCCGGCCACACATGAAATCCAACCATGATTCGCACGGCCTTCAAGGGACTTTAGCAGCAACCCTCCATTCCGCTCAAGTAAATCCATTCAAGCATCAACACCTGCAATTAGCCATCCAATCCAAAGCGGAAAACAAAGTAACGGTCAGCTTTAGCTGACCACTTATAACGACCCTACCCCTTACCCAGGGCAGTGGTTCCTTCCCTGTATACATTGCCATCCACATAATTATCAAGCTACCAATCACAATCACATCACAAATGCTGGTATCCATCAGACGCTCCGTGCACTCAGGGCACCTTTTTGGTGTACCAGATATCCTAGTCGTACATCGCCGATCAAGGGTTATTAACTTGTTAGCTGGCCGGTCCTAGTCACCACAACACGCATGCTGTGTGCATTCCGCCCAAACCATTTAGAGGTACTAACCCCACAGCAAAATTGACCATTTAGATCGACCCACCACTGTGGTGTAGCAAATCGGGTATGACTGCAACCCCCATTTGCATTGCCACTAATCGACCTCCCAAAATAACCAGGTAGAGGTCAGCCTTTTCCCGTGCTCAAATCGTCAATACCGCAGCTTAACGCGGGTCGGCTTCCCCTCCTGATCAGCCGCAGCTTTTCACCATTCTCGCAGAACAAATAGCACCCGCAACGCTCATAACACAAGGAGCTTAACCAAAGCCTCCATTCATCCAGAAGCAACATCACATATCATTTATTCATCCCATACATATATTTCAGATCGTTAAATTCATGGATTCTTCTCCGGTTTACCCATGATCATCACCAATCCAGACTATCCGTCCAGATGGGCTTCGCACAGCATGCCTATGCCGTACTTCACACTTCCGGCTCTAGATGCAGACTCAACCAAGGAATCACTTCTGGCATCCACCTCTTGGTGGAGGATTCCACGCACATGCATAAAGAGAGGACTTCGATGTCCACGAAGGAGATCGTTACCCTTGAAGATCGCTTTGGCGCCATGAAGTATCCTGATGGAAGTCACCGCCTCGGCTTTGCCTTCACGAATCCGTACTCGGATCTTCAATCCACACTCCGCAGTTCCTCCAGCAGCAGATTTCCTCCTTCCTCCTTTCCTTCCCTTGCCCTCTCTCTCTTTCTCTCTCTTGAAATGAGAAGAAGAACATGATGATAAAAATGTAGAGCTAATTCTTCATGTTCGGCCTTATAAAAGCAAGGAGAAATCTTAGCCATCAGATCCCATAGGAAGAAAAGGAACGGCCAGAAAATTCCCTGAAAATAGCTCTCCCGGGTCTGACACGCCCTGTGACACGCCCGTGTCACAGGTCGTGTCCCCTAAGCGGTGCACGAACCGCCTTATCCAAACTTATCCACGCCAAGGTGACATGCCCATGTCACACTCGTGTCAGCCTAGTCACGCCCGTGACATGGGGCGTGTAACCCACTCGAGACCTACACTAGAGGACTTACTCGAGAGAAAACCAACTACTCGAGTAACTAGATAGGACACGCCCGTGTCACAGCGATGACACGCCTGTGTCACCCCCCTCTGGCTCGAGTACTTTTCCACCTACTCGAGTACATTTCGACCGACACGAGAGCTACTCGAGTATGAGCAGGACACTCCCTGTGACACACCCGTGTCACAGGCCGTGTACCCTCTTTCTCGAGTATTCGTCGACCTCAACTACTCGAGAGAAAATCGTCAACCAGGGGAGGACACGCCCTAGGTCACGCCCCCTGACACTCCTGTGTCACGGGCGTATACCTCCAGAAAATTTGTCGAACGAAATTTGTCGAACACGCGCTCGACCACTTAACCCAAGCAGGACACGCCCGTGTCCCAGGCCGTGTCACCCAATATTTTCCCGATTCTCGAATTTGGGCTGTTACATAAACCCGGAACAATGCTTCACTTGCTTCCTGAACAAGAAGCCACCGCACTGGAACCAGAAGCACCTGGAGCAACGATCCCCCTGCTACCTGAACTAGAAGCCACCGCTCTCGAACAAGAACTACCTGGAACATCGCTCCCCCTGCTTCCTGAATCGGAAGCCTCCGCCTGCGAGCCAGAAGTACTTGGAGCATCGCTCCACCTGCTTCTTGACCATTACATCTTTGCCCTGAAGCTAGAACAACCTAGAGCTCCTGGCGACTCAGCCAGCCCCATCTGATCCTTAGCAGCAACCTCCTTCAGCCCACCATCTGACCTGCTCATCTCTAGCTCCACATATGAGCTATCCCAATACGACGTCAGCTCATCGAAGACAATGTCTCTCGACACAATAAGCCTCTTTGTTGCAGGATTCATACACCTCTATCTTCTCATCTGCTCATCATACCCAACAAAGTCTAGCTTCATCTTGAGAGCATCCGGAGCGTGTACATAGCAGGTAGATCTAAACACCCATAGGTGCTTTACACCGGGCTTCACCCCGAACATCAGCTCATAAAGAGTCTTCACATAGATCGGACTAAGAGGCATCTGATTGATGACAAGTGCAGTACAGGTCATTCTTTCCGCCCAAAAAGCCTTAAGAACGCCTTTGCTCTGAAGCCAACACTTGCAGGTCTCCATCAACCAATAGATAATCTGAGGTGCAACAGCACCTTGTTGTGAAGTATGTCCACAAGAAAGCTCCTTCCGGATCCCATGCTTTCTACAAACGTTCGAGAACTCGGTTGAGACAAACTCACCAACGATGCTTGTCCCAACTTCTTGATCCGCAGGCCCAGCTGGCCTTCCACAAGCTTCTTGAACTCCACAAACAAGCGCATCATGTTCGACTTCTCCTTCATGAAGTATATCCAAGTATACCTAGAATAGTCATCAACCAATATCAGCATGTACCTGCTGCCTCCAAGACTGGCGGTGACGGTCGGTCCAACTAGAACACAATGGACAACCTCTAAGGTGCTTTACATCTGGATTGTGCCTTATCAACCATAAAGCGATAAGCTTCACTTTGCTGACATCCCGCACATCCCTGACCATCGCCATAGGATGACAATCTAGGCAAGCCTCTCACGAGTCTTCTTACCGCCATTGCTTTCAGCTTGTCCATCCCTACATGCCCTAGTCTTTCATGCCAGATAGTTGCACTATCACTGGCCTTTATCCGATCAGCACCTGAACTTTTTGATGACCCAACTAAGTTCTTCTCCTTACTCTCAACATAAGCTATGCTCGCCGAGAGCAAGACCACCTTGCACTCCTTCCTGAGATGACCATGCTGCTTGCATCTATAGCACCTTGGTCCTTCCTTTCTCTTCCCATCATGCCTAGGGGAAACACTCCTCTCTTGCTGATATGAAGTAGAAGGACCATCCTCTATAGCAACCTTCACCTCCTTCCTGAACAACCCATCAAAGGAATTCCAAACCTCCGCAGCTGACCGACATCCACTGATGTGGTCCAAGAGCTCCGATGAGATCACCTGCTTGAGAATAGACTCCGCTTTCGCATTTGTCTTCTTCTAAGCTCTCATCTCTTCAGCATTGCTAACAGTAGCCTCTTATCTTTCTGCTCCGTATACTACCTCCCAAAGGTCCTCGCCAAGAAGAATCTCTCCATACAAGACTTCTACCTATCAAAGTTTGTCTCTGTAAGGAGTTCAATTCCAAGACAACTTGCATCTTCCACTGCCATTGTTCTACCACTAGTTCCCTCTTCACAAGAGCAAACAATCATTTCAGTTGATCACTGCTTATCCACTCAAATCCAGCTCTGATACCATGTTGAAATTTCCCGGACCTTGGAGTGAGCAGGGGTTATCTTACCTTAAGTAGTCACAACCAGAAACACATGCAGCAACAAGAGTCTCTATTGATTAACAACAATCTTCTTTACAAAGCGAGACATATATGGTGAGACATGCTTCACCAAAACCAACACAGAGAGAAACAGAGACAGTTACAAAGACAAGACAACACAAGCCACACTGACTCAACACCAAGCCGTAGGTCTACTGCTGTGGAGTCCGCACAGTCTGCTAGGTCGCCAGACCGCAACCCAAGACGCGCGGACTGCCTGTTATTCCAATGCTAGCTCTAGGAGCCGATCTACAAGCCGCCTAACTACGAGGTCGCCTAACTACCAGACCGCACAAGCTGCGATGCCGAATAGAACATTCCGCCTGAAGCAGCCGACTTATTGAACACCGAACCAAGTTGCCAAAGAGAAGACCGTCTGGTCGTTGTCCGCGACCTGCTGTTTACCGCCTATTGCTTAACCGCAGAGTCCGCACTGTCCCCGACTGCAATCAGAGCCAAGTCCTGGCTTTCCAGCTCTATCTGCACAACCTGTACAGCACAACCCGGTCAACTCAATCAAACCACGCGGACACCAATAGTCAGTCCGCAGCAACTGTTGCAGGCTGAATTTACTGTTCGCTTACTTCGGTTCTCTCGGGTTACTATTCCTGATGTGACATGGGTCCTATTTATAGGCACAATGAGGAGTGTGGTCACTTCCCTAGCTGATATGATCACCGCCACATCCCGCAGCAAGAACATGTGTATCCGCAAGACCCGCGGATACACTCCAGTCTGCCTCTACCTGTGCAGGATAGCCAGTCCACCATTGCATCTCCAAGGTCGGATAGTAACATCAGTCCGCCTTGTCGCCAAAGGACAAGCCAAGACCGCCACAGCCGGACTCCGTAGCAACAATGTCTGCCAATCCACGGACACAGCTCCAGCCCTCTTATCCTGAGCCCACAGCCTCGCCACAAGGCAAATGCCGGACTCAGTGGACACACTGATCCAGTCCGCTCATATTGCGGATAGATCTAGTCTGCATATCCCTGCAGACAACTCTGGTCTGCATACTCCGAGTCAGCCTTGTCACCTGTTGCAGAATAGAGACTGGTCGGTCTGGAAGTTTGGTTCTCGTAGATTGCAATCCGGGCGGTCTGCCAATCTCTCCCTGACGACTTGGTTTCCGGCCGGTCTGGCGGTCTCTGTGGTGGCTTGGTGTCATCCTCTGATGGTTGCCGGGCAGTTTGTCCATGCACCAAACCGTGCAGCTTGGTGACTTGTAGTTAGATTAAACCGCTTGTACATATAATTTTTAGTCCCACATTGTTCAATTCTAATCTCTCTCACCTCCTCCATTCTATAAAAGGGAGGCAATACCATGTAATAAACAACTTTTTTTGGATAATAAAGATTTCAGTTATTCAAATTTCCGGACTCACTTTTTCTATTCGCAAATGGTATCAGAGCCCTCGATCCTTTCCTCCTGATTTTTGAGGACCTGATATTGTCTGTGCGACATGTTCTCGCGGCTTCTTCCTCTTCTCGCGACCTGTTCTCGCGATCTCCTTCTTCTCTTATCGCGCCCTGTTCGCGCGTTTTTCCCTTGTTTGGGTGACCTCTCTGCCCCTTCTAACCGCTTTCTCTAATCGCCTCGACCTATTCCTAAGTCGTTGCAACCTGTTTCCTTCTAGCCGCTCCTGCTTGCTAGTCGCCGCGGCCTAATCTTTAGCCGTGCGACTTGTGCTTCTCTACTGTTTGAACGCCTTTCTCGCAAACTCCTCCAAGTTTCTGTGTCTTCCCTTTCTCCTTCCCGTGCGGCCTTCTCTCAGGCCGTGCGACTTATTTCCCTCTACTTTGCTCTGCTTCTTGGTCGTGGCCTTCCTTGCCGCTAGTATGTTGTCACCGTGACCGCTGTAGAATCAATTTGCTATCCGCTGCGGCCTTTCTAGCCGCTCGACCTGCTTGTTGTTCGCCCGGGTTGGTGACTCTCTTCTCTTCTTGGCTTAGCCATGCGGCTTCTTTCTCGTACCCTTCTCGCTCCGACCTCATCGTTTTCGCAGCGACTTGTTGTTGTCGTCGTGGCTTTCTGTTATCGCGCGGTCTCTCGTCAATGGCTTCCACCTCCTCCAAGCTGTCTGCTTCGGTGGTCACCTCTTCTGGTATTGCCCACATTGTTACTCGCGGCAGATGGCTGATCGACTCTGGTGCTACAAATCATATGATAGACAATCCTCAGTGTTTCTCTCTTCTAGAAACACATGATCGTTTCCCCCGGTCATTGTTGCGGATGGCTCTCCCTCACCGGTCAATGGAACGGGAGTGGTTCAAGTCACTCCATCTCTCTGCCTGGCAGATACCCTCTATGTGCCCAAGTTTTCTTGCAATTTATTATCGGTTACTTCTTTATGCAAGCAACTACTGTGCTTCGTCATATTCACTAGTACCTCTTGTTCTTTTCAGGATCCAGACTCCAAACGGACGATTGCTACTGGGACTGAGAGCGGCAGCCTCTACTTCCTCGATAATGCTTCTGCTCTATCCGCCTTCTCCTCCTCCTTTACAGATCTTCTCTAATGGAATCTTCACCTTGTTCATGCTCCTCCCCAACTTCTTCGCCAGCTTCTACCCCACGTCCCTCCACATCATCCTCCTCTTAACTGTGACACATGTCAACTTGGAAAGCATCACCGCTCCTCCTTCCCACCAAAGCAAGATCGTGGTTCTACCCGTCCGTTTGATCTTGTTCACTCCAACATCTGGGGTCCTGCTCCTACCCTTACCATTGGTCGGGGTAGTTCTTATTTTGTTACTTTCATTGATGACTTTTCTCGCTATACTTGGGTGTATCTCTTACGAGACCGCTCTGAACTTTTTGATGTATGGACATCTTTTTATCATTCAATTAAAACTCAATTTGATGTTTCCATTAAAATCTTACGCTCTGATAATGCAAAAGAGTATCTTAGTCAAGCTTTTTCCTCTTTTTGTACGCAACATGAGATTGTTCATCAAACCAGTTGCGTTTACACCTCCCAACAAAATGGAGTGGCGGAACGCAAAAACCGTCACCTCCTTAATGTCTCTTGCACTCTGCTAACACAGATGCATGCCCCTCGCTCTTACTGGGCTGTGCTGTTCTCATCACTTGCTATCTCATCAATCGCATTCCCTCTACCGTTCTCCGCGGTCAAACCCCTTTCTCCATTCTCTATCCGGGCAAGGAACCCTTTCCTCTCCCTCTACGTATCTTTGGATGCACAGCCTTTGTGCATGCTCCCTCCGCCACCCGCGACAAACTCTCCCCTCGGTCCACTAAATGTGTCTTTCTGGGCTATTCTATCACTCAGAAAGGCTACTGTTGTTTTGACCCCATTCTTCGCAAGTAGTTCGTCTCCGTGGACGTTACCTTCTTCGAGAATGCTCCTTATTGCTCTGATGCCACCTCTACTCTTCATGTGGCTTCCAGTTTCACTCCTCTTCTCACTCTCCCAAGCAATGGTTTCCCTCCTACCACTATCACGTCCCCTCCTACCGAGGTATTTCCTCTTCCACCCTCTCCATCGTCTTCTCCTCCCTCTTCACCTCGACAATCTACCTCCTCTTCGCCGCCATCGCTCTATTCTCTCAGGCCAGCTCTCTCCACAACAAATGCTTCGGATACTGAGGAACCTGCTGACCTGGACCTCCCAATTTCACTTCGCAAAGGGGTGCGGGCATGTACCCAGCACATGCTTGATGTACTTGTCTCCTATGATCGTCTCACCCCTGCTCGCAGGAAGTTTGCGCTGGCTATCTCTTCCACTTCCACTCCCCGTTCCTATCAGGAGGCCCTTACCATTCCACATTGGAAGGCTGCTATGGATGAAGAGATTGCTACTCTCACTAAATGGGGTACCTGGACCCTGGTTCCTCCTCCTTTCGGCACCGATGTTGTTGGCTGTCGCTGGCTCTTTGTGGTGAAGTTCCTCCCTAATGGAAGTGTGGATCGTTACAAAGCTCGGCTTGTTGCCAAGGGTTTTACCCAGACTTATGGAGTTGACTATTTTGACACCTTCTCTCTAGTTGCTTGTCTCAGCACTATTATGGTCATTTTATCTGTGGCTATCAACAGAAATTGGCCCATTTCGCAGCTGGATGTCAAGAATGCCTTTCTTTATGGGGATCTTCAGGAAGATGTTTATATGGAGCAACCTTCAGGGTATGTTGCTTAGGGGGAGACACAGGTTTGCCAGCTTAAGAAGGCTCTCTATGGCCTAAAATAAAGTCCTTGCGCTTGGTTTAACAAGTTTAGCGGGATTGTGGCGGCCGTAGGTTTTACAAGAAGATCTGCTAATCACTCCTTATTCACTCGTAAGACTTCTTTGGGTCTAGTGGTGCTTGCGGTATATGTGGATGATATTCTTCTTACTGGAGATGACCAAGCTGGAATAATCTTGACAAAGAAGCATCTTCGGCAACACCTGGTTACAAATGAATATGGGCTCTCCAAAATACTTTTTGGGGATAGAACTTTCTCGGAAGCCCGATTCTCTTGTCCTCTCTCAATGGAAATACGCTCTTGACATGTTAAAAGAGGCAGGGTTGACTGGGACTAAACCTGCCCGATGTCCCATGGCGACTGGAGAAGATAAAACATGGACGGATGACTCTCCTCTTCTTTCTGATACTACGAGGTACAGACGTCTGGTTGGAAAACTTATATATCTCACGGTGTCCAGAACCGACATTGCCTATGTTGTAGGCAAGGTTATCCAGTTCATGCATGCTCCTCGGGAGTGTCATCTACAATATGCCCTGAGGATATTAGATTATATCAAATCAGCTCCTGGGAAAGGACTTCTCTTTCAGAAGAATGGACATTTGAGAATTAAAGCTTACTCTGATTCAAGCTATGCCGATGACAAAGGAGACCGCAAGTCAACATAAGGTTTTTGCACCTTTGTTGGGGGGGGGGGGGGGGAATCTTGTAAGCTGGAAAAGCAAGAAACAGTCGGTCGTCTCCAGGTCCAGTGCTGAAGCAGAATATAGAAGTATGGCATCAACCACGTGTGAGTTGAAGTGGTTACGGGCTCTCATGCTTGACTTAGGAGAGGTCTACAACTATCCTCTACCTATGTTTTGTGACAACAAGGCCGCCATATACATCTCTAAAAATCTGGTCTTTCATGAGAGAACTAAGCACATCGAAGTTGACTGACATTTTATTTGGGAAGAGATTATGAAGGCACAAATTTATACTTCGTTTGTCACCTCCGATAAAGAGTTGGCTGATATTTTCACAAAGCCAGTATCTGCATGTTTTCATCATATTTGCGACAAGCTGGGCATGATCGACATATATGCTCCAGCACGAGGGGGAGTGTTGCAGAATGGAGACCGGGCGGTCTGGCGGTTTGGTTTTGGCGGATTGCAGTCTAGGCGGTCTGCCAATCTCTCCCTGGCGACTTGGTGTCCGGGCAGTCTGGCAGTGTCTGTGGCGGCTTGGTGTCATCCTCTGATGGTTGCCAGTCAATTTGTCCATGCACCAAACCGCACGGCTTGGCAACATGTAGTTAGATTAAACCACTTGTACATATAATTTTTTAGTCCCACATTGTTTAATTGTAATCTCTCTCATCTCCTCTATTCTATAAAAGGGATGCAATACCATATAATAAACACCTTTTTTGAATAATAAAGATTTCAGTTATTCAAATTTCCGGACTCTCTTTTTCTGTTCGCACATCACCAAGACACCTACCGGACTCAGCGGACACTACTCCAGTCTGCTTACACAGCAGACACCTCCAGTCCGCATCTTACGCAGACTGCTCCAGTCCGCATATCCCGCAGACTGCTCCAGTCTGCATATCCTGAGTCCACGACCATGCTAGCAAGGCACTATCAAACTCAGCGGACCCAGCTCCAGCCCGCACGCAGTTGCGGACACAATCTCTAGTCCACTTCTCCCAAACTCGCAACCAAGACACACAACACTTTTGCCGAGCTTGGCGGACTTAGACACATTCCACACTCCAATGCACGATCTCCCCGGACTGAGCTAAACATGGACTTGGTTCAGAACCAACCAAGTCCACACCACGGGCCACAAGGGCCAGTCCGTACTTACTAGCGGACACTGGATTCAGTCCGCCTGCACCGGCGAACTCCAGTATTTGTCCGCACTACCTAGAAATCTCTGTGGCTTCCGCCTGCCGCTTCACTAAAGCAATACCAAGGCTTCAGCCAAGCCGGTATGTCGAGCTCCAGTTCTTCAGTCCGCTTCTTGCCGGACTCCACGGATAGAGTCGCTATCCGCCCGATTACTTCCTGGGATCCAGCTGCTAGCAGACCATAATCCTGCCTGGCTAACTGCCGCTACTATCCGCGTAGTTCGCGAGAACAAACTGCCCAGGCCTCCACAGAACAAGCCGTCTTTACCATCCCCGCCGACCTGGCTGTCCGCCAACCTTGTCTGCATAGTCCGCGCAGATAGGTTGCCCAAGTCCTCCATTCACCCACTTTTACTTCATAATTTTCAACACACCCAACATTCTCTTCCTCTTGGGCAGTAAGAGAAGTAACCTAGATGGTCTGCTTACCCATCTCCAACTGCATGACTACAAATCTTTGGTTCCTTAATGTTGGAACTTTCATTCTTCCAGTGACCATACATGTTGTCATGGTCATACCTGTTAGAAGGAAGTATTACCTTCTGAAAGGTGGTTTGAGGCACAACAGCCTTACCTTTTCCTCAATTTTTGACTGTTGCTTTTTTATTGAAGCTTAATCCTCTTCTATTTTTTTGCTGATAAGGAATCAATGATTGGCAGCATTGTCTGTGGCTTGGAGAACTGAGCCACTACCTACCTTCCTTTTCTTGAGGAGCTTCTCTTCAAGATTCTTAATGATCTTGTTATTCTGACTGATAGTGTTAAATTGGATGATTTTTCCCCTTCAGCTTGCTAATCTGTCTACTTATTTGAGTTAGCTAGGTAGCAGACTCAAGGTATTCAGATTGGGCTAGATGGAGGGTGACAATCTCCACAAATTGCATCCTGGCTAGCTTTTTGCTCTTCTTCATAGCTTCCAAAAGAGCAGCATAGTTGTCAATTAATTGATTGGCATCAGTCTCATAATCTTATTCACCCTCAACATCAGATGAAGAGAATGCATTATATTCCATGCCCGCCTCGTAGTCAGAATCAGAGGATGACATGTTTAAGATTATTACCTCATCAGGATTAGAGAAATCCTGATCATCCACATCAGTCATGGTCATCAAGCTACAACTCTCTTCTTCCTCACTGTCACTGTCTAAGTGTGACAAGGAAGCTATGATGCCTATTCTTACAACATTCACCTCCTTTTCTTCATCTTAAGCAAAGAGCCCAATGTAGGCTTCTTCATCCTCTGACTCAGATGAGACTGAATCACTTTGGCTCCAGCTCTTCTCCTTCTTTCTAAGGAAAGTCTTTTCAGACTTCTTCCCCTTGTATGCTTCTATTCTCCTATAGCCCCTTTCTCTTTTCTCTTGACTTGGCTATCAGCAATGACATGACCAAGTCTATTGCGATAATAACAAATGACATTAGAGTAAACATATTTATTATGCTTAAAGCCATAACTGTCACCCTTAGGGTCTTTGGCTCTATAAAATTTGTTGAATTCTTCTTAGAGGGAGGAGGAGGAAGGTCTGCTCTTCCACTGCTTCCTACTTATCATCATCTTTTTTAATTGCTTGGAGAAGGTAGCAAATTTTCCATCTAACATATCAGCATCAGAAGTGTTGGGCTCAGAAGATTCTGACTCAGACACTTTCCTGGGAGGAGAGGGTATTCTCTCCTTACTTTTCCTTGAGCCCACAGCCATGAGGGCCACAGACTTCTCTTTCTGGTGAGACCTGATAATAATCTCCTCTTCCTTCCTAGCATTAAGCTGCATCTTATAGGAGAGCATCTTTCCATAAAGTGTGTGAGGAGGAATATTGACCAGGTTCCCCATCTCCTTGATCGCATAGATTTTGTTGTCCTAGTCTCTAGTTAGAGACCTAAGTAACTTATCATTCTACTCATAATCTATGAAGATTCTTCTATAAGTCTTCAATTCATTCACAGTCTTGAAGAATTTCTCATAGCACTCATCTATGTTGTCCTTATTGTCTTGCCTAAAAGCCTTATACTCCAGATTCAGCAAAGATTTCATATCATCCCTTACTTCCTCAGTTTCTTCCATATACACAATCAGTATATTCCACATCTCCTTGGCAGTCTGGCAGTGAATCAAGTTCTGGAAAGTAAAATCATCAATTGCACTGACTATAATATTTTTGGCTCTCTTATCTATTGTAGCCAGCACAATCTCATCCTTATTCATTTCAACTTACAATTTAGGGGCTTACAGATTAACATCTATTGAAGAGACTTTCATGGGCGTGAAATGTCCATCCTCAATGGAAATATATATCCTGGGATCTGAGCCTTCCATAAATAGCTTGAATTTTTGTTTACATATACCAAAGTTCTCTTTCTTGCATATGAGGAGCTTCTTGGAGCTCATATCCTTATGACTCTTACTTGAAGTCATGGTGATTAGATGGACTACCCTTGTAGGAACTTGGTCAGGCTGTTAAGTCCTTTTGACCAACCTAGCTTTGATACTACTAGAAAGATTGTATGTAGTCTAAATTACATAGAGGTTAGTGAATAGGTGTCCTTGATAGTTTTGGTCTCTTTTTAAGTTTTGGCAAGATAAAGCACAGCGAAACAAACACAGATCACAACACACAAAATTTATATTGGTTCACAGTGTATGGGTACGTCCACTTTTCCTCACCACCTATCTAGTAATTGCTAGACTCAGCAACCTCCTCCAAAACTCATCTCCAAGAGCTTACAACACAGATTTCTTAGAATCTCTCCTCAAGTCTACACCCATACCCAACCTCAGGATGATAGCAGCCTTATTCCAGAGTTCTCCAACTTCTATAGCTCAGAGACCTAACTGGTCTCCTAACTCAGATCTTCACCAAGATCCTACCTCAGACTTATCAATAATTCCTACCTCAAGCCTACCAACAAGCCTTACACTTAGGCTGTGAGTTCAGCCCTACAACTCAGATATATTAAGAGATCCTACAAATGATTGTTGTTTATATATAGTTACATAAATAGACTCAACATAAATAAACCTTAAGCTTATGAGTCTTCTATAGCTTTATTGTGAAATCCTTCTTCCTGAATCAGCCCCTAAATTGATAGATAATCTTTAGTCAACTAGATCTGGGCTGTTCTTGATCTTCTTCTTAAGTAGGAAGAAGACCTAACTTGGAATTGAGTAGATTGACTGCTTATTGCACTTTCAGAAATCTTTTGAGAGAGCTTGTTTCAGCTATCACAGATTGCGCTGCTTATTGACTTTTTACGATTCAACGAATTGATGCAACCTTACTGTACGATTGCCCTAATTTATCCTTTTATATACACGACATTTTCCAATGGTCAATAGATTAGAAAATGTCCTCTCAGAGCATGGTAAAGAATGGAATGATCTGACATCTCTTTATGCGCCACTGCTAATTTTGAAATCCCGTCAAACATGCGCTCAACGGTAAGAATATTATTGTCAAGACGGTATCGTTTTGAAAATACTTTTTCAAAATGATTTTTCCCTTAAGCATTGAAGATTGCTTCTTCTGCGGCTTCTAAACAATATCATCTTGATGCATCCAACGTTCAAGACGATAACATATTGATATACCTATCGTTCAAGATGATAACGATGAGAACTATCTTTATATCAGACTGATATGTCTTCAATTACAATACCTCTTCTCTAAACCTATTATAGAGATATAATAGAGTTCCTTCATAGATTTAAACAGATATATCATCAAAGAAAATATACACTTATCATTAAAAGAGATACTTCTTCAAATCCTGTAATATTGAGGGCAATATTCCTAACATACGTTTTGTGGCATCCATGTGCTACTTGGTAGGTTTTCTTACAAAGCGGGAGAGAAAATTGACACGATATTCCAGATCTAGTCTGGCATTAGTTAAATAAATGAGAGATCCAATTAGACTTCTATATGATTCTTCATTTTCCATCTCATTCCCTTCTTTAAATTTACTCAATTTTAGTAGAGTGCATGATGGGGTAAGATAGGAATTGCAATCAAGCATTTCCAGAAAAGCTCCTTTGCATAGTAGTGCTAAGAGATGAAAATTGAGTCTAGCTAGTTCTTCACCTGCATGCCAAGAAAAAACTCTTAGTTTTCCAAGGTCTGTCATTTCATACCTTGATTTCATTTTTCTTTAAACTCAGCAATTATATGAGTTAATCCTTTAGTGACCAGCATGTCATCTACGTAGAGGCATACAATGAGCATTTGATGTTGTGGTTCATGCTTTATGAAGAGAAACAACTCATGTTGACTTGCAATAAGACCTTCATGAAAGTAAGTTGTGAGGTTTGAGTGCCATATTCTTGGGGATTAAGGCCATACAATGCTTTGTGAAGTTTATATAATGCTTACAATAAGACTTACAATGCTTTATAAGTTGTGAAAGTAAGTTGTGATGTTTGAGTGCCATATTCTAGGGGCTTAAGGCCATACAATGCTTTGCCATATATCCACCTTCGGTCAATATGTCCAGTGAAACTAAATTCAAGTTAATGTGATTCAAACCCAACTATTTTCTTCACATAAAATGGGAACCGCACTCGATAATTTTCCCTATTATTCCTATATGGAGGAGATCACTATATCGACAATCCTCACAAAAATGCTCGAACTTCCCCCTTGATACGGATTCCATACGCCTATCAGCTTCATTATCATTTGTGTGCACCTTCTGCAAATCCAACCTTTTTTGATCTAGAGTGTTGTGTAACCAATGATATCACATATTGATGTGCTTGGAACTCAAGTGGAAGGCAAGGCTCTTTCCCAAGTGTATGACACTCTAGCTACCCCAACCTAGACTGGGTCTAGTAAGAGACGAGCCTTAATGCCCAAGATGACCACCCTACACTTTCCAAAAGGAAACAACCCACTCTCTAAGCAAAGAATGATTACCTTGTCAAGCTATGGAAACTCATCACATAACATCAGATCACAATGGAAGTAATTCAGAAACCAACATTTAAATATAATGAAAGGTTGTAGCCATAAGTTTATACAAAAGGTCCACTAGGCTAAATAAAATAACAACAATCTCTCTACTCCTACCAAGCTAAGGTCTCATGTCTTGTTGCTGTATGGAGACCGGGCGGTCTGGCGGTCTGATTCTGGCGGTTTAGAGACCGCGCGGTCTGTCGGTAACTCTCCTGTGGTTTGATGGCTGGACTGTGGCCGTGGTTATCCAGGTGGTCTGATGGTTTGTCTCTGGCAGCTTAGAGATCGGGCGGTCTGGCGGTCTCCTATGGCGGCTTGTTCCCTGTCTCTTGTAGTGGCTGGGCAGTTAGCCTATTCATCTAACCGCGCGGCCTGTTCGACTTGTTTTTATTTTAAACCGCTTACACCTGTAATTTTTAGTCCCATATTTCTTAATTGTAATCTCTCTCATCTCCTCCATTCTATAAAAGAGAGTCTATACCTTTATAATAGATACATTTTTTTGGATAATAAAGTTTACATTACTCCAAATTTTCGGTCTGCTCTTTTCTGTTGACATATGGTATCAGAGCCACCGATCGTTTCCTCCTAATTGTGTGAGCTTCCTCTTTCCGCGTGACCTGTCCGCGCGGCTTGCTCCTTCTTCTCGTGACTTGTTTGTGACTTGTCTCCTCTTAGTCGCTGCCCTTTGTGTGCGCGGCCTGTCTCTTTCTTTGTCTCTGCGACCTATTTTCGCGGTTTCTTTGCCTCTTCTCTCCCCGCGATCACCCTTTATTCGCGCAGTCAGTTTTTGTTTGTACGGTCTCTACTTTGTTTGCACTACCTGTTTGCCTTTCTCGCAAACTCCTCCTATTCGCGCGGCCTTCTCTCTAGCCGTGCGGCTTCGTTCCCTCTGCTTTGCTCTGCTTCTTGGCTATGGTCTTCCTTGTCGCACGTCCTGCTTGCTGTTCGCCCGGCTTGGTGCTTTTTCCCTTGTCGCTGCGACCTTTTTCTCTCTGCCTCCTGTTTGATCGTGCAGCCTACTGTTTGCTCACGCGGCCTCTCTTCTATGGCCTCCACCTCCTCCACGCAGTCCGCCTCGGTGGTCAGATCTTCTGGTAGTGCCCACATTGTTACTCACGGCAGATGGTTGATCGACTCTAGTGCTACCAATCATATGACAGGCAATCCTCAGTGTTTTTCTCTTCTAGAAACACATGATCGGTTGCCTCCGGTCATCGTTGCGGACGGCTCTTCCTCACCGGTCAATGGGACGGTAGTGGTTCAAGTCACTCCGTCTCCTCGTCTTGCAGATACCCTCTATGTGCCCAAGTTCCCTTACAATTTATTATCGGTCACTTCTGTATGCAAGCAACTACGGTGTTCCATCACATTCACTCTTACTTCTTGTTCTTTTTAGGATCCGAACTCCTGACGGATGATTGCTACTGGGACTGACAGCGGCGGCCTCTACTTCCTGGACAATGTTTCTGCTCTATCCGCCTTCTCCTCATCCTCTACATATCTTCTCCAATGGTATCTTCTCCTTGTACATGCTCCTCCCAGGCTTCTGCGCCAGCTTCTTCCCCACCTCCCTCCTCATCATCCTCCTCTAACATGTGATGCATCTCAGCTCGACAAGCATCACCGCTCATCCTTCCCACCAACACAAAGTCATGGCTTTTCCCGTCCATTCGACCTCGTTCACTCAGACGTATGGGGTCCTACTCCTACCCTCACCATCGGTCGGGGTAGTTCATATTTTGTCATATTTATTGATTATTTCTCTAGGTGTACGTGGGTGTATCTTCTAAAGGATCGCGGCATTATTGCGGCCATTGGTTTTACAAGAAGCTCAGTTGATCACTCCTTATTTGTTCGGAAAACCGCCTCTTGTCTGGTAGTTCTTGCGGTTTATGTTGATGACATTCTTCTTACTGGCGATGATCAGGATGGGGTAACGTTGACAAAGAAACACCTCCGTCAGCACCTCGTCACAAAGGATATGGGCTCCCCGAAATACTTTCTGGGGATTTAAATCTCTAGGAAGCCCAACTCCATGGTCCTTTCCCAAAGGAAGTACACTCTTGATCTTCTAAAGGAGGCAGGATTGACTGGTGTTAAACCTGCCTGTTCTCCCATGGCTGCTGGAGAAGACAAAACTTGGACAGATGACTTGCCTCTTCTATCCGATCTTATTAGGTACCAGCGTCTGGTGGGCAAACTCATTTATCTCACGGTAACCAGACTCGACACCTCTTATGTTGTTGGCAAGGTAAGCCAGTTCATGCAAGCTCCTAGGGAGTGTCATCTCCAATCTGCCCTAAGGATATTGGAGTATATTAAAGCAGCACCTGGGAAAGGACTCCTTTTTCAAAAGAATGGTCACCTAAGAGTTGAAGCGTACTCTGATTCGAGCTATGATGATGACAAAGGGGACCGCAAGTCGACATCAGGTTTCTGCACTTTTGTTGGAGGCAATCTTGTGAGTTGGAATAGCGAGAAACAGTTTGTGGTCTCCAGGTCTAGTGCAGAGGCGAAATATCACAGTATGGCATCAACCACATATGAGTTGAAATGGTTACGGGCTCTCATGCTTGACTTAGGATAGGTATACAACTATCCACTTCCTATGTTATGTGATAATAAGACCATTATATACATCTCCAGAAATCCGGTCTTCCATGAGAGAACAAAGCACATTAAAGTCAACTGGCACTTTATTCGGGAAGAGATTTTGAAGAAACAAATTGTACTCCATTCGTCACCTCCGATAAAGAGCTGGCAGATATTTTCAGCAAGCCAGTGTCCGCCTCCTTTCATCACATTTGCGACAAGCTGGGCATGATAGACATATATGCTCCAGCTTGAGTGGGAGTGTTGTTGTATGGAGACTGGGTGGTCTGGCGGTCTGATTCTAGTGGTTTAGAGACCGCACGGTCTGTCGATCTCTCTCCTGTAGTTTGATGGTTGGACTGTGGCTGTGGTTCTCCAGGCGGTCTGATGGTTTGTCTCAGGCAGCTTAGAGACCGGGCGGTCTGGCGGTCTCCTATGGCGGCTTGTTCCCTGTCTCTTGTAGTGGCCAGGCGGTTAGCCTATTCATCTAACCATGCGGCCTGTTCGGCTTGTTTTTATGTTAAACCGCTTACACCTGTAATTTTTAGTCCCACATTGCTTAATTGTAATCTCTCTCATCTCCTATATTCTATAAAAGGGAGGTTATACCTATGTAATAGATACCTTTTTGGATAATAAAGTTTACATTACTCCAAATTTTCGGTCTGCTCTTTTCTGTTCACACACGTCTCTAAGGATCCGAGGCGAGACTAGTGCATTTGCTCATGCATGCTCTATAGTGGGCACGCTCTCACGCGGTCGTTGGGCCTCACGCTGGTCCATCTCCTAAAAATGGTATAACAACATGTTAGTCAAAGACTAAGTGGATTCACACCTCCTCCCTAAGATCCCTAAAACTTGGGGATGAGAATGAGCCATAACACTTATCAACAATAGCTGAAGCAATAAAATGAGTTAACAACAACATTTATATATATATATATATTAATAGGAAATAAGGCTAGGAGCATAGGCTATATAGACACATCAATAAATAACTAGAAAGTAGCATTATAAATATTAGTTATTCCCAAAAGAGCTCAACTAGCATGCACACAATCATGTAGGTGTTCACAACCTGCAACCACACCCTATGTCGACATAGTTTGACGTCTTATCTTCCTGCAGGGTAGCAAGCCCCGCGTGCCTTATCGATGTGTCTATCAGTGATAGTGGCCAGTCTTGCCACTTCTGGGTATGAACGTACTGCACTACCCAGGTTCCAACATACAACCTCGTGTACTCCTAGATGCGGGAGACATTCAGTGATAACTGAATTTAGCCAACCAGCGGAGGGACTAGTGGGGCATATAAAACACAGTCGATCTTTGGGGTTGCACATCTCCCTGTTACGTAGAGTTGCCAACCTTCCCATACTGGTACATACGGTCCACGAGCATGACTGATCCTCCACTCTTTACCACAAGCAATTCATAAGTATTTCAATAAGTAAACAACCGGCACCTTTCGGGTCTGCGACAGCTTGTCCTACATGATAGGAATAATTTAGGTAGGTTGTCGTCTCACGTGTAGTATGATCATACCACTTCAACTCCCGACAAGGATCATAGAGATCAAGGGAGTCAATTACTTTGAGTAATACATCATCTCTAAGATGACCCTAACTAGGGATCAACTAACTAAACTGCTTAACCAAGCGAGACGCGTAATAAAGTGTAGAAATGAAGACATTAGTAATATTGTAGTAAGGAATAGAGGTAAATGAAATTCTGTTGAATCTAAAATACTGGAATTGAATAAACTAGAAAGAACTGCAGTAAATAAAATGTTGAACTGAAATGAACTGTAGTAAAGTGTTGAAATGAAATAAAAATAGCATTGAAGGAAGTGTAGTAACTAAAATATAGGATAAAAGAGAAAAATAATAAAAGTTTAGTTCTTTAGTTCCATCTCCATTTTAGGAGACAAGTTCAGTTTTATCTCAGTTCATAAGAGGCAAGTTTAGTTCCATCTCCGTTCATAGGAGACAAGTTTAGTTCCATCTCCATTCATAAGAGACAAGTTTAGTTTCATCTCGATTCATAGGAGGCAAGTTCAGTTCCATCTTCGTTCATAGGAGGCAAGTTTAGTTTCATCTCCGTTCATAAGAGGCAAGTTCAGTTCCATCTCCGTTCATAGGAGATAAGTTCAGTTCCATCTTGTTTCATAGAAGACAAGTTCAGTTCCTCTCCGTTAATAAGAGGCAAATTTATACAATTCATGATGAGTTCTTTATATTTCACCATATTAGGGTCTGCCGATTATTTGAGTCCAATAATTACATTAGTTATGCCATTTTAGGGTAGCTTATCGGATGTGTGTTGTCATGTTAGAGAAAATTGTTGGGAAAACCCCTTATAATTTAACTTAACAAATTATATTAAAAATTATTTTACATCATAGGATTATTACCTATGTTATACATTGAGGAAAATATGGTCATAAGTGTCCTGGGAAGTTAGTATAGTCAATGGCATGAGCTAGGCATACTGAATTATAGAAGAAAGTTTAGAAAAGCCAACATGTGTCGACTAGAAGTCAACGCAACATCAACTTGATCTCGACGTTACTATGACTGGAACTCAGAGCAACTATAGATGCTAAGTTGATGCCACTTCAAGACAGAAGTCGACTCATGTGTTGATAAGATATCGACGTAACTTCGACAACAGAGTTGTTCTATTTTAAGTAAAAAGTCGACGTAACTCTTAGATAAAGTCGACGTAGTGTCAAGTATAGTTCATAATGGAAATTTCAGAGAATTAATTCAGGCTTAATCTAAGGGGAAACTTTATGCAATTAATTTAAATAATTCTAATCATTGGAAGGTCTAAAGGAAATAATTCTCAATCAAATTTAGAGAAGAATTTATAAAAAGACTTTGAAGAAGATGTCAAGATTCATTGAAGCAATTTTGGAAAAAGATATCATCATTTCATCCGAAGATATTATTCTAAGAAAGAGATAATTCAAAAAAATTCAGAGATGATATAATCAAAGAAGAAAATGAAAAAGGGGACAAACAATAAGAATATAAATACATTAAGCCGACTACTATTCTTCATCTTCATCTTCTCCATATTCAATCTTCTCTGCTAGTTCTTAAACAAACACTTTAAAATAAAAATCAGAGAATATTATTGGATCCAAGGCTAATAACTCCTCCAAATTTTCTTCTATCAAGGGATTTATCATATTGAAGGATCAAATACACTTAGTGCCTAATAGTCCTCAAATTCTTCCTGAGAGGACTCATCCTAAAAATTTTTCTTCACCACTTTCTTTCTCAATCTTCTTCTTACTTCTCTTGTGTTGATTGAGTAAAGAGTTTTTAGAATCCCTCTTCAAAGGATTCAGGTTGCTGTTTTGAGAGTCTCCTTTGCGAAAGACTCAGTTAATTGTGGTTCAAGATCACCTTATTAAAAGATCTAGTTGTTGGTTCTAAGAGTCTCCTTATCAAAACACTCAGGCACTTGGATAATTTATGCTTGCTTAGGTAGTAGAAGAGTGGATGTACCCAGATTTTGAGGAACCATTGTAGCTTTGGTTCCATCTGTGATTGTGTTTTTTGTGCTTAATTTTGTTGTGTTGTGTTTACTTTTGCTGTGATACTTTTTTGGTCAGCAATCTGTGTATGCTAATTTTGAGATAACTGAAATTAATTGAGATCATTTTTAAATCTCTATTCATCCCCTATCTAGAGAATTCTCACAGGATTTATTCAACTGTTCACACTTTCACATATTTCAAATTACCAAACCACGATAGTGGGTTTAAAATGTAAAATACAAACTCTTCAAAATAGTTTATAACATTTCCTTGTCTTACATAACCTCTAACATTTTTAAAGTAAGCTCGGGTCATATTAAATTATTAAAATACCATGAGTGCCACAAAAATATCCCAATCAAATCGAAGGCATGAAATTAACCATCAAGAATCTCTCATAAAAATATAAGGCATTTGATCTCATAATTTTGCCTCTATTAATTTTTAAAGTATCCTCGAACATAACTTAAAATACCAAAAATAGCAGGAATGCTTGAAAAATTCTCAAACTTCATCAGAACATCACTTTAAAAATATAAATCATCCCTTTGATTTTCAAAGATTTTAATATGGGAAATTGGCCATTATTAATTTCCAAAGGTAAGCCTTCACTTTTTGAATACTTGAAAAATACTAAATTTTTCTAAAAAATTCCTAATATTTTACAAGGCATGCATGAGTTTTATTAACCACTGGACATTTTCTCAGTTTTTTAGAACCATTTTGGGTCCCTTTGATCAGAAAAATAAGTATGATTTTAATTAATTAAAATATTAAATATTATCAGAAAATACCCAATTTTTTTGTGGACATATCTGACATCAAGATAAACCTTCTTCATGTTTAGGACATTCTCATCAAAGCACTTTATCAGTCCTAAAAAAATAAACTCCACGACCTTAAATAAAATTGCACAACACGTAGGTTGGCTCGATCTAACGGCGGAGATAGAGTCGGACGACGCGAAGAATAACGGTGGCGCATTTGATCTATTGTATGCGCTAAAGATTAATTGATTATATTAATAATATTAGGGTCGTCTGATCCTTATCACAGGATCAGATGACACTTGTAACTTTCGATGAGCGGGAAGCTTGCGAGTGGTACTGACCACTGGACGGCCCCGAATCCCCTGTGGATGGCTCGCTGGGGGTCGGCAAAACTTCCGTGGATGGTCCGGTGGCCTGGTTTCATCGGCCGCCACAAGAAACCTCAATTACAGAGAGGTTTTACTCCTCGGGTGCCGCCAAAAACCCTTCCTCCGGTGGTATCATCAGCTTGGGCCATCCGTAGAGGGCCCTTGAACCCTTATCCGGTGAGTGGCTGCTACCCAGTAGGCTAACCGGCACTGGGGAGCCTCACCATACTGTGACCACCCTCTTGCTATGCTTAGCTTGGTAGTGGACACGATGGCGCTTCGGCGGCCGGAGACCCCATGCAGGCCATCTATCGAGTAGAGAAGGAAGAAAGGAGGTGGTCCCACCTATGTTGGAGGCCTTTGGTGGCTTGCTGACAAATACGTCATGAGAGGGTGGCGAGGTGGTGGATTTCAAGTTGGGACTTCTCCAGTGAGGTTGGGGCTTAGGGCAGTGGTGGCTTGGGTTTAGTTGAGGATGTGGAGAGGAGTGAGCTCTGCTAGTGCTAGAGGGGGTCCTTTTTATAGGGGAAGATGAGCATACTTCTTCCTCCTGGTATGGGACAATTCTATATAGGAGGAGAGAGATTTGGCTCCAACTAGCTGGCATGGGCAGGTATCAACCATCCAGGGGTGAGATACAACTAGGTTTAAGCCCCTCATTATTTGGGATCATGGTTTGGGAAGGATGGAAGAGTTGAGAGCTTTTGACTGGCCTCTTTTCCTTTAGCTTGGGGTAGTACATCCCAAACTAGCCCAAAGAGGTTGATGACATCCTCTGATTGGGGGGAAGTACAACCACATGCCACTCTTTGAATGCTTGGAGTTTAGTTTGGGAAAGAGTAAGAAAGAGAGAGAGAAGAGTGGGCCTCTTGCTTTAAGCCTAAGACCAATCCCCTAGCCTCCTCTATGAAAGGCAGGTCCCATAAGGGGCCCATGATGGCCTTGCAGTGGTGGCCTTAAGTGGGGCACCATTTAAGATGAGCCTCTTTTAAGGAAAATGCATTTTAAAGGGGTTTGACCAAAAGTCAACCATGGGGTGGGTCCCCCATATGGGCCAAGGTCAAAGTAGGTCCATGTTGTCGGGTGATGGGTCAATGTTGGGTTATTGGAGTAATATTGTGTGTGTACGCTTTTTAGTGCACCTAAATGTTTGATTTGACCGATGTTGACCAAATAATATCGAAACTGAAGGCAACAAATTCTATTGATCTTATATTGACCACACGAGTCCAAAGCAACTGACTGGGTTAAATCAGAGTTCATTTGCCCATTATTCCAAAATGGCATCGTCACGACACAATAACACTCAAAACAGTCATATTCACCATATGATCTCGGATCGGGATGAAACAAGTTCTGTTGCACTTGTATCGACTATACGGGTCTAACGTAACTGACAAAACTTGATTCAAAAAACATATGCTTAATATTCTAAAATGATATTATTATGACAGTACTATACTCGAGGCGAAATGATTTTGTTGGAGCATGCATTCCACACTCCATGGTTTGAAAATAAAAAATCCCAAATATATTTGATCAGTCTGTTTATGGTGTGCATATATAACAGTAATAACATTCTGATAATTTTGGATGGGCGATGCACAATAGTTTTTACAAAGTTGAGCTATCGCATGCGATATTCACTACCACCTCGCGTTAGGGTGATCATGTTAGCCATGACGTAGACCATGATTCAGAACGGTTGCCACAATACGCAATATCGGAGATACCGCCTAGCGATATCATGCTATCACGGCTCGATAGTCCTATGACCGTACATGAACTCCAGCATCTTGGTGCGATTATTGCAGAGTGGGACACGTATCAACCATTAGAGTTATCGTAGGAGATATCGCGCTACCACCGCACAATAGTGGAAAACCAAAAATGGGTTGAACTTTGGGAATTTGATGTTACACACCTCCCGGAGCCTTGATTTCGTGCATCTCCGTCCAGATAACTCCGTGAAACCAGAAAACTTCCTAAGTGTTCGTGAAATCTCAAGTGCGAAGAAGGGACCGTTCATGCTTCTCATCTCCGATAATCTTCGTATGGATTTTCTGGCCTCTTCAGCTCTCAAGACCTGAGGAAGTTTTTATTCACAGATTATCTTTCCTTTTTCATTATATTTGTAATCAGTAGAGAATTCACCGCCTTGTGAGTGGTGACTAGGCCCGTGTTTGGTTTAGACTGAAATCGTCGTCATGTGTGTAGTGACTAGGTTGTGGTGAGATCTAAGGGGAGGCTAGTTGTTGTATCTAGGGAGAGATAGGCTTCAGTCAGCCGGTCCTTGGGAGAAGGACCGGTAAATTCAAAAAAAGAGATTTTATCTTTTCATCATAGCCTCGATTTCAAGCTTTATTGAAATCTTTTTTTTTTGTAATTTTTATCACCTAAGAAATAAACTTGCATTTCATTTTAACATAAAGTTCAAAGTGATTTGTTATAAATATTTGGTTGTGATTAAGCTTTCTTGATTCTTGAAAAATTTGGCTAAGTATTCTGATAATTCGTAAAATTATAGTTTGCCCTTATTCACCCCCCCCCCTCCTCCCCCTCTAAGGGCGCATCAAGATCCAACACTTGGTATTAGAGCAAAGTTTCTCCAAAAAAGTTTTACTACCGAAAGAAATGGCGTATAATGATCATGCATTTTCTGAGGGGCAAGGAATTAGCATACCTCCTTTATTCACTGACATCGATTATAATTACTGGAAAACTCGAATGTGGTGTTTTTTATTGCGCTAGATATAGATGTCTGGGAAATGGTAGAACAGTGCTACACAACATCTATAATGGTAGTTAGAATTGTCACTATGGATAAACCAAAAGATAAATGAGACGATTCAGATAAACTTCATTGTAAAAATAACGCTAAGGCCATGAATGCATTATTTTGTGCATTAGATATAACTGATTTAATAGAGTTTGCACATGTAAAACTATTTATGATATTTGAAATTTGATTGAAGTTACACATGAAGGTACATCGCAGGTGAAGGACTCGAAGCCGTTTCAATTGGAGTCAGAATTTGAAAAGTTCAGGATGGAGGATGACGAAGACGTTGATTCTATGTATATCAGGTTTACAAAAATCGTCAATGACTCCAAAGTCCTTGGAAAGAATTTCTCCAATGGAGATTTATTAAGAAAGACTTTAACACTTCCCCCGAAGTTCAATGGTCATATTAGAAGCAAGTGGTCAAAGTATCTGAAAGAGTAAAAATAGAAGACGCATGACAAAAAGAACAAGAAGAAGGTGTTGAAGACAGAAAATTGGGACGATTCGTCATCTAAAGATTCAAGTGGTTCAGGTTCAGAAGAAAATTGGGAAGCCAACATGTGTTTTATGGAAAAGAGCATTTTACAATCTAAAGACAAATGTAGTGTCCAAAGCGACACTAAGGTAACTCCTACTTATGAAGAATTATATTCTGAATTTTTACATACTTGCAAATTTTTTGATAAAAGTCTTAAAGATATTGATCTACTGAAATCTGGAAAAAAAAATTTATTAAAAGAAAAAAAAAGTGAATTAAAAGTGTTTGGGAAGGAGAAGGTCACTTGTCAAGAGTGTGATCATTCTACGACAGGAATAAAAGAATTAGAAGAAGCTCTTACTAAGTCCCAAAACAAAGTATATTCTGTTAACAAAGAAAAAAGGGACTTAGAGAGAACTTTAAAATCTTTTCAATCTCAAATAGAAAGTGGCAGAAAGGTATTTACAAATCGGTGTGTTATATTAGTCACCGAAAACACCGCTTTGAAAGCCCAAATTTATGATCTAAATTTGGGTATTAAGAAGTTTGGAATTGGCCGAAGATCACTTGATATTATTTTAGCCAACCAATGCCATGGAACTACAAAGTATGGACTTGGATATATCACTGGAAGCTATCACCCCGCAATAACTACTATCGCCGACGATAACTCAAAAGTCCAGAAAATTAACCTTTAAAAATAAAAATAATTATTTTATTGATCAAACATCTTCCAGTAACAGTCCAAATTTAGTTGTGAAAAAAGCTTCATTGTATAACCTCATATTTGCTGAGTGGGCCCCCTCCGACAGGTTTTGGGTATTGTAGGACATTCAAGACCATAAACACCAGATTGGCGAGTGAGGTAGGCTGGCCTGCACTCGCCTAGTGCCCAAAGGGGCATTCACGCAAATCAAGGGAAAGTCAGACCCTTTAGCCGAGTGCGATCTTCCCATGCATTTGCACCTCAGCACGCGCACTAGAGGACATCTCGCCGAGCCAAGAAAGTGGTTGCCCAAGCTAGCACTCGCCCTTCAGAGAGAACCTAGGAAGCGAGTGAACGGCTCCCCTAGAACTCGCTCTTTTAGGCGAGTAGTGCCTTCATGGGTCATTCACCCAATGGACCCAGAGGCAGAATTACATGGATACCCCGAAAGGGTTGCAAATAGCCTTCCAGGACAGTAGAGTTTGGCTATTGGCAGACCCAATTTGGCTGCATATAGCCATTTGGAAAAGCGGAGTTGCGCTATTTGCAGGCCAGGATTAAAAATCTATAAATAGGCCCAAGGGGGTACCTTAGAAGGCATGTTTTCTTATTCTCTAGTCTTCTAGTATTTTCTGAGGTACCCTTAGCTCAGCATTGTCTAAGGAGAGGTAGCACTCTAAACTCTTTTGGGTATATAGTGGGACCTCCGTGCTGGTGCCTTAGGTTAGTTTTGTGTTCTAAGTCTTCAGTCAGTCAAGTTTATTAGGAGAAGTAAGTGTGCGGTCACCCCTTCCCTAAGGGTCTGAACTCCACAAAAGTCGGTCCTCAGTTTCAGCATTCATCACCTTTTATTACTTGTGCCAAATGTAATAAGTTTGGACACACTAATGACTCTTCCAGGAAGATAGGTTAGAGTTTAATTAAACAAGTCTGGGTACCTAAGGCATCCACCTACTCTATGGGAGGCACTATTTGGGTAACCAGATCTTTACTCTCATCTCCTTTTTGGTATGTTGGTAGGCTAAGGACAAAGAAAATGTGTGGTACTTGGATTCGGGATGTTCAAAACACTTGACAGGAAATAAATCCAAGTTCCTTAGCCTTGAAATTAAGAAAGGAGTAGTGACTTTTGGTGACAACAGCAAAGGAAGAGTTATGGGCATCAGTGTAGTTGGTTATGATTTCTTTTCTATTTCGAATGTTTTATTTATAGATGGTTTGAAGCATAATTTAATTTCGATAAGTCAACTATGTGATAGGGGCTTAAATATTTTATTTGAATCATCTTCAAATATTTGCAAAATCATATATTAAAAAACTCAAAAAAATTATTTTTACCGCACCGAGAATTCACAATATTTAAATGTTTATTTTCATGATCTTTCTCAATCTTCACTTAAATGTTTTATTTCCAAAAATGAAGAACTGGAATTGTGGCATATGCGACTTGGACATTCTAGTACAAAACATGTTAAACTTTTCAAAAATAAATTGATTAATGGTTTATCTTTGTTAGATGGAAAGCTTTCACTTTTTGTACGTCGTGTCAAAAAGGAAAATTCACAAAATCAACTTTTAAAAATAAAAATATTTTTTCTACAACTAGACCTTTATAATTAATTTATATGGATTTATTTGGTATAGTTACTACTCAGAGTTTAGGAGGTAGAAAGTATACTTTTATTTTGATAGATGATTATTCACATTTTTGTTGGACAATCTTTTTAGTTTCCAAATATGATGCGTATTTTGAATTTACAAAATTATATATTTGTATTCAAAATGAACTTGATTTGGAAATTAAATGCATACGATCGGATCATGGAAGTGAGTTTGAGAATGATTGATTTATTTCATTTTGTACTGAATTATGGATTAATAGAACTCTTCAAGAACTAGCACGCACTATGTTATCTGAATATAAATTACCTAGATCTTTTTGGGTTGAAGCTATAAGTACTTCTTGTTATGTGATAAACCGAGTCATGCTATGTCCATTTTTAAAACTTACACCATATGATGTATATTATCAAAAAAAAGCCAATGTATCTTATTTTATAGTTTTTGAATGTAAATGTTTTATTTAATATAAAAGATGCTTTTAGGTAAATTTGATGGAAAATATGATGAAGGAATTTTTATTGGTTATTCTTCAACTAGTAAAGCTTATAGAATATTAAAAAAAGTAGACAAAAATAATTGAAGAATCAATTCATGTTAAATTTGATGAGTTTATTTCTTGTGTAGAATCTAATCCTATAGGAAATGATGAAGAACTTCTTCCTCCTTTGGAGAAGGATGATGAAGAAATCCTTTGAGAACAAGATCAAGAAGATAAAGAACAAAGAGAAGAAGTTGAACAATATATGCCTCCAAGAGAGCTTATATTTTTAAAAGACCATCCACAAGAATTAATAATTGAAGAACCATCAAAAGGGGTAAGTACTCGTTCTTCTCTACATGATTTATTTTCAAACCTATGTTTTATTTCCAATATAGAACATAAGGATGTTTCAACCGCTTTAAATGACGAGTCTTGGTTTTTAGCTATGATTGATGAACTTAATCAATTTGAAAGTAATAAAGTTTGGAAACTTATAGAGAGACCATCTGATCATCTTGTTTTTGGTATTTATGGATTTTTAAGAAAACATTGGATAGTGAATCTAGGATCACTAGAAATAAAGCTAGGCTTGTAGTAAAAGAATATGCTTAAATTGAGGGTGTAGATTTTGATGAAACCTTTGCACATGTAGCATGTTTTGAAGTAGTTAGGATTTTTCTTGCTTTTGCTAGTTTCAAAAGATTTAAATTATTTAAAATGGATGTGAAAACTATTTTTTTAAATGGGTACATTAAGAAAGAAGTTTATGTATAACAACCCTCGGGTTTTGTGAGTGAAAAATTTCCAAATCATGTTTATAAATTAGAAAAAACACTTTATGGTTTGAAATAAGCACCTCATGCATAGTATGAAAGGTTAACTTTATATTTGGTAAACCAATGATTATAAAATGGGTAGTGTTGATTGTGCGCTCTTCATTAAGCATGCTAATGATGATTTAGTAGTTTTACAAATTTATGTTGATATTATTTTTGGTGCCACTAATAAAGAGTTATGTAATGATGCGAATGTTATGAAAAATGAATTTGAGATGTGTATGGTGTGAGAATTTACATATTTTCTAGGTTTCCAAATTTCTCAAAAACATGATGGAATTTTTATTTGCCAATTAAAATATATTTATGATGTTCTTAAAAGATTTAGATTTGAAAACATTATGCAAGCTAGTACTCCTATGAGTATTTCTTTAAAATTAGGAAAGATGAAAGTGGCATTTCTATTGATCAAACTTAATATAGAGGCATGATATGATCATTATTATATTTAACTACATCTTAACCGGTTATTATGTTTGTAGTTTGTCTATGTACTAGATTTTAGGCTAATCCTAAAGAATCTCATATGAAAGCGGTTAAATGCATTTTAGATATCTTATTGGTACTTAGAAATTAGGTTTATGGTATCCTCATAATAATAAATTTATCTTACATGTTTATTCTGATTCTGATTGCATTGGTTGTTCTTTAGATCATAAGAGCACAAGTGTCACTTGTCACTTTTTGGGCCCTTCACTTATTTCTTAGTTGAGTAGGAAATAGAATTTTTTGCCCACTCTACTACTAAGGCCGAATATATTGCATTAGGTAGTTATTGTGTACAAGCCCTTTGGATGAAACAATCTTTAGAAGATTTTGGGGTAAAATAATAAATTATAGAATTGAAATGTGATAATAAAAGTGCATTCGATCTAACCTATAATACAGTACATCATTCACGGTCTAAACACATAGATGTTTTACATCATTTTATTAGAGACCATATTAAAAAGGATAATATTAAAATAAACTTTTTAGGAACCGATTCATAACTTGCTGATATTTGTACTAAGCCACTTCCTGATTCACGCTTTTCTACACAGACTAGAATTAAGAGTCTTAGATATTTCAAACTGAAACTATAAGTGAAACTTACAAAAATTTTAAAAACTAAACTGTTAACAAAAAGATAACTATTCACAAACATTAAGATAATCTTGGCACACATTATCAAACATAATCAAAACCATCTCAAATAGTGTTATCATAAACAATTATGTCTCATATCACACATAACACATAATGTCAGATCAAGCAACAATGAACAAACTAAAACATAATGTCTCACATCACAAAAAATAACAAATTCGGATAATTCACTATCATTGGGCGACAACAGCTAATGCCCCGCGATAGCTCCAGAAACATAAACCTACAAAAAGTTAAATTAAAACTTCCAATACTCTCACGTGCCTGGTTGGCCTTCACTCGATCTTTGATCTTACTGCTACTGTAATGCCCCTGAATTTCTGATAATTAATTTAGTCGTGTAATAATAGTGTAAGGGCATTATGTTAGTTCAATCGTTTCGGTGTGTCGATAATTTCTTTTGTAAACATCGATTAAGTAAGGTAATAACAAAATTTTCAATTTATTAAATTAAAATCTCTCCCCCCTATAAATGTCGAACCCTTAGAAATTAGGTTATGAAACTTATTCTTCTTCTCGTCTGCTGAACTCGACTTTGCGACAGAGTGATATTCGGCCTTTTGGAAGTCTTTCGCCTGCTGTCGCCAGAGCTAGAGTGCAGGAAATCGTCGTTGGAGAGAGATTCGGACAGCTCTCATCGAGACCTTCATGTGCGCGGTGAGTTTTTCAGATTTCGTGGATTTTTGGGGTTGAAGCGAGTAGCCTTAACCCTTGTTTTTTCTCCAAATCTTTCGGAATTTACTTTATAGGAGTCTCTTGTTGCTGATCCATGGCGTGAGGGTGTTGTAGAGGTGATTTCGTGCAGTCTACCCCTCTTGCTTTGTTGTTATTATTCATCTTCCTTCATTTTCTTTCTCGTTAAGATCCAAGAGGGACGTTTCATGTCTCTTTAGAGTTCAAATTTTTATTTGGAGATTGAAAAATTCGGTCTATGCAGAATTCGTCGAGTGTACCCGAGAAGTTAAGTAAAATTCGTCGAGTATTCACGTGTAATCTAAGTAGAATTCGTCAAGGGTTCACGAGAGGACAAGCCGAATTCATCAAGTGTTTTCATGAAGTGTAGCCGAATTCATCGAGTCATATCGTGAGGTCGATCTAAATTCGTCTAATGTTCCCGTATAGTGGGTGAGTTAGTCGTGGAATCTAAGTAAAATTCGTCGAGAGTTTAAGGGAATTCACTGAGTGTTCTAAGTAGAATTCGTCGAGTGTTCACGGGTGATCAAGTTGAATTCATCGATTGTTTTCGTGAAGCCGAGTAGAATTCATCGAGTGAATAGTGGATTCGTTGAGTGTTCTCGTGTAGTCTAAACAAATTCATCGAGTGAACAGTAAATTCGCCGATTATACCCTTATAAATTTTCAGGATTTTCGTTTCTTGTGTCGTTTTGGCAATCTGATGCTAAGTATTGGGCATTTTATTCTCATTTATTATTATATTTGGACTTATTGTTGGAACTTGGGTTGACATTGGATAAAGGACCACCACCTTAGTATTCGTGTGAATCATCACGCCTGACAACTTTATGATTTTGGAATTTGGTTGGTAGTGGATAACGAATCACCACCTAAGTTCCTGTTGTGAATTACTATGCACAATGGCTTTATTATTTGGTACTTTTGGTTGACAGTGGATAAAGGACCACCACCTCAGTGCCGGTTTCTTTTGTTGTGTTGGTCGGATGGTTTGTATTGGAATGATAGCCACCGTCTCAGTACCGTTTAATGTCCGGCGCTAATGATTCATTATTTAAGCTAATCAATGTTATTTCTATGATTATATATATATGATTAAGATATCACTAAGAGTCCTTTCCACACTAAATACAAGTCTTCCATTTATATGGCCGCTTCGTGCCAAGCTAATCATTTCTCTTACTCTTATGTTATTTACTTATGTGGCTTTGCAGTTCTTTTGTAGGGTTGTTAACACACTTATCTTATTTAAACCTTTGATTTGTGTTTAGTCACCTTTTGCACTCTTTGTTGCTGAGGAATTCTTTTCCTTTGAATGCCTCAAGTTTAGGCATGTAGAGCCGACCGAGTTGTTGGACCAGTCTTCTGCAGCTGTTTCCTTCCCTCTTCCAGCTGAGGAGTGGTTGGTGTCTTTTCTTTCTTAGAGTTGTAGTTCAAACTTTTATTGTAAGTGTTATGTGTTTGTATCAGTTTGTTGGTGCCCATTGCACAGTTTTCTTGTGTTTTAGATTGTTGTTCTGATGTCTTTGCTACTACTGGAATTTTTTAAATGAAGTATTTTTCTTTGAGGATATTTATGATAAGTGTTGGGTATTGTATCCACAATTATCTAGATTTGAGGAAGCCACCTGTCAAGCTAAGATGAATTCACAATGTATTTGATGAAACCTCTTAAGTTGTGCTTGCAGCTCTTCCATGCTAATTGAACACCAATGTCAGGGTGCAGTAGGTCAATATACACAGGTCTGCACGACGTAATCCCTCGTTGAGCAGATCAGTGTGTTGGCCTACGTGTACTCCCTCTATTGGAGTGCACTTACTTTCAAGTACAGGGCCGTGTATATGCAAGAGAAGACAAGGAGCAAGGATGGGTCAAGGAGAAGCTCTTGGGTGGATAGACGAAAAATTGTCCAAGTATAATTCGACGAGAATCACCAAGTGATTCTCGCCGATTCGGCGAGAATCACTAGTGATTCTCGCCGAATCGTCGAGAATCTTTAGTGATTTTCGCCGACTCCTTCCGGCTACCCCAAAACCGTGCCAAGTAAGATTCGGCGAGAATCACTAATGATTCTCGCCGAACCCGTCGCTGAGCAGGTCATGAATACCAAGTGAAAATCGTTGAGAATCAACAAGTGATCAGTCGAGAATCACCAGTGATTCTCGACGAATCGTCGAGAATCGTTAACTGATTCTCGCCGATTCGTCGAGAATCACCAATGATTCTCGACGAATTTTACTTGGCGTTTTCTCTGGATGCTGCTGGACCGGACTCTGCCGCTGGACCACTTTGAACCGGATTTCGGATTTCTACTTGTGGGACCCACAACGGTCATATTGTATGGGTCTAGAGTGTATAAATACATGGGTATTTTTGAACAGTGAAGGAGGCGAAATCAAGAAAAGAAATACGCGAGCACGGAAAAACCCTAAGTCGCCGCTTCCGCTCCGCTCCGCCGCCGCCGCTCGCGTCAAGTGGTCGCCGCTGTTGATCGCATTTCTTCCCGATCTCCGGAGACAGAAGCTTAGCCAAGCTTAGTGTCTCACGCGTCTATCCAGAGATCTCTTGTCTCTCGATTTGTAGATCGGGAAAGTGTTCCCCATCCGAATCGATCGAGACGACCGATCCTCGAGTGACCGTTGGTAGACCTAGCTAGCTTTGCTACGAAGTTTGGATCTCTAAAGAACAGCAGCCGTACATCGTCGTTGCCGCCGATCATGAGCCAAGCCGCCTCCCTTCTTGCTGCCGCCGGTTCCGGGGAGATCCTCTCCAAGAGAGCTAGGGTTGTAGACTCTTCGTTGACTTCACGAACACGTCGTCGAACGAAGAGGAACACCGTAGTCTCCAAACGAAGTTTGTATCTCGTGTACATTCTAGATTTACTTTTGTTGTAAAGGAACTTTTGTTCCGTATTGTAAGGGTTGGGTGCAACCCGGTTTGTGGGAGTGTTAACTCCTATGTGTGGAAGGGTTCCTTCCGTTAGTGCAGGGATTGGATTTCAATCCTGTTGGAGAAGAGACCGAGTCGTCCCTTGTTGGGAGATAGGTCGAAGGGGGAAAGTGGATGTACCCAAGTCGGGGAACCACTATAAATTGCCTGTGTATTCTGTGTGTTGTGCTTTTTATTTTTATTGTGCAGGTACCGTCGTAAATTCCGCAAAAGCGTTGCACGTCACATATTCCCCCCCCCCCCCCATAGGTGAACTTTGTTGACACTAGGTGGACTTTCAAGTAGTATCAGAGGGAGGTTACTCATCAAAAAGGTTAACACCTTGAGTAGTATCCTGCCACCGGTGTCAGAAGCATGGAGCTGGATTATGAGATATCGCCTCTAAGACTTCCAGCATGCACAAAGGACTATTATCCCATCTGGAGAATGAGAGTGTCATTTCACCTTAATGTTATCGATCCTCGAGCATCCTTCATCCTGGAAGAGGGTCCGTTTATTCCCATGAAGACCTCCGACTCTGGGATCCAAGTGCCCATGTGCATTGCTGAGATGTCAGAGACGGAACTGTCACTATTTAACTTGGACGAGAGGATTCGTCAAATTATCTTGGATATCTGGTCTGGAGCTTCTCGCTCTAGATTAGCAAAATGTAGGACGGCTAAATCCATGTGGGTGATGATCTCAGAGTTGATGGGGGAGTCAGAAAAAGCTGGAATATGCTGTCAATCAGAGGAGGAAGCCTATGTGGGGGTCCTCACCTTTGAAGATGAAGGCAAGCATCTCTCGGACAGCATCAGAGCTCCAGTGTCCGTGTCTGAGACTGAAGAGACCAGTGAGGAAAGCAGCTCTGATGAGGATGACGCTATGGTCACTGGCTCGAATGACAATAACACGGAAGAGCAGGTAACTTCTTCATCCTGCCCCAGATCTTTTGAACTTTCTGAAGACAGGAACTGCTTTCCTTCAGAAGATTCTGATTCCCTGAAGAGAGCCCTTCAGAAAAGCAACCTACTTACTGAGGAGCAAGCCCAAGAAATTGCTCGACTGAAGATCTTGTTGGTTCTCCAATTGGCGTCCAACAAGGTCAAGGACTCTAAGATCTCAGCTCTAGAGAGTAGTCTAGAGAATGAGAAATGAATAGTATCAAACTTTTCCAAAGTTGATGCTATAAAGAGAAAGCAAGAAAACGGGTGGATCTCCCGGATTATCAATTCGTGGAGAAATGGGGAAACAATATTCCGACTCCCCACTCCAAGCAGGAAGGCAACTCATCATGCCTTCAGGTATGACCACAGGAATAATCGTGGTCATTGCAAGGGTGATCTGTCCCCATGTGGAGACACCCGGAGTGCAAGGGCCGGCGTGGCCACCCATGAGAGACTACCTAAGGCTCAGCCTGAGCCCTTTGTATTCACTGCCTCTGCCTCAACCCGGTGTGAATCTGCATGTCACAGCTCACAGAAGACTTCTCACCACCCGAGGACACAGGATAGGGAGGATAGAAGTCATGGTGTAAGTTTTCATGGGGCCTCAGGAAGGGGGATGCCTGAAAGAAAGGCACCACCTTCCCGGCCTCATGAAGCTCACAACATGCATTCCTTCCACCCTTCCACATGTCACGATGGAAGAGGAAATTGTGTGAGGCAATCATGCTCTATCCCGTTTAGACCTAGGATCGTGACTACCTCAGTCACTAGATCAAGTCGGAAACGGCGATACAACATTCACCAATGTTGGTGCTGCGGCAAAGTGGGACACTTTGCCATCGACTATTGGCACAACCCCTCTGTGCCAACGGCAAGGGCTTATCCACATTCACGGGACAGAGGTAGTCTTCCTGACAGGTTCTCTGAAGGAAGGCAGTCAAGTGCTTATGCTAACAGGAACCTAGGACCCAACATGATTTGGGTTCCTAAGGTAAGGTAATTTCTTTTTGCAGGGTAGTCTAGGTTCCCGTAAATATGATGGGAAATAGACAGTAGGTGTTCCACGACTGAATTGAAACATGCATCTGGAATAACAGAAGTGATATATATATATATATATATATATATATATATATATATATATATATATATATATATATATATATAAGCATACTCTCATCGAGCACCTGGTATGGTATAGTCAGAGAGACTCAATGTTAACTCTCATAATCCCAGGTACTTTTGATCAGCTCAAGGACTTATGTCATATTGCATCCTCATTTACATATATATCTCTATCTATATATATATTTATACTTATGCGTATACATGTATGTGTGCACATCTAAGGATAGGTTAACTCAATACATGCAAACCTGTTATACATCAATAAAGAGTTAACGAAGATATGTCATTGTGAATCTCGACAACTCACAATTGACATCAAGAAGTGTTTGGAAAAGCCTTGCTTAAACCCAAATAGATTGGCTTCAAACTATATATATGTATTAATCATTTTTATATTGACTTGACATCAGAAGAATTCGAAAATGTCGCAAGGCATCCTAACGTGAAAATTCCTAGTCAAGAAACCTTTCAATTCGACTTAGACAAATCCCGCCGACCCTTTATATATATACTTGGGATCTCGCCGACCCTTCACCTTCCTTAAGTATCCCGCCGAAGGAGCAAGCTACACGAATCCCGCCGACCTTCGCAGAAAACACGCCAAATCACAAGGTTTCTTCCGCCGACCCGCAGGAAGCTCGTCGCACCGCCTTCGCTAAATCCCGTCGAATCCCGCCGAACTTCGCAGGAGACTCGCAGAAGCACGCCGACTCTTCCTATTCCCACCGACTCGCGGAAGCACGCCAAACCTCGCCGACTCTCGCCGCAAGGGAAACTTACCGGAAGGACAACTCGTCGACTCCTGCTGGAAAGCTCGCCGAATCCGTCTCCATCAAAGGTCTCCCGCAAGAATCCCGCTGAAGCTCTCACCGACGATCTCTCCAAGTTTCGATTCTTCTCCACTCGAACTAACTCACCGTCTACACCGCTAGGTATCCCCTCACCCTTACTTGGACTTGATCACTAGCATCACTTCATTTTTGATTTTTGATTAAGCGTAGAATAGGGCTTCTCTCCCAAGATCTGAAATGGCTCCAAGTACAACTGCTGGGTTGGTCTCTGGTTGCGAGCTTGTTCGGACTGGGTTCTCTCACGCCTCAGACGAATTCCACAACATCATTCTGATGCTGGAAGAGGCTGGGCTAACTTTCGTCCTGGAGCACCCTTGCAAAATCTTGGACAAAGAGGTGCTGGAGTTCTTCGCTACCACAAGACTCCGAGATGGCGACTCACTAATCAAAAGCAAGGTGGCTGGAGCAAAGGTCAAGATGTCTGCCGGCAAGCTGACCTGCTTTCTGCAGCTTTCTAGCTCGGAGCATGAGGACTATCTGGAGGACGATGACAAAACCAGAACTCTCTTATTCTGCGGTCTCCCACGAGGAACTCGGTCAATAAAGAGAAAGGATATGAATGAAGAAGGGAAGCTCCTGTCTAACATAATTGGAAAGGTGCTCATCTGCAAGCCATGCTCTCATGACCATATCTCAGCGGATATGTTCAAGATCCTGATAGCTGTTGTCTGCCATAAAAGGTTCAACTGGGGGGAGTTGCTGTTCGAGAAGATCAAGGACACCTTGGGCTCTCCGAGTTTTGGCCGTATCATAAGTCTGTATCTAAATCAGCTAAATGGAGACAGGTTTGACATGAACAAAGGCGTTCCTCTCCACTACCTGAAGAAGATGGACTCAAGTGTGTTTGACCGATGGGAGATGTGTATTGGGCAGACTGCAGTGGAAGAACAACAGGGAGTATCTCCAGCAGTCACCCCCAGTGAAATTCCTGATACCTTGACTGCAGGAATCGAGGGGGAGCCTCTACCCCCTCATACTGATGTAGTATCTGACATCTCCCAGCTGGCCAGAGATGCTGTGGCAGATCTACACGAAGAAAATGAACCTGAGCTGGAGCATGAGGAGGCCCCGAACCGAAACGATCAAGGAGACGAAGCTACTATACTCGAGACTGCTGACAAAGAGTTGGAAGAGGCTGCTGATGACGATGAATTCATGAATGATGACGGAGAGGAAGACGAGAATGAGGGACATGAAGTATTGGAGGCTCCGGATCTCGTTGAACCTCCATCTGACAAGCATGCACCAGTGGAGGGGGAGTCAGAAAAATCTACAGAGGCCGCCAGCATTCCCCCATTAGAGACTGTGCTTGTATCCAGCTCTACAGATGCGTCCGCTGAAGAGCAAGGCCAAGAAGTGCCTCCGGCTATTCCGTTACGAGATGAGCTAGCCACTCACACTGTCAATGTCATTCAGGGCATAGTGAATGAACTTAAAGCCTCTTTTGATGAAGCTCAGAATAAACTGCTGAAAAGGATCAAGACATCTGAAAATCTCATGCTCAAGAATATGGTGGAGATCAACCATAAACTGGACGTGATGGAGAAGAAATTTGAAGAAAAGTACACCGAGGCCGGCCAAGCCGTCACACTTCTTATGGCCGGATTGAAAAAGAACACTGATACTCTTGCTGTCGTAAATCAGAATGCACATGTTGTAGCAACCAACATTCAAACGTTTGACGGTAATATGGTCACTCTCAACGCCAATCAGCAGGCCTTGGTCACTGAATTCACCAGAACTACCAAGCATATTGATGAGTCACTGCATTCTTATGCAAACTCCATCGCGGTTGAAGCCAAAAAGGGGGAGAAGGAATACATAGCTAAGATGGCTGAGCTTCAAGAAAGCATGAGCACAAACTTCGAACAGTCAAACAAATATGTCTATGAGAGCTGCTGGTGGATGCTCCAACAGGCGTTAGGTACGCTAGGCGTCGTTTTGCCTGACAATCCTGCAGGTATTCATGTTCCTGAGACTTCTACGGCCGCTGAGGGAGTAAGTGCTGCTGAGGGAATAAGTGCAAGTGCTGCAGATGTTCCCATAAGTGAAGATGATGCTAGGGCTCTCTCCAAAGCTAAACTGAGGAGCATGTTTGACCAAGAGGCCCTAGCAAAAGCCAGGGCCAAGAGAAAAGCTCAGGAAGGGACCTCCAAGGAGACACTAGCTGAAAAGAGAATCAGAATGAGTGAGGAGGAAGTACGAAATGAAAAGTGGAGTCCAGTCTCAAAGCACATCATCTTGGACACCTTCTGGCTACAAGAAAAAGGAGAACTCAATCGAAACGAAGTATACAGCCAGTATAAGTGGGACATGCACAAGACGTATGAAGCGAAACGAAACATCTTCTTCAGAAACAACACGGATGCAGATAAAGTTCCTCCTCCCAGATACTATCCGAAGCCTAAAGAGTACATGGAGAGACAAAGGAAGAAGTTCTTGGCGCAAAAACACAAGGATGACTTAGCTAAGGAAAGATAGTCAACAACTTGTAGCTTGTCATTCTCTCCTAAAAACATTTAATGCTTATTGTTATGATATGAACAATTCTGAGATTATATATATATATATATATATATATATATATATATATATATATATATATATATATATATATATACATTGGTATTTGAATTTGTGAATGACTCAAGTCCTGATCTGGTTGCATATATTCTCTTGTGCTGTATGTTTAATTTCTGAATGCTATGTTTATTATTTGATTGGTGTTATTCATCTTAGCTAGTAGGGTTTTGGCTTCGTCAAATAGGGGGAGATTGTTGGGTATTGTATCCACAATTACCTGGATTTGAGGAAGCCACCTGTCAAGCTAAGATGAATTCACAATGTATTTGATGAAACCTCTTAAGTTGTGCTTGCAGCTCTACCACGCTAAGTGCACACCAATGTCAGGGTGCAGTAGGTCAATATACACGGGTCTGCACGACGTAATCCCTCGTTGAGCAGATCAGTGTGTTGGCCTACGTGTACTCTCTCTATTAGAGTGCACTTACTTTCAAGTACAGGGACGTGTATATGTAAGAGAAGACAAGGAGCAAGGATGGGTCAAGGAGCAGCTCTTGGGTGGATAGACGAAAAATTGTCCAAGTATAATTCGACGAGAATCACCAAGTGATTCTCGCCGATTCGGCGAGAATCACTAGTGATTCACGCCGAATCGTCGAGAATCTTTAGTGATTCTCGCCGACTCCTTCCGACTACCCCAAAACCGTGGCAAGTAAGATTCGGCGAGAATCACTAATGATTCTCGCCGAACCCGTCGCTGAGCAGGTCATGAATACCAAGTGAAAATCATTGAGAATCAACAAGTGATCCGTCGAGAATCACCAGTGATTCTCGACGAATCGTCGAGAATCGTTAACTGATTCTCGCCGATTCGTCGAGAATCACCAATGATTCTCGACGAATTTTACTTGGCGTTTTCTCTGGATGCTGCTGGACCGGACTCTGCCGCTGGACCACTTTGAATCGGATTTCGGATTTATACTTGTGGGACCCACAACGGTCATATTGTATGGGTCTAGAGTGTATAAATACATGGGTATTTTTGAACAGTGAAGGAGGCAAAATCGAGAAAAGAAATACGCGAGCACGGAAAAACCATAAGTCGCCGCTTCCGCTCCGCTCCGCCGCCGCCGCTTGCGTCAAGTGGTCGCCGCTGTTGATCGCGTTTCTTCCCGATCTCCGGAGACAGAAGCTTAGCCAAGCTTAGTGTCTCACGCGTCTATCCAGAGATCTCTTGTCTCTCGATTTGTAGATCGGGAAAGTGTTCCCCATCCGAATCGATCGAGACGACTGATCCTCGAGTGACCGTTGGTAGACCTAGCTAGCTTTGCTACGAAGTTTGGATCTCTAAAGAACAGCAGCCGTACATCGTCGTTGCCGCCGATCCCGAGCCAAGCCGCCGCCCTTCTTGCCGCCGCCGGTTCCGGGGAGATCCTCTCCAAGAGAGCTAGGGTTGTAGACTCTTCGTTGACTTCACGAACACGTCGTCGAACGAAGAGGAACACCGTAGTCTCCAAACGAAGTTTGTATCTCGTGTACATTCTAGATTTACTTTTGTTGTAAAGGAACTTTTGTTCCGTATTGTAAGGGTTGGGTGCAATCCGGTTTGTGGGAGTGTTAACTCCTACGTGTGGAAGGGTTCCTTCTGTTAGTGCAGGGATTGGATTTCAATCCTGTTGGAGAAGAGACCGAGTCGTCCCTTGTTGGGAGATAGGTCGAAGGTGGAAAGTGGATGTACCCAAGTCGGGGAACCACTATAAATTGCCTGTGTATTCTGTGTGCTGTGCTTTTTATTTTTATTGTGCAGGTACCGTCGTAAATTCCACAAAAGCGTTGCACGTCACCTATTCCCCCCCCCCCATAGGTGAACTTTGTTGACACTAGGTGGACTTTCAATAAGACACATGTTAGTTATTTTATACATAAATAAATCTGCATTTTAACGCATACTTATAACATCTTTTCAACTTAATATCAACCTATTTTTATCGATATAAAACTCTTCCTTTACCTATACTAAATTTAGAGGTTGCATATCATTAACATGTTTGATGGGTTTTCATGTTCATGTAGGATGAATGAATGTAGTAAAATAAAGGTTTTCCACTGTAATTATATTTTTATCATCTGTGGACTAGTTGATCCATTAAACCAGAGGAGATGGACTTGAATTTTAAACTCAAATAGCATTTTCAACCATAAAAATACATGTCTTTTTATAAAGTTGATCAGAATTTTGTCCTTGCATTAGTGACTGCAGTTGTCCCATGCATGGTGTTGCATCACGACGCGTATTTTCTCTTACTATGATAATACTTTAAACCTCGAGAAAATGCGGGTTGTGACAGCTGCCTTGGTCGTCTCATTCGTCGTATAGAGTGACGAGGAGGATCCTCCACTGGACTCTCCCACTCTTTTTCTTCTGCCGGGGTAGCTTTGAGTTTCAAGTTTCGAGCAATGAAATTCATAAATTTCTTGATTCCTTTAAGCCTTGTCGTTGTCTCAGCGTATCGAGTCTCCACCAATTCATAAAGGCCATCTATTTTCTCGCATAGTGATCCACCTCGAGGAAGTGGAGGTACAATCAATGTAGATGTTTCACCTCTAGTCGATTGTGGTGTGGCTAAAGTGGATGCTTCACCATGTCCTGATGGGAATCTAGTCATCTTCATATTATATTTTGGAGGAATACAGACGTCTATGTATAAACTTTGATGAATCTATTTAAGCTTCGAGTATATAAATCGCTGAATTACACTTCCGAATAGAAGCGTATTAATTTTCTTTCTCGGTGGATCCTTCATCTTATAAGTGTAGCGGATCACAGATAATTCTAAATATGCAACATCAAACGACTCCTTCTCTAAAATCTTATAAGTGAAAAATGTGAGTTGTGCAGTGATTTTCATAGTGTCTCCTCCCTTTAGTAATATAGTATTCCTAAGTATGTCCTGCACCATAAACGCATCAGGAGTGAGAGTTATTGTGGAATGGATAAGAGTTTTCGCTGTAGTTCCATGGAGAAGTATATTTATATGTGTCCAATCTCTATCCTTGCAAAAATTCTCCACTATATCAAGCATATTCTCACAATTATTAAACCAAACTCATTCCTCAAGTATTCATGAGTGATCTGAACTATTCCTCTTTGGATATGAGATCTCACTCCTCCATTAAACCCGGAGTGTGTGGGATCTTCCAAGTGATTGTAAAGCTCCCTCATAAATACAGAACAAAACATATCTGGGATGATCGTAGACATTATATCTTCCTATGCCAGGAGATTGTAGATATGTGCGTCTCGAGGAATTTTGAAATCCACATTTTTTGAAATCCCTATCGCCGCTTTTTCGATCCTAGGAAAGAATTGGCAGTATGAATGTGGATTACTGGAAGAACTCTTTCTTGCTCTTGAACTGAAAGTCATTCCTGTAATTATCCCCAAAATGGATTAAAAGATGAATTTTTACTACTACTGGGAGATAGTGACTGTCGTCGGGCGATAGCAATAAAGCTTCTCCATCCCTAAATTTCTATCAAAAATTTCATATCTTTGTGTCTAAGACTGCATTCACTCAAAAATCAACCTAAAAATTCGATATATGCCAGAAATCCACTAGATATATGCAAAACTAACCCTAACCCTTAAGGTTTCTTAACACAATTTCAAATCTCTTTAAATCCCAAAATTTTCTTCATAAAAACACTTTTAATCCCAAAGAACTCTCACAATAGCAACCAAAATGAAGATCTACAAAAACATTTCAACAAAAATCATGAAGAATACCTTAGATCCAAAGCTTATGCGGACATTGCCTTCATTTCCCGTGTTAGGGTTAAAGAAAAGGGGAGAAGAATGAAGTCTGTACTGAAATCCGCCCTTTTATATAAAAAAATGCTATCGTGTCGCGATATCGCTATCGCTCGCGATAGTGACTTAGTTCTTCAAAATTGCAATTTCTATATACACTCTTGTTTGGTGTATACTACACTTAGTTTAGACCTATGGTTTAAACTCTGATTTGTTGGTTTGTACATTTCGAAAGTAATTCAATGTGCTTTTCATTTTCTCAAGTCTCATAAAATATTGTATACGAACTTTCATGCTTTGAGTATCTTCTCTTTTATAGTGGATATGTCTATCATAAATGTTTCAAGTTATTTTTTCATGCTTATAAGTATAAGTAATATTTTACACCTGATAATGATTTCACATTTACACATTTGGTACTATTTAAGTGTTTGCCGATTTTTCATCTACATGAATGTGTTTTTTAACATTACAAATTTGATATACATGCAACAACTTGTTTATCATTGAATCTTGCAAAATTTTATTTTACTTGAAATGGCATTTTTTTAAAAAAATATTATATTGTGCAATACAAGTGAATTCGGAGTCCTGAATGATCACAAATGGAGAAAAAGAAAACAAAAATATGCTATAAAAATGTTCAAATAATATAGTCAGGATACTCCATCAAGCACTACTCACCCTCCTGATAAATCTTCATGAGCATTGTGAGGTTGAACACCTTGAAAAGAATAGTAAAGTACCTTATGTACACATTTCTAGCCATTTTTCTTTTCTCTAATGTGCAACAGATTCATACATGACCATCAAGTTGTCTTGTGTATAGTCATGTTTTGTGTTTACATTTCACAATTTCATGTGATCTTAATTACATCACTTGTTCTTATCTACTAAAGCACAACTTGTACACATCATTATCTATTATAAAATTTCTTCTCATGAGAATTAGATTGAAAATAATTTCGATATTTATATATCGCATTCCATACTTCCTTCAGATATTTTTGACATGGATCTACTAATGTTTTTGATTACTTGATATTTTATAACATACACATTGTTCACTTTATTTGTCATCACAAATAAAATTTTTCATGTCGATTTATGTCCAGTATAGTTCCTCTAACGTTTATCATTCAATTTCTTTTCAAATTATTTATGTACTTTTCTCTCACCTTTCCACTTTCATATCTTTTGCTAATAACAAAAGGGGGAGAATATTGAAAGAACTAAAACTAACTTTAATTGTTAATGGTGGGTAGCTTACATTAAGGGGGAGTAATATATTTACTTTTGGACTTCATCAAAGTTTAAGGTCATCCATTAAGACTTAATAAACATTTAAGGCCATCCATTTAGGGGGAGAATTTTCACTTCAAGTACTCATGTTGCTTATCGTATTTTGTACACCCTATTATACACCTCGTAGTGGTTTTCTTTCTAAGAGGATTTGTTATTATCAAAAGGAGGAGATTGTTGGATCATGCATTCCACACTCCTTGGTTTGAAAATAACAAATCCCAAATGTATTTGATCATAGTGTGTTTGCGGTGTGCAGATTTAAGAGGAATAACATTATGATAATTTTGGATGGGCGGCGTATATTAGTTTTTACAAAGTTGAGCTATCGCATGCGATAGTCACTACCACCCTGCATTAGCGTGATGACATCAGCCATGACGTAGGCCACGATTCAGAACGGTTTCCACGGTACACATTATCAGAGATAATTTCTAGCGATAATGTGCTATCGCGATGCGATAGTCCCATGACCATACATGACCTCCAATATCTTGGCGCGATTATTACATAGTGGGACATGTGTCAACCATTGGAGTTATCACAGGCGATATCGCGCTACCGCCGCGTGATAGTGGAAAAACTATAAATGGGATGAACTTCTGAAATTTGATGTTACACACCTCTGGGAGTCTTGATTTCGTGCATCTCCAGCCAGGTAACTCTGTGGAACCAGAAAATTTCCTAAGTGTTCGTAAAATCTCAAGAGAGAAGAAGAGACCATCCATGCTTCTCATTTATGGCAATCTTCGCATGGATTTTTCTGCCTCTTCAGCGCTCAAGACCTGAGGGAGTTTTTATTCTCAGATTATTTTTTCTTTTTCATTCTCTTTATAATTGGTAGAGAATTCTCTGCCTTATGAGTGGCAAGTAGGCCTGTGTGTGGTTTAGAGGGAATTCATCATCTTGTGTGCAGCGATTAGGTCGTGGTGAGATCTAAGGGAGGCTAGTTGTTGTATTATAATGCCCCCGATTTTTCAGTGTTTATTTTAATTCACGTAGTATATTTGACATCAGGGCATTACGTTGACGCGTAGTTAACGGGTGTCATTTGTTGGAGCATGGGTTTGCTCAGTGGGATTTCTTGAGGTTGGTTTTGGCTTTGTTGTGCACCTTCTCTCGCGAGCCGGGTATATTTTGGTGACTCGGTGGAGCTTTTTATAGGGAAGTCGTGGCGTTTTACCTTTGGGTGGTGTTTTACCCAGGTTTGGTTTGTCGAATTTTGATTTCTACTTAGTCGTTGGATTCGTAGCGTCAGTATTTAGCTACGGTGCAATTTTCATAAGATTTCGAGTTACTTTGAGTTCGGGTCATTTTGGGGTTATTTATTATTTATGGTAATATAATATTAAAGTTATGTATATATAAATATAACCGGTTATAAAGGTCGCGTGAAAACCCTATTCATCCTCTTCCCTACCCGGTCGTCGTCTGTTTCGTGAAAGAGGAGGAGTTCGGCTTCCCGCAGCTTTCGGCCGACGATTTCTAGCGATTCTGTGGTCGATTTTGTCAAAAGATTAGACATTTGGAAAGCTCTCACCGAGATCTATGCGTTTGTGGTAAGCTTTCCTCGTTTCTCCGATTTTTGTGTGTTAAGGTTTGTGGTTTTGATCTCCTTTTTCCCCCAAATGTTTCAGGAAATGTTGTCGAGGTCTTCTTGCGGCCAATCCTTGTTGTGGAGCGTTGGAGGAGGCAGATTTTCCGAGATTTGAGGCAAGCGGTGATTTCCCCCTTGCTTGTTATTTTTACTTTCATGTCTTTCCTTTCTTTCTCTCCTTTATGTGTAGGAGTTGTGTTGGAGTTAGCCTTGAGAAAATCCATAGGATATTTAGGACCTTTCGACTAGAATCCGTCGGGTATGATAGGCATGCTAAGTGAAAATAGTCAAATATAGGCATAGAAAACTATCAGAAATTCATCGAGTATGAACTAGGTGTAGGAATTCGTTAAGGTAAATTCATCGAATATCATTCGTCGAGTAAGGCTAGAGTTCGTCGAGTATCGGGGGGCGTGACATTGAGTGAAGTCGAAATCATTGAGTGTATTCGATGATTCGTCGAGTATGGCTTAGGTTAGAAAGAGTTGAGTGTAATCGATGTTTTGTCGAGTACGACTTAGGTTGGGAAGCATTGGGTGACCGGGCCGCCAAGTCAAATTCGTCGAGTTTACAAGCCGAATTGAGTATGATTCATCAAGTATCAATAGTCCTCGTCCAGTATCGATGTAGTTCGTCGGGTATACTCACCGAATTTGGTCATTACTTAGCTTATTTCCGCCGAATTTTGTCCAGTTCATCAGGTATGGTCCTTAGAGTAATTTTAGGGCTTGTCAAGGAATTTCTTTGGGTTTAGGCTTGGGTTTAGTGTGGGGTGTTTGGGTATGATGTTTTCTTCAGCTAGAAAGAATCGCAGTGGATAAAGGACCACCAACTGGATGCCGGTTTGTGAATAATTACACTTGGTGGTTTGTTTGGTCTTTGTTTTGTGGACTGTTGGGTTGTGTTGGGATAGGTGGCCATCACCACAGTGCCTTTTTGTGAGGCATTTGGATCTGGTAGTTCGGTTTTGGATGTTTTGGTCACCGACTCCGACCCGGTTGTTTTCACCAGTGTTAATGATTCACGTTTTTGAGTTGTTTTGTGCTCATTTGCTTCTTATAGATCAGTTTATGCTATTTCATGCTTATCCTAGATTTTGTCGAAGCATGGCTTTGTTCCGCACTTCGTGCAAATTTCTTTTAACTCCATTATTGCAAACTTTTCACTTTACCTGTTTCTATTTGACAATTCAGTTGTGGTTTCAGTTTTTCTTATAGTCAGGTTTGGTAAACCCTTTCTTGCTTTTTTTCTACTTATTACCTGCTTATTTCCATTGTCACTTACAATTTCTTACTGATGTGTTCTTTCTTTAAATGCCTCAGGTTCAGGGATGTAGCTGGTGGAGCGACTGTGTTAGGTGGTAGCTTGTGGACTGCAGTTATTGCAGTGGTTTTCCTCACTATCGTGAGGTAGTTTATTGTTTTTGGTTTTAGTTCAGACATGCATACTTTCAGTGGGTTCGTGTCAGGTTGTGGACGCCCACTGATAGTTTTCTTTTGGAATGTTGAATACTTTGCTAGCTGCTAATTTACCTTTTTGGTAGGTTGTACTTGCTCTTTATGAAGGTTTTATGCTAGGCTGCATGCTAGATATTTTAAAATATAAAAACTATTATTACTATTACCTCATAAATGCCATGTTTGAAATCTAAATCACTATATTTAACGGTCGTAAAAGCTACTTTCATAATTATTATAAATATAGAGTCTTGCATCCCATGAGTTGTCCTTTGGGGATGTTTATACTCTTGTAGGACGTCTAATATTATAAATAAAATATTTTCCACTGTGTATAATTATCTTTGTCTCGTGGACTAGATGAGTCATTGAGCCGAGGGATATGGTTAACCGCTTAAACTTTAACAAGATTTTCCTCTTAATAACTTATGGATCTTTCATAAAAGTGTTAAGTTAGAGTTCTGCATGAGCGTCTGCAGTTATCCCTTGCTGATGTGGCATCATGACGCGAATTTTCTCTTACTCTGATATATCGTTAAATGCTAAGAAAATACGGGTTGTGACAGTTAGTATCAGAGGGATAGGTTGTTTGACAATTGGTCGAACAGCTATCTCAGGTTTGTGTTAGTTGTCTAGTTTCATTTCATACACACATTGATATGTCATCAGTACGTCTTGGCCGAAGCATGAACACTACACTCATAAGTATGATAAGAAGTATACAGGGCATACTATGTAGTATGAGATGCATAATATGTGTTTGTATATGGATCCTCATAGGAGACAACATGTGACTGTTATGTAGTATGAGATACATAACAATCATCACATGAATGCACATTATATTTTGATTTTCATTGCATGCGATATTATGTAGTATGGGATGCATAATATTTCATTTGTATGCCACTCATAACATGCATTAAGGTCTTTTTAGAATACGTAGCACGACATACATGGCATATCATAGCATTAGCACACGTGCAAAGCTAAAGACTTACATAATGACATATGTACACACATGGTTTTGAGTCAAAGAGAAGAATTAGAATTCATACATTCATGCTTTAGGCACACAAGTCTGTAGGATGATGGTATATCATCCTAACTTTAGGCATGACATCATAAATGAAAATTCCAGGGCAAGTTAGCAGCATGAGCAAGTATTTAAGCATGAATTTGTCTGAACTAAGTTGTTTGGTTTTAGTGGTTAAGCTAGATTTTGATTAGATATTCGTTATTTGATTAGATGTCGCCTAAACGTCCGGTGATGAGGTCGACTCCCCAGTCAGAGGGGGAATCATCTGGTGCCCAGAGTGAGGTCGTGATAGAAGGATTGCGATAGAGCAATGAGGCTCTGTCGAGGATAATGTTGGAGATGCAGTCGCAAATCAAGGCATTATTGTTGGTTGTTTCTAGTCAAGCGTTTAGAGTGCAGGATCTGGCTGTGGGTCAAACTGTTCCTACTCCCCTTGCTCCTCTGGTGCCCCCACTGTTTTTGCCAATAGAGATGACCTTTTTTCCCATTTCTAGTGATTAAGGCCCCCTACCTACGATAGTAGAGCAGATTTTATGGATTTGGATGATTGGATTATAACCATCGAGGAGATGTTCTCATGCTCAGGAGTTTCAGCAGACCAGAGAGTGATGGTTGCTGCTTTCTAGGTGAAGGATTTGGTAAAGAGCTGGTGGTTGAGACAGAAGGAAAATCTTAAGGATGGATGTTCCTGGGAATCATTCAAGGAGTTGCTGCTGAAGAAGTTTCTGTCGTCGGTCAAGCGAGATAGGTTGATGAGTGATTTTCTACATCTAAAGCAAAGGCAGCTCACCATTAGCGAGTATAAGGTGGAGTTCAGAAAACTATGCTGATTTGCCCCTAACAAGGTGTCCTCAAAGACTAGTCAAGTTAAACATTTTCTGGGTGGTCTTAGGAATGACATCCGGTGGCTGCCTAGTGCTTATGGATTCGAAAGCTATGTTGAAGTTGTGGAGTTTGCTCTGAAGGTCGAGGAAATCGACAATGCCAAGAACCAAGGTCAACAAATGAGAAAAGATAAGAGGAAGACTGGTAAGGGTAAGAGTTCCCAGAAATCCGTTGCTGCATCGAGGAAAAGGAGCAAAGAAATATGCAATTTTTGTGGACGTCCAGGCCATCCATTTTAAAGATGTTAACAGATATTAGGAGCTCAGAAGCAGGTTCATGCGATTCAGAGTGCTACTAAAGGAGAGTTAGTTTGTTCTGTGTGTAAGCGGAGGGGGCAAGATGCTTCCCATTATTGGGGAAATGGAAGGCCTGCTACCAGTGCAGACCGAAAGGACATTTCAAGTCGAAGAGCTCATAGGCTCAGCCCCTGTTGCAACCAGATCCACTTCAGGCCTTGTCGCCACCGCAACAATTGGATAAGGGGAAGGGCAAGCTGAACGTGGTGTCTTGGGAGGAAGATCTAACGTCTACTCAAGTAATATTAGGTTAGATCCTAGCCTAGTTCTAGCTTTTGATTCGTATATGTAGCTTCGATGTTGTTCCCTTAGTTGCGTATGAGATTTTATTGGAAAGTTTAAGATAAATAATCATTGGGCACATATTTTATTTGATTCTGGTGCTACCCACTCGTTCGTGGTTAGGACCTTTGTAGACCGTCACCATTTGACCCTCGATCTTGTTGGCGATGCACTTCATGTCAAGTTTCCCTCTAATGATTTAGTGGTGTCAGACCAAGGCATTCAGAGTTGTCCGATTCTGTTAGGTCATTTTCTAGACACTGCTGATTTGAAGGTGATAGACTTGGAATATTTCGATGTGATCTTGGGCATGGACTGGTTGTCCAGGTATGATGCGGTCATCCAATGCAAGGTCAAACATTTGGACTTCAAGATGGACAATGGTCAACCCAGCAGTGTTTATGGTTTTCTGCGCCAGGTTTCTCTGATTATTTCTGAGATATGTGCTCGGAATCTTTTAGATTCCGAATGTTTTGCATGTTTTGTTTCGGTGTTGGAGGCGGGTGGTAATTTGTCGCATGTAGAGGAGATTCCTGTAGTGCGCAAGTTTCCTGATGTTTTTCCTGATAACCTTCCTGGTCTTCCACCTGAGAGAAATGTGGAGTTCGTCATAGATCTGGATTCGGGTACCCATCCTATTACTAAGGCACCGTAACATATGGCCCCACGTGAGCTGGAGGAGTTGCGTACCCAGTTGGATGGGTTATTGCGGAATGGATTCATTAGACCAAGTTCTTCACTGTGGGGAGCTCCTATGCTGTTTGTGAAGAAAAAGGATGGATCGATGAGGCTGTGCATTGATTACAGATAAGGCAACTATTAATAACAGGTATCCTTTGCTAAGAATAGATGACTTGTTTGATCAGTTGCGTGGTAGTACTGTGTTTTTGAAGATTGACCTTCGTTCAGGCTACCATCAGTTAAGAATTCGTGAGACGGGTATTTTACGGACTGTTTTCGTTCTCGGCATAGACATTTTGAGTTTTTGGTAATGTCCTTTGGTTTGACCAATGTACCCTCTGCCTTCATGGACATGATGAATAGAGTGTTAAGGATTTTTGGACCGTTTTGTGGTCGTATTTATAGATGATGTTCTGGTATACTCATGCAGTGTTGAAGAGCATGCCCTGTTGGAACACGCTATTACTAATTTGGGTCAGGATCACTATGTCTCTAGGAATCTGTATTTTGACCTTCTGTATAGCTTAATAGGTCAATTAGAATTGAGTCTAAGGGTTAGAAGGCTAGGATTGGAAGCTGTCCTGAAGACCCAAGTTTTTCTGGAGACTAAGTCCAAATCGTCGAGCTCAGCACGACGTTTCGTCGAACTCCGGTCGACGATCGTCTAGCTCAACTTTGATAGATCGTCGAGCTCCATTCGACGATCGCTGAGCTCAAACCTCATAATATCGTCGAGCTCTGGTCGACGATCGCTGAGCTCAACTTCTCAATATCGTCGAACTCCATTCGACGATCGGTGAGCTCAGGTCGACGATTTTGACTCTGCACTGGATCCTTATCTCTGAGCTCAGTTCAACGATCTTTGAGCTCAGATCGACGATTATGTTGCTGCTTGCAGTTTCCAGTTCGCTGAGCTCAGCTCGACGATAGCAGAGCTCAGTTCGACGATTTCAGTTATCTTTCAGAATTCAAATTCAAATCAGATAGAAGTTATTCTGCATTTAATTCAGAAGATCTGCCAGCCGTTTTCATTTACTTCTGGAGCAAGTTTCAAGGGATTTTTCAAGGAACAAATCAGTGGACTTTCCTTCAGAACAAATTATGCAATTAAGGCTGTAATCAATGCAGACCAACGGCTATCTTTGACAGAGTAATATTCTATTCAGACACAGAGAATAAAAGAGAATGTCTTTGAATAAAGATAGATAATAGACAAGAACAAAAGAAGAAGATTGACAAGAATAGGACACCTCTCAGTATACAGAGACTCTCTCAATCTTCTGTCAACAAGAATTCTGAAGAACACTCATCAAAGAGATCAAGCTTTCAAACAAATCTTCAGATCTCTTCAGCTCTCCAAGTGTTCAAGGCCAACATCATTTCAAGACTCCAGACACTCAACATTTCAGCTTGCTGAAATCATCTTTTGCTGGAGATCTATCTTTGAAGGCCTATCACCCTCAGCAAAGCTCATCTTCCTGAAGATCAAGGACTCAGGGGGAGCTTTGAAATCAATCCACTTAGCCTTCTCAGTTGATTGAGAAAGAGAAGACTGCCATAACTCTCTCACCCCCTCTCTGTAAAGGGTTTTTCAAACTCCCTTCAAAAGTTTGAATCTGGTTTTTGAGCACCTTGTCAAAAGCTCATTGGTGGCAAGACACCTGATCAAAAAATCTGTTTTGGTTTTTGAGCACCTTATCAAAAGCTCATTGGTGCCCAGGACACCTGATCAACTCATCCTGCAGTGGATTCCTACCTAGGGTGGTAGAAGAGTGGATGTACCCAAGTTGGGGAACCACTATAATTCCTTGTGTCATCTGGTTCTGCATGTTTTCTTTCTGTTTCTGGCCCAGATTTTCTTGTGCTTAGTTTCTGCATAGCTTAGTTTGTGATTAGTTTTATTTCTGCTTCCCTGCTTACACTCATTACAACAATTGTTGTAAAGCTTTGCAAAAGTTTTTCTTTGTGTTTTAAAAAGCACCATATACTCTATTCACCCCCCTCTAGAGTATATCAGATCTAGTTTCCCCTTTCAATTGGTATCAGAGCCAAGTTGGTTAAACATACCATTCCTGATTGGTTGTACAAGCTAACACCTGAACCCCAAGATCCCAAACTAGATCCTGCTTTTGTATTTTAATATTAGATTTTGTTTGCACAACTCATGGCCCAAAACAAAGATTATGCAAGCACCAGACCTCCAGTGTGCAATCTGTCAAAGTTTGCACTTTGGAAAGCAAGGATTAAACTCTACATGAATTCTATTGACGAGGACATTTTTAATTCTGTTTTGACAGTGTGTCCCAGACCCCCAGAAAGTACAAGCACAAATGCTGTTCCACCTCCATCAGGAACAGATGCTGACATCAAAAGGTGGAAGGTAGCTGATGCCAAGGCAATGAACATTCTAGCTCAGACAATGTCAGATGACATTTTTCAAAAGGTAGCTGAATGCAATTCAGCCAAGGAGATTTGGGACAGGCTTTCAGAAATTGTCTCTGGCTCAGCTGATGAGAGAAAGGACAGAAGATCTCATCTCATCTCCCAATATGAGAACTTCAAGAAGGGAGAAACTGAGTCAGTGGGAGACATGTACAACAGACTGAGTCTAATTGTCAGTGAACTGAGGACATTAGACAAAGAGATCTCACTGACAGAACTTAATGATAAGATCCTAATGTGCTTCCCCAGCACTTAGGATTCAAGAATCTGGCCAATTAAAGATGCCAGAAGTCTGAATGAGATCACAACTGAAGCTTTGTTGGGTAAGCTCAAATCTTATGAGCTACTCATCAAGAACAGAGAGGAAGAACAGAAGGCTGCTTCACCAGCCACAAGGAAAGAGAAGACTATAGCATTTAAGGCAGCTGAGGATCTGCCTGAAGAAAAAGGTACAGGCAATGATGAACTTCTCAGCCTGTTGGCCAAAAGATTCTACAAGATGGCCAGAAAGGACTTCAGAAGAAGATCATACAAGGAGCAAGACAAGCCAAGGTATGACAAGTCCATTGGCAATAACAAAGACATCATTTGCTTTGGTTGCAGGAAACCAGGGCACATAGTTCCTGACTGTCCAGAGAATAAGAACAAGGACAGAAGGGACAGAAAAGAAAGAAGAAAGGAGAAGGACTCCAAAAGGAATGGAAATAGCAAAACTTCCTCCAGCAGAAATAAGCACACAAGGAAAGGATTTGTTGCTGAATCCTGGAGTGAGACTGAAGAGGAGTCAGAAGCCTCTTCCAGCTCAAGTGATGATGAGGATGATGCAGAGGAAAAGGAGTTCTGCATGATGGCAATCAATGCCTCACAACACAACTCAGAGAAAGAGGAGTCAGAGTCAGACTCAGAGACTCAACCTGAAGAAGATCAGGTAATCAGCTCTTTTGATTTCACTTCAGAAGATTTTAAACTTGAATTTAAAGCACTATGTTTAGACCTGCTAAAGTCTGAGAAAGAGATCATCTCTCTCAGAAATCAATTATCTGAACAAAGTGGTTTAAAATCAGAAAACCTCAAACTCTCTCAGGAGTTGGAGAACTATAGGGAACAGATAGCTTCACTGAAGAGTGAGCTCTCTGAGGCCAAGAAGCTTGAAGAATCTCTCAATGGGAGAAGCATCAAGCTGATGGACATCACAAGCACAGTGAACTCAAGATTCAACAGTACACTGGGCTTGGGTGCCTCATCCAGCCAACCTATTGTTCTAACAACCCCTATCAAGTTCATCTCTGACAAGGGAAAGGGAGTTGTAGAGGTTGCCAGGAAAAATTCTGATCTGCCTCAGAAATTCAAGTCCAGCAGAAATCGTCGAACGAAGCTCGACGATCGCCGAATGAAGATAGACGATCGCCGAACGCAGCTCGACGACCTCAGGGAAAATCGTCGAACGCAGATCGACGATCTCAGCCAAAGTCGTCGAACGCTGCTCGACGATCTCATATACCTGACCTCACCCATAGTCGACCGTCGAACGGAGCTCGACGATCTGACCCAAGATCGTCGAACTCAGCTCCAAGATCGTCGAACAGAGGTCAGAGCTCTGGAAATTTTTTCAATGGCAAGTCAAAATTGAATCCTGAGGGTTCTTCATCCCAAACCTTCAACCCTTATACTGAATGGATTTTACCTCCAAGGAGATATCATCCTGAAGGATATAAGAGTCAGCCAGGGATGTCTTTCATTTCTGAATTTAAAGGTTATCAACCTAGGCCCAAGGTAAACTGGGTCAAAAACAAGTGAATTGCTTTATGTGCAGGTGAAGACCTATCCAACATCTAACCAGCAATGGTATTTGGATAGTGGGTGCTCTAAGCACATGACAGGGAACAAGGACAACCTAAATTCCTTTAGAGCCAAGCTTGGACCCAAAGTTATCTTTGGTGACTCCAACTTTGGACAAACTAAAGGATATGGAGCAGTCCAGATTGGTTCTGTAACCTTCAAGAAGGTAGCATATGTGGAAGGACTGAAGCACAACCTAATCAGCATCAGTCAGCTATGTGATGAAGGCTACCAGGTGACCTTCAGCAAAACCTTATGCAAAATCAAGTCAGAGGACAACACAACTGTGTTGACAGGTAAAAGGAAAGGTAACATCTACCTAGTAGATTTTCTTTCAACTACTATAGATATCTGTTTATTCAATTCAGTTTGTAGACCAAATGTTTTATGGCATAAGAGATTAGGACACCTAAACCTTAGAACTATTGCTAGGCTCTCCAAGGACAACCTTGTTAGAGGACTACCTTCTGGCCCCTACAAGAAGGAAGGACTCTGCAAGGCTTGTCAATTAGGCAAGCAAACTAAAAACAGTTTCAAGTCACTTAATAAGAGTGATTCACCTAGGATATTGTATCTGTTACACATGGATCTATTTGGACCCATCACAGTACAAAGCCTAGGAGGGAAATCCTACACTTTAGTGATTGTAGATGACTTCTCTAGATTCACTTGGGTGTTCTTTCTAAGGAAGAAGTCTGATAACTTTAAGTGTCTGACAGAGTTTCTCAAATGTATAAAGATTGAGTTCAATACTCACATTGCCCTGATCAGAAGTGATCATGGGACAGAGTTTGATTCTCTTCTTATGCAAGAGTTCTGTCAGAGTGAAGGGATCAGGCATACTTTCTCAGCTCCTAGAACTCCTCAACAAAATGGGGTAGCTGAAAGGAAAAATAGAACCCTTATTGAATCTGCCACTACATTGTTGTCAGATGCTCATCTACCTCTATCCTTCTGGGCAGAGGCAGTGAACACCTCCAACTATGTGCTAAACAGAAGTCTGATACATAAACTGAAGGGAAAGACTCCCTATGAATTACTCAAAGGGAAGAAACCTAAAGTTGACTATTTCAGAATTTTGGTTGCATTTGCTATATTCACAATAATGATAAGAAACATTTAGCAAAATTTCAAGCCAAAGCTGATGAAGGAGTGTTTTTGGGATACTCCATGATCAGCAAGGCCTATAGGGTATATAATAAATCTTCATTGAAGATTGAGGAATCTGTTCATGTTTCTTTTGATGAAACTAACATGTCTTTCAAGGAGAAGATTTCTTCTACCATAGAACCTTTGCAGGAACACTCTCTAGTTGAAGATATGAACAAGTTGCAGGTTGCTCAAGAGAATGAAAGCAGTGAAGATGAAGGGAATGCTCAACACTTTGAAGCCCAACTTGAAGAGCCAGTTGTTGTACCACAAGAGGAAACAACAACACAGGTTGGTGAACAATCAACACCCCTTGTTGATTTAGTAACATCAAGAGACCATCCAATTTCCCAAATAATTAGAGAAATCTCAGCTGGTGTGCAAACCAGAAATCAGGTCAACCAAAACCTGTTGCACACCTGCTTCCTTTCTCAAATTGAGCCTCAGTGCATTCAAGATGCAGAGCAAGATCCACACTGGATCATTGCTATGCAAGAAGAGTTGCATCAATTTGAGAGGAACAAAGTATGGGAACTAGTGCCAAAGCCTAAGGATCATTCCATTGTTGGAACAAAATGGGTATTCAGAAACAAACTGGATGATCAAGGAGTAATAATAAGGAACAAGGCAAGGCTAGTTGCCCAAGGATATTCTCAAGAAGAAGGAATTGACTACGACCAGACCTTTGCACTTGTTGCAAGATTAGAAGCCATCAGGATATTTTTAGCCTATGCAGCTCATAAAGGCTTCAAGGTTTATCAGATGGATGTCAAGAGTGCCTTCTTAAATGGAGACATCAAAGAGGAAGTCTATGTCAGACAACCTCCAGGTTTTATCTCTCCAACTCATCCTGATTTTGTTTTTAGATTAAATAAAGCATTATATAGTCTCAAGCAAGCTCTTAGAGCATGGTATGAGACCCTAGCATGCTTTCTTTTGGAAAATGGTTTTATAAGGGATAGAGTAGACCAAACTCTTTTTATTAGAACCCATAGGTCCAATACCCTACTAGTACAAATTTATGTAGACGATATCATTTTTGGCTCTACTGACTCAAAATTGTGCAGAAGGTTTTCTAACCTAATGCATTCTAAATTTGAGATGAGTAGCATGGGTGAGCTATCCTTCTTCCTAGGATTGCAAGTCAAGCAACATGCTGAAGGCATCTTTATTTCTCAAACCAAATATGCTAATGAATTGGTTAAGAAATTTGGTATGTCTGAGGCATCTTGCATGAAAACACCCATGCCTACCAATGATGTATTGGATGCTGATGAACATGGGAAACCAGTTGATCAAACAACATATAGAGCAATGATTGGCTCTCTATTGTATCTTACAGCTAGTAGACCAGATATAATGTTTGCTACATGTATATGTGCTAGGTTCCAAGTTAGCCCTAGAGAGTCACACCTCACATTAGTAAAGAGAATTCTTAGGTATGTTAAAAGTTGTCCAAATCTAGGTCTCTGGTATCCAAAAGATTCAGCATTTGAGTTAACTGGATTCTCTGATGCTGATTATGCTGGATGCCGAATTGACAGCAAAAGCACCAGTGGAACTTGTCAGCTTCCTTGGTGATAGACTTGTCTCTTGGTTTTGCAAGAAACAAACATCTGTGTCAACTTCAACTGCTGAAGCTGAATATATGGCTGCAGGCAGCTGTTGTTCACAAATACTGTGGATTCAAAACCAACTCCTAGACTATGGTTACAACTTAGAAAAGTCAAAAATCTTTTGTGACAATACAAGTGCTATCTCCATAGCTCAAAATCCAGTCCTCCATAGTAGGACAAAACATATAGAGATTAGGCATCATTTCTTAAGGGATAATGTTGAAAAGAATAAAATTGAACTGCATTATATCCCAACTAATTTACAAAGGGGATATATTTTCACCAAGCCTTTGGATGAAAAGAAACACACCTTCTTCCTAAATCAGTTAGGAATGTTAGATGGAGGAAGTCTTTAATAAAATCCAAGATTTTGAAAGCTAAAAACTGACCAAGACTAGGCAAAACTTCTGATTTTCCTTAGTGTCTAAATTTCTCTGATCTCTGAACTGCGCTCGACGATTTTCACAAAGATCGTCGAACGGAGATCGACGATTTCCAGAATCGTCGAACTGAGTTCAGCGCCCCTCAGACAGCATGAACTGTCTCCTTCGGTCAACGATCGTCGAAAGGCGCTCGACGATTTTATTCCCTGAACGATCGTCGAACGAAGCTCGACGCTTCCCAAGATCGTCGAACGGAGATCGACGATTTTGGAGTCTCTTCAGATTCCTTTAGAAGCCTCGATCGTCGAACTGAGTTCAATGATCTTTCCATTTCTGCGTCGAACCCTAATATAAAACTCATTTTTCGCCGTCGTTCTCTCTTGCGCTTTCAATTTCTCTGCAAGAATTTTCTTCCCTCCAAACAGTTCTACACTTGGTCGTTTTGTCTGTTGATTTTTGCAGGTACAATGGCCGTTTCAGTTGCTGTGCTAGCCGCCATGAAATTTGATGCAGGATTTGACATCGATTTGGACTCCTTCAATACCACTGATCAAATCTTCCAGGACATCCTGAGTCTATTCAAGGATCAACATTTGTCTGCCCTCATGACCACAAGAATCAAACTTGCCTCAGATGAAATCAAAGAGTGGGTATATACTGCACACAACCTTGACAACAACACCATTGTTGGTTCTATTGCTGGCACCCAGGTACCTCTGACCCCAACAGTCTTAACAGAGGTTTTTGGTTTAAGGAATGGTGAAGACTCTGCTGAACTTTCTGGAGAAGAATTCTCTGATATACTTGCCAGGATGGGTCATCCTGAGGGGAACCCTAGCAAGTTGTTTAAGAGGAACCTGTCAGTTGAATACAGGTTTCTGGCAGATGTTGTAGGCAAGGTTCTGTTGGCCAAACATTCTGCACATGACACCATCTCCAGATATCAGCTCTGCCTCATGGGAGCTCTGGTAGATAGAAAAGGCTTGAACTGGGGAGAAATCTTTTTTGATCTGATAAAGAAAAAGATAAACAAAACCTTTGTGAATTATGGAAGAATTCTGGGAATCTTCCTTCAGGCTAAGTGCCCTACTCTGCTAGTCTCCTCTGGAGTGCACATCAATGCCTCCAAGAGACTCACCTGTGCCCTATTTGGGAAATGGGACAGGCAAATCATCAAGCCCAGCAGGCCCTCTCCATCTGCCCCTTCAGGCACCAGGACTCTAAGAGTCACTCCCCCCCAGGTCTCTGCCCCTACAGAAGACCTGCCTGCTGCTAGTGCTGCTTCTCCTCCTCCTCCAAGTCCAACCCTACCCATTCCATCTACCATTCCAGCCTCATCCACAATTACAATCTCCAGCCCATCTCCAACCTCAATTCCATCCCCAGCAACCACTTCATCACCTCCAGTTGACCACTTCCACCCATTATTCTCATATCCACCTCCAGATGTCACCTCATCCCCATCCATCCCATCCTTCACACTTTTGGATGAATCCTACATGGATGATTCCCCCTCTTCTCCTCCAGACTTCCCCTCCACCTCAACATCTTTCCAAGATCTCCTCCACCACATCCTTGACCAACCATCCTTCACTCCATCAATATCTATACCCTTGTCCTCCATCTCCACAATTCCCTCACCTCAGCCCTCTATCCCTTTACCATCCAGCTCTCCCCCTCCAGCATCCTTAGCCATCCCAATTCCCTCTACCTCTGCTCCTGCCATTGAGCATGTAGATCTGCCAGCCCTAGCTGACAAGTTGTATGAGCTACTGGCCCCCATGCTCTCTCTTCTCATGGAGGCCTCTTTAGCTCCTCTACAATAGTCAGTGGCAGCTCTCTCTGCCAGGCTTTCCTCCTTCCTTCCTCCTTAAGCAGCACCCCCAGCAGTGTGCCTTGATACAGCTGTATCTGTATCCAGGCAGGGGGAGATGCCCTATGAAGCCAGCCTTCATGCTGCTGTTGCTGCTACTTCTGCTCCTGCTGTTGATTCTGTTGCTGCTGCTTTTGTATCTTCTGCTCCAGTTGCTGTGCCTACTCCAGTCTTAGCAATAGACCTAAGGTCTTTGCTATCTGCATTTGATACTGCATACTACAGCTGCCTTCCAGAAGCCTCTACTGTCCAGCCCTCTGAAGATCTGTCCAAGGCTCTGGTGCCCTTCTCATGCTGTGACCCCAGTATCATTTCTGCTTTTATTCATTCAGTGACTGCTGCTTCTGATGATGTTGCTGCTGCTGCTGCTGCTGAAGACAAGGCTGTATCTACTTCTGAAATTGCTGTTGCTACTGAGGAAGAAAATGTTCCAATTGCTGCTGATGAGCCCATTCCCCAGGATTCTCTGATGACAGAGGCTGTTGTTTTTGAGCCTGCTGTAGATGTTGTTGTTGTATCTGAACCTGCTGCTGCCAAAATTCCTGAAATAATCACTGTTGCTTCTACTGCTGCTCCAGTACCTGTTGTTATATCTGCTTCTGCTTCTGCCCCATCAGCTGCTGTTCAACTGAAAGAAAATTTGATGAAAAGGATTGATGCCTTATATGATGCACAGAGTTCTGAATCTGGGGATTATAACACTGCTTCTGATGATTCCTCTGCCACCATTGCAAAGAAAAGGAAGGCAAGAAGTAAGGCATTGAAAAGGGTTCCACCTGCCAAAGTTAGAGATGACAATGATGTCCCTTATTATATTCTGCACAACTGCCCAATTTCTGAGCATTGGATGCAGTTCTCTAAGAACCAGCTAAAGGCTATGAAGAAGAAGAGGAAGTATGAGAAAGGTTCCACTCAGTTCAAGCACCCTCATCCTCCTCCACCACCTCCACCTGATGCAGGTGCAGGTGGCAGCTCTGCAAGTTCAGGCCCTGCTAGAATCCAGGCTCCCTACCAACCTCATGTTAGAACATATCAAAGGGAAAGCCAGTCTAGGGGCTCTTACTCTAGAAGGGAGGATATAGGGGAAACCAAAGGGAGACTCAGGTTTACTCCAAAGGGCATTCCAGGCAGCATCCTTACTCTAGGGGAGGACATGTTCCTTCTGATACATCTTCTGGTCCTTTCCCCTATAAGCTCAAAGATACTGTGACTGCCAGGACTCCTCAAGATACTTCTTCCAACAGGTATGAGCCACATGTTCCATTTGAGGACCCTGAGAAGAATCCTGTGGCTTGGACTGCTAGAATGAAAGAGCTGGCTGCATTAGATCAAATAAAGAAAGCCAAAGAGAAAGGCCTAGACACTTCCAACATCTCCACAATATCAGAACAAAGACAGAAAGAACTGGAAAGATATGCTTCCAGCAAATTTTTTGATGCAGACAGGTACATGGAGTTGCATCCTGCTGCAGTGGTTCCAAGGACTTCTAAGCAAACATATCTGGGAGCAGCTGATGATACAAGATCCAACAAAGAAGCATTAAATCCTAACAGAGAAATCAAGATGGTAAAAGGCAAAGAGAAAAAGTAACTCTGTAAGGTGACAATTCTTGGTTTCTCTGACTGATTTCTGGACATTATATATATATATCTCTGTGATGGTTCTGTGATGTCTAGCTGCTGTTGTCTTTATGTTTTGTGACTGTATGATGTTGTTTGTTTTTCCTATGTCTGTAAATAGTTTTCCTAACCCAAATAGGGGGAGATTGTTGGAACACCCTATTACTAATTTGGGTCAGGATCACTATGTCTCTAGGAATCTGTGTTTTGACCTTCTGTATAGCTTAATAGGTCAATTAGAATTGAGTCTAAGGGTTAGAAGGCTAGGATTGGAAGCTGCCCTGAAGACCCAAGTTTTTCTGGAGACTAAGTCCAAATCGTCGAGCTCAGCACGACGTTTCGTCGAACTCCGGTCGATGATCGTCTAGCTCAACTTTGATAGATCGTCGAGCTCCATTCGACGATCGCTGAGCTCAAACCTCATAATATCGTCGAGCTCTGGTCGACGATCGCTGAGCTCAACTTCTCAATATCGTCGAACTCCATTCGACGATCGGTGAGCTCAGGTCGACGATTTTGACTCTGCACTGGATCCTTATCTCTGAGCTCAGTTCAACGATCTTTGAGCTCAGATCGACGATTATGTTGCTGCTTGCAGTTTCCAGTTCGCTGAGCTCAGCTCGACGATAGCAGAGCTCAGTTCAACGATTTCAGTTATCTTTCAGAATTCAAATTCAAATCAGATAGAAGTTATTCTGCATTTAATTCAGAAGATCTGCCAGCCGTTTTCATTTACTTCTGGAGCAAGTTTCAAGGGATTTTTCAAGGAACAAATCAGTGGACTTTCCTTCAGAACAAATTATGCAATTAAGGCTGTAATCAATGCAGACCAACGGCTATCTTTGACAGAGTAATATTCTATTCAGACACAGAGAATAAAAGAGAATGTCTTTGAATAAAGATAGATAATAGACAAGAACAAAAGAAGAAGATTGACAAGAATAGGACACCTCTCAGTATACAGAGACTCTCTCAATCTTCTGTCAACAAGAATTTTGAAGAACACTCATCAAAGAGATCAAGCTTTCAAACAAATCTTCAGATCTCTTCAGCTCTCCAAGTGTTCAAGGCCAACATCTTTTCAAGACTCCAGACACTCAACATTTCAGCTTGCTGAAATCATCTTTTGCTGGAGATCTATCTTTGAAGGCCTATCACCCTCAGCAAAGCTCATCTTCCTGAAGATCAAGGACTCAGGGGGAGCTTTGAAATCAATCCACTTAGCCTTCTCAGTTGATTGAGAAAGAGAAGACTGCCATAACTCTCTCACCCCCTCTCTGTAAAGGGTTTTTCAAACTCCCTTCAAAAGTTTGAATCTGGTTTTTGAGCACCTTGTCAAAAGCTCATTGGTGGCAAGACACCTGATCAAAAAATCTGTTTTGGTTTTTGAGCACCTTATCAAAAGCTCATTGGTGCCCAGGACACCTGATCAACTCATCCTGCAGTGGATTCCTACCTAGGGTGGTAGAAGAGTGGATGTACCCAAGTTGGGGAACCACTATAATTCCTTGTGTCATCTGGTTCTGCATGTTTTCTTTCTGTTTCTGGCCTAGATTTTCTTGTGCTTAGTTTCTGCATAGCTTAGTTTGTGATTAGTTTTATTTCTGCTTCCCTGCTTACACTCATTACAACAATTGTTGTAAAGCTTTGCAAAAGTTTTTCTTTGTGTTTTAAAAAGCATCATATACTCTATTCACCCCCCTCTAGAGTATATCAGATCTAGTTTCCCCTTTCATGCCCAACACTTGCATTTAGTTTTGTCTGCTTTGAGGGAGCATAAGTTGTATTCCAAGCTAAGTAAGTATGAGTTTTGGCTTCCTCAGGTTTCCTTTCCGGGTCATGTGATTAATAGGGATGGAATTTTTGTAGACCAAGAGAAGATAGCTGCTGTAATGGATTGGAACAGACCTACCACACCTAAAGAGATAAGAAGTTTCCTAGGGTTGGCAGGATATTATAGAAGGTTTGTGGAGGGTTTCTCTATGTTGTCTGCGCCACTAACTAAGCTTATGCAGAAGAATGCAGCTTTTGTGTGGAGCGACAAGTGCAAAGAGGCTTTTCAGGAATTAAAAAGGAGATTGCTCACTACATCGGTGTTGACCTTGCCTACCGAAGGGATAGAGTGTGTTGTGTACGTGGATGCATCGCACGGGAAACTTGGTTGCGTGTTGATGCAAGAAGGCAAAGTGATTGTGTATGGGTCACGATAGTTAAAGATACATAAGAGGAATTATCCTACGTATGATTTGGAATTCGCAGTTGTGATTTACGCATTGAAGTTATGGAGATATCTATTATATGGCACTCTATGTAAGATTTATAGGGATCATAAGGGCTTGAAATACGTCTTTACTCAGAAGGAGATGAATTTGCGCCAGTGGAGATGGTTAGAGTATGTTGTAGATTATGTTGTCGAGATCCAATATCATCCGGGCAAAGCTAATGTGGTAGTCGACGTCCTGAGTAGGAAGACGACAAAAAAATTTAACCTTTATATGGATTCGCTGGTAGAGGAATTTCTCTTGATGGATATTTTTGTTGGAGGTTATGACTCGTCTTGCAGTTTGGTTGTAACAGAGCATTCATGGATTTCACTTACAAGGCTACACCAAAGGGAGGATCCTGATTTATTGCACCTTTATAATAGAACGAAGAAAGGGGAGTTACCAGACTTTTTCATCGATGATGCGGGTACCTTGAAGTACCGTGGCAGATTTTGTATCCCCACAGTTGAGTACATTCGGCTTATGTTGTGCAACAAGGCGTACGGTTCCAGTGTTGTCTATCACCCTATTTCTAATAAAATGTATAGGGATCTGAAGCAGATCATTTAGTGGTATGGTATGAAGGGTGATATAGCTAAGTTTGTATCTGAATGTTTTGCATACAAGCGAGTTAAGGCTGATCATGGAAGGCCTAGTGGTAAGTTGATGTCGTTAGAGATTCCAAGTTGGAAGTGGGAGAGTATTTCTATGGATTTTATTACGATATTGCTGAGATCTCCCCAAGGACATGATTCTGTATGGGTTATAGTAGATAGACTGACAAAGTGTGCTCACTTCGTGCCGCTCAAGATAGATTACTCCATCAAGAAAATAGCATAGTTATACTTGGATGAGGTTATCAGGCTACATGGAGTACCTGTTAGCACTGTGTTGGACCGAGACTCCAGGTTTACGTCTCATTTTTGTAAAGGTTTATAGGAAGAGCTGGGTACCAACTTGAGGTATTCCATCGCCTATCATCCGTAGACTAATGGTCAAATAGAGGGAGTAAATCAGATTATGGAGGATATGATCAGATGTTACATTTTGTACCACGGAGGAGCGTGGGACTAGCATTTGAGATTGATGAAATTTGCATACAATAATAATTTTCATGAGAGCTTGCAGATGGCCCTACTTGAGGCTTTGTATGGGAGGCGTTGCAGAACTCCTTTATTTTGAGTTGAGGTTGGTGAAAGACCATTGTTGGGTCCGGAGGCCTTGGAAGAAATGGATACTTCTGTTAAGCATATTCGAGAGAAGCTTCGAATAGCCCAGGAGCATTATGAAAAGAATGTTAATCGACGAAGGGCAGAATTGGAATTTGTTGTTAGGACATGGTTTTTCTTGAGGTTTCCCCGATGTCTGGTTTTAAGAGGTTTGGTAAGAACCATAAGTTGGATCCTAGGTATGTGGGACCCTTCAAGATTGTGGAGCGTATTGGAATGTTTGCTTATAGATTAGATTTGTCAGCAAGTTTTCCTAGTGTGCACGATGTTTTTCACGTAAGCCAGTTGTGGTAGAGCGTGCTTAGAGACCGGCATATTCTTGATGTTGTACCCCAGTTGAAACCTAACCTTTCCTATGTGGAAGTGCATGTTCGTGTTTTGGATACTCAAGATCGGGTATTACGAAGGAAGATGATACCCATGGTTAAATTTTTATGGAGGAACCAATACATGGAGAGCGCAACTTGGGAGTTGGAGTCAGCTATGAGGGAGGCTCATCCTCATATGTTATCCTGATGATTTTGGTAAGTGTTTTCTTTGATAGCCTTTGGTTACTTTTCTTCTGTTTTGGATTTGATCCTTTTTATATTAAGTTTCGGGACGAAACTTCTTTAGAGGGGGGTGGCTGTACCGCCCCTGATTTTTCGGTGTTTATTTTAATTCACATAGCGACGTATATTTGATGTCAAGGTGTTACGTTGATGCGTAGTTAATGGGTGTCATTTGTTGGAGCATGGGTTTGCTCAGTGGGATTTCTTGTGGTTGGTTTTTGATTGGTTGTGCACCTTCCCTCGCAAGCCCGGTCTATTTTGGTGACTCAGTGGAGCTTTTTATAGGGAAGTGGTGGCGTTTTATCTTCGGTTGATGTTTTACCCGGTTTTTGTTTGTCAAAATTTGATTTCGACTTCGTTGTTGGATTTGTAGCGTCGATATTTAGCTACGATGCGATTTTCATAAGATTCCGAGTTAGTTTGAGTTCGGGTCATTTTGGGGTTATTTATTATTTGTGGTAATATAATATTAAAGTTATATATATATATATATATATATATATATATATATATATATATATATATATATATATATAATATATATATATATATATATATATATAACTGGTTATAAGGGTTGCGTCAAAACCCTATTCATCCTCTTCCCTACCCGGTCGTCATCTGTTTCATGAAAGAGGAGGAGTTCGACATCCCGTGTGCTTTTGACTGACGATTTCTAGCGATTCAGCGGTCGGTTTTGTCAATAGATTAGAGATTTGGAAAACTCTCTCCGAGATCAACGTGTTCATAGTAAGCTTTCCTCGTTTCTCTGATTTTTGTGTGTTAGGGTTTATGGTTTTGACCTCCTTTTAACCCCAAAAGTTTTAGGAAACGTTGTATAGGTCTTCTTGCGGCTGATCCTTGCCGTAGCGCGTTGGAAGAGGCAGATTTTTTGAGATTTGAGGCAAGTGGTGATTTCCCCCTTATTTGTTGTTTTCCTTTCATGTCTTTCCTTTCTCTCTCCTTTGTGTGTAGGAGTTGTGTAGGAGTTAGCCTTGAGAAAATCCCTAGGATAGATTAGACCTTTCAGCTAGAATCCGTCGGGTATGATAGGCATGCTAAGTGAAAATCGTCGAATATAGGCATAGAAAACTATAAGAAATTTATCGAGTATGAATTAGGTGCAGGAATTCGTTAAGGTAAATTCGTCGAATATCATTCGTCGAGTAAGGCTATAGTTCACCGAGTATCTGTGGGCATGGCATTGAGTGAAGGCAAAAGTGTTAAGTGTATTTGACGATTCGTCGAGTATGGCTTAGGTCAGAAAGCGTTGAGTGTAATCGACAATTCGTTGAGTACGGCTTAGGTTGGGAAGCGTTGAGTGACTGGGCCATCAAGTCAAATTCATCGAGTTTACACGCCGAATTGAGTACGATTCGTAGAGTATCAATAGTCTTCGTAGAGTATCAGTGGAGTTTGTCGGGTATACTCGCCGAATATGGTCAATACTTAGCTTATTTCCGTCGAATTTTGTCCAGTTCGTCGGGTATGTTCCTTAGAGTAATTTTAGGTCTTATGAAGGAATTTCTTTGGGTTTAGGCTTGGGTTTTGCATGGGGTGTTTGGGTATGATGTTTTATTCAGCTAGGAAGGTTGGCAGTGGATAAAGGACCACCAACTGGACGCTAGTTTGTGAATCATTGCACTTTGTTGTTTGTTTGGTCTCTGTTTTGTGGACTATTGGGTTGTGTTGGGCCAGGTGGTCACCACCGCAGTGCCTTTTTGTAGAAGTTTGGGTCTGGTATTTTAGTTTTGGACTTTTGGTCACCGACTCCGGCACGGTTGTTTTCACCAGTGTTAATGATTCACTTTTTCGAGTTATTTTGTGCTCATTTGCTTCTTATAGATCAGTATATATGTTATTTCATGCTTATCCTTGTAGATTTTGTCGAAACGTGGCTTCGTTCCGCACTTAGTGCAAATTTATTTTAACTCTATTATTGCAAATTTTTCACTTTACATGTTTCTATTTGACTAATCAGCTGTGGTTTCAATTTTCTTATAGTCGGGTTTGGTAAACCCTTTCATGCCTTTTTTCTACTTATTACCTACTTATTTGCATTGCCACTTGCAAATTTCTTGTTGAGGTGTTCTTTCTTTTAATGCCTCAGATTCAGGGTTGTAGCCGGTGGAGCGATTGTGTTGGGTGGTAGCTTGTCGACTACAGTTATTGCAGTGGTTTTCCTCACAGTCGTGAGGTAGTTTGTTGTTTTCGGTTTTAGTTCAGACATGCATACTTTCAGTGGGTTCGTATCAGGTTGTTGACGCCTACTGGTAGTTTTCTATTGGAATGTTGAATACTTTGCTAGCTACTAGTTTACCTTTTTTGTTGGTTGTACTTGCTCTCTGGGAAGGTTTTATGTTATGTTGCATGTTAGATATTTTAAAATATAAAAAAATTATTATTACTATTACCTCATACACATCATGTTTGAAATCTAAATCATTATATTTAACGATCGTGAACGCTACTTTCATAATTATTAGAAATTTAGAGTCTTGTATACCATGAGTTGTCCTCTGGGGATGTTTATACTCTTGTAGGACGTCTAATATTGTAAATAAAGTATTTTTCATAGCATATAATTATCTTTGTCTCGTGAACTAGATGAGCCACTGAGACGAGGGATATGACTAACTGCTTAAATTTTAACTGGATTTTCCTCTTAAAAACTTACAGACATATCATAAAAGTGTTAAGTTAGAGTTTTGCCTGAGCATCTGCAGTTACCCCCTGCTGACGTGGCATCATGACGTGTGTTTTCTCTTACTCTGATATATCATTAAATATGGAGAAAATGCGGGTTATGACATGTATCTAGGGAGAGAGGCTTTAGCCGGCCGGTCCTTGGGAGAAGGGCTGGTAAATTCAAAAAGGAGATTTTATCTTTTCATCACAGCCTCGATTTCAAGCTTTATTGAAATCTTTTGTTTGTAATTTTTATCACTTAAAAAATAAATTTCAAAGTGATTTGTTATAAATATTTTGTTGTGATTAAGCTTTCTTGATTTTAAAAAAATTTGGCTAAGTATTTTGTTAATTCATAAAATTATTATTTACCCTTATTCACCACCCCCCCCCCCTCTAAGGGCGCCTCAAGATCCAACATAGTTCTATTGTACTCCTATCGACTATACAAGTCTAATGCAACTGATATAATTCAATTCAGAGTACATATGCCCATTATTCAAAATCTAGGTCACCTCCTATTTTTAAGTCCTATTGTAGGTGATTGAGCTACTTTTATTTGGCCAGCTATGGTCCTAGTGTCCTAATCAAAGTTGGGATGTTACAAATCAATAAAAATACGAAGATTTTCATCCCCAAAAATTGTCGAAAGTAGGAGTTTGAAAAGGAGGCATACCTGGGGAAATAGTTCTGAGTGTTTTTTCTTTGATAAGAATCTATGGTTCCCAACTATATTTATCATGCTCGCAGTTTGACTGTAATATTTTAACTATGGTTATTGTTTTATTCCTCAAGTTTTGTATTTTTGAGTGCATAATTCATACGGGTTGTAACTGTCGAGATCTGTTAGACTGCACAGGTATTGGAGGTGTAGGAAGATATTGTTTGGGTTGTCGAAGAACACATCACAATGAAGAGACATGGACGATGTCATGAATGTTCCCTAATTCTGATGGTGGAGCTAGTTGATATGCAACCAGGCCAACTCAATCTATGATGGGATAAGGGCCCAAATAGTGGGGCTTAGCTTCTTCTATTTCCTTATTTAGGAGATCCCATGCATATTGATTTTTAAGAACACCAGATCTCCTATGATGAATTTAACAAGTCAATGACGGGCATCATAGTACTTGGCTGGCCTGCTCTGCCCTTGCAGCATCCTCTCTTGTATCAACTTTATCGATGTTGAAGTATCATCAATATACGTAACACCTAATGCCTCGATGTTGGGAATATTGCCCTCAATGTTCCCTGGATTTGATTTGAAGAGGCATCACGATCAACACTAAGAGCATAGTTGTATTTGATGTTGGTTAAGCTCATCATGTGCAGGATGTTTATTGGAACAAAGTTAGACATGTTGTCTAAGTGATTGTGACAGGTGGTCACAAGATAGAGAGGTGGAGAGACAGAAATCTGTCTAAGTCCACAGACGTTGAGTGAAGCCAGTTCACTCAACGCAAGACGCCAAGAAAGGATACTGGAAATGCTGAAAATCATCTAAGTCTACAGGAATTGAGTGAAGCTAGTCCACTCAATGCCATACAATAAAAAGCATCAAGTAAAGATGTGAACAGTCAAAGCCCAATAGTCTACAAAGCAATTTTGTGGCTAAGTCCATAAGCTTCGGCATTGTCAAGCAGAAAATTTGACCAAGTCCAGAAGCGTCGAGTGAAGACAGCTCACTCAACTTCTAGAGAAGAATGCATCGAGAATGAAGGCTCACTCGATGTCTAAACTGTTAACACTACAAAAGTCTAGATGGCGTTGAGTGATGAAGGCTCACTCAATGCCTAGTGACAAAATCTATCTGAGTATTTTGTCATTGGGTCAAGCTTACTCACTCAACGCCTATTTATAGAAAATTTATCTAAGTGTTTTGGCATGAGTGATGAAGGCTCACTCAACGCCTAGGGACAGAAAACTATCTAAGTACTTTGGCGTTGAGTGATGAAGCCTCACTCAACACCTACTGGTACAGAAAGATTAGCAAAGGACAAAAGCGATGAGTGAAGCTTGTTTACTCAATGCCTGAGATGCAGAAAGATTTGCTAAAGACAAAAGCATTGAGTGAAGCTTGTTCACTCAACGCTCTCAATGCCTGAGTAAGACAGAAATCTGTCTAAGTGTTTTGACATTGAGTGAAGCTTGTTCACTCAACGTCTATGCAAAAGTGTTTGAATTTGACTAAGTCTACAGATGCTGACATCAGCAAAAGTCAACACAAGTCAACAAAATTCAAAATGTGGAGGGATGGCTACGGTACACGACAAACGGCACCGCATACCTACTGTACGACTTTTGGCTATTAAAGAAAAGTTGCAGCTGTCAGTTTCAGTGGGGCCTACGGGTCAAAATAGTCGTTGATCGGCGAAATAGAAAAGGTGGAGAATAGATCGAAGAAAGAAGTTTTTTTTGGAAAACAGCTGGACTTTGTCTTCTTTCTTGGCCATTATTGCAGAGCTTTGAAGAACAAGTTCTGGACAACTAGCCGGAAAGTTCTAAAGTTAGATGTTGACATCCTCACCATCAATACCAAGTTCAGGGACAATTCTATGAGAAAGAAGTAGCAGAAAGGGCTAACCCTAACTGCAATTGCTTCATAGTTCCAGTAGGTAATTTTCTAAAGAACATTTTTCTGGAAGCTAAGAAGTTGTAACACCCCAGTTTTCAGAACTTGAGTCTCCGGAAGCTATCGCCCGGCGGTAGCTGTTATCGTCCGGCAGTAGCTTAGCGTTGAGTGGTCAGGCACTGAGAGTGTTAAGTGGCCAGACGTTGGGAGCATTGAGTGCTAGTGCGCGATGTTAGCTAGGTACCGCTCGGCGATAGCCCTGTTTTGTCGAGTGCTGGAGGAATACCGCCCGGCGATAGCCCTGTTTCGTCGACCATCGAACAAAGGGCCCCGTTCGTCGAATGCTAAGTTACCACGCGGTGTTAGTTTTACCGCTGGTGCTAGCGCGATATTATTTTTTCTGACATCCGTCATTTGGCTTTTTAGCCGTCCGACTTCATTTAAGTTTTTATTCTAAGGCCCGAGACTCTCCCTCCATAGTGCTTTTATAGGGCTGAACGGTTGTTTCCCCTATTTTTTCTCATTTGAGAAGTGGGAGTTAGGGTTTTTGAGAAGGGGAGTGGAGGAGGAAGAAGAGAGCTTTCTTCCGCCACTGACGGAGTTTCAGACCTTCGATCGTCGTTCCGAGGCTAGATCCGTGGAAAGGACGTTGAGGTGCTCGTTTTCATCCATGCAAGATAAGGGTTTCATGACTAGAAAGAGGAGTCGTAAGGTAACGACACTTCTTTCAGTTTTAGGATGTGTGCATGGCATCTACTCTTTTCTTGCTTTCTTTCAAGCATTTTGAGCACCGGATCTCTCAAGTGAGAGGATTCGGGTTGCCATGGTTCAAGAGGATCCATCGGGTCGATTGAGTCCATCCCCGACATGATATTACATTATAAATCCGCTTCGTTAGTGGATTAGGCATTGTGGGTGAAGCCATAGTCGTGACCGTTAGTCCGACTCGGTGATGTTGCATAGAGAGTCTTAAGGATTTTTTTAGAAATCCGTTAGCGGGTCGTTAGTCATGATGTTTTTCCCCCTCTTTTGTGTGAGTACGTGTGGCCAGAACCTGCCCGGGTAGAAATTAGAGTACACACGGGGGTACGGGGATGGTATGGTACGAATGGTGGATTAGGATGGGAAACGCTTGGGATTGTGATGTGATAAGGCGTGGTTTGTCTCTGTGGTTGGCTGGCTAGCCAATGACGTTGCAAATTCATGTGTGGAGGGTGTCCCGGCAAGACAAGTCCCCTTCTATGGAACTGAACAGAACGCCAAGCTTTAGACAAGCCCGAACAATCCCATCTAGGTCCCGCTGGGTATCCTTCGGTGGACATGGTATCGATATTAGAGTTGGGTCTAGGTCATCACGAACAAGTGGGGTCTAGCAAGGGTTCTTAGCATCAGTTTGTTTGTGTGGCAGAATCCTGACGCGAAAAGTCAAAGCTTGCAGGCAAGCTCGGGGTTTGAGACCCATGTGCGGGTGGGACCTAGGCAAGTGTTCCATGTGGCAGCTTGTATGTCGTTTGGGGAAATTGGAAGTACCCTTGTGATTGCGGCTTGAACGCCGATGGGGAAATTGGAAAAACCCTTACGATTGTTGCTTGAACGCTGATGGGGAAATTGGATGTACCCGGTTGAAAATATGTTAGAAGCATACACTTTATGGTGCCTTGGGTGAAGCCCAGGTTTGCATACATGCTGCATTGTAGGCCCCCTTTTATTATATGCTCAACAAAGAAACGTGTTTATTGCATGAGACATCTAAACCTGTTTTATAGCTTTACATGTTATTATATTTTGAATACGAATTGCTGACCTGCAGGGTGATGGTGTACCCCGGGGTCCGTTAGGGACGGTCGGGAGGAGATGTGTTGGTTACATAGTTGAGGTCAGCCTTTGCTAACCCACGTTACAACCTATTTTTACAGGGCAAGGATTGCAAGCGGGAGCAAGCTCGCCGGCCAAATAGGCCTAAGCCTCATTAAGTGACTTCTATGCTTGTAGATTATGCCTTTTTGAATGTTTTGCTCCATGATCTATATTTCTGGCTTGCATGTCGAGGTAGACTAGGAGTGTTTATGCACGTTGATGATTGATATTGTTGTCATTCAATTTTTGGACTTATTATGTGTAAGGCCTTAAGGCTATTTGATACTCTTGGATTAGTGGATAACTTCTTGTTTAGTTGTACGTTTCCGCTATTGTAATCTATACTTTGAGTTTGAGTAGTTTATATCATCTTATAATGCTTAAACTGTGGTGTCTGTATGTTGTGAGCCCCTGGTCGGACTCATATTATACGGTCATTATAGGGAAGGTGTTACAGAAGTAGAAGTCAAAACTAGGTTTGCTCAGGACAGAAGGAAGAAGAACCTGCTCTCAAGTGGTCTGTGATACACAGACAGTTAGTTGGTTAAAGCAACAAGATACATCTTGTCTTCAACAGCAAGATCAGAAAGTTTTAAAGATAGTTGGTGTCATTCTCACCTGCACCAGCAAGTTCAGTGGAAATCACTGAAGAAGAAGAGGCAGCCATGTCTAACCCTAGCTGCAGCAGATCACTTGATCCAAGATAGTTATTGTTATCTTCACAGTTAATAGCAGTTCAGAGTGAATATCTGAGAATGAAGGTGCAGCAAGGGCTAACCCTAGCTGCAGCCACTTCACAGTTCTAGTTGAACATTTCCGAATAACATTTTCTAGAAGCTATGAAGAAGAAGAAGATTGGACTGAATCTACTCATTCCAGGAAGGGAAGAAGAAGCAGAGCTAGTTCAAAGCTACTGCTCTGCAAGGTACTTCTCAGCACAAGCAAAGTCAACCTGAAGATCAGTTTCTTGTTGCTTTGAAGAAGGTAGGGCTGAGTTCATCTCAGCTTAGGAAGGCAGGCTCAGAGAAATTTTCTCTGGAGTCAAATCTACACCAACCCACTTTCATCCAGTAGGATCATTTTGGATTTGAGTTGTAGTCCAGAATATATAAAGGCCGAGTGTATGATCTGGTTTTAGATCTGAGTGTAAGGCCTATGTGCCTAAGGTAGGGCTTTAGCCTGAGAGTAGGATCCATTGGATGTGAGGTAGGGCTTTTGAGCCTGAGGTAGGAGATTCATTCTCTCTGAGTGTACGACCATTGGGTCTAAGGTAGGATCCAGCTTTGGATCTGAGGTAGGGCCTTTGTGCCTGAGCTGTAGGAGAGTCATTCTCTCTGAGGTAGGATTGTCCTCCTAGCTGGAGTTGTAGGTCCTTTGGGCCAGAGGTAAGTGATCTTTGGATCACTGAGTGGTAGTGCTTTGTGCCTAAGGTAAGAATTGGAGGAGACTGAGAGATCCTGCGGGATCTATGTTTTAATCTCTTAGGAGCCAAGATTTGGAGAAGTGCCTTGTCTAACAAGCTGTTAGAAAGGTGGGAGGGAGGTGGACATACACATAATCTGGGGAATCACTATAACCATTGTGTGTTGTGTTCTTGAAAGTAATCTAACTCAACGCACCTAAAACATAAAGAAAATTAAAGATATTCATAAGAGACTAAGAAACCTATTCACCCCCCCCCCCCTATAGGTGATTTAGTTATCCTTGAAATTAAAGACTTTCAAGTGGTATCAGAGGGAGGTTGCTCAAAAAGAACATAACTATCTGAGTAGATCCACAAGGATAGCTAAAAGGTTTGTACTTATTAGTTCAGGAATGAACCATAAGGAGTGGAGCTCAATGAAGCTTCAAGTCTACATAAAGGAAAAGACCTACATTGGGCTATTGGCATCTATTATGGAAGATAGAGATTATCCTATTGTCAGGATAGGAATCAATTCCTCACTGTCCTCTGTGTTCAATGACAGTGACAAATATGATGTGTATACAGATGAAAGAATAGAGACTAGGACCCCTCTGTCACATCCAGACAGTGACTTAGAGTAGGATGATGAGGATGAAGATGCCAACTACTGTTATTGGCTGATGGCTATGTTAATTGAAGAATCCTGCTAGGATTAGCCTGGTCCAGATCAGGTACATTCCCTATCTAGCTCATCCTCAGAATCTGGTTATGAGACCAGTCCAAACTCTGATGCTTCCACATCAAGTGCTGATAATGGATCAGAATCAGAGGATGATGTCAATCAATTGATTGACCAATATGGTGCACTTCTGGAGGCTTTCAAGAGAAGTAAGATGTTTGCCAAGAAGCAAGCTGAGGAGATTACTTCCCTTCAGCTAGCTGCTTCCCAGCAGGATGAGACAACATCCTTACTGGATCAGAAGGCTAGGGAATTAAGCTAACTCAGGAGAATTACTCTCATCCAGATTGGCACCATCAAGTACAAGAATAGTCTCATTAGAGATCTTAAAGAGAAGCTCCAGAGGGAGAAGAGAATTGTGGCTAGTTACTCTAATCCCAATACTGTGTTGCCCTTGATAGACTCCTCCTCTCAGAAGGGTAATAAGGGGTTGGGATTCAAGGGAAATACTAGAGTTTCCCCTTCCAAAGGGAAAGGGAAAGCTTCAGTCCAGCCTCTGGCTTCTAAGCCTCCCATCCCTTCTAAGAAGGTGATGCTACCATCAAACAAGTATTACCAAGAGAGTATCTATGGTCATTAGATAAATGGAAGATCCACAAGCATGAACAAAAATATTCACTGCCTCGGTGGAAGATATAGTAGGGGAATGAGTGCCTTTAATGCTCCCCATGAGGGAATCCAAATGGCCCATCATGGATCATTTGTCTTTGGTACCCCAGCCCCCACTCTCAAGAACATGTCAGTGTCCTTCACTCAAGACCTTCCAGCAAGGACTTAGACAAAGGGTAAGTCTATCAGTCGGCCAAGTCTGGCTATCTCTGATGCTATATATAGCATGTCCTCTACAAAGAAGACTATTGTAAATGGCATTCAGAGCAAGCCAAGGAGAACATGGTGCAAGAAAGATAGGAAAGATAGGAAAAGCAAGGATGAAACTTGTCTATTCCAAAATATAAAGTTGATGTCATTGAAGCAGCAAGAAACAAACCAGTCTTGCAATCACAACTCCAGAATTACATCAAATATCTGTTGGGAGCTACTGTTATCATCTGTTGTGGATCCAACATCAGCTCCATGGTATCAGGACCATAACCTCCAGATAAGTAGAACTCCTTTATATTGAGATTCTACTAGTGTAATCTAAATTGCTAGGAATCTTATCTCTCGTAGCAGGACTATGCATATTAAGATTAAGTATCAGTTAGTTAGGGAGCATGCGGAAAAGGAAGAACTTAGTCTTGAGTTTGTCCCCGCAGACATGTTAGTGGCTGATATTAAGCCACTAGATGATGTCAAGTTCAACAACATCAAGTTGGGTATTTTGAACTTGGCATAGCTTCAATTGTTCCATGTAAATTTTTTGTTGCATAACTCACCTCTCTTGCGGGATGACAAGTCTTCAAAATGGTATTAAGACTGTCAAGTCTATCACTTAACATCAAGACTCTCAAGTGATATCAAATTGTATTAAGACTAAAATGGATCAAGTGTCCAGTAGAGAAATTGATAGTAGATGCTCCAGTTGAGGGGGAGAAAGTCAAGATGCTCTTGTGGAGGGGGAGCAAATCCGGAAGTTGCAGGAACAAAGCTTCCTATTAGGAGGCAGCCAGTAGATACAGTGGATCAAAGATCATCACAGCTGATCAGCAGGTTCTCAGGACCATACACAGTCTGAGGGGGAGATCAATCCTAGTGTATGGTTGCTACTATGCAGTCACTGTTGCTGCTGTAAGGACATGTTGTTGCAGGACAAGAGAAAAAGTCAGCACCTCCCTTACTATAGCTCCATTCTACAGAAGCTTTAAGTGGTATAGGAGTGGCATTAGCTCAAGTGGAACAATGTTTGAAGGTAGCTCATGTGACTGCAGTGATGTATTGTATTAGTATATCAACACAGAAGATATGACTTCTAATCAAATAGTTTGATCTCTAGGATAATTTCTCAAGTGGTATCAATTTGAGATGTTGGCTAGGATCAAGATTTCATTTTTCTCATGATCCCCTCACCTCCCTCATTAGGAAATTTCTTTTTGAAGAAGCCAGAAAGGGGAAGAGGTATGCAATACCTTAAACGCTAAAGGGGGGGAGTAGAAGATCTGTTAAGATCCTACAGGGAAAGGTAGGAAATACCTTAAACCCTAAAGAGTGAGGAGTATAAGATTTGTTAAGATACTACAGGTAGAGGTCGACAATACCCTAAACCCCAAAGGGGGAGGAATAGTGCATACTTAGTAGAATATTGAGTAGTGCAGTGCTTGCCAGAAAAGGGGAGTTGGTAGACAATGCATGTTGGTTCTAAATGTGGAAGCAATACTTGACATGAACAAATCATGTTAAGTAAGTGCATTTTACTTGGAAACATCCAAGTAATATGAAGAGGGCAATGTTGAGTCATTGCATAGTATGTTTCCACCCTAAACGGGTTGAGGAAAGTCCTCCACTTAAATGTTAAGTAGTGAGGAGAGTTGTAAGTTACTTTGATTTTTCAAGTGGTACGAGAAAGCTTGTAGCTGCTTCTAAATTTTATATTCCTTTTGTGTAAATGCTTCTTAGTATTGTTGGGTGTCCTGCCTTCTTCAAATAGGTTTAGATTGTTGGGAATATTTCCCTCAATGTTCCCTGGATTTGATTTGAAGAGGCATCACCATCAACACTAAGAGCATAATTGTATTTGATGTTGGTTAAGCTTATCATGTGCAGGATTTTCCTTAGAACAAGGTTAGACAAGTTTTTTAAGTGATTGTGACAGGTGGTGACAAGATAGATAGGTGGAGAGATAGAAATATGCCTAAGTCCACAGGCGTTGAGTGATGCCAGTTCACTCAATACTAGATGTCGAGGAAGGATGCTAGAAAGGCTGAAAATCGCCTAAGTTCACAGGCATTGAGTGAATCCAGTTCACTCAATGCCATACAACAAAAAGCGTCGAGTAAAGATGTGGACAGTCAAATACCAGCAGTCTACAAAGCAATTCTGTGGTTAAGTTCACAGGCGTTGAGTGAAGGCAGTTCACTCAACACCATATAACAAGCAGCGTCGTGTGATGTCAAAGCTTTAGCATTGGCAAGATGAAAGTTCGACCAAGTCGAGAAGCGTCGAGTGAAGACATCTCACTTGACGCCCAGAGAAGTATGCGTCGAGTGATGAAGTCTCACTCGACGCCTAAACAGTTAAGACTACAAAAGTCTAGATTGTGTTGAGTGATGAAGGCTCACTCAGAGCCTAGTGACAAAATCTGTCTAAGTATTTTTAGCGTTGATTCAAGCTTACTCACTCAACGCCTAGTGATATAAAATCTATCTAAGTGTTTTGGCATTGAGTGATGAAGGCTCACTCAACGTCTAGTGATAAAAAACTGTCTAAGTGCTTTAGCGTTGAGTGATGAATGCTCACTCAATGCCTACTGGTATAGAAAAATTGGCCAAGGACAAAAGCATCGAGTGAAACATGTTCACTCAACGCTCTCAACGCATGAGATGCAGAAAGATTGGCTAAGGCCAAAAGCGTTGAGTGAAGCTTGTTCCCTCAACACTCTCAACATCTGAGTAAGACAAAAATCTGTCTAAGTATTTTGGCATTGAGTGAAGTTTGTACACTCAAGGACTATACTAAAATGTTTGAATTTGACTAATTCCACAGATGCTGACATCAACAAAAGTCAACACAAGTCAACAAAATTCAAAATATGGCGGGATGGCTACGGTACACGACAAATGGCGCCGCAGGCCTACTGTACGACTTTTGGCTGCTAAAGTAAAGTTGCAGCTGTCAATTTTAGAGGGGCCCACGGATCAAAATAGTCATTGAACTGCGAAATAGAAAAGGCGGAGATCAGATCGAAGAAAGAAGTTTTTTTGGAAAAAGTTGGACTTCGTCTTCTTCCTCGGCCATTATTGCAGGGCTTTGAAGAATAAGCTCTAGACCACTAATCTGAAAGTTCTAGAGTTAGATGTTGACTTCCTCACCATCAACAGCAAGTTCAGGGACATTTCTCTAAGAAAGAAGTAGCAGAAAGGGCTAACCCTAACTGCAGTTACTTTAGAGTTCCAGCAGGTAATTTTCTGAAGAACTTTTTCTAGAAGCTGTGAAGTAGAAGTCAAAACTGAGTTTTCTCAGGACAGAAGGAAGAAGAACCTGCTCTCAAGTGGTCTGTGATACACAGAAAGTTAGCTGGTTGAAGCAATAGGATACATCTTGTCTTCAACAGCAAGATCAGAAATTTCTAAAAGATAGTTGGTGCCATTATCACCTACACCAACAAGTTTAGACGAAATCTCTGAAGAAGAAGAGGCAGCCAGGTCTAACCCTAGCTACAGTAGATCATTTGATCCAAGCTATTTGTTGTCATATTCATAGTCAACAGCAGTTTAGAGTGAATCTTTGAGAAAGAAGGTGCGGCAAGGGCTAACCCTAGCTGCAGCAACTTCATAGTTCCAGCTAGACATTTCTGAAGAACATTTTCTGGAAGCTGTGAAGAAGAAGAAGACTTGACTGAATCTACTCAGTCCACGAAGGAGAGAAGAAGCAAAGCTAGTTCAAAGTTGTTGCTCTGCAAGGTACTTCTCAGCACAAGCCAAGTCAACCTGAAGATCAGTTTCTTGTTGCTGTGAAGAAGGTAGGGCTAAGTTCATCTTAGCTCGGGAAGGTAGGCTCAGAGAAATTTTCTCTTGAGTCAAATCTACACCAACCCACTTTCATCTTGTATGATCCTTTTGGATTTGAGTTGTAGGCCTGAATATATAAAGGTCGAGTGTAGGATTTGGTTGCAGATCTGAGTGTATGGCCTTTGTGCCTAAGGTAGGGCTTTGGATAGATAGTAAGATACTTTGGATCTGAGGTAGGGCTTTTGAGCCTGAGGTAGGAGAGTCATTCTCTCTAAGTATAAGACCTTTGGGTCTGAGGTAGGATCCATATTTTTATCTGAGGTAGGGCCTTTGTGCCTGAGTTGTAGGAGAATCATTCTCTCTGAGGTAGGGCTATCCTACCAGCCTAAGTTGTAGGGCCTTTGGTCCTAAGGTAGGTGATCTTTGGATCACTGAGTGATAGGGCTTTTTGCCTGAGGTAAGTATTGGAGGAGACTGAGAGATACTATGGGATCTATGTTGTAAGATCTTATGAGCCGAGATTTGGAGAAGTGCCTTGTCAACAAGCTGTTAGAAAGGTGGGAGGGAAAGTGGACATACCCAAAATCATGGGAACCACTATAAACATTGTGTGTTGTGTTGTGTTCTTGAAACCAAGCTAACTAAGCTAACTCAACACACTTAAAATACAAAGAAAATTAAAGATAGTCACAAGAGACTAAGAAACCTATTCACCCCCCCCCCCCACCCATCTAGGTGATTTATTTATCCTTAAAATTAAAGACTTTCACTCGGGATATTTATCATGCGCCTAAGACAGAGGTATTCGACAGCCTCTCCTGTAGAGAGCTTCATAGGGTGCAATCTTGATACTAACCTAGAAACTATTATTATATGAGAATTTTACGAGCAGCAAAAGTTTCTCCCAAGGCTCATTATGCTCCACTATGCATAGTAAGAGTAGGAATTCCATAGTCTGATGCACCCTTTTGGTCTGACCGTCGTTCTAGGGGTGGAATATGGTGCTGAAGGTGTTGGAACTCCTTGTTACTGATTTGGGCTAGGATTACTATTAGGATTTTTATTTTGACGCAACTTGTATAGACAAGGGTCAAATTTCATTTTCTAGATTTGTTTTAGAAGGAATTCTAGAGAAGCTCAGTTCAACGAACTCTGAACTTAGCTCGACTAACTCAGGTCTCAAACTCTGAGCTTAGTTCAACTAACTTTGAGCTCAGTTCGACGAACACAGATCTCAGCTCGACGAAATTAGATGTTCAGACCTTGAAAGCTCAGTTCGACAAAAGCCATGCTCAGGTCGACGAAATACTTACTGAGTTCGACAAATCAGACAGTTTCTATATTAACAGAAGGAAAGATGATTTCAAATTTCTGGTAACTGAAACTCTGATATTTAATGCTAAATATTCTAATGAATATAGTCATTTAAGACAGCATTAAATATGGATTTATCACAGAGTTTTTAAGGCTAATTAATTCCAAGGCAGTTACAAATTCTTAAGAGATTCTTCAGACGTTTAAGGAATCATTTATTTCAAATCTTAAAATCTTCCCTGACAGTATATATATATAAGATTACTGCTTTATTAGAGACTGATACACAGACAGATATACAGCGATATATATATATTCTGCTTCAGACTCTTCTTGAGAGATATCTAATATCTTATCTGTCTAGAATATCTACTAGAGAGCAAAAATATTCAAGAAGGCCTACACCCTGAAGAAGTGTCTCCTCCCTTGATCACAATCACTATTCAAATCAGGAGAAGCTTTTTGCAACATCATCCACTAAGTCTTGTCAGAGATTCTTGAAAGAGAAGACAACATCTAACTCATTTAGTTTATTCTTTAAATTGTGTACATGGTTCTAACTCCCTTCAAAAGTTAACACTTGGTTCATAAGTCACCTAATCAAAAGGCTTATTTTTATAGTGATCAAAAGCCCAAAGGGTTACTAGATCTCCCTTAGAAAATAGATCTTTTGGTAACAGGGCACCTGATCAAAAACTTATAGTGGATTCCTACCAGGGTGGTAGAACAGTAGACATACCAGATTTATTGGGGAACTACTATAAATTTCTTATGTCATCTGTGATTGCTTTTATTTTTATTTTTGTGTTGTGCATATTATATATATATATCACTAATTTTATAACAACTATAAAAATAAAATTAAGTTTTAAAATACTCTATTCACCCCCTCTAGAGTAAAGTTAGATCTATTCCTTTACTTTCAATTGGTTTCAGAGGGAGGTTGGTTGTTTTACATGCTAACACCTGAACCAACAGATCCTGATAGATCTTATTTTACCTAGTAGATTGATTTTATCATGGCACAAAATAAGGAGTATGCAACCACTAGACCTCCTATTTTCAATCTTAATAAGTTTGCACTATGGAAAGCAAGGATTTGATTATATATAAATTTTATTGATGAGAATATCTACAATTCTATTTTGATAGGTCGACCTCTAACACTAGCAGCACCAAATACCAGTGCTACACCTCCACCAGAATGGACAGAGGTTTAGAGAAGAGCTAAAACTGCTGATGTAAAGGCTATGAATATACTAGACCAAACAATGTCTAATGATATCTTTCAGAAGGTTGCTGAATGCACCTCAGCAAAAGATATCTGGGACTCTCTCACTAAAATGGTAACTGGATCAGCAGATGAAAGAAAAGATAGAAGATCTCACCTGATTTCTCAATATGAGAATTTCAAAAAGGGAGAAATTGGATCTGTTGCTGACATGTATACAAGGCTCAGTCTCATAATCAATGAACTGAAACCTTGGAGAAATACATCACTTTGACAGAAGTGAATTACAAAATTCTCATATGTTTCCCTAGCACATGGGATTCAAGAATTTGGCCAATTAGAGAAGCCAAAAGTGTGAAAGAGATTTCAACAGAAACCTTGTTACGCAAGCTCAAATCCTATGACAGCACATCAAAACCAGGGAAGCTGAACAAATGACCATATCTTTAATAAAGAAGGACAAGAGCATTTCCTTCCAAGCAACTGAAGAGGAAGAACAACTTCTAGAGAATGAAGAACTCATGAGTTTTTTGGCGAAAAGATTTTACAAAATGTCCAGGAAAGACTTCGGGAGAAGATTTTTCAGAAACAAGGACAAGCCAAGGTATGACAAAACACCTACTAAAGAGATTGTCTGTTATGGTTGCACGAAAGCAGGACACATTCTTCCAGAATGTCCTGAGAGTCAGAATAAAGATAAGAAGAAGGAGAAAGATTTAAAGAAGCATTCAAACAAACCCTCTTCTAGTAAACACAGACAGAAGGGGAAAGGCTTTGTTGCTGAAACATGAAGTAAGACAGACACGGAATCTTCAGCCAGTTCAAGTGAATATGAAGAAGAATCAAAGGCTAAAGAAGTCTGTTTGATGGCAATCAATGCATCAAACAGTAAGTATGTTTCTAAATCTGAGACAGGAGAAGACTAGGTAATTTCAACTTTTGATTTTACATTAGAATAATTTAAAATAGATTTTAAACTACTGTGTAGAGATTTGATAAAATCTGAGAAGAAAATAAAACTTCTCAGAGATAAATTAACTGAATTGAACAACTTATCTTCAGAAAACATTAGACTTAAAAAAATTGGAAATTTCTAAGGAATAAATAGTTTATCTAAAAAACAAACTATCTGAGGCTAAAAAGTTTGAAGAAACTCTTAATGGGAGAAATATCAAACTGATGAATATGACAAGTACAGTCAATATCATGTTAAATGGTAGACTGGGATTGGGAGCTTCATCCAGTCAACCTCAACTTCTTAAGAAAGATATTTTAACTACTCCTGACAAACTCATATCAGCTAAAGGAAGAAATATTAGAACTTACAGATAAAGACACTAAAGCATTGTCATATAATGAACTAGAGAATAAATCAAAATTCATTTAGAAATACAATGTTCAACAGAATTCGTCTAACCGAGCTCGACAAAATCACTATTATTCGTCGAACAGAGATAGATGAACGTTGAAAACAGGAAATGAGTATAGTTATTCACTGAATGGCGCTCGACAAAATCACTATCATTCGTCGAACGGAGCTCGACGAAATCAGAATAATTCGTCGAACACAAATTTTTCAAACAGAAAATTTAATTCTTTTCAAAAGAATAATCATACTCAAAAGTTTATAAATCCTTTTACTTAGTGGATCATTCCTCCCAGGAGATATCATCCACTTAGATATAAAACTCAACCTGAATTTTCTTATATTTCTACTGATTATGTCAGAAAAATAGGACCCAAGGTAATCTGAGTCAAGAACACCTAACTTGTTCTTAATACAGGAAAAGGACTATCCTATCACAAAGGAACGGTGGTATTAGGATAGTGGGTGCTCTTAACACATGACAGGAAGAAAAGCTAATCTAAAATACTTCAAAGCAAAGCTTGGGCCAAAAGTCATATTTGGAGACTCTAATTGTGGCCAGATAGAAGGATATGGTAATGTCAAGGTTGGAGTGGTTACCTTCAGAAATGTAGCTTATGTAAAAGGTCTTAAGCATAACCTAATCAGCATCAGTCAACTATGTGATGAAGGTTATCAGGTATCATTTAATAAGTCTTTATGTTTTATTATATCTAATGAAAACAAAATTGTTTTATTTGGAGTTAGACAATGTAATATCTATCTAGTTAATTTTAATTCTGCTAAATCTGAAATATACTTATTTAATCAGATAAGTAAAATAAATGAACTTTGGCATAAAATATTAGGGCAAGTAAATCTTAGAACTATTGCTAAACTGTCTAAGGACAACCTTGTCAGAGGACTACCTTCTGGGTCTTACAAGAAGGAAGGACTTTGTAGGGCTTGTTAATTAGGAAAGCAAACTAAAAATAGTTTTAAATCTAAATCTAAAAGTGATTCACCCAGAATTTTGTATCTACTACATATGGACCTTTTTGGACCTATTGCAATAAAACGTTTGTGAGGAAAGTCATACACTTTAGTTGTTTTTGATGATTTCTCAAGATTCTCTTGGGTGTTCTTTCTTAGAAATAAGTTTGATACTTTCAAAATTCTTACAGATTTTCTCATGAACATCAAGATTGAGTATTCTACTCATATTGCATTGATCAGACGTTATCATGACACTGAGTTTGAGTCTCTTTTGATGAGAGAATTCTGTGGGAAAGACGGAATCAGGCAGTGTTTCTCTGCTCCTAGAACTCCTCAACAAAACGGGGTGGCGGAAAGAAAAAATAGAACCCTAATTGAATCTGCTGGAACATTACTTGCAGATGCTCACTTACTCTTATCCTTTTGGGCACAGACAGTAAGCACAATAAATTATGTTCTTAATAGAAGTCTCATTCATAAACTTAAGGGTAAGACTCCCTATGAATTGCTTAAAAATAAGAAACCCAAAGCAAGGTTTTTTTAAAAAATTTGGGTGTAAATGTTATATTCATAATAATGACAAGAAACACTTAAGAAAATTCGAAGCCAAATGTTTCAGGAAATGTTGTCGAGGTCTTCTTGCGGCCAATCCTTGCTATGGAGCGTTGGAGGAGGCAGATTTTCCGAGATTTGAGGCAAGCGGTGATTTCCCCCTTGCTTGTTATTTTTACTTTCATGTCTTTCCTTTCTTTCTCTCCTTTATGTGTAGGAGTTGTGTTGGAGTTAGCCTTGAGAAAATCCATAGGATATTTAGGACCTTTCGACTAGAATCCGTCGGGTATGATAGGCATGCTAAGTGAAAATCGTCAAATATAGGCATAGAAAACTATCAGAAATTCATCGAGTATGAACTAGGTGTAGGAATTCGTTAAGGTAAATTCATCGAATATCATTCGTCGAGTAAGGCTAGAGTTCGTCGAGTATCGGGGGGCGTGACATTGAGTGAAGTCGAAATCATTGAGTGTATTCGATGATTCGTCGAGTATGGCTTAGGTTAGAAAGAGTTGAGTGTAAGCGATGTTTCGTCGAGTACGACTTAGGTTCGGAAGCATTGTGTAGCCGGGTCGCCAAGTCAAATTCGTCGAGTTTACAAGCCGAATTGAGTATGATTCATCAAGTATCAATAGTCCTCGTCCAGTATCGATGTAGTTCGTCGGGTATACTCACCGAATTTGGTCATTACTTAGCTTATTTCCGCCGAATTTTGTCCAGTTCATCAGGTATGGTCCTTAGAGTAATTTTAGGGCTTGTCAAGGAATTTCTTTGGGTTTAGGCTTGGGTTTAGTGTGGGGTGTTTGGGTATGATGTTTTCTTCAGCTAGAAAGAATCGCAGTGGATAAAGGACCACCAACTGGATGCCGGTTTGTGAATAATTACACTTGGTGGTTTGTTTGGTCTTTGTTTTGTGGACTGTTGGGTTGTGTTGGGCTAGGTGGTCATCACCACAGTGCCTTTTTGTGAGGCATTTGGATCTGGTAGTTCGGTTTTGGATGTTTTGGTCACCGACTCCGGCCCGGTTGTTTTCACCAGTGTTAATGATTCACGTTTTTGAGTTGTTTTGTGTTCATTTGCTTCTTATAGATCAGTTTATGCTATTTCATGCTTATCCTAGATTTTGTCGAAGCATGGCTTTGTTCCGCACTTCGTGCAAATTTCTTTTAACTCCATTATTGCAAACTTTTCACTTTACCTGTTTCTATTTGACAATTCAGTTGTGGTTTCAGTTTTTCTTATAGTCAGGTTTGGTAAACCCTTTCTTGCTTTTTTTTCTACTTATTACCTGCTTATTTCCATTGTCACTTACAATTTCTTGCTGATGTGTTCTTTCTTTAAATGCCTCAGGTTCAGGGATGTAGCTGGTGGAGCGACTGTGTTGGGTGGTAGCTTGTGGACTGCAGTTATTGTAGTGGTTTTCCTCACTATCGTGAGGTAGTTTATTGTTTTTGGTTTTAGTTCAGACATGCATACTTTCAGTGGGTTCGTGTCAGGTTGTGGACGCCCACTGATAGTTTTCTTTTGGAATGTTGAATACTTTGCTAGCTGCTAATTTACCTTTTTGGTAGGTTGTACTTGCTCTTTATGAAGGTTTTATGCTAGGCTGCATGCTAGATATTTTAAAATATAAAAACTATTATTACTATTACCTCATAAATGCCATGTTTGAAATCTAAATCACTATATTTAACGGTCGTAAAAGCTACTTTCATAATTATTATAAATATAGAGTCTTGCATCCCATGAGTTGTCCTTTGGGGATGTTTATACTCTTGTAGGACGTCTAATATTATAAATAAAATATTTTCCGTTGCGTATAATTATCTTTGTCTCGTGGACTAGATGAGTCATTGAGCTGAGGGATATGGTTAACCGCTTAAACTTTAACTGGATTTTCCTCTTAATAACTTATGGATCTTTCATAAAAGTGTTAAGTTAGAGTTTTGCCTGAGCGTCTGCAGTTATCCCTTGCTGATGTGGCATCATGACGCGAATTTTCTCTTACTCTGATATATCGTTAAATGCTAAGAAAATACGGGTTGTGACAGTTAGTATCAGAGGGATAGGTTGTTTGACAATTGGTCGAACAGCTATCTCAGGTTTGTGTTAGTTGTCTAGTTTCATTTCATACACACACTGATATGCCATCAGTACGTCTTGGCCGAAGCATGAACACTACACTCATAAGTATGATAAGAAGTATACAGGGCATATTATGTAGTATGAGATGCATAATATGTGTTTGTATATGGATCCTCATAGGAGACAACATGTGATTGTTATGTAGTATGAGATACATAACAATCATCACATGAATGCACATTATATTTTGATTTTCATTGCATGCGATATTATGTAGTATGGGATGCATAATATTTCATTTGTATGCCACTCATAACATGCATTAAGGTCTTTTTAGAATACATAGCACGACATACATGGCATATCATAGCATTAGCACACGTGCCAAGCTAAAGACTTACATAATGACATATGTACACACATGGTTTTGAGTCAAAGAGAAGAATTAGAATTCATGCACTCATGCTTTAGGCACACAAGTCTGTAGGATGATGGTATATCATCCTAACTTTAGGCATGACATCATAAATGAAAATTCCAGGGCAAGTTAGCAGCATGAGCAAGTATTTAAGCATGAATTTGTCTGAACTAAGTTGTTTGGTTTTAGTGGTTAAGCTAGATTTTGATTAGATATTCGTTATTTGATTAGATGTCGCCTAAACGTCCGGTGATGAGGTCGACTCCCCAGTCAGAGGGGGAATCATCTGGTGCCCAGAGTGAGGTCGTGATAGAAGGATTGCGATAGAGCAATGAGGCTCTGTCGAGGATAATGTTGGAGATGCAGTCGCAAATCAAGGCATTATTGTTGGTTGTTTCTAGTCAAGCGTTTAGAGTGCAGGATCTGGCTTTTGGTCAAACTGTTCCTACTCCCTTGCTCCTCTGGTGCCCCCACTGTTTTTGCCAATAGAGATGACCTTTTTTCCCATTTCTAGTGATTAAGGCCCCCTACCTACGATAGTAGAGCAGATTTTATGGATTTGGATGATTGGATTATAACCATTGAGGAGATGTTCTCATACTCAGGAGTTTCAGCAGACCAGAGAGTGATGGTTGCTGCTTTCTAGGTGAAGGATTTGGTAAAGAGCTGGTGGTTGAGACAGAAGGAAAATCTTAAGGATGGATGTTCCTGGGAATCATTCAAGGAGTTGCTGCTGAAGAAGTTTCTGTCGTCGGTCAAGCGAGATAGGTTGATGAGTGATTTTCTACATCTAAAGCAAAGGCAGCTCACCATTAGCGAGTATAAGGTGGAGTTCAGAAAACTATGCTGATTTGCCCCTGACAAGGTGTCCTCAAAGTCTAGTCAAGTTAAACATTTTCTGGGTGGTCTTAGGAATGACATTAGGTGGCTGGCTAGTGCTTATGGATTCGAAAGCTATGTTGAAGTTGTGGAGTTTGCTCTGAAGGTCGAGGAAATCGACAATGCCAAGAACCAAGGTCAACAAATGAGAAAAGATAAGAGGAAGACTGGTAAGGGTAAGAGTTCCCAGAAATCCGTTGCTGCATCGAGGAAAAGGAGCAAAGAAATATGCAGTTTTTGTGGACGTCCAGGCCATCCATTTGAAAGATGTTAACAAATATTAGGAGCTCAGAAGCAGGTTCATGCGATTCAGAGTGCTACTAAAGGAGAGTTAGTTTGTTCTGTGTGTAAGCGGAGGGGTCAAGATGCTTCCCATTATTGGGGAAATGGAAGGGCCTGCTACCAGTGCAGACAGAAAGGACATTTCAAGTCGAAGAGCTCATAGGCTCAGCCCCTGTTGCAACCAGATCCACTTCAGGCCTTGTCGCCACCGCAACAATTGGATAAGGGGAAGGGCAAGCTGAACGTGGTGTCTTGGGAGGAAGCTCTAACGTCTACTCAAGTAATATTAGGTTAGATCCTAACCTAGTTCTAGATTTTGATTCGTATATGTAGCTTCGATGTTGTTCCCTTAGTTGCGTATGCGATTTTATTGGAAAGTTTAAGATAAATAATCATTAGGCACATATTTTATTTTATTTTGGTGCTACCCACTCGTTCGTGGTTAGGATCTTTGTAGAGCGTCACCGTTTGACCCTCGATCTTGTTGGCGATGCACTTCATGTCATGTTTCCCTCTAATGATTTAGTGGTGTCAGACCAAGGCATTCAGAGTTGTCCGATTCTTTTAGGTCATTTTCTAGACACTACTGATCTGAAGGTGATAGACTTGGAATATTTCGATGTGATCTTGGGCATGGACTGGTTGTCCAGGTATGATGCGGTCATCCAATGCAAGGTCAAACATTTGGACTTCAAGATGGACAATGGTCAACCCAGCAGTGTTTATGGTTTTCTGCGCCAGGTTTCTCTGATTATTTCTCAGATATGTGCTCGGAATCTTTTAGATTCCGGATATTTTGCATGTTTTTTTCGGTGTTGGAGGCGGGTGGTAATTTGTCGCATGTAGAGGAGATTCCTGTAGTGCGCAAGTTTCCTGATGTTTTCCCTGATAACCTTTCTGGTCTTCCACCTGAGAGAAATGTGGAGTTCGTCATAGATCTGGAGTCGGGTACCCATCCTATTACTAAGGCACCGTAACATATGACCCCACGTGAGCTGGAGGAGTTATGTACCCAGTTGGATGGGTTATTGCGAAATGGATTCATTAGACCAAGTTCTTCACCGTGGGGAGCTCCTATGCTGTTTGTGAAGAAAAAGGATGGATCGATGAGGCTGTGCATTGATTACAGATAAGGCAACTATTAATAACAGGTATCCTTTGCTGAGAATAGATGACTTGTTTGATCAGTTGCGTGGTAGTACTGTGTTTTTGAAGATTGACCTTCGTTCAGGCTAACATCAGTTAAGAATTCGTGAGACGGGTATTTCACGGACTGTTTTCGTTCTCGGCATAGACATTTTGAGTTTTTGGTAATGTCCTTTGGTTTGACCAATGTACCCTCTGCCTTCATGGACATGATGAATAGAGTGTTAAGGATTTTTGGACCGTTTTGTGGTCGTATTTATAGATGATGTTCTGGTATACTCATGCAGTGTTGAAGAGCATGCCCAACACTTGCATTTAGTTTTGTCTGCTTTGAGGGAGCATAAGTTGTATTCCAAGCTAAGTAAGTGTGAGTTTTGGCTTCCTCAGGTTTCCTTTCCGGGTCATGTGATTAATAGGGATGGAATTTTTGTAGACCAAGAGAAGATAGCTGCTGTAATGGATTGGAACAGACCTACCACACCTAAAGAGATAAGAAGTTTCCTAGGGTTGGCAGGATATTATAGAAGGTTTGTGGAGGGTTTCTCTATGTTGTCTGAGCCACTAACTAAGCTTATGCAGAAGAATGCAGCTTTTGTGTGGAGCGACAAGTGCAAAGAGGCTTTTCAGGAATTAAAAAGGAGATTGCTCACTACATCGGTTTTGACCTTGCCTACCGAAGGGATAGAGTGTGTTGTGTACGTGGATGCATCGCACGGGAAACTTGGTTGCGTGTTGATGCAAGAAGGCAAAGTGATTGTGTATGGGTCACGATAGTTAAAGATACATAAGAGGAATTATCCTACGTATGATTTGGAATTCGCAGTTGTGATTTACGCTTTGAAGTTATGGAGATATCTGTTATATGGCACTCTATGTAAGATTTATAGGGATCATAAGAGCTTGAAATACGTCTTTACTCAGAAGGAGATGAATTTGCGCCAGCGGAGATGGTTAGAGTATGTTGTAGATTATGTTGTCGAGATCCAATATCATCCGGGCAAAGCTAATGTGCTAGTCGACGTCCTGAGTAGGAAGACGACAAAAAAAATTTAACCTTTATGTGGATTCGCTGGTAGAGGAATTTCTCTTGATGGATATTTTTGTTGGAGGTTATGACTCGTCTTGCAGTTTGGTTGTAGCAGAGCATTCATGGATTTCACTTACAAGGCTACACCAAAGGGAGGATCCTGATTTGTTGCACCTTTATAATAGAATGAAGAAAGGGGAGTTACCAAACTTTTTCATCGATGATGCGGGTACCTTGAAGTACCGTGGCAGATTTTGTATCCCCGCAGTTGAGTACATTCAGCTTAAGTTGTGCAACAAGGCGTACGGTTCTAGTGTTGTTTATCACCCTATTTCTAATAAAATGTATAGGGATCTGAAGCAGATCATTTAGTGGTATGGTATGAAGGGTGATATAGCTAAGTTTGTATCTGAATGTTTTGCATACAAGCGAGTTAAGGCTGATCATGGAAGGCCTAGTGGTAAGTTGATGTCGTTAGAGATTCCAAGTTGGAAGTGGGAGAGTATTTCTATGGATTTTATTACGATATTGCTGAGATCTCCCCAAGGACATGATTCTGTATGGGTTATAGTAGATAGACTGACAAAGTGTGCTCACTTCGTGCCGCTCAAGATAGATTACTCCATCAAGAAAATAGTATAGTTATACTTGGATGAGGTTATCAGGCTACATGGAGTACCTGTTAGCATTGTGTTGGACCGAGACTCCAGGTTTACGTCTCATTTTTGTAAAGGTTTATAGGAAGAGCTGGGTACCAACTTGAGGTGTTCCATCGCCTATCATCCGTAGACTAATGGTCAAATGGAGGGAATAAATCAGATTATGGAGGATATGATCAGATGTTACATTTTGTACCACGGAGGAGCGTGGGACTAGCATTTGAGATTGATGAAATTTGCATACAATAATAATTTTCATGAGAGCTTGCAGATGGACCTACTTGAGGCTTTGTATGGGAGGCGTTGCAGAACTCCTTTATTTTGAGTTGAGGTTGGTGAAAGACCATTGTTGGGTCCGGAGGCCTTGGAAGAAATGGATACTTCTGTTAAGCATATTTGAGAGAAGCTTCGAATAGCCCAGGAGCATTATGAAAAGAATGTTAATCGACGAAGGGCAGAATTGGAATTTGTTGTTAGGACATGGTTTTTCTTGAGGTTTCCCCGATGTCTGGTTTTAAGAGGTTTGGTAAGAACCATAAGTTGGATCCTAGGTATGTGGGACCCTTCAAGATTGTGGAGCGTATTGGAATGTTTGCTTATAGATTAGATTTGTCAGCAAGTTTTCCTAGTGTGCACGATGTTTTTCACGTAAGCCAGTTGTGGTAGAGCATGCTTATTGACCGGCATATTCTTGATGTTGTACCCCAGTTGAAACCTAACCTTTCCTATGTGGAAGTGCATGTTCGTGTTTTGGATACTCAAGATCGGGTATTACGAAGGAAGATGATACCCATGGTTAAATTTTTATGGAGGAACCAATACATGGAGAGCGCAACTTGGGAGTTGGAGTCAGCTATGAGGGAGGCTCATCCTCATATGTTATCCTGATGATTTTGGTAAGTGTTTTCTTTGATAGCCTTTGGTTACTTTTCTTCTGTTTTGGATTTGATCCTTTTTATATTAAGTTTCGGGACGAAACTTCTTTTTAGGGGGGTGGTTGTACCGCCCCTGATTTTTCGGTGTTTATTTTAATTCCCATAGCGACGTATATTTGATGTCAAGGTGTTACGTTGATGCGTAGTTAATGGGTGTCATTTGTTGGAGCATGGGTTTGCTCAGTGGGATTTCCTGTGGTTGGTTTTTGATTGGTTGTGCACCTTCCCTCGCAAGCCAGGTCTATTTTGGTGACTCAGTGGAGCTTTTTATAGGGAAGTGGTGGCGTTTTATCTTCGGTTGGTGTTTTACCCGGGTTTTGTTTGTCAAAATTTGATTTTGACTTCGTTGTTGGATTTGTAGCGTCGATATTTAGCTACGATGCGATTTTCATAAGATTCCGAGTTAGTTTGAGTTCGGGTCGTTTTGGGGTTATTTATTATTTGTGGTAATATAATATTAAAGTTATATATATATATATATATATATATATAACTGGTTATAAGGGTTGCGTCAAAACCCTATTCATCCTCTTCCCTACTCGGTCGTCATCTGTTTCATGAAAGAGGAGGAGTTCGACATCCCGTGTGCTTTTGACCGACGATTTCTAGCGATTCAGTGGTCGGTTTTGTCAATAGATTAGAGATTTGGAAAACTCTCGCCGAGATCAACGCGTTCATAGTAAGCTTTCCCCGTTTCTCTGATTTTTGTGTGTTAGGGTTTATGGTTTTGACCTCCTTTTAACCCCAAAAGTTTTAGGAAACGTTGTCTAGGTCTTCTTGCGGCTGATCCTTGCCGTGGAGCGTTGGAAGAGGCAGATTTTTTGAGATTTGAGGCAAGTGGTGATTTCCCCCTTATTTGTTGTTTTTCCTTTCATGTCTTTCCTTTCTCTCTCCTTTGTGTGTAGGAGTTGTGTAGGAGTTAGCCTTGAGAAAATCCCTAGGATAGATTAGACCTTTCAACTAGAATCCGTCGGGTATGATAGGCATGCTAAGTGAAAATCGTCGAATATAGGCATAGAAAACTATAAGAAATTTATCGAGTATGAATTAGGTGCAGGAATTCGTTAAGGTAAATTCGTCGAATATCATTCGTCGAGTAAGGCTATAGTTCACCGAGTATCTGTGGGCATGGCATTGAGTGAAGGCAAAAGTGTTAAGTGTATTTGACGATTCGTCGAGTATGGCTTAGGTCAGAAAGCGTTGAGTGTAATCGACAATTCGTTGAGTATGGCTTAGGTTGGGAAGCGTTGAGTGACTGGGCCACCAAGTCAAATTCATCGAGTTTACACGTCGAATTGAGTACGATTCGTAGAGTATCAATAGTCTTCGTAGAGTATCAGTGGAGTTTGTCGGGTATACTCGCCGAATATGGTCAGTACTTAGCTTATTTCCGTCGAATTTTGTCCAGTTCGTCGGGTATGTTCCTTAGAGTAATTTTAGGTCTTATGAAGGAATTTCTTTGGGTTTAGGCTTGGGTTTAGCGTGGGGTGTTTGGGTATGATGTTTTATTCAGCTAGGAAGGTTGGCAGTGGATAAAGGACCACCAACTGGACGCTAGTTTGTGAATCATTGCACTTTGTTATTTGTTTGGTCTCTGTTTTGTGGACTATTTGGTTGTGTTGGGCCAGGTGGTCACCATCGCAGTGCCTTTTTGTAGAAGTTTGGGTCTGGTATTTTAGTTTTGGACTTTTGGTCACCGACTCCGGCACGGTTGTTTTCACCAGTGTTAATGATTCACTTTTTCGAGTTATTTTGTGCTCATTTGCTTCTTATAGATCAGTATATGTTATTTCATGCTTATCCTTGTAGATTTTGTCGAAACATGGCTTCGTTCCGCACTTGGTGCAAATTTATTTTAACTCTATTATTGCAAACTTTTCACTTTACATGTTTCTATTTGACTAATCAGCTGTGGTTTCAATTTTTCTTATAGTCGGGTTTGGTAAACCCTTTCATGCCTTTTTCTACTTATTACCTACTTATTTGCATTGCCACTTGCAAATTTCTTGTTGAGGTGTTCTTTCTTTTAATGCCTCAGATTCAGGGTTGTAGCCGGTGGAGCGATTGTGTTGGGTGGTAGCTTGTGGACTACAGTTATTGCAGTGGTTTTCCTCACAGTCGTGAGGTAGTTTGTTGTTTTCGGTTTTAGTTCAGACATGCATACTTTCAGTGGGTTCGTATCAGGTTGTTGACGTCTACTGGTAGTTTTCTATTGGAATGTTGAATACTTTGCTAGCTGCTAGTTTACCTTTTTTGTTGGTTGTACTTGTTCTCTGGGAAGGTTTTATGCTATGTTGCATGTTAGATATTTTAAAATATAAAAAAAGTATTATTACTATTACCTCATACACGTCATGTTTGAAATCTAAATCATTATATTTAACGATCGTGATTGCTACTTTCATAATTATTATAAATTTAGAGTCTTGTATACCATGAGTTGTCCTCTGGGGATGTTTATACTCTTGTAGGACGTCTAATATTGTAAATAAAGTATTTTTCATAGCATATAATTATCTTTGTCTCGTGAACTAGATGAGCCACTGAGCCGAGGGATATGACTAACTGCTTAAATTTTAACTGGATTTTCCTCTTAAAAACTTACAGACATATCATAAAAGTGTCAAGTGAGAGTTTTGCCTGAGCATCTGCAGTTACCCCCTGCTGACGTGGCATCATGACGTGTGTTTTCTCTTACTCTGATATATCGTTAAATATGGAGAAAATGCGGGTTATGACATGTATCTAGGGAGAGAGGCTTTAGCCGGCCGGTCCTTGGGAGAAGGGCTGGTAAATTCAAAAAGGAGATTTTATCTTTTCATCACAGCCTCGGTTTCAAGCTTTATTGAAATCTTTTGTTTGTAATTTTTATCACTTAAAAAATAAATTTCAAAGTGATTTGTTATAAATATTTTGTTGTGATTAAGCTTTCTTGATTTTAAAAAAATTTGGCTAAGTATTTTGTTAATTCATAAAATTATTGTTTGCCCTTATTCACCACCCCCCCCCCCCTCTAAGGGCCCCTCAAGATCCAACATAGTTCTATTGTACTCATATCGACTATACAAGTCTAATGCAACTGATATAATTCAATTCAGAGTACATATGCCCATTATTCAAAATCTAGGTCACCTCCTATTTTTAAGTCCTATTGTAGGTGATTGAGCTACTTTTATTTGGCCAGCTATGGTCCTAGTGTCCTAATCAAAGTTGGGATGTTACAAATCAATAAAAATACGAAGATTTTCATCCCCAAAAATTGTCGAAATTAGGAGGAGTTTGAAAAGGAGGCATACCTGGGGAAATAGTTCTGAGTGTTTTTTCTTTGATAAGAATCTATGGTTCCCAACTATATTTATCATGCTCGCAGTTTGACTGTAATATTTTAACTATGGTTATTGTTTTATTCCTCAAGTTTTGTATTTTTGAGTGCATAATTCATACGGGTTGTAACTGTCGAGATCTGTTAGACTGCACAGGTATTGGAGGTGTAGGAAGATATTGTTTGGGTTGTCGAAGAACACATCACAATGAAGAGACACCAGGGGTGGGTGGGGGGCCAAACTCAATCTATGATGGGATAAGGGCCCAAATAGTGGGGCTTAGCTTCTTCTATTTCCTTATTTAGGAGATCCCATGCATATTGATTTTTAAGAACACCAGATCTCCTATGATGAATTTAACAAGTCAATGACGGGCATCATAGTACTTGGCTGGCCTGCTCTGCCCTTGCAGCATCCTCTCTTGTATCAACTTTATCGATGTTGAAGTATCATCAATATACGTAACACCTAATGCCTCGATGTTGGGAATATTGCCCTCAATGTTCCCTGGATTTGATTTGAAGAGGCATCACGATCAACACTAAGAGCATAGTTGTATTTGATGTTGGTTAAGCTCATCATGTGCAGGATGTTTATTGGAACAAAGTTAGACATGTTGTCTAAGTGATTGTGACAGGTGGTCACAAGGTAGAGAGGTGGAGAGACAGAAATCTGTCTAAGTCCACAGACGTTGAGTGAAGCCAGTTCACTCAACGCAAGACGCCAAGAAAGGATACTGGAAATGTTGAAAATCATCTAAGTCTACAGGAATTGAGTGAAGCCAGTCCACTCAATGCCATACAATAAAAAGCATCAAGTAAAGATGTGAACAGTCAAAGCCCAATAGTCTACAAAGCAATTTTGTGGCTAAGTCCATAAGCTTCGGCATTGTCAAGCAGAAAATTTGACCAAGTCCAGAAGCGTCGAGTGAAGACAGCTCACTCAACTTCCAGAGAAGAATGCGTCGAGAATGAAGGCTCACTCGATGCCTAAACTGTTAACACTACAAAAGTCTAGATGGCGTTGAGTGATGAAGGCTCACTCAATGCCTAGTGACAAAATCTATCTGAGTATTTTGTCATTGGGTCAAGCTTACTCACTCAACGCCTAGTTATAGAAAATTTATCTAAGTGTTTTGGCATGAGTGATGAAGGCTCACTCAACGCCTAGGGATAGAAAACTGTCTAAGTACTTTGGCGTTGAGTGATGAAGCCTCACTCAACACCTACTGGTACAGAAAGATTAGCAAAGGCCAAAAGAGATGAGTGAAGCTTGTTTACTCAATGCCTGAGATGCAGAAAGATTTGCTAAGGCCAAAAGCATTGAGTGAAGCTTGTTCACTCAACGCTCTCAATGCCTGAATAAGACAGAAATCTGTCTAAGTGTTTTGACATTGAGTGAAGCTTGTTCACTCAACGTCTATGCTAAAGTGTTTGAATTTGACTAAGTCTACAGATGCTGACATCAGCAAAAGTCAACACAAGTCAACAAATTTCAAAATGTGGAGGGATGGCTACGGTACACGACAAACGGCACTGCATACCTACTGTACGACTTTTGGCTATTAAAGCAAAGTTGCAGCTGTCAGTTTCAGTGGGTCCTATGGGTCAAAATAGTCGTTGATCGGCGAAATAGAAAAGGTGGAGAATAGATCGAAGAAAGAAGTTTTTTTGGAAAACAGCTGGACTTTGTCTTCTTTCTTGGCCATTATTGTAGAGCTTTGAAGAACAAGTTCTGGACAACTGGTCTGAAAGTTCTAAAGTTAGATGTTGACATCCTCACCATCAATACCAAGTTCAGGGACAATTCTATGAGAAAGAAGTAGCAGAAAGGGCTAACCCTAACTGCAATTGCTTCATAGTTCCAGTAGGTAATTTTCTAAAGAACGTTTTTCTGGAAGCTAAGAAGTTGTAACACCCCAGTTTTCAGAACTTGAGTCTCCGGAAGCTATCGCCCGGCGGTAGCTGTTATCGTCCGGCAGTAGCTTAGCGTTGAGTGGTCAGGCACTGAGAGTGTTAAGTAGCCAGACGTTGGGAGCATTGAGTGCTAGTGCGCGATGTTAGCTAGGTACCACTCGGCGATAGCCCTGTTTTGTCGAGTGCTGGAGGAATACCGCCCGACGATAGCCCTGTTTCGTCGAACGTCGAACGAAGGGCCCCGTTCGTCGAATTCTAAGTTACCACGCGGTGTTAGTTTTACCGCTGGTGCTAGCGCGATATTATTTTTTCTGACATCCGTCATTTGGCTTTTTAGCCGTCCGACTTCATTTAAGTTTTTATTCTAAGGCCCGAGACTCTCCCTCCATAGTGCTTTTATAGGGCTGAACGGTTGTTTCCCCTATTTTTTCTCATTTGAGAAGTGGGAGTTAGGGTTTTTGAGAAGGGGAGTGGAGGAGGAAGAAGAGAGCTTTCTTCCGCCACTGACGGAGTTTCAGACCTCTGATCGTCGTTCCGAGGCTAGATCCGTAGAAAGGACGTTGAGGTGCTCGTTTTCATCCATGCAAGACAAGGGTTTCATGACTAGAAAGAGGAGTCGTAAGGTAACGACACTTCTTTCAGTTTTAGGATGTGTGCATGGCATCTACTCTTTTATTGCTTTCTTTCAAGCATTCTGAGCACCGGATCTCTCAAGTGAGAGGATTCGGGTTGCCATGGTTCAAGAGGATCCATCGGGTCGATTGAGTCCATCCCCGACATGATATTACATTAGAAATCCGCTTCGTTAGTGGATTAGGCATTGTGGGTGAAGCCATAGTCGTGACCGTTAGTCCGACTCGGTGATGTTGCATAGAGAGCCTTAAGGATTTTTTTAGAAATCCGTTAGCGGGTCGTTAGTGATGATGTTTTTCCCCCTCTTTCGTGTGAGTACGTGTGGCCAGAACCGGCCCGGGTAGAAATTAGAGTACACACGGGGGTACGGGGATGGTATGGTATGAATGGTGGATTAGGATGGGAAACGCTTGGGATTGTGATGTGATAAGGCGTGGTTTGTCTCTGTGGTTGGCTGGCTAGCCCATGACGTTGCAAAGTCATGTGTGGAGGGTGTCCCGGCGAGACAAGTCCCCTTCTATGGAACTGAAGAGAACGCCAAGCTTTAGACAAGCCCAAACAATCCCATCTAAGTCCCGCTGGGTATCCTTCGGTGGACATGGTCTCGATATTAGAGTTGGGTCTAGGTCATCACGAACAGGTGGGGTCTAGCAAGGGTTCTTAGCATCAGTTTGTTTGTGTGGCAGAATCCTGACGCGAAAAGTCAAAGCTTGCAGGCAAGCCCGGGGTTTGAGACCCATGTGCGGGTGGGACCTAGGCAAGTGTTCCATGTGGCCGCTTGTATGTCGTTTGGGGAAATTGGAAGTACCCTTGTGATTGCGGCTTGAACGCCGATGGGGAAATTGGAAAAACCCTTGTGATTGTTGCTTGAACGCTGATGGGGAAATTGGATGTACCCGATTGATAATATGTTAGAAGCATACACTTTATGGTGCCTTTGGTGAAGCCCAGGTTTGCATACATGCTGCATTGTAGGCCCCCTTTTATTATATGCTCAACAAAGAAACGTGTTTATTGCATGGGACATCTAAACCTGTTTTATAGCTTTACATGTTATTATATTTTGCATACGAATTGCTGACCTGCAGGGTGATGGTGTACCCCGGGGTCCGTTAGGGATGGCCGGGAGGAGATGTGTTGGTTACATAGTTGAGGTCAGCCTTTGCTAACCCACGTTACAACCTATTTTTACAGGGCAAGGATTGCAAGCGGGAGCAAGCTCGCCGGCCAAGTAGGCCTAAGCCTCATTAAGTGACTTCTATGCTTGTAGATTATGCCTTTTTGAATGTTTTGCTCCATGATCTATATTTCTGGCTTGCATGTCGAGGTAGACTAGGAGTGTTTATGCACGTTGATGATTGATATTGTTGTCATTCAATTTTTGGACTTATTATGTGTAAGGCCTTAAGGCTATTTGATACTCTTGGATTAGTGGATAACTTCTTGTTTAGTTGTACGTTTCCGCTATTGTAATCTATACTTTGAGTTTGAGTAGTTTATATCATCTTATAATGCTTAAACTGTGGTGCCTGTATGTTGTGAGCCCCCGGTCGGACCCATATTAAACGGTCATTATAGGGAAGGTGTTACAGAAGTAGAAGTCAAAACTAGGTTTGCTCAGGACAGAAGGAAGAAGAACCTGCTCTCAAGTGGTCTGTGATACATAGACAGTTAGTTGGTTAAAGCAACAAGATACATCTTGTCTTCAACAGCAAGATCAGAAAGTTTTAAAGATAGTTGGTGTCATTCTCACCTGCACCAGCAAGTTCAGTGGAAATCACTGAAGAAGAAGAGGCAGCCATGTCTAACCCTAGCTGCAGCAGATCACTTGATCCAAGATAGTTATTGTTATCTTCACAGTTAATAGCAGTTCAGAGTGAATATCTGAGAATGAAGGTGCAGCAAGGGCTAACCCTAGCTGCAGCCACTTCACAGTTCTAGTTGAACATTTCTGAATAACATTTTCTAGAAGCTATGAAGAAGAAGAAGATTGGACTGAATCTACTCATTCCAGGAAGGGAAGAAGAAGCAGAGCTAGTTCAAAGCTACTACTCTGCACAAGCAAAGTCAACCTGAAGATCAGTTTCTTGTTGCTTTGAAGAAGGTAGGGCTGAGTTCATCTCAGCTTAGGAAGGCAGGCTCAGAGAAATTTTCTCTGGAGTCAAATCTACACCAACCCACTTTCATCCAGTAGGATCCTTTTGGATTTGAGTTGTAGGCCAGAATATATAAAGGCCGAGTGTAGGATCTGGTTTTAGATCTGAGTGTAGGGCCTATGTGCCTAAGGTAGGGCTTTAGCCTGAGAGTAGGATCCATTGGATGTGAGGTAGGGCTTTTGAGCCTGAGGTAGGAGATTCATTCTCTCTGAGTGTACGACCATTGGGTCTAAGGTAGGATCCAGCTTTGGATCTGAGGTAGGGCCTTTGTGCCTGAGCTGTAGGAGAGTCATTCTCTCTGAGGTAGGATTGTCCTCCTAGATGGAGTTGTAGGTCCTTTGGGCCAGAGGTAAGTGATCTTTGGATCACTGAGTGGTAGTGCTTTGTGCCTAAGGTAAGAATTGGAGGATACTAAGAGATCCTGTGGGATCTATGTTTTAATCTCTTAGGAGCCGAGATTTGGAGAAGTGTCTTGTCTAACAAGCTGTTAGAAAGGTGGGAGGGAGGTGGACATACACATAATCTGGGGAATCACTATAACCATTGTGTGTTGTGTTCTTGAAAGCAATCTAACTCAACGTACCTAAAACACAAAGAAAATTAAAGATATTCATAAGAGACTAAGAAACCTATTCACCCCTACCCCTCTAGGTGATTTAGTTATCCTTGAAATTAAAGACTTTCAAGTGGTATCAGAGGGAGGTTGCTCAAAAAGAACATAACTATCTGAGTAGATCCCCAAGGATAGCTAAAAGGTTTGTACTTATGGGTTCAGGAATGAACCATAAGGAGTGGAGCTCAATGAAGCTTCAAGTCTACATAAAGGAAAAGACCTACATTGGGCTATTGGCATCTATTATGGAAGATAGAGATTATCCTATTGTCAGGATAGGAATCAATTCCTCACTGTCCTCTGTGTTCAATGACAGTGACAAATATGATGTGTATACAGATGAAAGAATAGAGACTAGGACCCCTCTGTCACATCCAGACAGTGACTTAGAGTAGGATGATGAGGATGAAGATGCCAACTACTGTTATTGGCTGATGGCTATGTTAATTGAAGAATCCTGCTAGGATTAGCCTGGTCCAGATCAGGTACATTCCCTATCTAGCTCATCCTCAGAATCTGGTTATGAGACCAGTCCAAACTCTGATGCTTCCACATCAAGTGCTGATAATGGATCAGAATCAGAGGATGATGTCAATCAATTGATTGACCAATATGGTGCACTTCTGGAGGCTTTCAAGAGAAGTAAGAAGTTTTGCCAAAGAAAGCAAGCTGAGGAGATTACTTCTCTCAGCTAGCTGCTTCCCAGCAGGCTGAGACAACATCCC